>OV656776.1:11436170-12686170 GCA_927399505.1 Luperina testacea
TTGCAGTGAATAACATCTGTGAAGTTTTTAAATTGCAAAATATTTATAGGCATACCTTTTGAACTGGAAACCAGTGAACTGTCCATAGTGTCAAGCCCTAGGCATTAAGTGGAATGACAGCTCACTGCGAGCTCATATCGCCAGAGTTTTTAGCGTGAGATTTTTACATTATAGTCCGACTAGACTTAAAGGCTCCTTCAAATAGGCGCGACACAAAGGCACCGCAAGTCACGCACGAGCGGTGCCTTTGTGTCGCGCGCGATTCGCGTCGCGCGTCGCGCCTGTTTGCAGGTGCCTTAACTCGATGGATTTGATGCGATGCCTGCATTTTATATTAAAATCTGTAGAATTAGAGTCGCCAATAAGATGTTGTGTTTATTATAAGTACAAATGTTTGCATGACGAATGGGAGAATTTACATGCAACCATTTTTATTTTTTGTAACACTCACTTGCATATCTGTAAAAATCTCACCGTGAAAACTTAGGTGAAGTGAACTTGACGTGAGCTGTCAATAGTGTCAATCCCCAGCACCAGCCGGTCGTTTCTGTAAAAATCTCACCGTGAAAACTTAGGTGAAGTGAGTTTGTTTTTTCTAGGAATTGACACTATTGACAGCTCACTCCACGCTCACTTCACCTAAGTTTTCACGGTGAGATGGTTACAGAATCGCACTGCTGGTGGAATGACAGCTCACTTGAAGCTCACTTCACCTTAGTTTTCACGGTGAGACTTACAGAAAAAAAAAGTGAGCCGTCACGGGACACCTGGCAGATGTGAAACATCGATACCTATTATCTGTGTGGCGAGAGAGAGATAGCTTAACGCCGGATCGAGTGGGAAGAGAATCGCAGTCGATTGCGCATGGCGACGCGTCGCCACACAGTACACATGACTGTGACTATATATACACCATCATATAGCGTGGCGACGCGTCGCCACGACATGCGTCGCCACGCCAGAAATTTGTTTTACGTGCGGCTATAGATGTTTCACATCAAAAATGGTTGTAGGTATACCTACACAAATAACATCGCCATTCTATGCAAATAAACATTTTCTATTGTATTCTATTATAGATGGAACTACCTAAGTTCGCTTTCTAATTTATCTTTCTACCAGGTTTCATGTAAATAAATTAGACAATCTACCCACAAAACACACCAAACTATCAGTTTCTGTTTAATATATACCCCAAGTTTAAAATCCCGAGAGTTTCATGTGTTACTGGCCTTAAAATTAGCACTATAGCCAATGTTTTTGCGCTAAGAATAATAACATAAATCATTATCTACGTGCCTCACGTCCGCCATCTTGAATTACCGACTAATATTGAATATTTTTACGCCATTTTCACCGTGTAATTATAATAAACGCCCATATTACTATTCTTGGTTGATTTCTGTGGGATTAAGATAGTTCATAAGAGATTTCATATTAAAGATAGCTTCGGTTGCTAAAATAAGTCTTGAGGAAACCATGGAGGCGGAGTTATTTTCAAAATGAATACCTAGTTCTTGTAAAATAACGTATTTTAAAGATCTGCATAACAAGTCTCAGTACATATTAGTATTTTAGTAAGAGGTTGAGGGGCTGGTGTCCGTAAGTCCGCGTCAAAGTGCATATTTTGCGTACGGGTGGGAAAATCGATCATTCGATCCACCCCCAGCTCCTCAAGAAAGGTATGCAACGTGTTGGTGTTACTGACCATCTCACGGAGTCTACAAGTCTTTTGCAAAGCTATTTGATCTTTTTTTCGGGATTCGTATAAAACTTCATAAAACCAAAAACTTGGTGCTGATTGAAACTTTAACGTTACGCATTTATTGCACTGGAAATTCCAAGCAACCACTCTCATTCCGTCATAAAACTACATCGCTTTTACCTCTGAAGACCAACAAATAAAGAAAATTACAGCTTTTTTTTACTTTTTAAATTAACAGAAAAAGATATAAGACATAGAAGCTACCAAGTGGCTGACCAACTCCGATAAAAATGTCTACCTACTTTTACTACCTAATGGTTGGTCAATCCCAATATCACCTTAATAAAAGCCAATTCTAAAGCCACATCACGATCTCATCTACCATAGAGACATACCACATAAAGTAGCCCCACATTGCCCCGACATCGGCGAGTGTAGCCCGCGCCTGTGCTTGGGCAAGAAGCCGCGGTACCCCGTAATTACGGCCAGCGCGCCTGCCGCCCATGTACGCACGGCCTAACTCTTTTATTTTTTTTTTCTACATTACACACCGCTTCACGTTTTATGAACGTGTGGGTATTCTATTTTCAAATAATTATTGTTTTGTGTAAGTAACCACTAAGTTACGAGTCGTCTTCGATGCTTCGGCCTTAGCATTACCTATTTACGTATAGATTTTTACTGTCAAGTAAGTATGGATTTTAGGTTAGAAAAGAAAAATTTAATGTTTACAGATCCTAATGACTACCTGCTTACTAGGTAAGTACATGTACAGTCACGAGCATAAGTATGTATACACTTTAGCTTTATTCAAAGAAGATTTTCTCCTTTAGTTTTGATTGAAATTTTATGTTATTACGAACAAAGTATTTTCGAACCCATAGGTTTGTCTAAAGTGTCATATTTCAACGTTGCATTCGTTATTTCACGAAATAATCGAAATTGAAAGTTGCCAAGTGTTGACATATTAAATTAGTGCTCGTGACTGTACGCGTTGATGAGTATTAATATTTATATGCATAGACCCAAGGATAAGAGCCTTAAATAAAATTGAACAGAAAAAAAAACAAAGCTTTGTTATGGAAATGCTAAAATTATTTAAGTACATGAGTTTAAACTGTGAGGCTGTGAACGCTACTAGCTAATAAATCTTTTGAAAAACAAATGAATATTTATAATTTTCCGACTTAACTCCATAGGATTATAATTCCGTAAATACATATTTGTTACAGCCGTGAATCATATTTTTTTCAACATAGAACCTGACACAGACCTGCAAATTGCAAAAAACATAAAAAAATGAATTAAATGGACATTCCAGATCATCCTTTGAATGTTCAGCCCCGATTTTCTCAACAATTTGTAAAAGCAATAAAAAAAAAACAAGTACAGAACAGAAAACAGGAGCCTAGGGATGGGAACCGGCCGACTCACTCGAAACCCTTCACACGACCTATACGTAATTAAAACAATAAAAAAACTTCATGAATGGGTATACCGATATAGGCTTATGTTTATTAAAATCTTGCTCGGGATCGCTTCCCGTCCAAACATGATTTATGTGAAGCGGGTCGAGCCGCCTCCATTCATTTGTTTTTTAACATCGACTAACGCGTTGTTTTATTCCCTTTCAGATAGGCTTGATTAGTTTTAGCTCCGATTAATCGACTAAGGTCTCTCTGGTTCTTTATTTTTTTTTTAAAGTTCGTGGGATTAGTCCGAGTTGGGCGCGCCTTATGATTTGTGACAGCGTGTTATTGTTTTTTCATTACGTTTCGTTTGTTGAGTGTAATTCGGAATTACAATAACTTTTTATTGAGACAGGAGAAGTTAATCGATGAATTTCTTTCATTGATAAAAGATTTTACTTATAAATCGACTGTTAGGTACTTTTTTGGTAAAGTTATTTCGTTCTTTGGCTTGTCTTGGTCTGGTTTGGCCTGGTTGCTGGGACCCTATAACAAAGTCTTTATTTCGTTTCATCTATTTTTAATTTGCTTGTATATTTGAAATAAATTTGTCAATAATCCATCCATACTATAATATTATAAATGCGAAAGTGTGCCTGTCTGTCTGTTACCTCTTCATACTTAAACCGCTAAACCAATTTAGATGAAATTTGGTATAGAGATAGTTTGAGTCCCGGGAAAGGACATAGGATAGTTTTAATCCCGATATTCCCACGGAATCGACACTCATGCGGGTGAAACCGCGGGGCACTGCTATTAGCATAATATCACGCCTGTATTCCCCTAAGGGTTGGGCAGAGGTGTACTTATAGTACACCAACATTACGCCAGTTTATTATGTTAAAGTCATAATTATGGTGGCGAGCCTATTGCCATCAGACAGGAAAAAATCCAGGCTGAGAAATTCCTGATGGAAAAACCCAATAACACTGCTCGACCTGTCGAATCAAACGTAGGACCTCGTGCTCGGCCGTAGCGCCTGCGAATACTGTTAAGGCGAAAGCGCCAGGGTAGACCGCGAAATTTAAGTCGCGGAACGAAGCGCGAACGAAGTCGCGGGCAGAAGCTAGTTATTAGTATCGATAGCTCTTCTGTAGTCACAAAACTGGTTAGTCAACCACTAACCAACTTACGAACATATACCTACATACATAGTTCCAATAACAAGCTATTTCGATCAAACCACAAACTTATCGACAAGTAGACTTCGTAGATTAGATGTCATCGGCACGCGGCACAAATCTCAATCTCATTAATGTGTCGAAACAATGCGGTAATTAGCCAGCTTAATTACCAGATGTATATGGCAGTTAGGTTTACAACAATATTGATAACCGTGTTTAGACGGAAGGCTATTCTGTGCGTCAGGGCCGAAGCCTGCCAGGTTAGCGGGATTTTCCGAAAGGGTTACCGCTGGCCCGGAACATAAAGGGCTAAGGAAGGAACACGGGTGAGTTTTAGTCAGTAAGAGTCTGACACTCCCTTCCGCTACACCCAGAGCGGGACCCCCATTTGATGATTTCCCATCCTGAAAAAAAAAAAAAGAAAAAAAAAAGGCTATTCTGTGCTAAAGATAAATCTTTCCGAAGCAAAGGTAGGAAGGGTTTCCTTCCTACCTACTACGGGTCGGTCGGGTCAACTTCGTCTGAAATAGACTTGAAATTAGCAATCTATTTCTTAGTGTATCGATGACAAAAAGTTTAAATATTTTTGGCCCAAAATTCAGCAAAAGATCATCAAGTGCACAGGTGACAGGGCATGCGGCGTAGGATGGAAGGTGGGCCAATGTCTGTGGGGAGGTGCCGCATACGAACTTGAGATCAGAGCCATCCGTGAACCCCCATCTGTGGAGATTGTCTTTCCTTCGGCCGACTTGGGTTCGAAGTCTATTTAGAGATTTCGAAGTCGGCCACGGTTACGCGTGGCCAGGCGAAAGGCTCTTAGATGGCTCGATAAAATTGTCAAATATAATTAGCCATAGAAATTGGATTGTATAAAGAACATTTTGTACCCAAACATCTTTTTAATATTACAACGAAAGTCTAACCTCTGATACCTCTGTAATTAACTCTTTGGCTGCTGTTTGAGTTTGAAGGTACTTACCAAAAATCATATGTTTGCCAAACAGTTATTGAATCGCTGGATTTCAGTTGTAAGCCCATTATATCTCATAGTAGAAATGGATCTGAGCGGTAGGTATACTATGGTACAATTTAAAATAATAAGGTACAAATTTTTTGACACCTGAATGTCCTGAATGTCCTTTAAATACTCTTAAATAAATAATAAAATTTAAATAAGGAAACATTAAACTGATCATCTAAAAACTTATTGAGCTTCTAATGATGTACGCGTTTTAAAATTAATGAGCGTCTTTTAGCCTTTCTGACCTTTTTCACAGTTGGTCGAAGTAACAGATTAAGCTAGGGTACCCCGACAAAACAGGTTAGGTTTGAGCTGTGATTAACTACACGCGAGCCAAATTGATTACAGTAAATAAGCTAGGACACCCAAATCTAATATCTTAGGTTAGAACTGAGACCAACCGCGCGCGAGTCGGGCGAGTGATATATCCAAGTTTGTCGTATAGTTGGCTATTTAGTATTTTTAGAACTCCAAAATGGGAATAATTGAGGTTCAGAAAAAGAGGCGCAATCATTATATTAGTGTTCAATAATATTTTTAAGAGCGCAAAATGAGAATTATTGGAGGTTTAAAATTGGATGAGTGAATGTCATCTTTTCACAGTCCCTTTCTTTTAAAGGGACGAAAGAAGGGAAGGGCTTGCGAAGGGCGGTTTTTTAATACCTACTCTTGCTAAAATGTCGAAGTGAGTGATAGGGAGAAGTGCATAAGTTTCAAGAAGGTTGCATCGTTTTTCATATTCACCCTACATTCTTATGGGCGTTTTCACTTGATAGCATCAAAATGTAAAATAATGCAATAAAAATCGACCCACGTTCACTTTTATAAAAGTAATTTTATTCACAAAACACACCGACGCGTGGTCGAGGCGTGAATTTGCGAAGATTTTTCAAAAACTCTTTAGTGCTGAGATGGAATAATAAAACTGTTCTTGCGGTCTGACTTTAACTGTCAACTCTTTGGTTTTTTTCCCATGATATTTGTGACGGTGAAGCTCAAAGCTTGTGGTCGGGGACCACATCACTCGTGGCCGCGTTCAGACAAATTCATACCCCATAAAATTGACGCGACGCTCGCTGGTACACCACCATTTTGTTTTGTTTTGGTGAAAAAAGGCCGAACGTAAATGAGGTTTTCTTGAAAGAGGTGAGATGTAAGTGTTGCTTAGGTTACATTATCTTGTCTCTTTTTTAGAGAGAAGGAAAGGTAGATGTCGCAAGGCTTCGGCAATGATATTCTTTTATTTTTAATGATTTTCTACAGGATTTAGTATATCAACTTTCTGAAATAAAGCCTTATGACATTCTAAGCTGATTTCAAGTAAAAATCAGTATTTTTACTTGAAATCAGCTTAGAATATCATGAGTCAAAAGACCAGTGTCTTTTAGAGAAAGATAAGAAACGATTATTTGCTTCATTCTTTTGGCCGATTCTTAGAATCTACGCTATGGACCGTTATTGGTTAAGATTAAGACTCTTGTATCTTTACCAATAATAAAGCAAAGTCCTCATAACTTTGCATAGTACCTAGACACTCAAATAGGGAAGTAGTTATCACAGGCAAAATTAACTTACGAATATATTTATATGCCTAGTTTGGTATTAAAAAATGTTACCATTGCTGCATTGGTAAGTAAAACGTTTGGTTTTGGTTTATAGGAACCGACCATAAATGTTTTAACTTTGAAGAGTTTTTAGAGGATCTGGTGCAATCTAAATAATAACAGCCGCACAGGTCGATCGATCAGGTTAAGCTTGCCGCGGTTGGTCTGTGGATGGGTGACCATCTCTACATACCGAGACCCCTCCGTGCCTCGGAAAGCACGTTAAGCTGTTGGTCCCGGCTGTCATTCGTAGATCTTTGACAGTCGTTACGGGTAGTCAGAAGCCCGAAAGTCTGACAACCATGGCAGTCTTATCAAGAAGTATCGTATTACCCAGTAACTGGGTTGTGGAGGTCAGATAGGCAGTCGCTCCATCTAAAATACTGGTATTCAACTGCATCCGGTTAGACTGGAAGCCGACCCCAACATAGTTGGGAAAAGGCTATTCACATGATGATGATGAATGTGGTGTGTCACAGCTGAAGTGGAAAATGTCAACTTTAGGAGGGCACTGTATGTACTCCCCTCGCATCTGTATCGAGCCTTATTTCTCTTAATACCCAACCAATCTAAAAAAAACAAATCTTGTTCATTTGGACATAAATGCTGTCTAATATTCTCATCAAAGTCTTAGCTCACCAGCGGTGCTATTCTGTAAAAATCTCACCGTGAAAACTTAGGTGAAGTGAGCGTGGAGTGAGCTGTCAATAGTCAATTCCTAGCAAAAACAAACTCACTTCACCTAAGTTTTCACGGTGAGATTTTTACAGAATCGACCGGCAGCACCCAAATTATGTAACACCTTTTCAATCATAATCTAAGGGTTTTGAACGAAATTCCAAATCCGTTACTTATTGCTATAAGGGTTTAAAAAAATTGTCTGCTCAACATCGTAAATAACGCAATGTCTGAACTGTCAAAATTAAAGGTATTGCCATCAATTTTCATTTATTTTTGGTTATGCAATTAGCCCACTGGTTTGTGTTCACAGATAAGTACTTCAAAAGGAGCCCTCGATCCCACGATTATTCCACATTTAAAAATGCCGATGGCTAAACCGGGTGTTGGTGTCATCTGACATCACAGCTGCGCAGGCGCCCGGCAGACGATCACTGCCAATTTTGAAATTGGAACGTTTACAATTCTCAAACAAAAAACTGGCCACACAGAAATTAACTCTACCCTTCCTGTTTTAAGATTTAAAACTAATAATTTTATAAGCTGTGCCATTTACCAAATTTAGAATGAAAGTGACGTAACTCTTAAAGGCTATCGATAAATTACAGTTCTTATTTATTTGTCGATAAGGTGGGTTTTTCTTTGAAGTATTTTTTCTATTGTTTCGGTCGGTCGACTATAATGACATAATGGGTCGCGGGTTCGATCCGGCGCAATTACGCGGCACACGATCGATTATTGTGATCAATACAGGGGTTAGACGGCGGTTCGCTGCCAATTTTACATCTTTTTTTATATAATTTTGTTACAAACAATGCAGCTGTAATCTTTCATCGATACTTAATGTTTATCGACTTATAGAGCTAAGCATTATTTTTATGTACCTAAGTAGGTGTATTCAATGGATGCACTCCTGGGCAAAGGCATCCCTCCACTCCTTCCATATTTCCCGAGCCTACGCGTCTTCCTTCCAGTTTTGACGGAACTTATCCAGTTCCTCCCGCCATCTCTTACGTGGTCTGCCGCTATATTTTACCTAACTGTAATAAATCCTAATTAAATATTTATGAGTAATGTCTTTTCTAATAGCCAAAGAAACAGATGACAGATAAAAATGATCACGACTAATTTTCGAATTAAATATGATTTATAAATCAGCCATATTAGTTTACATCAGTTTTTTTTATCTTGACATTATCATTAGCATATTAAAAGTAGATCAGACAAAAACAGATTCGATAAATTAAATGAATGTCTAATCGATATCTATTATCAAATACAATAACTAATTTAACAATATCGATAACAATACGGGCGCATCACTACATTATCGACCGATCATCGACTCGGTCGCCGACACGGATCGACAATTTCGTAAATTGTGCACCGATTAGCGACCGATTACGACCATTACCGACAGACGGACACCCGATCCGGCCGCACCGATTAAAATAATCGGTAAACGATAAAAACCGATAAAATAATCCCATGTTTTGTCTGTAGCCGGTTTTTTCAAACGTAAGCTGCGCGTGCGTGAGTTGAGACTAACCTAGCGTTTTGTCTAGCTTCTAGAATTTCCATTTTTTGCCTCTAAATTGAATATCTTAATAAATTTTTTGCTAAGATATTTTTATAATGTATCTAAATCTACTAAAATGTTACTAAAAACTTGACGGAAGGCGCCATCACATAGCTATTAATTTATTTTAGTAATGTTCGAACATCACAGCTTGTGTTTTTGTAATAAATTGCTTTTTATTGTTGCAATATGAGTTTCCATTCATAGGTACTAATTGTAAGTAATTACAAGTCTTAATACCAACCTATAAATGAGGCATAATCACTATAACTTCGCACTAAAATTCATTTCCCAAGTTCCACTTTCCTGATCATTCACCATAACGTTTTCACCATCATTGAAGGTTCTAAGGTAGCAACCCATCCGTTTTTTCGACTTCATATAATATCAAGATTTCTCATATTTTTATTTTATTTTTATACCAGCCTAGAGCAGTGGTGAACCAAGTGATAACTGCCGCGACTCACGAGTAAAACTTACTCATGTAAGTTTATTTATTTGTTCTCCTAGAACCAACAGCTATAAAGAAGGATAACGATCGTATAGTAGAAGCTTTAATATACATATGTAAACCTTCCAGATTAATTTCTTTACATTATGGTGAAAAACGCATCAGTCTGGTACATCATCATCTGTAATGTGACACAGACTTAAGAAACGAGCAAATAATTATGTAGACAGAGATAAGCGTCCAGATTTAAATTAAAACCAGCCAGTATTGTCACTTAGGTACTCATTATTCCATCTAATCTCCAAACCACCTTTCGTCCTCATGGGTCATCATAGTTGCTTATGTAATCACCGGGTATTTACGTAATTCACTAATAGTGGGAATGGCTTTCAGTTTGAAAGTTCAACAACATTCATTGCGGTATTTTCGATGTTGAGCAGTTAACTGCAATTGCTAGCCAGACATAGGTAGTCCTCTCCCAAGTTGCTCCACAAAGCCTCAACAGTTCAACACAGCTATAAGCAATAACACAGGTACATTAATTCCACCTAATCCTAACGTCACCCGCATGACCAAAATCCAATCAAAAACCTAGCATAAACCTCTATTTGACGAGAAGAATGGCTCATAAGAGAAGTTTATTAAAGCTGGGGACATTGGGGACCAGGACAGGACCGCCTGTTATCAGCCGTCTAAAGGTACATTGCGCGGGTCTCTCCAAAGACACGTCAAAGCCTATCCTAATTTAAACAGGGCTGTTTACGTCCCCGGGGCTTCGGTCACGACGAGCCGTCGGGTTGGGGTCCAGTGGTAGCGAGGAAGTAAGTGAAATCGAAAGGAATGACATGTTTTTAGAGTGAGTGACACAATTTTTGTAAAAGACATTTGTTTTGGAGGAATTGTAAGCCATTAATGGCCAGGAAATCGCAAAAAGTAGATCAAAGCCAGAAGCAGGAGTATTTTTGCTGTTGTTTAAAAGGTTGTCTTATAATTTATGCAGTTAAATACTTAAGAGTATCAAACTCATCGAGTTCATGTTTATAACAAAAGATTTACAGATTTAATTAAATTCTAAAAATATGCAATGGAGCGATATCATTCAATTTAAGAAATTTGCATGACAAAGCGGTCTAGCGTAGTGTTATTTATTTTAAACAGGCCCAAACGCATACGGCACATGTTTTAAATTCGTTTGTAGCACTGTGTAACCTAAACCCGCACTTAACACTGTCATGCTTTTCTGTGACCGAAGTAGTCCATTAGTACACAGATAAGCGTGACTTAAGGTGCCACTAGAATAGAATAGAATACTCATTATTATGAACACCATATAAATTACAGACATAAAAATAGAAACTGTACAAAAGGTGACACAATGGACGGTCTTATCGCTAAGAGCGATCTTTTAAAGACAACCTTAGGATGGATTTAAAAAGGGGAAGGGCAGACAAATACTGTAGGTAGTCCGTGGTTTATGGTCCATTTACATAATACAATAAATACACACATAAAGTATATTATACTAATCTAAATAAATATATACACATACATATAAATATATCCATATCATAATAAACATGAAACAGGAGCAAAGAAAATATAATGATGATGTTTAAGGAGAGACTAGTCACTAGTCGATATTTATTCCACACAAACTTCGGGAGAGTATTACTCCACTGTCTGAAATTGTGCATCCAAAGTTAAACATGATATCGTTTTAACTTATTACCTATTAATTTTGTTTGCACGGAAACAGAATAGTAAAATAAAAAGCCACTAAAAACTTATGAGCCAACAAAGATTAGCTTTTCTTGCTATTTCTAACGTAACTTTGGGTGTAAATAAGTAATAAAAGAACTGTAAAATCTTAAAAACCAAGTCCGTACCGACAAAGCTCAGCTATCGAAAAGTTCAATAATCTTTATTTATAATTGGTTTTTTCATAAAACTCGATTTTCCGAAGCACTCTGCGAATTTTTTTACGCGCCTATCAGTTCGGAACGGTGTTTCTGTGCGTGAGAACTAGACGTTGTTCGAGTAGACTGGCGTCTAACTGCTCATCGCTGATACTAGCTCTGTTGGACACGAAGCCAAAAAGCACGTTGTCTCACCTGAGACAACGTGCTTTTTGGCCTTGACCACCAGTGAGTTCGAGCTCGCTACTAGTTTACTCTTAAGAGTGGGCTTAGTCACACGAGCTATAAAATAGTACACGATACGTGTGACTGCGTAATGTCCTATTCGCCCTAAACAAATTTAGTGATTTGTGGGATAACGTTTCCTCACTCCCCGTACGTATCGGCGTATCGGGGCATCTCTCTCTCGCAGGCACTGGCCGGCCGTTGCGAGCTCTTCAACTGCTAGATTTTGTGTATATTTGTGTCGTAGAAAAAAATAATAAGGAAATTATAAAATAACACATTTCGCCGTCCCCGGAGAATAAAATGATAACTGCCATTATCCTAGTTTTAGTGTTATGTCATTTTTGGGATCTGTGGGTGTTAATACATCTACTCAATTTTTTTCGCAGTTTTTGAACAGTTATTTACGAAACAAAAAAATATTACAATAGTATTCAAAGATTTAAATCAGGTCATAAATTACGAGAATAAAGTGTTAATATAATAATATCAAAATGTATTCCCACTTTTTAGTATGACAAACAGTCATACAATTATATTCTCGTGAAAAAATATTCGACTAAATAATGATAAATGCAATTATCATTTTATTCATATTAAAATTAATTTTAAAAAATAACAGTATTTTTCTTAATTTACTATTGTTAGTCTTTTTAAATTGGTATTAATTAAAATCAGCCTTATAATAACATATTATGTGAATTAATATTACAATACTAATGAAATTATTAAGTAATATAATCTGTTACACATTTTTTTTTAATAGCCCGTAAAAAAAAACCCGTAGAATAAAATGATACGTGACGAGTGCAATATTTGATCCTGGTCAGGCTGTATGGAGAATAAAATGATAATCGACATTATACAACTTGGACGATGATTAATTTTGACTAACTTCTTATTTTTTAAATAATATCTCTATTTTGATACTTAGGCGTATTTGATTATAACATTTAGAACAAACAAAAAATAACCTTTTTTAAAAGTTGACAATCATCTGTCTACGTCCAGTATTTAAGAAGCAATCAACGAAAACGTGTTTTTTATTTTTCCTGAAAAGTTGCATTTTTGTAGTTATCATTTTATTCTCCGGGGACGGCGATTTTATAATTTCCTTTTTTTAAATTTAATTTTATAATTTAATTTTTTTTCTCACCAAGCCCTAAAAAACAATAAGGCTTATCTGTTGTTATAACTTTTACATGGTTTAACGATGTAATCTCTTCAAGGTACACGTTTTAAATAGCGATTTAGTGTCATCTTTATGATATTTTTTTATCGAGCCAACTATTTTAATTCACGTTCCTATCTTCACACAGCGCTTGACAATAGTTCAACTTTCCTAAAATATATTTCTTTTTGCGCAAAATCATATTTTGCTAGATTAACAGAGGTTTAAAAATGCTAAAAAGTACTGCAACCTCGCCATAAAGAAGTTATGATGACTTTTGTTGTAATTTGTAATCATAGTGTGAAAGTAAATACACTAGGATATCACTAGAATAAGGAAATACCTACAAAAGAAAAAGATTCTATTTTAAGATTTCCAGCCCGCTGTCACTGAAACCAGACCTCTCTCCGAACTCATTTCAGGGCTGAGCGCGCACCCACCGCCCTGCCCCTACCACACAACCGCACTTTATAAATATTGTACTCTCACTCAATAACGACGCGCCGTGACAACCCTTGATGTGCCTCAGCGTTTACACTAGTAATGTATAAAGACAAGAGGAATTATTTTAATTTTGGAGATGGCTTTATTGCTATCGGTATAGTACTGGTATTTCACCAAAATAGCCTTTTTAAGAAAGTCCGACGAACGAGCTTTTTCAGATCCATTCAAGTCAGTTTCTATGCTGAATCTGGTGTGGGTTTTATAGGATAATACTGAGACCAAAATTCATTCGAACTACTACAAGATTTGTTCTCTCTACTTGATTCACAGATAATTTAGTTGCTTCTAAAGGGTCTCATGCAATGGCCCTGTTATTTCATCGCCAGGCACACAAAGTCAGTCCACCATAGTACAATTAGGTATCTATGTAGCCATAAAGTGATTCTTTCACAAAAGAGCTACAAACATCATTGCAAATTACCAAGGCTCTTTTCAAGTAAAGTAAGTAAGTAACATCAGATACTTTTAATTTGTAATCACTAAAATCGCGTGTATCAAACTTACCAGTTTAAATCGTGGTGGTTTTTGTGTGCTATTACCAAAATTCATTTCGAAGGTCATATTAGACGACGCAGTAAGTTCCGCCGTCTATATTTGTTACAAAGTTACTGGAATCTCCGAAGAGGTCGGATAAGAATCACACTGGCTGGTGACAGTCACTCTAGCAGAGCGTCGCATCGATGGTTGCGTGGCGGCTGTCTTCTGATGACAGATGATGTCGTACCACGTGTCGTAGACGAACTGTTATATTCCGGTCAATGATTTCAAAAGTATATATAAGTCAATGATTCCGGTATAATCCTGATGATATTGAAAATGCTCAACAACTAAAACAATAACCAATTCTGGTTATAAGTTATCCTGTGGCGTTAAATTTTATCACATATTAGATTCTTATACCCTGAACATCTAAAATAACATGTGTAGAATCGTTCACTTAAAATCGTGGTCTAAAAAATACAACATCAAAGCCAACAAATAGAAACGGCAATTCATGACGAGTAGGCGTGGCCTGGTGTTATTATTGGGCCAATCCATTGTGACACCTCGATACTGTACAGCCTACTGTAATAACTAGTTGATTTCTAAGAAACAGATCTAGTTGATAGATGAATCTTTCTAAGGAAGTAATTCTGAGAACAGAAGACCATTTCACGAAGATATTTTAGTTTAATCGAAGAAATAGGTACTTAGGGAGTTGAGTTATGTTGAGTGAAAATCCAACTAAGAACTTCATGAAGTTTTCATGGTAATGAAGAATAGCAGCGCGTAATCAACCTATAAATTTTCCACAGCTGGGACACAGGCCTCCTCTCAGTGAGAGGGAGTGGACCATAATCCACCACGCGGGCCCAGTGCAGGTTGGTAGATGTCACAAGCATAATAATGAAGGAATGGATTACTTAAGTGTGTTCCGCAATTGGGGTCCTAGTGTGCCAGATCGTGAGCCAAGAACTTGGATACTTACTTACATGGATTACAACGTTTTGTCAAGATGTAAGAACTGCGCGAAGCAGGGGCGGGTCGCTAGTTTTTTAATAAAAATAAATAAGTGTGCATTCTAAGTTGGCACGCATGACAAATGCTGCGGTCGCGCTGCATTTTATCGCTGTTCGTGAATTAGGTGGCGATGTAATACATATTGTTGGGTAAGCAAAAAGTTCGTGGTAATCGCAAGCGCATTATTGTAAAACCACAGACTAGTCTGCGCTGTGCTTTGTAAAGAATTACAAAGTGCAATTTTAGTAGGAACACTTTCACTGGGAATTTTTTTTTATAGGATAAGCGTCATCAGCCTATAATGGTCTCAGTGCTGGGACACAGGCCTCTGTGAGAGGGACACAGGCCTCTGTGAGAGGGAGAGGGCAATAATCCAGCACGCGGGCCTAGTGCGGGTTGGTAGATGTCACATGTCTTCGAATCTTTGGTTCTAGGACATGCCTGCATGAATGCATGGTTTCCTCACAGATGTTTTCCTTCACCGTTTTTGAAAGCAGTGGTAATGAAATACACAAAGTAAAGCTGCCGCCTGGGATCGATCCGACGACCTACAACTCGTGAGTCGGGGCCTTTTTAGTTATTATGAAAATAGCCCCTCTGGTCGCGACGACCTGACTACATGACGTAGGAATGATTGCTGGGTGGCGAGAAGGTAAGAGATGACATAAACGCCAAGTTACAAGTCACTTACTTAGTTTGACATTTACAACGACTAAATAATTTTTCATAATTTGTTGAATAAGTATACCATATAACAATAGTATGTAAAAACTAATCATTTTGTAAATTATTCCTGCAACTGTGTAATGTTTATTACTAATAATTCCATACTTATTCAAGTTGCACGAGTCACGACAAAGACCTAGTAATTAAAACATTAGTTATTCGCGTGTTCGAAACTAAAAGTAACATAAAATAATTATTATGAACATTTTTAAAAGTAACAATATGTATTTTCATTCGTGATTTCAACATCGTAGGTTATAACTTATAAGTAACAACGTACATATAACTAGACATCCGTTTCGTTTTATTTATTTATTAACTTCTGCCCGCGGCTCCGCCCGCATTGATGTCGGAAATAATCCCAAGGGAACGTGCTACTGGGACAAAAAGTAGCATAATAATCCCAAGGGAACGTGTTACTGGGACAAAAAGTAGCCTATACGTTACTCCACAGCATCAGCTATCTGCCAGTGAAAGTCCCGTCGGTTCAGACGTTTCGGAGATTAGCCGGAACCAAGAGGTCAAAAAAAAAGTAAAAAAAAAAAAGATTTTTGTTATAAGTACCTACCGTATATACTTTCATATTATGCATTTAGTAAAAAGCTGTTATTTTGATATTACAAACAGACACTTCAATTTTATTCACTTGTATACATTTAACGGCGCCGGATAACCTTTACCAGAAGTGGTCATAGTATTGGTGGTTCAGCAGCTTCAATATCATCAGGATTGTACCGGATTGTAGCAGTTCCCCTGACATCATCTGTCATCAGAAGACAGCCGCCACGCAACTACCGATGCTCTGCTAGAGTAACTGTCACCAGCCAGTGTCACTATTATTCGGCCTTTTTGGTGATTCCAGTAACTTCGTAGCGAAACTAGATGGCGCCACTTGCTGCGCTGCCATACCTATATTACCACAACATCGTAGGTATGTATTTATAAGCAACAACGGACCTATAATTATTGGACAACCGTTCCGTTTCATTTATTTGTTTGTTCCTTAACCATAAATACGAACTTAACCACAAAAGCTAAATGCAGCACTTGTCTGCAACAAATTGGAAAATTCCCAAAAAAAAAAGAACCTTTTGCGTATTCGCTAAAAGACCCAACGAAAACCGTCTATTGAGCTTGTACAAAAAATGTCTTTTGATGCCAAAATGTGATATGAAAAGTTGTTTAAAAGCCTATCGAAGATCGATTAGGTATCTAATGTTACTTTTTACGCCCGGTTTAAAACTTTTTGTTAGCAACCCGTTAGGTACGTTTGACATTCAGTTTAAATTAAAATGAGTTACACTCTTGTCTTACATACGCAACTTGTGGCTATGAGAAAAGCGTCCCTACCCGTTTTTCTTCACAGTTTTGTCTGTCAATCAATCAATCAACTGCGGCTGCACAACACCATGTACTCCGCCTTCCGCATCCAGCCTGTCCCACCTTCTTAAGGTCGTTTTTTCTGTGCAATCGAACAACTGTCGAAAAGCGCTGTTTTCGGAGCTCCCACCTCGCCGTGTCGCAAGCGCATTCGGTTTCGCGACATTTTTCACTTCTGCGAACCGCGGGGTGTTATTAGCGTCGACTACAGTGAAGCACAATGTCTCTGAGGGTTGAATCAACCCCCTGCCGCGTCTCCAATATACACACATGCTGCAAAATTTAGATTATTTTACAGTTACAAAATGGAATGTCTGTAGTTGACAATTTTGCTAGTTTAGAAAGTAATAAAGTTACTGATTTCATATATAAAGCTTTTTTCTATGTCAATTTTCCGGAATGGAATTGTTCATAATAGGTCTACGCTAACTTATGAATGGATACAGTTGTAACTTTAAGGGAGACAAACGTTTGCTAGAGATACTTTATATAAATGATAATATACAAATATTAGGTCCTTACATATAAAATTGGCGTTTTATGTGAAAAATAATCATTCATCTTTTGAGCTGTTTCTGCAGCGCGCCGCGGTGGAATTCGTATTCGTAATTATCGTGATACTTATTCTAAGTTTTCAAATTCAAATTCAAAATCAAGCTATTTATTGTGGTACACAGGTAAAAATATGGTGTTACAGTTTATGAAATGAAGTACATCTATGACCCGCCTTTAGGCATACAATAGTTTAAGACTAGCAACATTGTAGTAGTTTTCCATATTGTGAACAGAATAGTGTCAAAGAAAAATCAAATGTTGCGAAAACAAATGAATCACTAAATTCAAAACACAAATACACAAGCCTAAATTTGAAATTGGAATTTTTAACCAGATATTTAAGATCAAAGTGGACAGTTCGACAAAATGCCAATTTCGTAAGAATCTAATATTAGTGAGATAAGCTATCACACTATGCTTTTATATAATTACTAGCTGCACTCCGCGGTTTCACCCACGTAAATGTCGATCCCATGGGATTAACGGGATAAAAAGTAGCCTATATGTTAATCCAGGTTGTCAGCTACCTTCATACAAAATTTTATCAAAATTGGTCTAGCCGTTTGAGCGTGAAGCCGTAACATGTATAAACACACACACACACTCACAAACTTTCGCCTTTATAATATTAGTGTGATGCTACTGGCCAGTCACAAAACTCAAAACAACGTAAAAGAAATTCAAAACTATTAACACCGGTCACTGGTCAATTTTCTGCTGACCAAATTTAATAACAGAACCACACCAATTTTAATTTAAGAACAACTGTTATAAACCATAATAAATACAAATTATCTATCCCATAGTTTTTATTATAAATGGGAATAATCGTATCGATTGAGCAACAAAAAAAGCAATGATGCGACTCGAGCGGGCTATAATAACATAATATGAGCAATTTGAACGATTAGCATCTACCGGAAGTTGTTCGCAGGAAGCGTTGTGGGCAGGCGCGGGCGCATACTATGAAAAAAGGGGGCATTTTGGAACATCGTTTAGTGTTTATTCCCTGCTTTGTTTGTGGTTTTATATGGTGTGTTTTGGTAACTTTGTAACGTAAGTGTTTGTGTATATTGTTATTTATGTTTTTAATATGGTTGTAAAAAGAAAAAAAATACTCCATCGCCGTCGGCACCCAACGATGTTTTAGGTTCAATGTAATTGTATGCTCAGCAGAAGTACTTATGTACTCAGCGAGTGCTTCTCTGTTTACAGAGAGATAAGTATGAGAGTAGATAAGTACGCTGGTAGAGAGTTCCACATTTAACCCGTCTGCCATCAAAACAAGAGTGAACAGGCGTCTTCTGACCAAGCTCGTTCTATCGTAGAGCTCATCCATCACTTTCAATCAGGCGCAATGGAGGACAAAGCAGACCCATTTAGCAATAAAAAAAACAGTGGCACTCCGGGAGTGCCGACAGAAGTGAAAAACAAAACACAAACAGCATACTTTGCCATCGCTCACTGAAATATCGGATATACATTAAAACCGAGTACACATCCGAATGTAGCGCGGTGTCGGTTAGGGTAACAGCGTCACGAGTTCAAAAAAAATCGTTTTTTTTCCATCTCAAAAAATGCTCAGCGCGCCTAAAGAAGTTTTCACTTTAAAAAATAGGTATTTCAGGCGGCACCTAAGTGGTAACAAAACCAGTAAAGCTAGCTAATAAAGCTAGCAGTGATCATAAAATTTAACCAGGGAAATATAAAGACGTTCACTCCAAAAAAAACGTAATGAAATAGTAACGTTGTGTGATGTCTTAGAAGTGCGTATCAGCACCTACAACGCCTTGGAATGGGCAACTAGCTTCATCTCACTGACTGATCGAACCCTTGACAATTCAAAAGTGCCTGTAATTGATTTATTTGAAATAAATGGTTTGAGTTTGAATGCCAGAAGACCTTCCTACCGATTTACTCTAGAATCTAGATGATAATATTAATAGCTGTATTTTTAATTGGTCTCATTACCGTTTCACACCTTTAGTAGCCTTGACTTTTACGAGTATTTAATTGTTCTACTAATGTAATTGTAGCGTTAATTATAACAATACGAGATCTTATCTATGTATATAGTGTAGTGGTACGCTCGGCTACACATCAAGCTATACAAAACCAGTATAAGCTGACTTCTGATTGTACGAAAACCTGTACAATACGAGGTCAGCTAAAACTGGAAATGTACCTATAGTTTGATGTGTCATCGTGTGTACTACAGTTTTTAAGCCTTTCATAAATCACTATTTTCATGAATCCCCTGTAGCGGTATCTACAACGCCACATGCAAACAACGCGTCATACTGACGTCACGCAAATCCTGCATCGCGCAAGCAGAGTTTACCGCGCAACTAGCATAGATACAAACGGCCCGACACGAATCAAGGGGCAGTTGCCCGCCAGACACAACACCCGTCTGGTTGGAGGATCCTCCCTTTTCTATGGAGGATGAGTGAACTTTACACCCTGTTCCTCATACCTCTATACCCCCTTTCAGTGACAATCAATGTCAAAAATGTAGGGATTTTAGAGGTATTTTTTGTTGTGTGCTCACAGTCTTAAAATTACGAAAATCGCCACTTTTTTTTATTCGAAATGGGTTTGCCCTTGACTCTAATCTAGGTCAGAGTTGACACAGATAAAGTCTACGATGGAGTGAGCTCACCCAGAAGAAGCCTGTTCACTCTTACTTTGAAGAGATTCGGGTTGTATGCACTCGGAAACACAAACGCAGGTAATAGTTCCACTCTTTGGCTATGCGCATTATAAAGGACATTTGAAAACGCTTAGTGGAATATCAACTAGGTAGGGATGGTAACTTGCAGTGCGTCTGGATGTCCGAAGGTAGAAGGGGGCCGGTGGAATGAGGTCGCCTCTCTGGATTGTGCCGAAATTATAGCAGTTCATAGTGGACGTGGTACGAGAGCGGCTCTTCTGACACCATCTGTCGTCAGAAAACAGCCGTCTCGCAACCATCGATGCTATACGCTCTGCTAGAGTGACCTCACCAGCCAGTGTCACTCTTATCCGACCTTTTCGGTGGTTCCAGTAACTTCGTAGCAAAACTAGACGGTGCCACCTTGCTGATTGCTACGGCGTCATATTAAACGGTTGTTTTATTAGGTACTAGTAAATATTCAAGAATTAAACCTTTATGGTTAACTAATAAAGAAGTGAATTATCCAAAAAAATTAAGTCTCTTAAAAATTTTGTTATTATAAACCAGATAGGTACTTTTTCAGAAATAAGTATTTGTAATAGAGGTAATTTTGAAACAAAAATTATGAAAACATGCCGATTTTTTGTAATCATTTACCTGATTAATCATGGAAGCTATAAAAAGAGTGTATATTTCGAGTGCGTGACAAAAACAGGAGCGATACACTTGCGTGCATAATCGTTGGACAGCGCACGTGGTGTGTTACACTGGCGGCCAATTTAACGATACATTAATTCGCGGAGCAGTGAACAAACGATGAAGTATTAACACATGAGTACACATACACTGATAAACATGATACGGTGTACGTGTGTAGAATCCGAAATATGTTTTTTTATTATTCTTCACATTTATCACGCATTTTTTGTCTTAATAACTAGTTATAAAGCGTTCAATAATTTTTCAAAGGTTAAGTGCTTCATGCCATATGTTAATGTCATATTTATTAACGCCATCATTTGTGCGGAAATCCTGAGATCAGCTTAAACAGGAATGTTTATAACAATAACTGTAAGGGTGCGTTCCCACTATGTCGAGATTTATCATTGGACGACTGTCGTCTCTAGCTGTTCCCATTATATCGACTGTTTATCGTCACTGCGTCGTCGAAATATTTTATCGTTGAACGACTGTCGTATCTAGTTGTTCCCATTGGATCTTGACGATATTTTTACTGTTCACGGCAGTCGCCTTGTCGTTTATGTGATACATGCTACGATAGTTAGTGGCAATAACGACACATGATTTGTAGTCACCATAAGTCGTGACGTTTTTTTATCGTTTTACGACTGTCGTGCTAGCCGTTCCTATTGACTTGACACTCTGTCGTCACTGCAAAAAAAAAGTCGTGGACGACAGTTAATCATGTAGAATTTGTGAACATGTCCATTTAAATACATACAAACAAGCCAGAACGCTTTAAACGACACGATAATCTGTCGTCATGACATAGTGGGAACGGGGCCTTATAGAAAGAAGTCTCTTTCTGGCAGTAGTACCAGGCTGCTTTGCGTAATTGCGCACTACTACTTTATGTAATAAAAATCTGTATTTTTTTCAGGGAGAATAAAAATTTATACACTGGATGAACTTCTAACACTTACGTCTCCAGGATAAGTCTTATACTGAGAACAAATTTTGTATTTTTGACAGTTTTTTCGTACTAGAACTGTCAGCTGTCAATTTTATTCCATGGATAAAAGTTATCTGACTTTGGAAATATATAATATCCTACCCTAACTACTACTTAAACATGGCGTCGTAAAATTCCTCCGCATCGCTGTCAAAAATTAAATAGGTAGTTAATGCCACAAATAATCAACTGCAGCTTAACGTCAAACAATAACACAAGCGCTAACGACCATGAAGATTAAAACAATAAAGTCCACGATCACATCCATAATCCATGTTTTACATTACTAATCCTATCAAAAAACCAGCTCTACGTTTACCAGCACTATAACATCATCTTCATCGCTTCGTTTCCCACAGTAACCGAGAAAATGCATTCATTTTGTGCTATCCATGTTAAATTTTATCCAATTTTTAATGGCGCTACCGCAGCGGAGCGGCCAATATCGCAAATTATAGTGTTCACAGATTACGTCGGGAGTTACCTACGTGACGGGCGGTGCCTGCGAGTGGCCGCCAGTGTACACGATAACCTGTACACTGAGTGAACATGTCTTATAGTGTAAGTACTGCGCTTCCGCGTCGATATGAGAAAATGTGGAAAGTAAATTCTTAAAAATAAACGTGGGTGGATTATTCGCTCCTGCAGTGTAATCGTGGTTCGTATGGATTATGTTGGTCGGTATCGCAGCTTAAAGTGTACAAAGCTTACATTGTATGTAATAGGTATTTTGCATTAGCTCATAAACTGAATCAAGATGCCGTTAAGTAAGTATGATAAATGTTTAAAGGGGTTTAGCCTGGAGATCTGTCATACAGCCGGTCGATTCTGTAAAAATCTCACCGTGAAAACTAAGGTGAAGTGAGTTTGTTTTTGCTAGGAATTGACACTATTGACAGCTCACTCCCACACACGCTGGTCCCGAACCTAGTTCAATTTCCAGCTCTCACAAAGGTTCTACTAGCATAAGGCGAAATTGTATATACACACTACTGTAACAATGTACCAATGTATGTATGGTACTGTAACAATGTATGTATGGGAGAAATAAACTCTATTACTTTTTTTTTAAATGCGTTATTAATGAAGAAACCGGCGGGAAATAACTATAAAACAGGATTCAGAAGTAAATAGGCGGTCTTCATTTGCTATCGTGCAGTGCACGCAGCTGGTGCCTAGTCAATTACAAATATATAAGTAAACCGATTGGAGACTTACGTCAGTCCATTAAAAATTAAGTCGTGACCGCTTTAATTTGGTACAGTCAGCAAAAGAGATAAGAAACCAGACCGGCGGTGCGATTCTGTAACCATCTCACCGTGAAAACTTAGGTGAAGTGAGCGTGGAGTGAGCTGTCAATAGTGTCTATTCCTAGCAAAAACAAACTCACTTCACCTAAGTTTTCACGGTGAGATTTTTACAGAATCGACCGGCTGGTGCCTATTTAATTAGATTGCTTTACCGCTATGTGCCAAAACGTAGGTAGTAGGTACTGTCACCAAAAGAGATAAGTAACTAGGGTCGTTGGATATAGTTGAAGTTTAGTAAGAAACCGAGTGAGGTTTTCGAATAAAATTAAACTAAATTTTAGTCGAAAACATCCATCGGTTTCGGAGGTACGAGGAGGAATAGAGAGTTTGTCACCCAACTTATAAAAAATTATCGAATGAAATACGTGAAAGAAAGAAAGTCTCGTTCCGGTGGGAATATTGGAATAAAAAGTATCCTGTCCTAATTCAGGTCATGGTCTACCATTGTGCCAAATTTCATCTAAATCTTTGAGCCGTTTTAACGCGAAACCGGTACTTATTAACAAGAATCTCTTCAAAGTAAGAGTGAACAGACTTCTTCTGGGTAAGCTCACTCCATCGTAGACATTTTCTGTGTCATCTCTGACCTAGATTAGAGTCAAGAGCAAACCCATTTCGAATAAAAGAATTTAAAAAAATCAAATCTTTTCTCTTTATAAGTTTAAAAAATTACGACTATGCTCCTATCTACAAATCAATCTTAGATAATTATCAAAGGTTCATAAATTTCCCTTCTACCCTCACAATACCAGTACCAATCTGTGCCAGTACCCTCATTTCAAATCTGTTCTGTAATCAAGGGTGGTCCATCGCAGGCGCAGCACGTGCTCTGAGAATTACGCGAACCAGCGGCTTGATCGCCGCCGCTAATGTACTAACACGTGAAATTGATGTAAAAAAGAGGGTAGGAATGCGCTTCTTAGTTCTTTGTGCCTGTCTTTAGCTGTGTTTTGTTTAGAATATCTATCTATCTATACTAATAATAAAACTGAAGTGTTTGTTGGTTTGAACGCGCTAATCTCTTAAATTAGGTACCAGTCGGATTTGTTTTTTTTTTTTGCATTTTATACTTAGCTTAAAGGCTCTTTCAAACAGGCGCGACACGACACGCGACACAAAGGCACCGCAAATCGCGCAACGAGCGGTGCCTTTATGTCGCGCGCGATTATATCGCGTGTCGCGCCTGTTTGTAGGTGCCTTAATTCTTCAGAAAGGCTATAGGCTATTTAGGATCACGCTAGGGCCCTTAGGAGCCGAACAAAAAGAAAAAAGTCAGAAATAACGCTAAGCAAAAACGAAGTGGGAAGCCGATGCGATGCGATGGAGTGGGTCGCAGGCAGCATTTCACACGGACGAAGCCGCAGGCAGAAGCTAGTTGAGAATAATGTTAAGGCTAGCAGTCTGTCTAGCCTTAGGTAACATTATTCTCAATATTCTATGATTGTAACCATCAGGGAGGCCTAAAAAAGGCCACTTTGACAGAATCATAAAAGGATAACATTGTGAATCATAATATGGCGAAGGCAGTCTGTCCGTTTTTCGCTGCACTACGTAGGTTTATTCAAAGAGTATGGTGTACCATACTCTTACAAATCCAAAAGGATTTGTATTGGATTGATTGGTATTTTAACACAGATAAAAAAAAAATAACTGAAAAATCCTTCACCAATGGGATTTGTTACGATTAACTTAACAGTTAACCGTCCATTATGATTCTTTGTTATCTTCTTATGATTCGCCAAAGTGGTCGGTCTTTGGCCAAAGAAATAGCATTGCCATTGCTTCAACGCGGCAATGCTGCCAGTTTTCTGAGCAAGTTTCCGGATGACAGCAATGCGGACGCCGACGACGCCTAACTGTATTTTTGTTTTTATTTGTATAGCTAGTCATTTAATTTAGTACCTAGTGTAAAAAATAGTTGTGTTATATATTGTATAAGATATGTAAATAAACTAATCAAAAACTTATTATTGATCCAAAAACTAATTTAAATACAAACATTTTAAATAACAACAACATTCGATTATTATACTATACACTTTACAGCTTTAAAAAGTAGTACATTGTCGCAATAACCCAGTCAAAAACCAAAGTCTCTTACATCAATTATAAAACGTATGCGCAAAAAATGACATTGACTGGTCAGAATGTTCAAGCTTTTGCTTAAAAACAAAAGGATTAAATACTCTTGCGCAAGTTCGGTCAGCCATGTTGAGTGATGTGACAGGACATGCGCATAAGCTCCAATGTTTATTTATAACTGGTGTTGCCAGACTGATATTGTATTATTGGCGCGTTTTTTGTTGGGAAACCCTCATGGATACGTCCTAAGGAAAGCAAATAATTTTAATGGACTCTTACCAGCACATCTGAACCGCGCCTCCTATTTTCTTTTTTGACCAATTTCTCTGTGTATTCTTAGTAACACGCTGACAATAACAAAACGGTGAAGTTTCTTAACCATTCTTCTTCATACGAAACTGCTTTCTGGAAGGGGCGACTAAAATCAATTCTATTTTATTGTAAATGTTGACGTTCAAGTGCCTTATAAGTGCGCATTTGAAATATATGTTTTGACTTTGAATGTCTTTCAATTTGACAATTCCACAACATTCATTGCGATATTACCAATATATGTAGTTGTGGATTAGACGAATTAATTTATGAAACAATGGATTAGGAATTTCCTTCAAAATCCAATATGGATGTTGGCTTCTGCCTAGCCTTTTGCCAACTATGTTGGGGTCGGCTTCCAGTCTAAGCGGTTGCAGCTAAATACCAGTATTTTACATGGAGCGACTGCCTATCTGACCTCCACAATCCAGTTACTGGGTAATACGATACCCCTTGGTAAGACTGGTTGTCATACTTTCGGGCTTCTGACTACCCGTAACGACTGTCAAAGATCCACCACGAATGACAGCCGTGACCAACGGCTTAACGTGCTTTCCGAGGCACGGGTCACGGTATGTAAAGATGGTCACCCATCCACAGACCAACCGCGGCAAGCGTAGCTTAACCTAATCGATCGACCTGTGCAGCTGTTATTATTTAGCCACGGGCCCCTCATTCATTCATTTGATTTAGCATAAAGGGCAAAAATTAACTCTGGGGCCCATTCTTCTATACTTTTTACCGTGTTCATACTCCACCTAAACTTATATACATATCCTCCTTTATTCATAAATGTTGTTCAAAGTTAAGAAGTGATTAGCGACTGTTTAACCATATACTTTTGACGTCACTTAACTTTAATAATCGTTTATAAATAAACCCCTTCATGTCTACGAATTCAAAATATCTTGTAGCAAATGAAAATAGCATTTTTAAATTTACTCCTACGGCACGAGTACCTACCTACATCTTAAATCCATAAAATCTTTTGTTTTCCACCGTTAGACTTCTAATTTCTCACACATAATCATCAATACCATTTCTAAAATAAAGAAAGGGTACATTTTCTCACATTAACAATAACTTATCGTCATTAATATCGGTATTACAACTCACCCCATCATTGTTAACGCGGCACAATCTGTCATTTTTGACGTGTCGACGCGACGCGCGACGGTGCATTACGCAGGGGCAGTTTATCCGACGAAATCATTTATTAAGAAAATTTTTATATCTACAAATAAATTAATAGTAGGTAATGAACGCTTACTTAACCTAACTTGTATTTTGAAATTAATTAATTAATTTTACGAGCAAGTCATCATCTGCCTAGCCTTTTCCCAACTATGTTGAGGTCGGCTTCCAGTCTAACCGGATGCAGCTGAATAGCAGTATTTTTATGAGTAAGATATTTAGTAAAAAGAATCCCAGAAACTTATTTTGCGCTCGATTGATGATAACATACCCCGCCACTCATTACTTGAACCCTAAATATGTAAATTCACCACTGGTGGTTATGATAAAGAGTAAACACCTCTGTCTACCTCGCTAGGAATTACAGGCGTGAAATTATACGTTTCACAACTTTTTTAAATTATGATTTTTTACTTTCTATACTTACTAAACTTACCTACTTACCTGTCAATTCCCTACATTTATGTTCGCATAACTCGTCAAAATGTAGGTATGGAACAGCAGTAGTAAAATAAAATTACAAAATACGTAAAATAAAAAAATAAAATATAATAATATAATATAATAAAATAAATAAATATTAAACATAATATAATCCCGTACGCAAAATACGCGCATTGACGTGGAGTTACGGACACCAGCCCGTATTACCTATTAACTATGAAACAGCAGATTTTTTTTGCGATTTCACGTTTTGTCCTATAGCAAAAGTTGTTCATAATGATGAGTACAATACAGATATTTCGTGTATCAATAGATAGATCTTACATAATATTATTTATTCCAAAATCATTAAGTGTATTGCAACCGGATGCGGTTGCGCTTATAATTATTTTTTATAATTATATTAATTAAATAACACAAAAGGTCAAAATAAGAAATCACACTAATATTATAAAGGCGAAAGAGTGTGAGTGTGTGTGTGTTTATATATGTATATGTTTGTTACTTCTTCACGGTCAAACGGCTGGACCAATTTTGATAAAATTTTGTATGGAGGTAGCTGACACCCTGGATTACCATATACGCTATATACTTTTTATGCCGATATTTCCACGGTATCGACATTTACGCGGGTGAAACCGCGGGGCGCAGCTAGTTAATAAATAAAATAATAAAACTGAAATAATTTATGACAAATATTACCAAAAAAGCTTTCAATTTAATATTTTAATATCATCATAAAGTAAACCAGTTCCCTGTACTACCACACTTTAATTATTTCTAATCCATAATCTTTAATTACCCATAATGTATGAGCGTTGCTGATCGATTCGATGCGGCTGCGTGGAAGCGCAAATGCTGCGCCTGCGCACGTCACGTGACTAACGCGTGGCTTACGTAGGTACGCCACCATAAAAGGAATCTGTGTAGAAGGTTCACTCGTGGCGAGAAAGAATGAGCAACACTCGCACATAAAAGAGTCAGGATTTTTCTATTGGATTTTAAAGCTTTTGTGGGTAAATAATTACCATGTCATCTTGCAATCTTACAAATGTATCATCTCATTTAAAAATGATCTATTAAAAATACTAGCGATCCGCCCCTGCTTCGCACGGTTTTACGCCTTGACAAAACATGGAAAGGAGATCACCCATTTAATTTGGCGACTTGGGATAAAAAATAAAAAGTCGGCGGCCAGGACTGAATTATATTTTATTTGAATGGTCGCAGTAGTAGAAATATTTATTTGTATAGCGACAACGCTGTGATGAATTTGAGAAAAAAGATATATATTTCGATCCGCCAACTAATTTATATAATATAATTACATAAATTTGTATATTGTATAATAATATCTCCGAATAAAATTGTTATCGACTTTGAGTCTTTCACGCCTTAATAAAAACTAATGAGTTATATGTTTAGGTACTTTAAAAATATATAATTATTATTGATGACCGCCAAAAAAATATATATCCCAGAAAGGGTGATGATCCTTTCTTTATTATGCGTAAGATTAACACAATGAGTCTTTCGGAATAAATTCTCTTAATGATGGTGGAAACCGCATCAAAATCCGTTGCGTAGTTTAGAAGAACAACGCAGTCACTCAGACAGACACGAAAAGTGACTTTTATTTATAAATAGATGACAAAAAATCTGATTAAATATAAAAACGCGAAGTAAGGACTTCGCGTTTTCGGCGGCAGAAAGACACGCGTCGTCGCCGTCGTAGCAAAATTTCATATATTATTAAGTGCGTAGCACGGCTACGAAATTGCGTAGCAAATGCTAGTAACCGCTACGCAATTAGCGTAGGCCTTCGATACTTCTTCATTTCGTTCGCTGTAACTTTTGAACCTGAAATTTAAACCTTCTGCAGTCATATTGTTAATGTTAATACTTACGTAACACCCCATGTCCACAGAGGTTCGGATTGATCTGCATTTGAGTACTTTATGATGATTACGAACTAATCTTGTTTGCAAATCAGCTTTATTTGGTGTGAATTTTAGAAAAAAGCTTGTTGACACTTTTTTTGATCTGGGAAAGTAAAATATACTATAGTTTGTAAGCTGGTTGTAATGGCTCCAATATGTACACGATGGCCCTCGATATTTAAATTTGAATGGATGACATTTTGATTATGATGGGAATAAACGGTTGTGATTTTTCAAGAAAGGGAAAAATATATAAATGTTTAAAAAAAATTGTTGCAGAGTATTTATTCCAGACCAATTTTTTTGTTCTAGTTAGAAAATTGTTTTGGATAGTCTCATTCACATTGCACTAATTATGAGACATAAAAGCGGCGCTGGCGCAAAAGTGCAAGTGTAGTACAGACGCCAGCACATCAAGCTACTACAATCTGTCAAATTTCTTTAACAGATTATCATCTTTATCCCTAAAGCATAAGGTTCAAAGTTCATTGGGAAAATTTGACAGTTTCGGGTAGCTTGATGTGATGGCGTCTGTACATCGAATTATCAAGACATTTACTCAGAGTTTGAACCTTAAAAGTTGTTCATGCTTTGTTGAAATACTGTTCCATTACTTCTTTACATTACTAATTTACATTTTAGGTGCGTAAGAAACGAAAAAAAATTAAAAGAATCTACCAACTTACGTAACAAATATCACTAGTTTCATAACAAACAATTACGAGTAATATGTCCGCCATTCAATGAGAGGTTGCGTCAAACCGTTGAATAAATTGATGTTAGTCAATTAGCCGAAACAGCCGGAGTGAGCCGAAGTGAGCCGAGTACCCTGGCCACAAAACAAAGGCTAAGCGACCCCCCGGAAGCATTGAGCTGTACCAGCCCCGGGTTACGACTTGGATGTGCCGGTGCAAGATAAAAGCAGAGAGCGTTTTTGTCTGGGATACGTACATAACTCCCATGGGACGCTCGTTATATATTTTGTAGCGTTTGATCTACTTTTTTACATGTATTTTGTGGTGTACGTACAATAAAGTATATATAAATAAATAAACAAATAATAACAACTCTCTTTAAAAAAATCCCAAATTGAAAAGAAAAAAATATATAAACCAGATACTTTATTGAAACTAAATTAAATTTTGGGAAATCTGTGAGTCGGTCACACCAAAAGATTGCTATATGTCCTGCGCGTCCAGTAAAACAACATCTTCAGGAAGATGTTGGGGCTGCCTAAGCTACCTTGCTTCTGTAGTGCATCGGGAGATGTTTGCGCTATATCGCACTGATGGCGTGGCAGCTGCAACGGAATTCTGAAGACTGTGGCAGATAGAATCTCTTCTCCGATATGGAGATTCTTTATTAAGCGAGTAATTTGAATGTATTTTAATTTAAATCGGACTGTATTAGTTAACTGAAATATGTTTTTTTTTTTTAAATTAGGTACTGTCAATTCAAACCGATGAAAATGTTTTGCTAACTTGACGTTACTGGTGTTATTGACGACTTACAAAATTGACAGATATTTTCAAGTGCTCTTCCGGTCTCCTTGCAGAATTTTCCGAAGAATTCAGTTGGCTACTGAGCCAGTTATGTTGCCGAATAAGTAAATGTTTACCAACTTAATTAAAACATATACTTCCTCTTCATTCGTATCGAAGTCACGTGTCTCGTCATATTACTTTGGCCACTAGGCCCAACGCCTGATTGGGACGTGGTCAGTTTCTAAGATGGCTACGACAAATCCGGCATCAAAGATAATTTATAAAAGTCTTTTAAATCGCGCTATTTCCTCAACTTGGAGCACACACACACGGTCTACCGCCCCATCCTTGCGTTGGTTGCGTGAAATGTAAAATTTTTGCTATTCATTGCGGGTTCGAGCTGTTTTTCTGACACTCGCGCCTTTCCTACGGAGACCAGCCCTTTATTAGGGGACGATATGTACACTTGCATAGAAAACTGCAAAGCTTGATAATCAATTTTTTTTTAGCGATACCTAATAGGTAGTTTTTTTTTTAATTAGTTGCTTTATTATTCCGACTTATGTTAAATGTAAAAGTGACTGTATTAATAATAATTATGTTTTGTACCTTTATCATAGGAACTTATTTTAAAACGAAATATGTAGTTTTATAAAAGAATAACAAAAAAGCCAAGTGTGGCACCTCTAATATTAATATAATCTTAACAAAGACATAAAAATTGGAACACATCCATCCATTTTGTTTGTTAATTATTTAAATAATTCAATAAGTAATCTTGAACTCCCACGCTTCACAACTCTATTGCCATATCAAGAAATAATTACATATCTTGATTTAGTCATTAATCTGATTTTATTATTTTATATTAACAAAAGCCCTTTTTAGGAAATGTTAGTAATCATTTATTTCTATTAGTGGCCATTTAGGTATAATAATAACGAAAATAATGTAATTTATTTTATAACTTAATTAAAAATACGAATCTGAGCAACGTCGTCATCAAACTGAGCTCTATTTTATTGTGCAGTAAACAGAAAAATATTGTAAACTTACGCAATACACTGGGTATTTAGGTACTAGTGGCAAAGAGTAGCGTATCAGTATAAATATAATTTGCAGGTACAGAAATTAACGAATCAAACTTTTGATGCTTCAACTTTTTCGACATCGAGTTTATTTTTTCTTGGTCGCTAAATTAACAGTACCCCGTGATCCTTATCCCAAATGTCATCGTAACACTTCTGTCAGCAACAGTACTTGTACTAAGATGCAAGTACCTACTGAACATTGCCAGCATTCCGGGCGAGTTTCAACAAATTGTGCCTGCATACCTCGGGGGCAACCATAGGGCACCCTATGTTGTGATTGTAGTAATAATAAAATTAGTTCAAGTGATGAGTATTTTGTAAGGGAGAGTTCGGGAAGAGCAGACATAATTTTATAAATATTTTACTTGCCGGTAAACTTAAACAGACATGTAGGTGTTCAGGGGGGTAATTGCGTAACACGCTAACAGTAGCAAGTGTGTGTTGGGCCCGCGCGGTGGATTACGGCCCACTCCCTCTCATTGAGAGGAGGCCTGTGTCCCAGCAGTGGGAACATTATAGGCTGATGATGATGATGATGATGATGATGTGTTCAGCGGGGTAATTGCGTAACACGCTAACAGTAGCAATGGCTTTCATTTTGACAGTTCAACACCATTCATTGCGTTATTTACATTGTTGCACTTTCGAACATATTAAGAAATGGATAAAAAATGATTTAGATTGTGATTGATAGTGTGTTACGCAGCAGGAAAGATGCAATGCTGAAATAATTTCAGAGATTCAAATATTCTCTTTACTGCGCTCAAAAATATATATATTACTAGCTTCCACCCGCGGTTCGCCCGCAAGGTATCTCGATAAAAACTATCCTATGTCCTTCCCCGGGATGCAATCTATCTCTCTGCCAAATTTTATCGGAATCCGTTCAGTGGTTTAGGCTTGAAAAGTAACATACAAACAAACAGAGTTACTTTCGAATTTATAATATTACTATGGATGTAACCTAAGAATGATTTAGACGCAGTCAGGCTACGGATGCTAGTAGGTCTACATCGGGTGTAGGGCCCGGAAAAAGCGTCCGTGAAGCTCCTTACTCTGCCATACCTCCATGCGATCATTATTAGTGTCAAACATTATACTGGTTTGCGCCAGTTCTCTTTAGCCAAGAAGAGCAGAGTGAGGCCCTTGTCTATAGCAACCAAAACACACATACACACATACATATCCACTTCATGTCTACCGCGACTACATCCCGATGCATCCCCACGTCGGTTTCTAGGAAATATTCCATGAGACTGCATATCTCGCAATTGTGGAAGGTCTTAGCACATCCTGCCTCACCCACTATTCTTCTCCTTGTTTGTGTACTAATAACACTAGTTATACGATATTTTACTACCAAAATGGACTATATTGTTGTCCGAAGTGAATATTTTTTGCTTTTTTTTTTCGTAATGGGCCCGCTCTTGACTTCGATCACGCCTGATGGAAAGCGATGGATGAGGTCTATGATAGAACGAGCGTGCCCAGAAGATGCCTAAGGCGCTGGAACTCCCACGCATCGACGAAACACAGCAGGCTGCTTGACGCCGGATTCCGGTGGGAGGGTGGTCGCAAACCAGGCGGGCGTTAGCTCTACCACCGCAAGGGAAGAATTAGCCAGTTAATTAAGGTGTTGGGTGTGACCGTCCAGGATGTGCCGAGCGCTCGGTTCAGTTGAGTAACTGTTGGAACAAACTGCGCTACACGAGGAGGTTTTTTCTTACATCCCAAACATATAAATCTAAATAAATAAATTAGCGTTAAAAAGAGCCTCGACCTCCACACTTGCCGCCTCCACAGCTGCAGCACCATGTCAGTATTTAAACAGTCCATGATTAGTATATGTATGTGCGTAGAAATAACCGCTTGCTTGTCTAATTACCTTTGCATTCCAAGCTAACTTCTTAATAATAGACTTGCCATGAAATCGTCTCATTATCCTACACGTTACTAACAGGTGTGCTGCACTGGAAACTATGTAGAATCATCTGTAATTATTTGCAAGGTAGACAGTGCCCTGTTATTCATACGTAAAATTATTATCTAAGTATTAAAAACGGTGAGCCTATATTTAATGAGCTTTTAAATTGAGCTCTTGGCACGACTTTAACTTAGCAGGTACCTATATTCCATACAGGTACTAACTTGAGGCCTGTGGCTAGGTAGTAACAGCCGCACGGGTCGATTGATCAGGTTAAGCTACGCTTGCCGCGGTTGGTCCGTGGATGGGTGACCATCTTTAGGTACATATTAATCCGTGCCTCGGAAAGCACGTTAAGCCGTTAGTCCCGGCTGTCATTCGTGGATCTTTGACAGTCGTTACGGGTCGTCAGAAGCCCGAAAGTCGACAACCAGTCTTACCAAGGGGTATCGAATTACCTACCTAATAATTGGGTTGTGCAGGTCAGATAGGCAGTCGCTCCATGTAAAATACTGGTATACAGCTGCATCCGGTTAAACTGGAAGCCGACCCCAACATAGTTGGGAAAAGGCTAGGTAGATGATGATGATGACTAGAATCAATTCTACCTATTTTATCGCTATTTTTAACGTTCAAAATGATTTACCAAAAAATAAACATCATAAAAAAAACTTAAACCATTTTATTAGTATTCACACTGTATAAGGAAAGCATTGAAATAATTAAAAGCCAATTTTGCCAGCACCCCGAGTCGCAATAACTTCCCAAGTTCCCATACAAATCGCCACGCGACCGCTTTCGTTACGGGTATGCGTAGTTATCAAATATAGAGTAACAACCACTAAATTTCATCTACAAGGGAAATTCAACCTTATTTTGCTCAAAATTCTATTGTTTTTTGGTTATAGGTGACTGGAGAATTGAAGAAAATAAGCATAAAATAGGTAAATAAGATTTAACATGGGTGTAGAATCGTATGTATTTCAGGGGCGTGTTCGGCGCGTGCGCATAGTTAGGCGAGTTTTCCCGTGACTGTTGCAATTATAGCAAATTGGATGTTAGTCGGATTTGGATGTTAGTGGCTGTAGCTAAATGTTATGATCTGGTTACAGATTGTAAAAAGGATAAAATCAGAATTTTAGTATCGAATTATTATTCAATTAGCTAACTTATACCTACGGCTTGGCCCGCGTGGATGTCGGAAAATATACAATTTATTCATAAAACTCTATTGATTTACGCGGCGCACGCCACTAAAACTCCTGACATCAACAATAATCGTCATATTTCAGCCAATTTACACAAAACCTTAATGAATATTACACTTAAGAGGAAATGCGGGTGGTCGTTTCTCCATAGAAACGCTCTCGCCTGTTTTCTTTCTGGTTAATGACCATAAAGCAATGGTTTTTACAGAATAATAAATATAAACTATTTTATGCCCCTATATTTTCCTTTTTTATGATAAATTATTTTTATAAGCACTAGAACTATCCAAAAATGCCGATTTAAACCGCTGTCAACAAAGGCCTAGTGTAATGAAAAAAAATATACAGGGACACAGTATAGATCCTTCTTATTCAGTTTATGAAATATCTTTTATCTATTGGAGAAGGAAATAGGCGAGAGTCAAACCTCGAATTACGACATTTTACTTAAGATTTTTCAAAAGTCTCTCCAACCGCATTTCCTCTTAAGCCTTCCTCGCTAATCACTCCGTTTATTGGTGAAAACCGTATGAAAATCCGTTCGGTAGTTTTTGATGTTATCGCGTTCAGACAGATACATAGACGCGGCAAAGGGACTTTGTTTTATAACATGATCCCAACCAACCCAAGACCAACCCAAGACTATTTTCAGCGTTGTTGAGTTGGCTTAGTTGGCTAGGACACAGGCCTCCTCTCAGTGAGAAGCAGTGAACCGTAATCCACGACGAGGGCCTACCTACGACCGAAATAATTATACAACTCGTAATTCGGGGCCGCTACTACTGGACCAACACTGCTCCTGCCTCCATGACTGACTATAAAATAACAGTATTAAATTAACTATGTGTCCATCACGTGACAACTGGCTCTGACGGCTCAACGTACTCTCCAAAACCATTTTAAATCTAGGCATTGTAAGAAAATCGTGCATCGGGAATAATGCAACAACTTTCACCACTTACATAGTTAATACACTCCACACAATTCGGTCGCCGCACCCACATCCACGTTTCAAATAAAACGTCCACAAAGCGGCGTTTACGAAATAATTATTAACAGAAAAACCACAAAAAACTCTTCGAAATTAGTTCCCGATGACAGTCAAAAAATATATGTATATTTTTTTGTAGGTTATGTTTATAAAAAACGATTGTCGAAGCGCCATGGTCGACGCGCGGTCCCTTTCCGCCCAGCAGGACATCGCCCGTTCCGACTTTTGGTACTAAATTTCTGTGTGGCATATTTATTCGGTCCTGAGATTATTTTCTACTAGGATTTTATGATAATCGGGGTCTCTAACGAGTAATGAATTACGTTCGCGCATAGAAACAGGACATGGGTGACAATTGGGACCGTTTTTGTCGTTTATTTCGTTGATAACCATCTCGGTCGTGTTGTTAAACGATTAGAAGGTAATTATTGCTTTAAAGTGTCGATGTTTCTCGCGTTTTTGTTGTCAAGCGACGATTTTTTTTAATGTCAGCTTCCAGTGTTTTAATTAACGTCTTTTGAAGCTGCATTAACTTTGACGTTTTATTTTGATTTTAATTAGTGCAAATGTTTTATTGTTCCTTTAATAAAGAAGCATACCGACTTAAGGTACCAGATTTATTATTAATTAGCTGACCCGGCGAACTTCGTATCGCCTTAGAATCAATAAGAACGAACGAATGAATGAGATTCTTTAAAAAAAATTGTATTATCTTATGTTAAAACTAGCTTTTGCCCGCAACTTCATCCGCGTGAAGTTTCACCCTCGAATTTCGAAAAACCCTTTCTTAGTGGATACCTACTCTTCACAAAGAACATAACCTCCAAATTGTCTCTGGGACCAGCGGTTTAGGCTGTGCGTTGATATATCAGTCAGTCAGTACTTTGAATTTTATATATATAGATTGTTATTCTGCTATTCGGAGCGGAGACAAATCCAACAAATCAAAGATCATAAAAATCGGACCAGCATTTCTTCAGTTATAAATAGTATAGTAATGTAAAGGGGTGTATAATAAATAGGCAGAGATGAAACTAACCCGACTTTGTTTTATTTATAAAGATAAATCACAGGTAGATTTGTGTATCATCCATCGCAAAAATGTTATAGTGTTATATGAGTTATCAAACTCAATGCCAATGTGTGCTTTTATAATATCTAACGCGACGGTATTATCGTCGACGGAAATTTAAAGCGTCTTTATATATTTCCATACATTTACTTTCCTTTGATAGGTATATCACCTCGAAACCGAATTAGGAACACGGAAATCCGAAGAACTACGAAACTTACCGACATAGCCGCTGTGATTGCGCGAAGAAAGTGAAAATGGGCGGGTCACATAGGGCGTAGAACAGATGGCAGATGGGGTAGAACAGAGCTGGACTGGAGACCAAGACCTGGTACTAGATGTGGACCGACAACCGGGAGGCCTAAAAAGACCACTTTGGCAGAATCATAAAGGGATAACATTATGAATCATAATGCACAGTTAACTTTTAAGTTAATCGGATCAAATCCCATTGGTGAAGGTTTTTTCAGTTATTTTTTTTTGTCTGTGCTAAAATACCAATCAATCCAATCCCAATCTCTTTGATTATTACGTAATGCAGCAAAAAAAAACACGGACTGTCTTCGCCATAGTATAATTCATTATGTTATCTATTTATGACTCTGCAAAAGTGGCCTTTTTAGGCCTCCTGGTCTAAATTGCTGGATGACTCTGGCTTAGAAAGGCTAGAGACAGAAAAGAGTAGCGTGCATTACAGGATGTCTGCACTCAGCATTGGGTGGCGAAAGGCTGAAGATGAGAAGGAGAAGACTTCCCTGTATTATCGTGATGCCGTGACGTGGACGTGGACGTCCACGATAATATCGTCAAGTCAGCAACTATAAAAGCGCTCAGTGTGCTGTGTAGTATATACCCGTGACAATGACATATAGCCTTCTAAACGGATTCTTCTATTGTATATCTTGAAGCAAATTGACATGATATAAAGTTTTGCCTGGTATTCATTTTATTTTTCCTATCTTGCCGACTATAAAACTTGTCAAGTAAGGTTAAAAGGTTAAGGGAGAAGCGTCAGGGTAGCCCGCGAAATTCTTTTTTTTTTACTTTTTTAGCAATGCAGGTCAGTGTCATGAACATTACCCGGCGATAAATATTGCACATCGACCTTTGGAAAGAGACAATCGGCTAATTTCGGCTTCGTAGAGCGTTATCTCTGTCGCACGAAATACAAACAGTCCGGTATCTATTAGGAGCTGTTAAAACAATTACGATTTGCTTCTTTTGACAATTATTTTTATTATTTGTATAAAATACAAAAAAGGTAAAGGTCGATGTGCAATATTTATCGCGGGTTACTGTAGAATGTTGATTAAAATATGATTCGCGAGCGTATATATTTCATGAAATAGTCATTTAATAGGATTATATAAACTCAGAGGCTTCTATTGATGGTTTTAATGATTATAATTCTGCAAATACATTTGTGGCTAAGTAATAGCAGCCGCACGGGTCGATTGATTAGGTTAAGCTACGCTTGCTGCGGTTGGTCCGTGGATGGGTAAACATCTTTACATATCAAGACCTTTCCGTGTCTCGGAAAGCACGTTAAGCCGTTGGTCCCGGCTGTCATTCGTGGATCTTTGACAGTCGTTACGGGTCGTCAGAAGCCCGAAAGTCTGACAACCAGTCTTACCAAGGGGTATCGTATTATCTAGTAATTGGGTTGTGGAGGTCAGATCGCTCCATGTAAAATACTGGTATTAAGCTGCATGCGGTTAGACTGGAAGCCGACCCCAACATAGTTGGGAAAAGGCTAGGTAGATGATGATGAAATACATTATTGTTACGCTTGCGAATCATATTTTGTTCAACATAGGTACCAAAAACTGTCAAATTTTCCCAATCAACTTTGAACCTTATGCTTTAGCGATAAAGTTGAAAATCTATTAAACAAATTTGACAGATTGTAGTAGCTTGATGTGCTGGCGTCTGTACAACCTGACACTAACGTGCAAATTGCAAAAAAAACGTAAGAAAATTTTAATTTCGCGGGCTGCCCTGGCACAACCCCTTAAGTTAACTTAACCGTATGTGCTGTTGATACAACATATTGGTCCTTCTTATTGATCAAAAACTTTGTAGACATGCTCAAGTCTGATGACAAAACAATAGTATCAAAGTTTTAGATTCAAGGAACTTTACGTCGAAGGAAATTGGTTGAATAAAAGTGGAGATAAGAAGTTATATAAACAAGAAGGGGTTTATTTATAAACGATGATTAAAGTTAAGTGACGTTTAAACGTTAAAATGTAGATATGGTTAAACAGTCGCTTATCACTACTTAACTTTAACGTGAATAAAGGGGAATGTGTTATTGTGTTTAGTATAACCAGTGATCGGAGTAGGTAGAGCGGTTTTTGCTACTTACGACATGCGGACATAACATGGATATGCCAAATGTTTCCCGGAATCCCGGGAATTCTCGGAATATTTCCTTGTGCAGTAAAGTATATTTAGTATTGTTTCTATTGTTTCTTTCTATTTAGTTTTGTTTACGTATTAATTAATTCATATTTCACGAAGCTACCTCTAACAACATTCCAGGATGTGTGTGTATAAAAGTAAGTATATACTGTTTGGGTGCTCACCTACTACCAGCTCATAACTGCCCACTTACCCATATTAACTCACTTAAATCAATGGACAATTTCAAAATCCCGGGATTTCAGAGGCATATCCATGTTAACATCAATGTTTGCGGTCATCCACCCCAAACAGCTCTACCTACTCCGACCACTGAGTATAACATACAGGGTGAAAAACTAGCACCTTAACTGCGCAACACATTTTCAATCTGAATTATTTTGAATGATGTTGTTAATCCATTGCTTCCCATGTTCGAAAAATTTGTCTGCTCAATAACGTAAATAACGCAATGAATGCTGTTCGATTGTCAAAATGAAAACAGTGCTAGTGTGTTTTGAATTAGGTAGGTACCCCCCAGGTTATAGAAATCTTATATGGGACCAACTCAGAAACTACATTGCTACAAGTATGTATTTAATGACTATGGTTTGAAAGACGTTGACAACAGCGCGCCCTGTTGGTAAACATTTGTGTAATTGTTTTGTGAAATGTCACTTCAAATGTCGTATTCGATACTAGCTTCCGCCCGCGGCTTCGCCCGCAAGGTATGTCGATAAAAACTATTCAATGTCCTTCCCCGGGTTGCAATCTATCTCTCTGCCAAATTTTATCGAAATCCGTTCAGTGGTTTAGAAAAGTTTTTTGAAAAGGTAACATACAGTCAGAGAGACAGACAGAGTTACTTTCGAATTTATAATAGGTATTACTATGGATTAAACATAAGATGGCGACGTTAGTTCCAATTTTGGCCACGCTAACTTTGTGGCGCAATTATAGTACAGGGTGACAGGGACATCAACGCGCAAACTGTAATTATGAATTCAGCACATGATTCAACACCCCCTAGCGTAGCAATTTACGTCGGTTATCAAAATAAAAATCTGCTGTTTCATAGAACGGCAATTTTTTTTTAAATAACCAACGAAAATTTCAGAATCTTGTACCCACTGATAATCCGTGTAAAAGTTTGCGCGCCGATGCCACCCTGTATTATTATATGCCTGATTTTTTACAGTACAAACTTGAAACTTGAACTCAACACTGTTGCTAAGTAATGTAAGTCCTTAGAAGTTAGTAAAGTTTCGTAACGTATTGGTTATTTGTTTAGATCGTGATCTTTTGATAACAAGAAGAAATAGAGAGAGAGAGAGGGAGAGAGAAGGAGAATGCTTGGTTTCAATACAATTGAGTGATAACAATCGAATTGAATTAACTTACTTCAGTCCGTTCAAAGCAGTTATTTTACCTCTGAAGACAAATTTTCGTAATTTAAAACGTTTAAAATCTAGTCGCAGTCTCATCTTGGCGACAAACACATGTCAAAAACTTGTCAATATTGTATGGAAATTAGAAGTATTTTTTGACAAATTGAACGTTCTTAAAATTACGAAAATTTCCCCTCAGACCTTGCATCACTGTCAAAATCTTTATTGCCGTGGTAAAGTGCGTTTCACGAAAGAATTCCCTACGCCGTAATGTTGGGCACCATTGTTTTCATTGAAGGTAAAACAATTCTTCAATGAAAAGCAATGGTGCCAACATTGCGGCGAAAGGAATTCTTTCGTGAAATGAACTTTAATAAGGTTGCTGCCATTGCCAAGTCTGTCAAAATCACAATGATCTTTATTTTCGTTGTAATAAAGTTGCTATTCGGTTGGTGCTATCAGAGATAAAATAAATGTGAACGGAGTTTAGTTTACCTATCTGTTATTTTTGCACTTGTTTCAGGGTAAAAAAAAATCTTCTTCATTCTTTCTTTTTCTTTACCTATTCCTACAAAAACCGTTAATAGTACATTACTTCAGAGGGAAGAAAGTGACAGTTCCATACCGAGATTATGGCATTTGCGCCACGAGCTTGCGAGGGGCGCAAACCATTTGAGGTATGGAACTGTACTTTATCCTGAGGGATGTATAGTGCTTTTTATTACACCTACGAGGAAAATTATGGACATAAATGCATAGAAATGTTTATATTTAGTTAAAAGTACAATTATTAAAAGTGCAGCTTTTTTTTTTTAAAGGCTAAGGTCTGAGACCATGCTGCCTAGTCATCAGTTACTATTTTTTTTTTAGTCTAACATGACATTAGAATATGCGTGTACACATTCTAATGTATTAGGAGTATTTGGCAGCAAATGTATCGAATCAAGTTTCCCTGTAAACTTCGCTGAGGTAGCCAAAACTACAAAAAAATTCTCAGCTCCATTTTACCGGGATCGCGTCTGTTTCAATGATTCCACATATTGTCCAGTTGCGCAGACACTTGAGATACAAAACTACACCAATTTTACATCACAATATCCACTAGGAATCAATTTGCGAATAATTAAAACAGCCAACTAGACTTCACTCGAAGAAATCCCGCCAAAAACTCTAAAAGTGCAGCTATATAAATAATTTCGTTTTTAATTTTCTGTATGCACCAAGGAGGTTGGTAACTGGTAAAAAAAAAAAACTGTATGTGGCCAGTAACAATTTACTTGAAATTTAATTAGTAGACAATTAAAGTCTCTTGGCAGTATGACTGCTGACAAATTAAAAAAAAGAAAAACCGGGTATGTAATGGAATTTCATACATATTTCCCACCCTTGGGTCGGAAGGATTTTCATACAAACTTCCATACCTTGGGATGAAAGGATTTGAAGGGCGGGATAAAGGCGTTTCTTCCCTCTAATTGGTATAATTAGTATGTATTTTCAGAGCAGGTGTGATAAAAAATAACAAACTACCGTCATAAAAATTACCCCTAATGTCTGGCAGAGCATCAATAATTATCATTGGTTCAGGCATCATCCATCAATGACTTGCGTGATGGATGGTGGCACTGCGTCGCTTGACCCCGCGCGGACATTACTTCTTCGTGGAGGATGTAATTATGGGGATGTTGGTGTTTTTGAATGTTTTTAGTGTGGGTGTTATTATAGTACGAGAGCCAATAAAAATAAATAAATGAAAATCGTTTAATTCAGACTATTTAATTAAGTCCATATTTTGTTAGCATTACATTATTTAAAAAATATGTTTGTCATGTGCAGATATATTGAAAATGAATCAAAATAAAATTGAAAAAAAATAGCCCATGATCAACATTTTTGCCTTAAGTAGGTACCGTTTTACGACCAAAACCGTAATCAAATAAAATTTGGTCATTCTGAACCTAACAATCCTAATTTCAGAAATCTTCCGCGTTACGACTGACCTGACCGTATTTGCAAATATGTAAAAAATAATTACCAAACTGTTTTTGCAATCTGGCTGATTATCAGAACGTAGTTGACGGATAGATTTAATATACCAATTACAAAATTTTCTGACACCAGTAGTGTCCCACGTACTTACCCTTAAAATGTTTGAAAACACTTTTTGGGAACCTCGCAGCCATACAAAAGATTAAAAAATAAAATCAACCAGGTTGCTATGAGACAGGTTGGTTAAATTTTTTAAAATTTTTGAACATGAGCAAAAGCCACATAACCAAACAAAATTTTTCGTAATAAAGTTACAAAATCTATGTACATTTTTTATATCAGACATGTGATAAAACCGTCCGCCATTGTTTTATGACATAGCAGAAATGGTCCCCCATGAAATTGTGACATTTCTGACCAGTACTGCCCACCGAATCGAAGAAATCTGAATAATATTCTAAACTAAAGATTGTATACGGCATTGGCCGTAAAACGATGCGACTTGGTTTTGGTCGTGGGCTCTCGTACCATTAGTAACTTTGTCAAACTATACTATACCTACCATTAGTAACTTTGTAACACTTTCAAAATCAACGAAAAAGTATGACATAATTTGTCCAACACTAGCCTAATAACATAAAGTATAAACGACACTTAAAAAAGCACATTAACATAAACGTTTCACGCCATAAACTCCAATTACACACATACGAGTATGTTATACATATATAAAAAGTAAACACTTTCATAAAAAAACGTCAAAATATTATTCTAACGTGACAATAAAGTCACGAAATAAGCACGTACAACATAACAGGCTGATTATATATGAGTATGTTATGTAAAGGCTCCTACAAACAGGCGCGACACGACACGCGACACAAAGACACCGCAAGTCGCGCAACGAGCGGTTCCTTTGTGTCGCGCGCGAATATATCGCGTGTCGCCCCTGTTTGTAGGAGCCTTAAGGAGTATCATTCCAAAAATAAGGTCGATCGATTAAACTGTAAAATTCAATCAATCAAACTGTTGTTGTTGTTGATATTGCTGTTGTTGTTGTTGTCAAGTTTTTGTCATGTAAATTGAACTATTGTTCATATTCCAGTGCCTATATCATAGTACGAAACAGAATAAGTAGCGTAGCTAGGTTATATGGGATTATTTTCTTTTCTAAACCTTATGGGTAACTACAGCTTTGAGCCATTAAGGAGTCGAAACGCTCGGGTCATGGGGCCCGAGAGCGCGTCTTTTTTACAAAATTTCACGCTGAATAGCAGCAGCGCTTCATGTGACCAGCAGGCGGCACGTTCTTTGGCCAAAGAATTAGCATTGCCATTAAACGTGGCAACGCTGCCAGTTTGCCATATTTTTTTAATCAACGAAAAAATTTAACGGCGGTGCTCTTGAATCGTGTACTTCTTAGCGTATCGATATGGCAAAAAGTTTAATTTTTTTTGGCCCATAATTCAGCTGCGGGAACTGCGCTCACTGACGCAGTCATAAGATTATCAAGTGCACAGGTGACAGAGCTTGCGGCACAGGATGGAAAGAGAATCATCACAGAGATAAAGATAGACCTAGATAACGCAAGTATACTTACGTTATCTAGGTCTATCTTTAACTCTGTGATGATTCGAAAGAGTTAAAGATAGACAGATAGATAGATGATTCTCTTTGATTTTCACCAAGCGTGCCACTTTTTGACTATACCTACTATGACGTCACAAGCACTATTTAGTGATGAGAAAATCAAATCGATTCAAAGACGCCGCCGCGTGCGTCACCCGTCTCGCCTCACACCCGGGATCTAGCAAAAGCGCTGACGCTCACCCAGCGGCCAGCTAGCAGTACACAGGACTGAGCGCTAAAGTGGCGGCTTACGATTTTTGTACGTAAGCTGGTGCGATTTTTGGCACGCGAAGTAGTTGCTCTCGCGTTATCTAGGTGTATCCATATCTGTGAGGGCCATTGTCTGTGGAGAGGTGCCGCATACACACTTGAGATGTACTGAATCCACAGTAACAGGTTACGCGTCGATGTCCCCGCCATCCTGTATTATGGTCCGAAAGGATAAAAATATTCACAAACTACTTAACTTTGTAACAAGCGCTACTAAGCTTAGCATGAATTGAGCAAAAGGCTTTATAGCTTCGTAAATTAACTTATAATATTATATTATGAAGTTTAAGACCTTTTTGTAGTCTTCATCTTAATATTTGCTACTCTGTAGAACTGTCATTACGTTACAAACACGTGCAAAAAAAGAGGTAAACTAAACACCGTTCACAGTTATTTTACCTCTGACAGCAGCAACCGAATATTAACCTTATTGCGACGAAATAAAGATCATTGTGATTTTGACAGACTTGGCAATGGCAGCAACCTTATTGCCATGGCAATAAAGATCACTATGATTTTGACAGTGATGCAAGATCTGAGGGGCAATTCTCGTAATTTTAAGAACATTCACGTTCTGATCTCCGTCTCAATCTATCAAAAATACCTCTAATTTCCATACAATATTGACAAGTTTTTGACATTAATTGTTGGTCGCCAAGACTACGACTAGATTTTGAACATTTTAAATTACGAGAATTGGCCTTCAGAGATAAAATAACTGCATTGAACAATATTTTGTTTTCCATAGGTACGAAGGCTACTACAATCTGCTATTTGACAGATTGTAGTAGCTTGATGTGCTGGCGTCTGTACATCAAGTTACTACAATCTGTCAAATTGCTTTAATAGATTTTCAACTTTATCACTAGAGCATAAGTTTCAAAGTTGATTGGGAAAATTTTACAGTTTCGGGTAGCTTGATGTGCTGGCGTCTGTACCTAGGTAGGTAGTAGGTACCAACCTGCTACGCTTTGGAATGGCTACCTAGCTTCATCTTTCTAACGCACGAACCTTACGAACCGATTCAAGAGTAGTAATAACTTAGTTATCCAGCAACTTTTGTGTCTGTCGCTGTCTCCTCGCCGAGATTTGTACGATGCACACACGAGAGCGACAATAACCCTACTTTTTCGTAAAGTTTTGCCGCATTCATCAACATGGATTTCCAAGAGACGTCTGTGGTGGTCTGTGTATTTGTTCTAAGAAACTGGCTGGTCAGCAACTTTTTTGTCGACGTTCGCGCACTTGCATTGCAACCAATAGACGGGCGACAGTTGCGTCGCCGGCCTGTCTCCAAACCCGCTGACAAAAATGGCCCTGCTGTCGCGTCGCTTTATGCGCGCACTTTCATATAAACTCGTAGACTTGATCTGAGAAACAAATTAGTTGCAGAGACAAAAGTTTTTTGGCGGCAGAAATAAGTACTTGCATTAATAAATGTAAGTACCAAGTAAACCAATAGGGAAATCTAAGTTTTAATTCATAATTTACTGTCAATACATATTATTTGCCATAATATGTTGTACCAAAGAATGTCCATCCAAACTGACAACAGTAATGTTTCAAACGAGACAAACGCTAGATGAACTCTAAATTGAAACAGAGCATCGCAAGGTAGAAAGATAAATGAAAGGTATCATTAATCTTATTTATTTCGCTCTTGAAGCAGCACCATCCCGTGGGTGCGAGGCTGTGAAGGAACTGGCTATCATCAAAATATACCTACCTACACGTAGTATATTTATGTTGGTACAGCAGTGCGATTCTGTAACCATCTCACCGTGAAAACTTAGGTCAAGTGAGCGTGGAGTGAGCTGTCAATAGAGTCAATTCCTAGCAAAAACAAACTCACATCACCTAAGTTTTCACGGTGAGATTTTTACAGAATCGACCGGCTGGATACCTAAGTACTCAAAAGCTTTGTTGTTGTAATCGGTGGCAGAAAGCTTTAAAAACGTCTAGTAATAGAATTTATATCTTTAGGTAATAATAAAACTGAAGAGTTTGTTAGTTTGTTTGAACGCGCTAATCTCTGGAACTAACGGTCAGATTTGAAAAAATATTCTTGCATTTGATTTAGTCCGATTCTTTAGGAAGGCTATAGGCTATACCTTTTTTTTAATGTCGTAGCATCATGCTGAGATAGGAGCCTTTTGGCCTCGTATAGGACTTTCTGTTTAATTTTCCTTTTGTTACTTTTTTTTATATATAACTTGTTTTTTTATTTAGCTGTATTTAGTTTAGTTTGTGATCTTCCTGTACGAGTCGCAATAATAGTAGATTATTAACCAAGGGGATAAAGCAGTGTCTTCTGTCGCGGGTGAAGATTTAAATCGCGAGCGTAATGAAGGACTCGTGGTTTACTCCCGAGCGTAGCGAGGGTGTTAAAAACTTAAATCACGAGCGAAGCGAGGGATTTAAGACGAGTCCTGAGTGTAGCGAGGGATTTAAGTTCACCCAAGACTAAGACAGCTTTATCACCGAGGAAAATACTCTACTTTTCGTACCATTTGCGAAAAAATTAACACAATAATAATATGAGATAAGCATTTTAGAACATGTAACTTATTTATAAAAATATAAAATAAACTTAATGTTTATGTATTTGAAGAAAACAAAAACGCGGCAAAATCCTAGACTAATATTTTTTGTCGGAAAACCAAAGGCATCAAGCTCATACGGCCTCGTCGGTTTTCGTAATTTTATTTAATAATTAATCATAACTGCATAATAAATGCGTATTCCTTTTTCAAAAAGATGTATAATGCTTTATACAACTCAATGGTGTAAAGACAGATGTAGTTCAGTATAAATTTCGTTAGGTATTCCAAATTTAAATCACATTCTCCCCCTAGAGGATGAATGAAATTCAGTACAATTTTCTTTCCCTGTTTTTAACAGATTAAAAATGACTATTGTTATGTTCGCTTTTTGTGGCATAGAATGTCACTTTTTTGAGCAAGTGGTACGAAAATACTTTTTCTTTCTTTCTTGATTTCTTTCTTTAGGCTTAATGTGTTACACAACTACCCCATTAGACAACTAAGTATCTGTCGCCTCAGCAACACTGGCAACTCATCACCCGCCTAGCGTTTTTCCAACAATGTTGGGGTCGGCTTCCAATCTTGCTAGATGAAAGACATATAGATGTAACTGAATACCTGTATTTTACATGGACTAATTGCCTATCTAACCTCCACCATCCAGTTACTGGATAACACGATACCCTATGCTCCTGTATCATAATTAACTCCAGTTACGATTGATCGATGCTACTCATCTACCAACACATCGTAACACACTCTAAATTCTCCCCAATCTCACACAAACTCCCAAACAACAGTTATCAAACCTCTTTCGAACATAACCACATAACGGCCTCTTTTAATTTCGGAACCTTACCCATCTGACTAAAGGTTGCCATCACAAAAAATAACCCATAAATTAAATAATTTATTCCCAAAGCGGACGGTTTAACGTGGCTTGTGTAATATTATAATGGAGACAGGTTCTTTGGTGAGCGCCGCTTCCTAGCTATTAAATAGCCAGAATAGCCTAGATAGTAAATGTCACTGTAAACTAAACTAAATATGCTCATTTTGAATGCTTCATCGGTGACCATAGAGTAGCGGAGGCCGTGAGACTGGGTTTGCGTGTTGTGAATAATGGACGACGACATTGTTGTTTTGTGTGTCTTGTCTTATTTGTGTTTTCCTGGTGTTTTTATCTAGCGCTTCAGATTCAGGGCTTCACTTTGCTTGCACACATTTTTTATGCCAATATAGAATTATTTGATACTTATGATTACATATCACGGGTCCTTTGGAAAGCGTACGAGAGGCCGAAGCCAAATCGCAGAGGCCCCATAGACAATTTTAAATGGAATGAGGCACCAACCACTGATTATCTCTGTAGGCACTGTGCAAGTATACATAAGGACAACCCCCGGTTGATGCAGGACTATTGTAGAACATAGCAACATATTGGGCTATGGTTTGGGATGGGTGGTATAGTGCATTGAGATAGAGACCTATTATAATTTTTTATTGTACTGGTTTGTTCAGTTTTCTTGTGTTTAAGTCGGTATTGTTAATTTGTTGGTACGGGACTTTATTCTCGTTCTCAACCTTAGTTTTTTTTTTTATTATTATTTTTGGTGCCTCTAATTCGTTCGATGGGGGCTTTTATTAAAAGATTACACATCCATAATATTTAAAACTATAATCCAGACAAAAGGACAAAATTCTTCGATACTATTTTATTATTTGTATAGATAAATAAAACAATGTAATAGGTAGGTAAAATGTGTATTAAATATATTATATAAATGCATATACTTACTACAATAATATTTATTTTATAATTAATTAGGTACAACATCGATTGCACAGCAAAAAAAAAACTCGCAAATTCTCAAAAACTGTAAATTTTTATAGCACACCATGTCAAATACGTACTAAGTTACAAAAAAAAAACTGTATTTATTTTTAAACCGCCTCGTTAGGCCCAATATTGATTTCCTTTATGAATAAAAAACATCATAGAAAACCGTTCTTTTTTAGTACTGAGAACTCAGCATTAAGCTCGCGCAGACATTCGCGACGCGAAGGTTTGGCGCGATTCTAGAACAATATTCATGAAGTTTTCATAAAAATTGTTCTATTAAAGTTACAACACGCCAGTCTGCGGAGCTTTTAAACCAACTGACTAAGATCTCATTTCATTATTCATAACACGATTCAAGCAGCTATTCCCTTAATTACCCGGTTATTATCAAAAATCCCCTGAGGCATCGTTTCGTAACAATAGCTTTAAATATTTGTGTTGCTAATAGAGAAATGTTTGAACTAATTACTTGTATCAACTAGTGAATGTAAAATCTTGTAAAAGCCAATGTGTGGGTAATATAGTGGCATCTTCTATTCTATTCTATTTATTAACGATTATTACCGTGGCGCAGGGTAGCCTTTGCTAGAAGTTGTCATCAAGTGGTCAACACACACACACGCACACACACTTCCGACTTTGGCTAATGGCAAAGTGCGCGGGTGCTCTCGGTATCGTCCGAGACAATTACGGTACCGAGAGCTCATTGCGCTTACACGCGCATTCACAGCGTGTTTGTACAGTTGGTAACCACAAGTAAAGCACGCGTCGCGCGTCGCTTCGTGAGATAAAAAGACTGTAGCAATTTAATCTGAACAGGGTTTGTTTAAACTTGCATCGGATACTATTAGAACAGAGTAAAATTAGTTTACAATTGGCTATGTAACTGAAGACTTCAGTAGCGTTGTGGACGATGACAATCATCATCAGAGTCATCACATCACTCATCATTATCACCACCATTCATTATCATCACCATGAGTCATCAATACAGTCTAGTAGCCAAATGCTAGAACAAAATGGATCTTAACTATTTAATTTGCTTTTTTTTTGAGTTTGCTGTAGTTAGATAACCTGGATTGTGAAAGTTTAAAATAGTGTTTTGTAGTTTGCTGCCCCTTCTTCTTCATAGAGATCTACATTTTGGAATGGGGAACTAGCTTCAACTTTCTGACTAACTGAAAGACTCCTTAACATTTTAAAAGTGTCTGTAAATGGTTGAATTGAATTAAAAGCTCTGACTTTGGACTTTATCTGTGTTATTGGTTTTTTTAGTCTCATTTTCTATTGGGTACTTATGAACATGAAATTACAGTAGATATATTGGGTAACTCTCAACTTTTCAGATCATCGAGTGTCTTCGGACTCAAAATTATTATCTCACTAGAATTGGTCAAGTCTTGTTGTGCTGCCGTTGGTCCAGGTGGTTCCTTGGTACGAGATATTTTGGCAAGCGATACTTCAGGATGCGGTACTTTGGCATGCGGTACTTCGGTACGCGGTACTTCGGGACGCGGTACCTCTTCATTATTATTTGAATTAGCGATCGAACGGGTACTTTCAGATAAATAGGGTTCATCAGTATAAACATAGCTAACTTGCGACTTATAACAAACTACACAATTTTTTTCTTCTTCTGGATCCGCATTTTCCGTATGTAACGAAGAACCTTGATTCTTCGGTACATTTAATGGCACTTCTATTTCAGGTATTTGTACATCCTTCTGATTGTCTAGTTTATCATTTTCCTGTGTTTTTTCTGATTTCTCATTTAATTTGTTTTCTTGCATTTTGTACGGTGATCCATCTTGTGCCTCTATAGTCAGAGTATTATTTGTATCAGATATATCATCTAAATTATCGAGTTCTACTTTGGTTATCAGTAGATTATTTGGATTAGGATTGGGCTTTGGATCATTCCATAACTCAGGTTCAACTTTAACGCACATCTCATGGTCTAAATCAGCAATCACTGGTAAAATATCTTTACTTTCTCTAACTTTACTTTTCTTTTCTTTAAAATGTTCTGGTTTATTTGTTAGTGGTGATTCTACTCCTTCACTGCTTCCTTCTGAGCTCTTATCTTCTATGTCTTCTGAGCCTTTTTTTCTGTAATCCCAATATAATTCTTCATCTGCTTCTGGGATAGGCCCCCACTCATGTCCCTGGTATAGATAAGATTTGCCTCTTCTACCTCGATATCCGAGTCTCGTTGCCTCCTCATGTAGTTTATCCTTTCGAGGCACGTCGTTCAACCTTGCCATAACCAGTAGAGTTTGGTCCTGATAAAAACATGAAAGCATTTGAAGTTAGTCTGCCTCATTCACTAACACATCGTCTTCACATTCTCTTAAGACCGTTTTCCTGTAGCTACAACGTTTAAAATACCAGCGCTTACTGCCCCGTCACAAAAATCCACCCTGTATAATTGTATACTCACGAGGCAATCCATAAGTCCAAGGAGGCGATTGTCTCCGGTCTGCTTCAAGCGAATATCACGAGGAGTAATCTTATGTGCTCCTTGTACTACAAACATAGAAACATTTACTATATCGTTTGTAAAACTCGCTACAGGTAAAGGTAGCTGCGCGGTGCGGGAGGGGTGATAGTTATCACAAGTTGACGAATCACAGAACTCTTACATCACGTCACCACACCGCTCCCCCCCCCCCAACCACGCTGCAACCTCAGGCAACGACTCAGTTAAGCGGTCGGCCTATAGACTATAATTATACAATATGTTATACTACTATATCCATGTTTTTGAACGAAATAACGCCACATGGGGATGCTACTGTTTGGTCCTGACAATCTCTTATTTCCTTTGCCACCCAAGGGATGGAGTGACTTTGTATTGTTACGAATTAAAACACAATTATTACCAATAACCACACAGTCTTGTACTAAACAGAAGCACGCGGCAGCGCAAAAAAAAAGAAAACCTTAGAGGAGATCTTGGGAGGAATTCGACCGTTTTTTCAAAGATTGGCCAAATAGAGCGAACTCGGCTGTTCTCTCAAAGATTGGCCAAATAGAGCTGTAGACACGGATAAGTTTAGTAACCTTATCAACAATAATTACCTTTTGCGACAGGGTACAGCCAGTACTCCCCCCGGTCGCTTCGTTCCACCAGTAAGCTTATATAATGCTGATTATCCTCCATTAATATCTGACGGGCTGACCACATCACGGGTAAGACAACATTCCCGTCCAATAATCGTTTCAAATGTCTGGTATGCTGAAAAATATTCAATTATGTCAACTTCTCCTATAATACAGAGTGGCAGAAACATTAACTCGCAACCTGTTATCATGAATTCAGTACATGATTCTGGAACACCAGAATTGAAATTTTTGGTTTAAAAAAAAATACTGTTCCTTTTGATCGCGTAGGTATTGTACTTTTCTATGAAACAGTAGAATTTTTTTTAAGGTAACCGACGAAAAATTCTAAGCTAGGCACCTCTAGAATCATGAGCTGAATTCATGGATAGCCGTGGACAAAAGTTAGTAAAAAAAAAACTTAAAAGAAAGAAAGAAAAAGTATTTTGCGACTTGTAGGTTTAGGAAGAAAAAAGAAAAAGGAAAAAAGTAATAGGTACTTACATTAGCCGAAGGAAAAGTAAAAATAAAAGTGGTGTATGATCTGACTGGCGCCCAGTAGTAGAACACAAACCATTTCTGTCGAAGAACGGATAAAGGATTGAACCTGCCAAACTTGGAGAATTCCGAACAATTAGTATAATCATCGAAACTCATTCCAGAAGGACCGTGCTTCACTTTAACTTTTTTACTAATAGCAGAAACTAAACAGGCTATAACTATCAGTATGCATATTAACTTAACCCGCAAAAATATCTCGGCAAATAACATTTTCCAAAATTTAGTAAAAAGAAAACTAAATTAAAAATTTAGTCTTCAGGTTTAGTGCTAAATTTTCTAGCGACGTGAATCAGCGTTTTGGTGTAAACTAAATGGCTCTGCCACTAACGATCGCTCTTTATACTCAGTATTGAGGATGTTTAATTTTCATTTGTTTATTAATTTCTGGAATGTGTTGCATTTTAACATCTCGCTGGTTTGCGAGAATAGCGACGGAACTAAAAATGATTGATTTTAGAGAATGGCATTTTTTAATTTCTTTGTAAATATTTTAGTGCATACCGCAAAATGTAAATGATTTATTGAGGGATTGACTTTACTGATTAAAGGAAAATTTATCGTAGTATCAAAAAACATAAAAACATTTAAAAAAAATTATTAAAATTATTTAAAAAATCGTCATACAAAGGGGGGTTTCAGACATCAGTCTTTATTCATGAGACTCCAAATTATAAAATTCAACTTATGTCATTTAATTAGCTTTAAAAATACAAATTAAAACTTACAACCGTGCTTAAAACTTTTGTACTTATAAGTAAAATAAAAATAATTTTATAACATACAATAGTAACTTTATATTTAGATATTAAAAACCCTGTTTTTCAAAATAAATTAATTCAAAATAAACGTGAATTCTTCAAAATAAGTACCTAATGAAAAAAAAATCAAAAACAGGAACATTAATTAATGTCGGGACAATAGAGGACATATCAAATGCTACAAAAGTTCTTTTACTTTGCAAATCAGGTAATTTATAATATGCGTCAAAAATCGTCGTCGAGTCTCATCATTAAACTTTGTGTTACACTTTAACTTGCATTTTTCTGTACATCCTGGTCCTAATCGTCTCTCTCGTATAAGTTTATTATTTTTGCCTACATATTCTTTCCCTGCATATCGTAGACGTTTTGATACATTCGATTTCCAAAGTTCTGGCTGCATTTTCCTCTTTTGGTTTTATTCACGTGAAATATTTTCTTCTTCATTCTCTTCTACTGTTTCATCCGAATCTGACGGTAAATCATTACTTTCAATGTGATAATTAGGATCTGCGATACTGTCATCCGATAAAAATCCCTTTCTTTCTTCACTTTCAGCATTCATATTGGTCAATTCAATAGCTTTTGGTTCACTTTCTATTTGTGAATTACTTTCTACTGCAGTCTTATCTTTCATATTATCAGTTACTGACTCTATACTTACCTTATTTTCTTTGGTTTTATTTTCTATACTATGGCTGTGGATTCCTTTTTCATTTAAATTTATCATGTTTTGGATTATTTATTACATTCTTCTGTTTCTCTATTGCTGTATGAAGATGAGCTATAAGACGAGGAAGATGAGCTAGAAGTCGAAGAAGATGAGCTAGAAGATGATAATGACGATTTATGGACGATATGGATAGTGATCTTTGTCGCAAAATAAATTTATTTTCTTCTGAATTATTACCTGAAATTCAATAAATATTTATTTATTTACAGAATAAATACCAAAAGCAACAGTTATCGTAATCGCATGCATTTCACGGGTTTCTTCAGGAGGAACAAGCCATTATGTAATAGAAACACTCACATTTTTGTAACCCAGGATGTTACGATCAGCCACTAGCGTGAGTGTAAACTATTTGCAACAGGACGAACTACACATCGGAATAAAAATAATATCGAAAATTCTTTCGACTCGTTGAATTCAAATATTTTATTTTGCTTACCTAATGTGTAATTTATAATTTTTATAATTTTCGATATTTTCATCGCAACTTGTTGCATTTAATGGCAAACTGCTTTTATGTTTATTGGAACCTAAAATATTTTAAATAGTTAAATAGTTGAATGAATAAATAAAATTGAGACAAACTGCAAATACCTATACGAAAATTGTAGGCTAACCTTCTTGTTCACTATTCGTAAAATCATGTTGATCCTCATTTCCTTTATTTTGACTGGCCGCTTCTTTCAACTTTCCCAAGAATAACATTCTTTCTGCCATCTTGAATAACTCTGATAAAGATAATTATCTAAAACAAATAATTTAACGTAAATAATTAATTATCAATGAATACCATGTAAAAAATGAAGTCAATATTTTTATCCCGAAATTCCTTGAACACAGACGCATTTCGTAATAAGAAGCAAAACTATGCCCATTTTTTTCAAAAAATAAGGACGTTTCTTATTTACGACAAAATAAAATCTGTTTATTTTTCGTGAATATAGACTCAAGTTACAAAAAGTCGGTATAAAATACAATATCATAAGCAATCACCCATTTTTATTCAAGAATACAGGCGTAAATAGAAACAAGACATAAAAAGATACTTACTTTTATCAGGAACAACGACGGATCACTTAATATGTCACTATTCTAGAAAAAAAATCAACAATTGTTGCAACCAAACTGTAAATACGTCGGTATTTTCGAGAATTGACTCTGGTTGTCATTGGCTTAACTGAGAAGAGCCTTTATTTGTGATTACGCTTCGAGTGTTTTCTCTCAAATGAATAATGACGCTGTCTCTTTCTAACGAAAGCTGGCGCGAAATTGGCGTTGCGTCTCTGTTCACGATAAAATATCCAAGATTTATGATTGTTTGGCATACAGAACTCAATTTGACAGAATTTTGAATTACGTCGATATTCTCGCAAACCGGCGATCTGTTCGAAGAATTCGGTACACAAAGAACATTATTGTCTTTTTAAAGAATTTATTAGTGAACAATGATAGAATAGAATATAATATACGCATTATTATGTACACCACTTTGTAAAATTTCTACATTTAATCATGTAATTCTTATTACATGATTAAATGTAGAAATTTTACAGACGGTGACTATGTAGGGATCAGTTTTTGTTGATCTTTCTCTGTAACTTTTAAAATATACGTTCACTAAGTTTTATATTATTTTAAAAGCTAGTAATCAAAATGACCACCAACATAAAATAATAAATAACTAAGCAAACAATAACTTAAGTATATCTAATTAATGAATAATAATAACAAAATTAAATCCTAACTTAACTACAACAGCTATAAACAAACTAAAAAATAGCGTCGAAAAATTCCTCCGCATCGCTGTATTTGCTGTCGACTGATGGTAATGTACCCAAGAGACTGGCGGCATTACCACGTTGCATAGCAATGCTTAGCCTCTGGCCAAGGTAAAAGCCAGCTCTTGGGTCTCTTCTGGGGCTCTTCAACCAGCATTTCGGAATTTCCTTACAAAGAACGTGAGCACTCTGACTCCACGGCCCGAGGGCTTCAACCCCAAACGGCTCGAAAATATAATTTCCGATAAGGATATTTTCGCCGCTTGAGGTTTTCCGCAGCCGCAGTAGCAGCGCCAGCACAGCATGCCCACATTTAAATAAACAAGTAGGTATGTATGTTCAATGATGATGCGTGGGAGTTCCAATGCCTTAGCCATCTTCTAGGGACACTCGTTCCACCATAGAACTCATCCATTGCTTTCTATCAGGAGTGATCGAGGTCAAGAGTGGGCCGATTCAGCAATAAAAAAAAATCACAACTGTCAACTGTTCTTTGACTGTTGTATAAAATGGCTACAACACGGAAAAATTACGTAGGCAATGTCAATTTGCTTAACAATTCATCTTCCTGACTCTACTTAAATATAGAAGAAAAATTATGAGGTGATTAATTATCTATACAGTACAGATAAATATAATTGAATTGTTTGTTTGTTATATCAAAATAACAGCTTCTTACTAAATGCATATGACTGTAGGTATATACGGTACCTACTTATAACAAAAAAACATTTTTTTTTTCTATCTGTCTGTATAGCTGATGTTACAAGGAGTAAGTTAGGCTTTTATTCTAGAAGCAGAATTAGAGTTTCAGTGCCCGAAATTCTAATTTTAAAACAAATTCAAATTATGAATTCAATTTTATTGTCGGAAAAAGGGGTTAAAAATATAAAGTTGAAACCAATGAGGGTTTTCTGAAAAGACGTTCGCTAGGTGGCAGCACTGACACGTCAGGTCCAGGCGTCTGTCAAAGAGCCTATATTTTCTTTAATCATGACTGAATGATGAACGAATGAATGAATCGAATGATGAACGTCATCATATATTTTATATTGGAAGACCTCTTGTCACAGTAGTGCCAACTGGTGTCGTAAATTTTCACGAAAACCCTCATTCCCTGCCCTTTCCCCGTTAGTAATTCTCTTTTGGAGAGTGATTGCGTACCCAAATAGCGCAACACACTTTCGACCACAATCTGAATAATTTTGAAGGATATTGTTAATCCACTGCTTCACATGTCCGAAAAATTTGTTTGGTCAACAACGTTAAGAACACAATGAATGTTGTTGAGCTGTCAAAATGAAAGCCATTGCTACTGTCAGTGTGTGACGCAATAATCCCGCTGAACAGGATTGGTTTACACTTACATCACACTTTTGGAACAGACCATAGATCATAGAGGGTATATCCAAGTAACATACACAAATAACAAAATTGAATTCTAACTTAACTAAAACTATACAGAAACTAAAAAATAGCGTCGAAAAATTCATCCGCATCGCTGTCGAGTGGTAATTAATGTACCCAAGAGACTGGCGGCAATACCACGTTGTAAAGATCATAGATAAAATACTTATTGTTGAAACTAACTCAAAAACCATGACTTATCAGCATAGCTATTTACAACCATACGACAGGTTTGTCGAATCGAAAATCACACTATTTCAATAACTAATTTGCCTTGCCCCCGACAGCAAATAGCTGTCAGAAGAGTGGGCGTCGTCTATTTGATTGCAACTGACAAAACTTTCCGGTTTTTGATTTTGGAACAGCCTTTAGAGGACTCTTTTGATAAAAAGAATATTGATTTTCGATTCAGCGCGGAAGCGTATAGAACGGTTGTGAATAGCTATGCTGTACTCAATAGAATTTATAAATATGGTACTTTTTTTTTGTAAAAAGAGTCATCGAAATCAGTCGGCGCAGTAAAGAATTATCTTTCTTTGGTATTGTTCGTCGAATCGTTGGTCTTGAGTCGAGCTGCACGATTTCTGACAAATGCGTGCACTGACTGGACAGGTCCTCTCAATCTGTGTGGTTTTTTCCTCAAAAGACTATCTCAAACATCGACCTACATGGTCTTCATATAACCTGACCCAGACTATGTCTGGACTTTAAAAGAGACTATGACCTCTGAGTTTGTTTCGGCCTTTCTTATCAGAGTACTTAGTCAGATAGGAAACGCCGATCTCATCTAGTTTAAAAAATATTTGATTGAAGTGTAAACCTACTTACAAAAAAAAATCATTTATCGCTGAACATATTTTTTTTTAATCGCCAAATATTGAGGATCTCTTTTTGCAGTTAGTTAAAAATCTAGTATTTTATTTCTCAGCTCAATCCCACTGACCAACGGGCGGCATTGGATCGTTAACAACAATAATTTTCTCGTCATCCTCCCTTATCTTTGCTTGCTTTTCCGCTTGTATTTTGTCTTTTTCCGACTTATAATCTCTCCAAACTGGTCTTCCGGATCCTACAAATTTGATGGTGGCTGCTTCGGCTAACATTTCTTGGGTCTCAGTTGGTTCATTCCCTGATACGGCCATGACTGTTGCGAAGTGGTGTTCACAATAAGTCATGACCAAATATGGATCTTCTATTTTTATTCGTAATGACACCGTAGGCAGTTTTGTATCGGCTGTAAAAGGGTTAGGTACGTCAGTGGAGAAGTGAACAATATAAATATCTTCTTCTTATAGAGCATAATGAATAAAAGTCAGAAAGAAAACGAGGAGAAAGAAATTCCACGCGTACGAAGTCGCGGGCAGAACCAATTATTGTATAAAGTAGTCAAAGGTTAGAACTTACATGTGATAGTTTCCGGTAAATCATGTTTCGCTATAACATCGAACAAGCCCCTCTTGTCAGCTGCAATCAGGAGCGCCTCACTTATTCCCTTCATTAAAAGTTTAGTTTTGCTCCAATCGACAGTTTTATTCAACATTTTGCCGTATCTTGCATGATATTCATTAACCAGCTGCAACAGAGATCATGGCCCATACATAATCGTCCTATAATGTTACCACTGCAACTAATGGGACATAGGCCTGTGGGCCGTAATCCACTACGCAGGCCCAGTGCGGGTTGCGTTGTCTTTGAATTTTTTTCCTAGGATATGCCGGTTTCCTCACCTATATATTCCATCCTATATAAAAATGTACTAGTATTTTGTAATGTATTCACTTAAATACATACTTTAAAGCCAGTTACACCACAACTCACCTTATTGGTTGGGTATTCAAAAGTATGTTCTGTTGCAACGTCAATTTCCATATTATCCCAAATAAAGAACGGAGTCCATTTCAAATTTACAACATCTTTAGGAGAAAACATTGCTCCAACAGCAAACTCGTCGCAAGTGGTCCAGTTCATAGGCTCCTCTGGTCGATCGGTAGCTAACTGGAACGAATATTTTGAAAAGAACGGCCGCTTTCCAACTATCGGTGACGATGGTGGCAGTATGGGTGCGCCAATTAAAGGTTTCTTTTTCGGAATATATTGGTGCTTGGGAGGCAACATTGCATTTCTGGCTTGTATCGTCGGCAGATCATACCATTTCAACATTGTCTGATTGGTCTCTGTCTCTGGATTTATAAACCTTTCCAACAGCATTTCGTCTTTAGGGCTGGGGTTTGCGAAAATTTTTGGTATAGCGGGATTTAAAAAAAAAATGTTTGTGCCTCTTACTTTCTGCAGCAATTCTAACGCTTCTTTTCTGTCTTTCGGCGTTCTCAGACTCAGTTCTAAATTATCTTTTGGCTGTTTTCTTGATGAGAAGGGATCTCCGAAGCCTTCTCGAGTGATGTGTCCAAAGGGCACAGGTTCCTCGAAGTACTGTGGTCTAAAATCCGTTTTCTTCTCAAAGCGTGAGTAAGCGTCATAGTTGCCAAAATCGATCCCTACCCCAGTCTTAGCAAAAACGAAGACGAAAACGCACAACGAAACGCGCATTCTTTTCTTCTGAATTGTAATGAAACGAAACAATAAAATTTCGTTTTATAGGATTGATCGAAGACGCAGGAGTGCTCAACATTTTTCTAACATTCAATTTTATCTGTATTACACCAGGTTTTACACCAACAATACTCGTAATTTTAAGAACGTTCACAGTTTGATCTCAAGTCTCAATCTGTCAAAAACACCTCTCATTCCTCTACATTTTTGACATGGCAAGTTTCTGACATTGATTGTCGCTGAGATGAGATTGTGAATAGATTTTGAACATTTTTAATTACGGGAATTGGCTTTCAGTCTCTATTAAGTGTTACCTTGACTATGTAGGTACTGTGTTTTTCCTGTGTTCCCACCTAGGCAGTTGTTCTAATAAATTCTGCACAGCTTATTAATTTTAATTAACAAAAAAAAACGAAACACCTTACTTGTTTAATTTCGTTTATTTTAGTTACCAATAAGGGACTCGTGGCTAAATAATAACAATCGCACTGATCGACCGAAAGTCAAGCTAAGCTTACCGCGGTTGATTTGTGGATGGGTAACCGTTCATTACATATCAAGACCCCTCAGGGGAGTCAGAAGCCTAAAAGTCTTACAATCCGTCTCACCAAGGGGTTTTGTGTTACCCAGTAACTGGGCTGTGGAGGTCAGATAGGCAGTCGTTCTATGTAAAATCCTGGTATTCAGCTGCATCCGGTTAGACTGGAAGCCGACTCCAACACAGTTGGGAAAAGGCTAGGTAGATTAAATTATTTTTACCAATAAGTAAAATGTTGGCGACTCCAGTATTTGTAAAACATGTCACTTGACACCCCTGGCTCGTTAGCTTCCGTATGCAAACTGACACATTGTGTTCCTGTGTTTGACAAGACTAACGTTTACATAACTATTATCAGTTAGGTAAGTGTCAATAGCACACTATGGTACCCGCACGGGGCGTTTTGCCCTGTTGGTCTCGTGGTCGTAAGCGCGACTGCTGAGCGTGAGGTCCTGGGTTCAATTCCCGGGTCAGGCAAAGTGTTATTGGGTTTTTCCATTAGGAATTTCCTAGTAACATCCCGAAGTTCGGAAGTTGGCGATGTGATACCCCCGTGCCTCGGAAAGCATGTTAAGCCGTTGGTCCTCGCGGCGGGTTCACGGATGAGTGCTAACGCGTGCCCGTGTTCCCGCCGTAAGCGGCAGAGGAGGACACCATGGAGTTTTAGTGGGTTAGAGTCCCACATAACTGCACTATCTCCCCGTGGTAGTGCAGTATGCATGAGCATTTCTCCACGATAAAAACAAAAAGCCGTTGGTCCTGCGCCTGATCTCTCGCCAGTCGTCCGGTCCCATCGGGATAATGAGAGAGAGGGAAGAGACACTGCACCTGTGTCTGCGAACACATTTGTGTACTATAATATCTCCCGCGCCGAAGGCTGTTCTCTGTTGAGACTGGCCGCCACGGCCGAAATTCGGTCTGTCTGGAGGACTTTATTTATTTATTTGTGGTACCTATAATTTGCACCACCTTCACATAAGTTCCAGCTTAGATAGCTAGTTATTTGATGTCTTTTTATCAGGTGTCAAAACTTATCGGGACACTGTGACAAAATGAGTGGGATAAATGAGTTTTATATGATTGAATTTGAGTCTCGGTAACAATTTTTCGATGAGCACAAAACGCAAAATCAAAAGTCATTTATTCAAATTAGGCTGAGAATCAGCACTTTTCGAACGTCAAATTACATAAGACAGTCCTACAAAACTTCATCACTTCCGAGTGTTTTCGCTAGGAAGAAAAAATGGCGCAACAAACTCCCTAGCAGTACAGCTGTCTATTCAGGTAGAAAAACTTGATTCTAATGTAGTATACTCTGATTTAGTGAATCAGAGCTTTTTGAACGCATATTGAAAAATCGGTCAAGCTTTTCAGCTAAACTGGAACTCATAGAGTTCCTATTTCCTTATTTTTTTCTCTCCGTCATATTATAAAAAAATAATAGACTATAGATGAGGTCGGCGTTTCTTATCTGACTATTCTGAGAAGAAAGACCGAAACCAACCCAGAGGTCACAGTCTCTTTTAAAGTCATAATCTTGGTCACATCATGTTAAGACCATTTAGATTGTTGTCTGAAATGGTATTTTGAGAAAAGCACACAGATTTGAGTGGACCAGTCCAGTCAATGAAAAAATAAAACATTTGATGTAATTATGAGTTTAATAATGATCTAATTCATATTCATTTATATAACTTACACACAGTTCTTAACCAAACAAGATAGTATGTATCTATATTATATTAACCTGGTAGGCCAATTTTAATAAGCTTTGACCAACTTATAAGCATAAAAAACTTTGCATTGAGATATTATTCATGTCCTTACTAACTGTATTTGTCTTATCCCCTTACTAATAAACGTTGTATAGCGTCTGTATAGTTACACAACGCTTTATCTTCTTCTTTCGAAAAACAAATTACTGACTGAAAGAGAGAAATCGCTGTGATAGTTTCACAGCGATTTCTCTCTTTCAGTCGGTATTTATCTGATATAATATTCATTAGAATCACCAATACAACTTCTTGAATTAGATTGACCTCAAATGTCATAGTTTCATAAAATAGTATTTAATAGGGTAATATGAACATAGAGAGTTGTTTTGACGATTTTTATGATTATAAGTAAAGAATCCGTATTATCCGTATTATTATCCGTACTGACGCTCTCGCCTTAAGGGGGAAGCGCTAAGGTAGCCCGCGAAATCCAAATTGTATTAAGTTTTATGCAATTTGCTGGTCAGTATTAAGTTGTACGTCGATCAAAATATGATTCGCGGCCGGAACAAATATGTATTTAATCATTAGAATCAGTAATACAACAGTCTTGTTAGGTTAATATAATCCCAAAATGTCAAGATTTCATGAAATAGTCATTCTGTAGGATTACTTGGTCTGAAAGAGTTGTATTGATGACTTTAATGATTATAATTCTGTAAATACATTTTTGTTACGGCCGTACTACTTAATACTGACCAGCAAATTGCAAAAAACATTAAAAAAAAATAATTTCACGGGCTACCCTGGCGCTTTCGCCTTAAAACAAAGTAGTTTTTCGTGTCCCGTTTTTCTGTCTGTATATGCGCTTATTTAAATTTAACAACAATATATTTTAGTGAAAAGAGGCACCTTGATTGAGTAACACACTACTATAATATTCTTCAAAATGATTCAGACTGAGATTGATAATCTCAATCTGAATCATTTTGAAGGATATTGCTAATCCATTGCTTCATATGTTCAAAAAATTTGTCTGCTCAACAACGTAAATAACGCAATGAATGTTGTTGAACTGTCAAATGAAAGCCATTGCTACTGATATTGTGTTACGCAACTACCCCGCAGGTCACTATACTAGAATAAATCAATGAAGTAAAGCTAATATCTCCTACTAGCTAAGGCTTCCTACAGACGAACTGCAACATCGCAGTTTGGATGCGGTAGACTTCAAATTGCTTCGAAACCTAGTTATGTCAAATGCAACCAAACTGTGAAGTTGCAGTTGGCATGTAGTTCAAATGCAGTCCGTCTGTTTAGACCCTAAGGGTTAATCACAAGAACTGTAGATTGTTGTGCTGGTGTATTATCTCTAAATTTTCATCCTCATTATCGTCATCCATTTCATAAGGCTCTGAGGCAATGGTGGGAAGTGGAGGAATCGTCGCCGTATGGGTCCGTCCGAAGTCGCTCCAGAAGCCTAACTTCTGTGCCTCTTCAGCCAACTAGAAAAAAATACCAATCTGTATATTATATAAAATTCAAAGTCCTGAATGACTGATATATCAACGCACAGCCTAAACCTCTGGTCCTAGAGACATGAAATTTGGAGGTAGTGTTCTTTGTGAAGAGTAAGTATTCACTAAGAAAGGGTTTTTCGAAATTCCACCCCTAAGAGGGTGAATGGGGGAGGGTGAAATTTCACGCGGACGAAGTCGCGGACAGAAGCTAGTACAATTATGAAAAGGAAAATCCTTAGACCCATGTAACTAGAAACGACTTTTATTTTTGGTGTGAAAAATCAGTCTACGGCAGCGAGCAATGTAATACCCGCAATACATTGTGCTTTTGGGTGCATGCAAAAGTACAGAAATTGTGGAGTAGTTAAAGTTAAAGGACCTTCAATATCTCCGTAAACAGAAAGTCCGGGTATGGCACAGTTCAAAAAAAAAATATCACAAGTGGTGGTACAGACGCAAGCACATTAAGCTACTACAATCTGTCAAATTTCTGTAATAGATTTTCAACTTTATCGCTAAAGCATAAGGTTCAAAGTTGATTGGGAAAACTTTACAGTTTCGGGTAGCTTCTTCTTCATCTTAGCGTGTCGATAGCAATCTAAATGGACTCAGCCCAGAATTCGGCTACTTGTTTGGCGCCATCACCAGCGTCCACGCAGTTCCTGTAACGTGCAGATGACAGGACACGCAGGACACGATCCCATCCCATCTCATCCCATCGTTCCCATCCCATCCCAACCCATCGTTCCCATCCCATCGTTATCCCATCGTTTTTGGGTAGCTTGATGTGCTGGCGTCTGTACAAGTGAATCTCGTATTTGTACAAGCGTATACTTACATAATCATGATTAGGCATCCTGTCAGCCGGCGCCAGAGCATAGCAAAGTCTATACTTGCAGTTTAGGATGCCCAAGTAGCCAGGATCTACTACCTTCAGGGCGAACAGCAGTAGTGGTGCTTGGGAAACTGTAACAATATATACGATAAGGTTGCTATAAGCTTGATATAAATAAGGTGTTAGTTGAAATCAGTTCCTGCGTGACAAAACTCGTGGAAACATAGAACAAAAAATCAAGGATTTTTAAATGATTTGATTGAATGAGATTTTTTGTGGGTTGTAGAGATAGTGCTAACGGCCAATGGTCTATAACAGAAAGGCTCTTAATTATCTTCTTCGTCATGTACCGAAGTTATTTAAATTAGCTTTGACCACAAGCAATTTTACCAGACCAAGTGACATTGTATCAGCGATACCTAACGATGACCTACCTACGATGAATTACCTGGTACTTGTTGACAGGCCTACACTGCCTCCCATACCCATTAACACTATAATTTAAAAACATTTTAAAAGCCAATTATTTTTAAAAGAGTAACCGTGGAGTATTTTGCCGGCTCTTCTCCATAGGAAACGATCAATTGGAACCGTGCACCTAGCTTCTGACGTTTCATAAGTGCCGTTGCATAAGAGGTTTAGGCGAAATAAAATTTATTGATTAAAATGTCTAAAATGTATTGGATTGACATAAGCTACCGAAAAGCTTATTATGTCAGTGCTATTGAAAGTCGTTGTAGAATACGAAACGCTTTAAAAGTGATTGTCATTTGTCTAGAACCCTAAGAATTGTTAAAATTAAATTTCAAGTGTGTCACGCAATTTATTAGGGTGATGCGGTCCAAAAGTCGCTTTGTTAGGTAGGTACTCATCCGAGTACCGATTTACCAGTTGTAGGTTCAAACCCAGACAGGCGCTATAATTTGTGTAAATTATTTCATCACCACTGCTCTCAAAACGGTGAAGGAAAACATCGTGAGGAAACCGCTATGTCCTCGAACCAAAAATTCGAAGACATGTGTGACATCTACTAACACGCACTGGTCTCGCATGGCAATTTTTTTTTTTATTAATTTGTATCTGCAGTGGCTCAACTAACTTTGCAAATTCATTATCCAACATAAGTCATAGGAACTTACACCTGGTTTAGGAGTCAGAGTATTTAAATATTGACCTTTTTATTAAGCCTTTATGGGGGTCTTGTGGCTAAGTAATAACCAGAGATCGGAATTAGGTGTGTGAAAATACCTAAAGTTTGCAGCGAGACATAACATAGAGCTGTTACAACCACTTAAGTTAACCGGTTTTGAATTTTACCGATTTAGTTTCGGTTTTTTGTTTTACATGTTCTTTACCTGTGAAAAACCGAACTATAAACATTAGCAAGATGCTAATACAGTTTTAAATTAATTATTGTTTTGAACTTTTCCGGTTCAAATTCGGTTTTTTAGTTCTACTTGTTCTGTACGTCTGTAACACCGAATTTTACACATCTGCAAGCTGTAATACAGTTTTAGTTTTTTTTTTTAAACCGAATTTTATCATAGTTGATAAAAGGCTAGGCAGATGATGATTAAGCCTTTTATGTTTACGTCACAAGAAATAAATATATTGCTAAAGGCTTTTTGGTGAAATAATGAATTTGAATTAACATATAAGAGATACGTACACTCAAAAGCTAAGGTCGGAATTATTCGGAATATGCCAGGGGCATTGGTCTTGACGATCAGCGCGCTGAAGTCGATGGAACTCTCCATGAAGAGCACAGAGTTGGTCCAGTTCACCGGGGGTTTCATCTCAGCATCCAAGTCCACCCGAAATCGGTCGACTAGCTGGGAAAATGTATCTTTGGTGATTAATGAGAGAAGCAAGATATCTAAACATATTATAAAACAAATTTACGTTTCGTATCTGTCTGTGACCGCATTGTTCTTCTAAACTACGCAACGGATGTTGATACGGTTTTCACCATAATTTAGAGAATTTATTCCGGAAGGTTTGTGTATAATACATTCAAATCAAATCAAATCAAATCAAATCAATTTATTTGTGAAACATAGGATAGATAATAGATGGATCTTAAGAACTAAATAGTGCGCTATGTCTTGTCAATTTTGACATACAAATATTTTTAGATGAAACATGCGTAGTCAATTATCAATAATTAAAGAAAAAGAAAAAAAAAAAAAAATAACAATAACATAATGAATTAAATAGTTTTACAGTGAATTTCAATATTAATTAACATTATCATTTAAAAAGTCTTCAATTTTATAATAACATTTGTCAATTAGCAATAATGTGAGAGCTTTTTTAAACTTTACTAGGGGCATATTTTTAATATTGTCTGGTATTTTATTATAGATCTTTGGCGCAATGCCAAAAAAACTCTTTTGCATTAAAGATGTCTTGCATTTTATATTACATAACTGTGACAAATATTGAGCACGTATTGGCTTTCTTTTAATATCAGACATTTTTTCGAATAAGTGGGGGTTGCTTTTTATAAATATTGCAGATTCTAAAATATACAATGCTGGTAGTGTTAGTATTTTCAGTGACTTGAAGGATGGTACACAGCTATCGGTAGTCTTTAATCCACACATAGATCTTATACAGCGTTTTTGCATCTTAAATATAAGTTCTCTGTCAGTTGACTGTCCCCAAAATATAATTCCGTACCGAAGCACTGAGGCGACTAGTCCATGATAAGCTGTCAGTAACGTGCTGATATTTACCTTTTTAGACAATTGATAGAGTGCGTACGCAGATTTACTCAGTCTGTTACATAGGTGTTCTATTTGTGGTTTCCATGTCAATTTATTGTCTACTATTATACCCAAGAACTTAGCACTATTAACTGATTCTATTTTGTTATTTTTATGAGTACAATTAATAGTGGGATTTGCCCGACGTTGATGGAATTGCATGATTTTTGTTTTATCTAAATTTATTACTAAATTGTTACAATTAAGCCAATGTATAATTTTTGTCAGTGAGTCATTAATCTCGTTTTCATAATTTTTGGGATTAGTGCATTCTATTATAGCTGTGCTATCATCGGCAAAGAGAACCATTTTTTGTTGTGTCATCTTTGGGAGGTCGTTGATATATATCAAGAAAAGTAACGGCCCAACCACGGAACCCTGAGGTACGCCATACCTTAGGAGTCTTGGTTTCGATATGGAAGTGGTTACAATTTTAGTTTTAGGACATAATCTACTAATTTCAGTACACTGGTATCTATTGCTTAAGTATGATTTTAGGAGGTCGAGGACATTACCTCTTATACCATAAGCATGTAATTTATGTATAAGTAGTGTATGATCTACATAGTCAAAGGCTTTACTCATGTCAGTGAAAATAGCACAAACAGGATTTTTATTATCAACAGATGACATGACAGTGGAAAGTAAATCATATAGAGCCATATTTATTCCACATTTCTTTCGAAAGCCTTTTTGTTCCACACAAAATAAATTATATTTCTCAAAATAAGAGTAAAGCGAATTATAAATTACTTTTTCAAAAATTTTAGAAACTATAGGAATCTTAGCAATTGGTCTATAGTTTTTTGCATCAGTTTTGTCATTTTGTTTAAATAATGGCTTAATTATAACTTTTTTTAGGCTATTTGGAAAAATACCGTCACAAATACAAATATTAATAATATGTGCCAATGGAGGCGATATGATTTGTTTTACATATTTTATTACTTTGGTAGACACACCATCATAACCAACAGTATTCGTATTTTTTAAGTCATCAATAATTCTATTTATGTCAGATGCTGAAACGGGAGTCATAAATAATGATTGTGATGTCAAATTTTGAAACTTATAATTAGGCGGATATTTGTCAGTTTGAGGTTTATTTTCAATTATGTTAATAAAATAGTTATTTAATTCATTAGCAATGTCATTAGGGTTAGTGAAAGATAAATTGTCTCTATTTATACACATAATTTGTTCTTGCGGCAAACATATTTTTGAATTATTAATTATTTCCCAGGCAGCTTTGGATTTATTTTGGGAGGTATTAATATAGTGGTTATTTTGAGCTTTCTGGGTTAGTTTTATGATCTTTCTATAGAGGGTAGAGTATTTTTTTAGCACTAGTTTATTATGAGATGTCGGGTTGTGTCTGTACCTCCAAAGTAGCTTCCTTTGCTTTTGACCGCATAATTTTATCCCACGGGATATCCATTTAGTTCTCTTATTACTTTTTAGGGTGACTAATTTTTGAGGAAAACATAAATTATATAGCATTAGGAAATCTTCCATAAAACTATTGTAACATTGATTTGCATCATTGGCATTATAAACATGTGTAAAAGATAAACATTTTAAATGGGTTTTAAATTTATATAAATTTTCAGTAGAAATTTCCTGTTTGTATATTTTCCAACACTTAAGTTTACAAGTTCTTTTTGTGGGGACTTTGAGTATTTGTGCCGTATGATCGGACAAAATCAAATCGACTATTTCAGCCTTGCATTTTTTTTTGTAGCTATATGCAAAATTATCTATACATGTTTTACTGCACAATCTTGTCGGTTTCTGGAGTGCTAGTTTAAGATTAAATTGTAAGAGAAAATTTTCAAATTCTAAAGTGATTTTGTTTCTTTTTATGACGTCAATATTAAAATCCCCTGCTAATATTATATTTTTGTTTGGATTTCGACAGAGTTTATGAAGTATATTTTCTAGTTTTTCATAAAACAATGTGTAAGTGTGTTTGGGTATTCTATATATACAAACAATAATCAATTTATGGGAAATCAGCTCAACAGCACAACACTCAAAAATTCCGGATATTGATTGTCTTGCAACCTCCGGCATTTCTTTGTATTGCAGACCAGCCCTGACCAGAATACAAGTTCCTCCACGTTTTTTATTCCTGGAGAAGAAAGCAGCCGGACAGAAGTTTGGTATATGTAATAGACGTTCATAGCCCGATTCAATAAAATGTTCTGTTAAACATTTATATACAACTTAGTTTGAGCGAGCGCAGAAATCTTGATGTTTTCACATGTCGCCATTGCACCCGTCGAAGCGGGGTCGCTAGTTACATATTATCAATAATTTGTGTATTTCTATTCAAGGCAAGAACGTGTCAGATTTTTTCGCATTTTTATTAACGGTTTTATTCGTTCTTCGCCTTCCGCACTTGCTGTTTTAGCTGTCCAATGTATGGTCCACTTGTGCAAGTGTGCCTGCGCAGGTCAACCCACATGTCCTATGTTCAAGGAACTGCACTAAAGACCAATTCCCGTAGTTAAAAACGTTAAAAATCTAATAGCAACCTCATCTCAGCGACAGTCAATGTCAAAAACTCGTCAAAAATGTAAGGAAATTAGAGGTATAAATTTGATTTGACGGACTGCGACTGAGATCAGGCTGTGATTGTTCTTAAAATTACGGGAATTCCACCTCAGGCCCATTCGAATACACATTCTGCCGAACTATTCTAATTTCACCGTGAAATATCAGGTAAAAAAATCAAAGCTAGGCATATTGACAGCTCACTTCAAGCTGACTTCACCTAATTTTTCACGTTGAGATTTTTACTAGATAGATCAGCTAGTACCTAAACTTCTCCGGCAAATCGCAACGTTTGGGGCCATCATAAAACAATCCGAAACAAAATCTAACATCAATACCTATTCAGAAACGTAAAATGTACAAACCACATCAGACGGCACACTGAATTTTATGTTATAACTCTCTTCGAAGTGAGGGGTCCAGAAGTAGAAGATCTTCCAGTCAATGTCCAGCACACTCTTAGGGTCAAAAGTTGTGTTCTCCAGGAATTTCTCGCAAGAGGTATAATTCTCAACATCTATTTCGGTAAGGTCCTTTCCAGCTGAACTTTCTTGTATCGACAGAGAAATGAGAAGAAATATTAGAAACATGGCTAACATTTGCTTCAATCAAAAACCAAGTCTCCGGGCTAATGTATAATAAATATATGTTTTGGATTTATTCATTCACTTCAAAACTAATTTCACGATTACTTGTTATCACTTTTAAGTACAACCAAATTAATAAATGTTCTTTATTTTTGTCTGTTAATTATTATTTGTGTATGTATTGTACGATCGGTATACACTAAAGCCACACCTTTCGTGATCGCTTTTTATATGGCAATCTTGTTATTGTTTACTTTAACAGTATTGTTATTTACACATTTCAATGTAAATGCAATATTATCTTTGTTTATTACTTCAGATATATTTTCGAAAATACTTTCAATATTAACGTTTCTTTTGCTGTTTTGAGTATAGTTTCCTTTATACATACATTATTCATTGTATCATCGCCTTTTCATGCTGCACTTTCATTATTGGTTTCTACTGTTGGAGTTTTTTTTAACACACAGTAGCCTTCATGAGTTACATTCATTTTTGGTGATAACCTTGTGAATCGGATCTAGTCGAAATTGAAACTATTCAAGCATGCCCGACATATGCATGTGAGTAATGCTGTGTTCCATCCTAAGCTCCTGGATGACATTTTAATCATCATATAATTAAACTAAGTGAGATGGTAATTTTTTGATGCCCAATGGGAGTTGATTGGGCATCAAAAAAGGACCATCTCACTCCCTGTTTCTTTTATGTTTTATTATGTACTTGTCTTGTTGTTTGTGTAATATACGTCTTTGGTCTTCATACACAAAACTTTCCTCACGACCGAGTGGCTTAATCTTGTAGATAAATAATCAGTTATCAGAACTCTTTTCGAGTTATGTTCATATTTCATACTATTTCAGTACCTACCTATTTGCATTCCACAGTGTATTCATGAAAAAGAAGTGTTATGAGGATGGTTGACACGGTAGAATGGAAGTAACAGGAAGAAATAAATGTGTTGTGCCGACCCCAAGTAACATGGGACGAGGACAGGAAGATGATGATGTGGAAAAGGTAGAAAAATTATGCCAAGGTCAATCAAAAACAATGTCAAATCGAAATCGGAAAACGATTGGTCGACTCTTCACGTGACCAGAGGCGGGCCTATTTTTTGGCCAAAGAATCAGCATTGCTATCCAACGTGGCAATGCTGCCAGCCTTCTGGGCACTTTTCCTGTTGACAGCGATGTGGACGAATTTTTCGACGCCCTGTAACCCTTTTTGATACTTGTAAATATTTTTATTTCTATTATAGAGTTAGTGTGTAAATAACAAGGATTAGTTATTGTTTTGTTTCTGATTAATAAATATTAAATACCAGTATTAAAAAAAAAAAAAAACAATGTCTCAGTATTAATTTATTCCTTAGGAACGATTTAATTCATATTCTAATCAGACTGACAAGTATAGTGGCCAGGTCCGATGTCGAGGTTACTGACAATGCCGCCGATCTCTGCACGATGCGGCAATTTATCCCTGCGGGTCGACAGCGTCGTCACGCCGGCCTGACAGTCGGCCATCAGGAGATACTTGCCTTGGTAAATCAGTTTCAAATAGAAGTTGAGTATCGGCACCGTCCGCTTCTCTGGCAATATACTTGAAAGTCCTGAAATGATGGGCATAACATAAATATAATCAGCCTATAATGTTCCCACTGTTAAGACACAGGCCTCCTCTCTGTAGGGGAAGTGGACCGTAATCCACCACGCGCAGTGCGAGTTGGTGGATGTCCCATATCTTCTCGTCTTTACGATTTTGGTTCTAGGACATGTCGGCTTCTTCAGGAAGTTGTTCGTCACCATTACGTGATCATGGTGATGACATAATTTAAACAAAGTAAAGTGCCTGTCAGAATGCAGACCTATGACGCGTCTTGCTCGAAAGCTCTATAATTATAAAGTACTGGTTTTAGCTGCATTTGGTGGACTGGAAGGCGATTCTAACATAATTGGAAAAAGGCTAGGTAGATGAAAATTGAGCTATTCCCATCACTCATCAGTGATGGGAATAGCTCAATTTTCCACTCCTTCGAACCTCCCCACAGCTCCATGGTCAGATAGGCAGTCGCTCCATGTAAAATACTGATATTCAGCCGCTTGCAGACTGGAAGTCGATCCCAATAGTTGAGAAAAGGCTAGGCAGATGATGAGTAACTTACTCCCTTCTCTCATGACGTTGGGCACTCCTTGGAACCACCCCGCAGGTCCCTGGCCTGCAAACAGTAGCAAATCGTGTCTTGCACGACCCATTTTGACCAGCATCGTGGCAGCATCCCAGTAAGGGTCAGTCTCCAAGTACTCGTTCATGTCATTGTAGATGCGATTGATTATCTAAACAAAGAGATGATGTGATGTAGATTAGCAATCAAATATTAAAATAGGTCACAAAGCAAAAGGCCACATCTGAATAGTAAAAGTAGTTGTGGCTAGATCTCATGAAGACAGCATAACATAATTAGCATCACGCCAGTAATCCCTGAAGGAGTAGGCAGAAGTGTACCTAAATTACAACGTGAAAACTTAGGTTTCTAAGTAACTTTGTAACAGCGCTTGTGTGCCGATAATTAGCCGACTATAATTGTGAAATTAATAAAAGCACTCATTATCGGATTATTTTCTTAACAGCTTACAACATTAACTAAAACAAAAACAAAAAATCAAAGTCCAAGCATTTATTTCAAACAAGCACATAAAAGGCACTTTTGAAAGTAAACATTTGCAATAAAATAGGATTGATTCTAGTAGCCCCTTCCAAAAGGTACATTATTTACCGTAAACCAATCTTGGACCTGAAGAATACAGTTATTCTATTTTTAAGATCAATGATGTGTCAATTTTTGCCATTTAATCTGCAAATAACACTAAATTCAGTTGATTTTTAAATTATCGGTGTAAATCATTAATGTAAACTAAATAGAGGAATGGAACCAATATCGATACCTTGAGGAACGCCCATTGCCATTTCAGACCCTAATGAGTTTCCGCCGTTTACTTGAACTTACCTTTCTATCTCTCAGGTATAATCTGAGTAAATCAAGAGTTATATTCCTAATCCCACAGTGCTATAGTTTCAGTACAAGTGCATCATGGTTTAAGCAATCGAAAGTCTTAGAGAGATCGCAAAAGATTCTAATGATATCTTGTGCTTCTTCCTAGACTGAAAACTAACCGCTGGCGTAGCATTCCTGAACGTCATATCCAAGCACTGGTTTTCTAAATCCATGTTCCATGAGTAGTAAATCCTCCAGGATTTACCCAGCAACATTTCGACTACAAAATGCGGGTCCCTTGATAACCTGGCGCACATCACCTGACCTTGCTGTGGGTCCTTCCCGAGAAGATGGATATTTTTTAATGACAGTTGTTTCATTTGCTCTCTTGTCAAATATTCTCCTGACACCATTGTCACTAACACTACTATAAGGCGTACAAACTTCAGGAGTTCCATCGCGACACTACGATTCCATGTGAAATATTTCCCTTTATAAAGACTAACAATTAGAAATTGTTTTCACTGTTTGATCATTTTTTCAATAAACATTCATCTATAAGATCAACGGTTATAATGTTTTGTAATGGATAACCTGACCTACTTGTTTACACATATAATCACTTGCACACCCAAGTTGGTGCGACGTATTAGCGGATATTTAAGATTTACAGTGTTCGAAAGAACCGTCAAACATAGTATTATTCATTGAAAGTGTTGAAATCTGGGGGAAAATGCACTGATTATTTCCTTTTACTTTTTACAAAAAAAGTAGAGTCATTGCGAAAGCGATTTTAAACATGAAACTATTACTGTCAACTTGACCAGCCCTGCACTAAAAATTACCTGAAAAGAATGAGTTCTAAATCCCATTTATCTTTACAACTTCACAAAAATTGCTCTGGGTTCTGAAAAATTGCAATAACTACCAGTAGCCAATACTAACCACGGCCATATTTATTATTATGAAATCTTATAGGCGGATGGATAATGTTTTGGTTCTATTCTTTCTGTTTTCGACGTGTATGTAAACAAAGTTGAAATAAGTGTTGTAATGACAGCTAGCTGGACCTAATACAATTCATATTCATCCATTGTAAAAGACAGGGTGTTTTTTAAAAACACCCTGTCCTGTGTAAAATAAAATATTGTACTCGAGTGTCCCAATCATCATTCTCTTGCCCTTATCCCAATATATTTGGGATCGGCGCAACTTGTGTTTTTCTTCTATACGTTGACATCTTAGTAACCACTCCCTTTCTAGCAATATCATCTTTCACACATTACATACTTTGTTTCTTTAGTCCTCCCCTAACCTTATATCCATCTATAATCATACTCAAAACTTTCCTCATGACAGTGTCCCAATCTTGTAGATAAATACTCAAGTAACAGAACTAGTTTGAAGTCATGTTCATGCTTCATATCATTTATTTGCATTTAATAATGTATGAAAGAAAAATAAGTGTTATAAGGATGGATGACAGAAAAGAATGCAAGTAACAGATAGAAATTAACTTGTGCCGACCCCAAGTAACATGGCACGAGGGCAGGAAGTTGATGAATGTAGAGAAGTTAGTATAATGACACCAAGGCCAAGCAAAAAGAAAAACAACGTGCCAGTATTAATTTATTCCTTATGAACGTTTTCATTCTTATTTTTATCAGATTGACAAGCTTGTTGGCCGGGTCCAAGGTCGAGGTTACTGACAATGCCGCCGATCTCTGCACGGTAAGGCAATTTATTTCTGCGGGCTGATAGCGTTGTCACGCCGAGCTGACAGTCAGCCATCAGCAAGTACTTGCCTCCGTACATCAGTTTCAAATGGAATCTGAGTAGCGGCACCGTCCGCTTCACTGGTGCTATACCTGAAATTATATGCATAACATAAGCATATTAGCCTATAATGTTCCTACTGTTGCGACAAGGCCTCCACTCTGTGAGAGGTAGTGGGCCGCAATCCACCATATTCATATTAAGCTGCATGCAGACTGGAAACCGATGGCAAAAGGCTAGGCAGATGATGAGTAACTTACTCCCATCTCTCATGACGTTGGGCACTCCTTGGAACCGCCCCGCAGGCCCCTGGTCTGCAAACAGTAGCATCTCGTGTCTTGCGCGACCCATTCTGACCAGCACCGTGGCAGCATCCCAATAAGGTTCAGTCTCCAAATATTCGTTCATGTCATTGTAGATGCGATTAATTATCTAAAGAAAGAGATGATGTGATGTAGTTATGAAGTCAAAGACGAAAGTAGGTCAACGAAGCGAAAAGCCACTTCTATATAGTAAAGGTAGTTGTGGCTAGATCTCATGAAACACTTCTACCGAACCGTTCAGGGATTACTCCCTGAACAGTTAGACAAAAGTGTACCCATCCTATAGTACACCTACATTTCGTGAAGAGCCAATTGATTATTCTAGCTCTAGGTCAGTGAGCTTACTTTTCCTCAGACTCGCACGAATAAATGATGGTAATGATGAAAAATGACATTTATTTCTATAATTTGGTTCATTATGTTTTAAACCTAACGAGTTCGGTATTTCCTAACCGACTACTGTTAGAAAAAAGACCGAAACAAACCCAGAGGTCACAGTCTAATGTATATCAGCGTTTATTCATAGTTAGATAAAAAAAATAATTATGACGGTACAGTTCATAATTCATTTTTTTTATCTAAGTATGAATAAATGCTGATATCTAGAAAGCATGAAATATTTATATGGCCATTTATGAATTAAAACAATATAGGTTTCAAATATGGACAAAAAATATCCCAGTTGCAGCATTATTAGTAGACATGACAAAAGCGTTCAATTTTGTAGATCACAAAATCCTTCTCACTAAACTTGTAATTATATATAAAATATATTATATCAATATCCTAAAATTCATTCAGTCATAACTAGTCAACAGAAAACAAATAGCAAAAATATGTCATAGAACTGAAAGAGAAAAATCTAGGTATCGAAACACAGATTTATAAATGACGGCGTACCCCAGGGGAGTGTACTTGGTCCATTCTTATTCCTATGTCATATAAATTATATTCCCAGAACCATAGAACACCCCATGGGGTATTTGCCTATTATTAATGAAATAAATAACAGTTTAGGCTTACTTATTCAATGGCTAATAGATAACAACTTAAAAATTAATTTAGGAAAACCTATTATCGTGAATTTAAACCAGCGAACAAACTCTATTCATACAAATATTAAATATAAAGATAATACGATTGCTAAAATTGATAACATTTCTAGCCAAATATTTCTGTGACAGTCATAAAAATACAAAAAAAAAATCGGATAATATATTCTTAACAGCTGATGGTATAAACTAAAACTAAAACAACTGAATATAAACTAACCGCCGGCGTAGCATTCCTGAACGTCATATCCAAGCAATGGTTTTGTAAATCCATGTTCCATGTATAGTAAATCCTCCAGGGTTTACCCAGCAATAATTCGACACCAAAATACGGTTCCTTTGATAACCTGGCGCACATCACCTGACCATGCTGCGGGTCCATTGTCGCAAGATGGACATTTTTGAATGCTATGTCTCTGTTCTCCTCTCTTGACATATGTTCTCCAGACACCATGGTCACTAACACTACTATGAGGCGTACAAACTTCAAGAGTTCCATCGCGACACTACGATTTCATATGAAATATTTCCCTTTATAAAGACTAACAATGAGAAGTTGTTTTCAGTGTTTGTATATCTTTTCCCAGGCTCAGTTGATTCAACATTTATCTATGAGATCAACGTTACAATGTTTTGCAATGGATATCCTGACCTACTTGTTTATGCAGATGGTCACTTTCACAATCAATTTGGTGCAACGTATTAGCGGATATTTAAGATTTACAGTGTTTGAATGAATCGTCAAACATATTATTGAATTGAAAGTGTTAAATGGGGGGAAAATGCACCGAATATTTGGCAAGAAGTGAAGTGTCAAACAATTTTGAACCATGTCCAAACTATTTCTGTCAACTTGACTTGCCCTGCACTTAAATTTCCTTTTACAAACTTCAGTAAAAAATTATTTAATTTAGCAATTTATTTAGGGCTGATTTTTCCAACGCCAGATAATTTTATAGGAGGTATTATTTAAAAATTTTGAAAATTCTTCCATACAAAAAGTGTCAAACGTTAATTTTATTCCATAAATAAAAATTATCTGCCGATTGAAAAATCACTTCTTAATCAAATTACGTTGTTAACATTAAATAAATTTGTGCCCCAAAACATGCAGCCAAAGTGATAACTCCGTAGAATTGGCGAAGTAAGGAGCCAACAAAATTTAAGTAACTGTTGGGACAGCGACACGAAGAAATAGAAGAACATAAAATAGTATTATCTGTAGGTACAGTCACGAGCACTAATATGTCAACACTTGGCAACTTTCAATTGCGATTTTTTCGAATGCAACGTTGAAATACGACACTTTACCCAAACCTTTGGGTTGGAAAATATGTTGTTCGTAATAACATAAAATTTCATTCAAAACTAAGGAGAAAATCGTCTTTGAATAAAGCCAAGTGTATACGTATACATACATACTTAATATGCTCGTGAATGTACACGTGACTTATGCTACTCAACAAAACAGGTAGGTGCTGCAACCAGCACAAGCCCAAATCGCAACTGAAAAATGGCAATAGCTACCAACACCCAAAAATAATTAAATACAATTCAAGGTCCAAGGTTTCATGATAATGAAACCTTGGACTATGTGAAAGATGATATGGCTAGAAAATGGGTGACTAACGAAATGGCGACTAATAGAGAAGTATGGAGGAAAAAGACGTTGCTCTGACCCCAAATAAGTTAGAATAAGGGCAAGAGAATGATGAAATGGTGATGATGCGTAGGCGCATCATGTTTTGCTTCTATTTTCTGTCTGTTTACGACATGTATGTAGACAACGTTGAAATTAGTGTTCTAAAGACTGCTTGACGTAACAAAATTCATATTCATCTACTTATTGTGATAAGGACCGCTAAAGATCTTGACCTCGGAATCACCGACCGCTGAAAATCTTCTTCCTTCCCTGGTCCCATTATTTATTTATTATTATTATTTATTTTATATCAATCAACTTAGGATCATAGTACAATTAAAAACAACAACACAATTAAAATCAACATCACAATTAAAATTAGATCAAAAATTAAAATTATAATAAAATTAAAACAAATTCAAATAAAAATTAAAACAGAAAAATTAAAATTATTATATAACATTAAATCAAATTAAAAACACAAATTAAAATTAAATATAATTAAAATCAAATTAAAAACACAAATTAAAATTATTATAAAAGTAAATCAAATTAAAACAATATCTTAACATTAGTCAGTACATGAACCATGCAACAGTGGTTCATGTACTGACAGTCGAAGCGTTCAGCAAAAGTCTTCAGGATACTGTTGCGGCTGGCCCGCACCCTGCGCACCAGGGATGTGCAATTGTGCACCGCTTGCGCATGACTGTGTAGAAACAATCCACATGCGCCTCGGCAAACATCCCCGATGCGCTACAGAAGCGAGGCAGCCCCAGAAGTACCCTGAACGCGTTATTGTATTGGACACGTAGTGCGCCGTACTGCTTCCGCGTGTAATCCATCCACAGACTGCCGGTGTAAAAGGACGTACAAAATGCCCTAAATAGGGCTATTTTGACGCCCCTCGATATCATATTAGCACGAACAGACAGCGCCCTACGTTCCCTTTCAATGTCTGCATCGTCTTTCTGGTCAGAGGTTAATAAGTGTCCCAGATATTTAAAAGTATTCACTCTATTGAGTGGGCATCCGTTAAGCTTAATTTGCCGGCACGTAATCTGGACACCTCTTGGCCCGAAAGACCATGCACTCGCTCTTTTTCGCATTGTACAATAACCCATGTTCCTCAGCATACTTCTCACAGATGCGAATCAGTCTCGACACACCACAGACAGAGGCGCTCAGCAACACCATGTCGTCTGCGTAACTGATATTGTTAAGGCACACACCTCCAATATGGCAACCGACATGCGTGCTGAGCCTCTCTATCAGTGCATTAACATAAACATTAACATTATTTGGGGTCGGGTCTCCTCACTTTTCTGTGGGTGGTTCTTTTTGGTCTTGGCTTGTCGGTTCTGGCACCGACCGCTGAAAATAATCGTTTTTAAGTTTATTAGATCTTGAACCAGACCCTGTGCGGTCTACTGGCCTACAAACTATACTACTAGCTTGTTTCCTTACAATTGCATGAGCTTCTTAGGTTCAGCTCGCGTCTATACGAATATACACAGGATGGCAGGGACATCGACGCGCAATCTGATTCCAATCGATTCAGTACGATTGACGACAAAAATTTTTAATGTCGGTGCTTCCAGAATCATATAGGTACTGAATAACAGGTAACAGTTTGTGCGTCGACGTTTCTACCACCCAGTAAAAATAAAAATGAAATGCTTTTCGTTGGTAAGCGTAAGCGCATAACGGTTCATTTGCGGCTGATTAACGGCAGATTTGGCAATTTTTTGTTTTAAAATGTTCATAACAGTCCGAATCAGGTTTTTAAGGAAAGAGAAATGGAAAAGTTTCCCTGAATTTTTTGAAGTTAGATTTTTGTATGAATTATCTATGGTTCGGACAGGACAACGTCTGTCGGGTCAGCGAGTATTATATACCTAACAGTAATGCAATTCTTTAAACGTTTGGCTACCTTTGCGAGCCTGCCTATACAGGGGGCGTCACGAAAATATTTCACCTTTTTAAGTATGAACTTTTTGCACAAACAGTCACAATCCTGCTATTATTGTTATAATTATGGAGTCCCATTTAAATAATTGGTATTTCTACGTGAGTCCTTCTTCATAACATAACTTTATTTCGTTTAATTTGTAATTTCGTTTAATTTATTGGGATTTCTTAATTAACACGACTTCCTTTGTATTTATTGGGTTTAAGGGGCTTACATGACCTAAAGCGCGGTCAGAATAGAGAGTGTGCCTGTGTTTACGCACACACTTGTGCAATATATTATCGCCTGCGTACTTGGCTATTATAGTCTACGTTAAGATTGGCTACCAGTGGCGAAGGTTTCATACAACTCGATTCCTACCGGCTTTCCTTTGAAAATTGGCACAGTCTGTATTCTATAGACAAATAATATAATAATCATCCGGCTTACCTTTTACAAAATCGACCCTTCGCTACTGTTGGCTACAATGACCGAAACCGGGCGAAAGGATTATTATTACCTGTAGTTGCAAAAATAGTCCTTCTGAAACCATTCATATAAATGACTAGCTTGACTGCCCACGACTTCGTCCGCGTAATTTTATTCGCATCCCATCATTCGCTCGCGCTACTATTTCGTTTTTGCTTGGCGTTCTTACTGATCTTTTTTCCTTTTGCTCGGCTCCTAAAGGTCGTAGCGTGATTTTAAATAGCCAATAAGCTTCCTCAATAATTGGGCTATAAAAAACACAAAAAAAAATCTACGTGTACTTCCGGAGATTACCCACCTAGCCCCTAAATGCAAACTTACAAACAAATTTTACCTACCTCTTTATAATTTTATAATAATTATATTATAAAATTATATATAATATTATATATATATATTACAGATCAAAAGATTAAAAAGAAATGGAAGAGAAACTGTGATTGAAACCTTATGTGCATAAAGTACCCATTTAAAAAAGAAGCCTTGACAATGGTTCTCATCGAAATATAGGTGGCACGGTCAACAAATGTTATTAAAATATAGTATACTTATAACATAATGCATAGTATAAATATTATAGTGAACTAGCATTAGAACAATGTATTGGATAATTTTCTCTTGACGGAAATACCATTCTTTTAAATAATCAATACGCTTCTCCGTTAGCGGAACATTGTCATTCTACAAGGTTAATATTTTTTAATTACATACTTAACCGCACGCCTTTTTCTATGGGGTAAGCAGAAACCTGCTACGATCTATACATACTCCTTTTGCTTTCTAAACCTACCTAAAGTAATAAAAAAAATCGAAACTTTGTTTTTCTATTTTTTTTTTATAACTGAAAAGAAAAAAAAACTTGTATTTGTGTATAATGAAAGAAAAATATAATTTTAACAATAATGTCCAGTCATGTAACTTTTTAATTTAGACCTCGAATTCGTTTAAATATTATTCGCGACCTGTCCCTGCTTCGACTTGAAAAATCATCGAGATTTCTTTATTATTCGTAAGTTTAATATTAATGCAATATACACATAAACCTTCCGAAATAAATTCTCTAAACTATAGTGAAAACCGCGTCAAAATCAGTTGCGTAGTTCAGAAGAACAACGCGGTCACACAGTCAGACACGAAGAGTGACTTTCATTTATAATATATAGTATAATATATGTAATACTATTAATATGTAGGTAGGTAATACAACGCCAAACATTAAAAAAAAATTAAAAATGTTGCCCATAAAAATATAGGCACATGAAATTCCTCGCGCAGGTCATCGCGTGTTCTGAGGCTCATTTGTTCTGCAGGAGGCGGTGCTGACCGGCCACCGATGCGTATCTCGGCATAGCTGGAATAGGGAGGCGGAATATCATTACGGAGCGTTTCCAGTCGTTTGTATAGTGACAGAATTCAAACCGTAATGACATGACTGCGCCGCCCATTCACGATGATAGAAAAAATATTCGAATTTGAAAAAAGTTTTGATTAGGATTTCTTTTTTTTTCGGTTTTAAACGGTTCTTAGATAATTAATGTTGGCAGTAAATATGGTTGGTAAAAAAAGATTTTGTTTAGTAGTTTTTATTGAGTTCGAAAGTAGTAGCGGTTGTTAAAATGTTGAGTTAAATTAATCGATCTTCGTAACTAATTATTTATTATTTGACAGATTTCTCGAGAATGATCACGTTAACTTAAATGTTTGAATCACATGATTCGTTACCTACTACTTTACTTAGGTTTTCAGGAAAGCGGTTCCGTCAAATTAGGTATAAAGGTCATCAGGAAAATCTGTCATTTTGACCACACATTTAGGTGTCAAAAAACGCTCTAAGGTGCGCGCGAGATAACTGCCCGCGGCTGAAATCAAAATTAGGCGTTTACCGCCATCTGGACGTTTATTTCAGGTGTCAAGAGAATATGTTGTGTTCCGTGTTTCATAAAGTAAATAATTGCCGTCATTATGCCGAAAGTGATTAAAAGTGCTACCAGGAATAATATAATCTTGAAGTCAAACGTCGCGCGCAGAGTTACGAGTATCTTGCGCGCACTACATTAAGACAGCCATTATTGTGTCACCGTTTACTGCTTTCTTAGGCCTTAGCTGTCATAGGTAGGTTGACATGTTTTTAAATTAATGTTTCTACAATGATTAATTTTCAAATTAACAATAATGTCGTTATCCACCACCATTCTCATTTGTCACCATTATTTAAATAGCATTTCACACTCTATTTTATTAATTACTAATCGCTGCACTATGAAATATCGTACCAGTTATTAATCTATGAAGAAAAAATGTTACCAGTTTCTAATGTTCAATTTTTTTTTAAGTTTGTTTGCGTTTATTCAATTCTCTAACTTCGAAAGGAATTTCCAGCAATTTGGAATATGACTTGTTTTTATTAAAGTGTTCATACCTTAAATATTGTAATGTTTTTATACGTTACTAGCTTCTGCCCGCGACTTCGCCCGCGTAAAATTTCTTAAAACCCCGACCCACCCCGTCGCGTCGCATCGTATCGCCTACCCGCTGTATTACTTCGTTTTCGCTTAGCGTTATCTCTGATTTTTTCTTTTTACTCAGTTTCTAAAGGTCCTAGTGTGATGTTAATATCCTCGAGAACTGGGCTATCAAATGTAAAAAGAATTTTCCAAATCCGACTAGTAGTTCCCGAGATTAGCGCGTTCAAACAAACAAAGTGTTCAGCGTTATTATTAATATAGCTTAGTATTGATATCTTAAGTTTTGAGTTGAAAACCAGCGTCAGGCACCAGTTGTCTGGCATTTATGCTGAACTGGGCCTTTTTGGCGCAGCCGTGAGGCACACTTTCCTGCTAATTTCTTACATCGGACTTTGCACTTTTTATTTTTATCTTAGTTTTTATCTGATGTACGACTATTATCTAACTATCTGGTGTATTGTGTGTCTCTGTCTGTGCTAAGTAAATGTATTTTCTTTCTTTTTCATTATTTCTTTCTTCAGTTGTTTCTGAGCGCCTCGGGAGTCACCGATGAGAAAATATATTTAATCCCAAGGAATAACCTCAAATTCATACACCTGCACTTTGTTACGGGCAATACTGCCTATCTCCAGATCTACAGCACCTCTTACTCGTAGCACGCAGAAGGCGGAACTCACAAGCGAGGGGCGTCCTGATTTATGGTCCAGCGCTGCGGATGCACCTTCGCAAGAGAACCGGTCCACCGCTTGTGTTCTATGCTGTCCTAACACTTGATTTAGACTAGGGTCCCTATGGTAGAATTTTAGATATTGCAGATATCGTAACATTTTAATATTTTATAGATCAAAGATTTGATTTTTTGTATGTTTGTTTGTTACTGTTTCAAGCTAAAACGGCTGAACGGATTTGGATGAAACACATGGGTAGACCATGAACTGGAGAAAAACATAGGCTATTATAAAGGCTAGAAGGATTTCATCTATTATATAGTAACAACACAATAGTAACAAAACAATAGTCGTATTAATTACACCATATATATAACTCAAGATCGGAAGGACCGATTTTTATTATCTTTGATTTGTTGGATTTGTCTGCGCATCATTGGAGAGATTCACAAAAAAAGATAAATCATTTTCTCATACATTCGTTCTTATTGATTCTGTGGCGGCACTACTTAAGTTCGGCGGGGTCAGTTAGCTTTTAATAACTTGCGAAGTTCAGATTTATGGTAGCATAAATATTTTTCTAAACATACTCGAACTGATTTCGTACCAATAGTTGTCAGTGTCCTATCATTATTTTAAGTGTAATTGCGATAATGCCTTTTAACTTGCTTTTTTAAAGCTTCACTTGCCAAGTTACCAATAAATTCAGAAAATCGGTATTCCCATAATATTAAGTTGAACTATTACCAAATAAAAGCTGTACCTTCATTGAATCAACACTGAAATGATTTCCTAAATTAGTTAAAGACTTTTATGATTTTTTTAACTTTTTATTTCTAAACATATCTTCTATACATACATACATACAAATAAATAACATTGCAGTGTCTGTTTATACCTAATCTCAAAATAACAGATTTTTACTGAATGCATATGAGAGGTATATACGGTAACTTTTAACAATAAAAACCATTTTTAACATTTTTGTCTGTCTATCTTTTTGTTCTGTCTAATCTCAGAAACGACTGGACCGATTTTGACGGTACTTTCACTGGCAGGCAGCTGATGTTATAAGGAGTGACTAGACTTACTTTTATTTTAGAATAAAAAATAAGGGGCAAAAAAAAAGCCATGAAATCCAATTTTTTTTCCGACATGCACGCGAACGAAGTCGCGAGCACAGCTAGTTTTTTTTATAAAATATCATATAATAGCACGCCTTTGCGAAAATTAAATGACAATCTCCGTCATTCTTCCTCCATCAACATGACAATGTCCACCCCACATAAGACGCCATAGGAACACATGTAAACAGAACAGAACAAGAATGGCACCGCAGAATCGATTAGCGGTTCAAAAGCAGGGCAGACCCCAGTCAGGTGAGGCGACGTGAACATCGCCTGTCACGCGCACCACCACGCCAGAGGCGCACAACACTATAGGGACGCAAGGATGCCCCTTTCCCGTTCCTAGGGAGCAGGAACTTTTTAGCCGAACATATTTCTTTTTGGAACAAAGTTCTTTAACGGAGCTTTAAACTGGTAGAAATCGTTACATAACGAAAAAGCATTATGCCCCCCTCTCCATGCAATGTTTTATTTATCCATGTCCATTGGCTACTAGAATTGACGCACTGACAGATGTCATGAACGCATTCTCGCGACGCCCGGACAGTATTTGACATTCTGTAGTTCACTACCAGATTTTCAAATAGTTTTGCTTCCAATAGTTTATTCTCAATTCGAAAGAAAGAAAATACATTTATTTGCAGTAAACATGACCCAGAGAAAGAACATAAACACAAAAAAATAACAATTTGGGTGAAAATTTGCGTCACATCCATGCAAAACGGCCAACAACGCCCAGCATAATGCTAAGACCCTATGCAGGACAGAGCCCCAACGCTGGTTATAAATATATAGGCGTCCTGAATTCCTATTATATTGTATATTCACAGCTGTATGGTGACGCAGTACGTTCTCCCATTTTCGTAAGTACATGAATGGTAGGTACAGGCTTTTGTCCTGAAATTCCCAAAAACATGATTCTTTTCTGTAAAGTCATAATATATGTGGGGCTACTCTTTTGGATTCTTCTAAATATATGTATAATGGATATACACGAGTGCCGAATGCTGGACCTTTTGAACAATACTGAAAACATAACCTCAAAAATTCATTCTTATAATTTTTTTTTCAGGACAGTGCCTAAGTTATGAAGAAACAGACTTTCTAGTCTCACAACACTCCACTCTGTAAGTATAAAAAGATTATGTATAAAAATAATTCTAATATTCCCGTAAAATACATATTATTCCCCATAAATATTATGTATTTCCTTTTACAAGCAGCCCTAAACCGATTGGAGGCGGTTCGATCGAGTTCTCGTGACGTCACTCGAGGGCTCGGAATGGATATAAATTGGCGCGGCTCTCTCATATTAATGGTTCCGAAGAGTCTTACTGTTTCTGACTTGCCTACCTATTGTGGCTACTGTATCCGATGATTGACTTCTGATCTTGTGTTGAAGTACCTAGTCAATGGGTGGAGAAAAATTAGGAGTAAGTTTGGTATTTGCTGAATAATAAGTTTAACGAAAGAAAATTATAAGTAGCATCATGGGAAATAAATGATTGAGGTCCGATTAATTCTTCAGAAAACCGATGCTTACGATCTATGAAGATTATGTAATTTTGTAACAAGCGTCTTCTAGTATTTATTTTTAAATATATCTTTTTTCTGAATCAAGGGACCAATGCTGGCCGTCGCGTCGGAAACGATTGTACCAACCTGAAGTTTTCACGTATTCTCTTTTCATTTAAGCCAAATTATCTGAAACGGAAAACTATTTCAGTTTAGGTTATTATTATTTTTTTTAATTTTGTTGCAATAAAAAATACTTATAACTTATTATACGTGTTAAAGTCATGTATTTTCATTTTTATTTCGCTACAAATTGGTCGTAACTCTTTTTTTTGAAATGTCGGTTTTTCACAAAAAAAAACTTTAAACATGAAAACTTAAAACTTGAATAGGATAACCGTAGCCTACGGTTATCCTATTCAAGTTTCTAACCTTACAAAATAACTGTTACTTCACAGGATACAACTATGCATCGTGATAAGAAAACAAGTCAGTTGGAAGACATTCTGCTGACCCACCGTAAATACCAAATAGCATGAACGTTTGGCTGAAGTCACACTGTTTCATACTACCAATCAACCTGAAATACGTAAAACAATAGGAATAATGAAGAGAAAAATCCAGTTCTACCCGCATTTCCCAACCTTTAATTCTGCTCCCACATTATTGGCCGCAATAAAGAGCCTTCCAATCTGGACCACGAGTATCCAATCACGTATCCACCACAGCCGAAAATAACATACGTAGGTACCTACTAGCGAAAGTGATATCACTTTCTCTGCGACTTTTCCTTTCTATCCCGAATAAGTTAGGAAAACATTTTCGCCTGTGTAGTTCCGTACCCTCCCATAATCCTCTACCTGCAGAGATATACCCGTACTTACCCCGCGCGGGCACTATCATCCATACCTACAGAGCGCGTCACAACACTAAATGTCGTATCTACAACCTATTAACGAAGAAAAACCTACTTTGTCAGTTAAAGAATAAAGTTTGAATTCAAACGTAACGGTCGCGCCGTTACGTTGTTTATTTATGATTGGTTCTCCCCCACCATCGTGTCTCTCGCCCTGCCTCATGCATTTAAATTGCTTCATTACAGAATCTAGACGCCGGGGTGTAGGGTTGCCTGTTGGGAAAAATGTTGCCGACTTTATTTTTGCGGATTGTGTTGTTATTTATTTAGTTTAGTATTTGGGAAATAATGAGGTTTTGTTTTAGTTCTCCAGTTTGCTCTCGGGTGTGATAATGAAGCGAATGTAACTAGAAAAGGGTTGCTCCATAATACAAGGACTGTTTACTATTTTGCTTGGCAATGAAAAATCCACTAGCTGGTCCTTGGTGCCTTTAAATTTTACCAAGAGATTTTCTCACCAGGAAAGCCCGCCCAGAAATGATGTTTGGTGAATTTTCTTAGGGACGCTACAAATTATAAACACTATATCATCTCATTCAGAATTATTGTAGCATTTCTTTAGAAAACCCCTGGATCGAAATCATCTACCAAAAAAACACCTTCTCAGGGAAAAAAAATAAATGACTTGTATTTCTGTAAGTAGTTAGTTTATACAGACACTTTCACAAGTGAACAATATTTTTAAAACTAGATGAAATCGATGTTTCCTATCAGAATAGTCTGAGAAGAAAGGCCGAAACAAACTAAGAGATCAAAGACTCTTTTAAAGTTTTAAAGTCCAGACATTATTTTGGTCACACCATGTAGATCATAGGTTCTCAAGGCCGAGATATTTTTCCCTAGAGCCCTCCAATTAAAAAGCGACAAGTGCAACCCCCCCCCCCCCCGAAAGTCTCAAACGCCCACGAGGGGCATTATCGCTCACGTTGAGAACCTATGCAGTAGATTTTCTGAAATGGTATTTTGAAGAAAGAACACAATACCTTTCACCTCTGACAACACTTACCACTTACCTAACCTAACGCTTACATTTCCACAAAAGCCTTCAGCCACTGACTTCAGGCCCCCTGTACCACGACACACAGCCTCACGAGGCAGCCCTAGGGAGCGGGCGGGCCGTATCTGCCCGCCGATCATTAGTTCCAGAGTGGCCAGGGTAAAATTTTGCATGCTACCGATATTTCGCCAGCTAAGCAACTCTTGTATTACTTTGATAATGTTTTTGGGAGTGGAGCACTTGATTTTTTTAGATTGGTTGTGGTATTAAGAGAAATAAGGCTCGATTCAGATGCGAGGGGAATACATACAGCGCCCTCCTAAATTTGACATTTTCCACTTCAGCTGTGACACACCACATTCATCATCATCATGTGCATTGCCTTTTCCCAACTATGTTGGGGTCGGCTTCCAGTCTAACCGGATGCAGCTGACTACCAGTACTTTACATGGAGCAACTGCCTATCTGACCTCCACAACCCAGTTACTGGGTAATACGATAGGTACCCCTTGGACACACCACATTATGGTTTAAAACTCTAGTAACACTATCACGTTTTTATTTGACTAATTCCACCTATGACTTATCAAAAAAATAATCAAGCAATCCCGCAGGATAAACAGTTTTTTTTTTAAATCTTAATGTGTCATCAGCTGAAGAGGAAAAATGTCAACTAACTTTTGGAGGCTACTGTATATCTATTCAGCAGCAACTGGTAGGACCAGCAGCTGCAACGCTGCTGCAGCGGCTGGAAAAAAACTAAAAGAAAAGTAAAAATAAACCACGAAGTACGACTGATATCAGAAGGCCATTCCCGTACTTAAAACCGTTATTGCAATATCATCTCAGCGAGAGTCAATGTCAAAAACTTGTCAAAAATTTAGGGAAATTAGAGGAATTAGATTAAAATATTGAGCCAGAGATCAAACCCTGAACACTCTTAAAATTACGAGAATTGCCCCTCTGATATGCTTGAGTCACAATTCACATGAACTAATAGGTACTTACATCGTTTGGAGCTTCTGAGAAATTCGAGCATCTTAGAACACAAGATAAACTTGTGTGCCAAATACTTAGCTTAGCCAGCTTAGCATAATCGTGATGAGTTATTCAGTGACTATTGTGTATTTATTTAGCTCGTGTATGGAAGATTACGAAACACTAGGAGGCTTGTGGCTAAATAATAACAGCCGCACGGATCGACCTTCAAGGTTAAGAAAGTGGACTTCCTTTCCACTACCCAGAAGGCCAATTCTCGTACTTAAAAAAAAACAAATTCTAGTCGCAATCTCATCTCAGCGATAATCATTGTCAAAAACTTGTCATAAATGTAGGCCAGCACATCAAGCTACTACAATCTGTCAAATTTCTTTAATAGATTTTCAACTTTATTGCTAAAGCATAAGGTTCAAAGTTGATTGGGAAAATTTGACAGTTTCGGGTAGCTTGATGTGCTGGCGTCTGTACATTGATTGTATTTTGGACAAGTTGAGACTAAGATTACAATGCGAATGTTCTTCACAATAAGGTGAACTTGATAATGACTGGTGTTAAGCCCTTGCAGCATTGAAGTCCTAAATATCGAGGAATTAAAGCTTTAAAGACTAAATCGAACCCCTGAAACTTAAACTCATAAAAATCCCGAAAACCAACACCAAAAATATTAGATGAAAACAAATCTCTTTACTATGTAGGTAGGTATATTATATTCCATGTAACATTATCCCATCGACAATCGTATTTCATTTCCGACGCAGGAATAAATATATCCCATGATCCTGTCAGTCCACCCATACATCCGCATGGATCCTGCCTGTCTTTACAATAATCAAAATAATATTATTTAACAACAACATTTTTTTCCGAACGCAGCTGTATCCATTTAGCCGCCAAACGTCAACAATTTGCCTATTTTACTTTTACCGCCAATCAGCGCAAAGTATTGCCACAATGTAAAAATCAGGTATCAATACCGCTACTTATAGACCATCCAATCAAGAAAGGTGTCACATTACGACACTCTATTGTATCGTTCGAATCTGTGTTTACAAACACAACAAGGGCTTGTCATAATCTGTTTTTGGGATGTGTCCTTTTCTATTTTTCGGTCTGGCAACTTTTGGCGTGAATGTTTTTTTTTTGGTTGAACAAAGCATGGTGCATGGTATGGATTTCGACGCCTTATTGTTGGTTTAACCGTGCATTGAATAGGTTTCACGGAAAGCGAAGGTAAGTCGTACTTATGTTGATCGGCTGATAATTCTTTAGTGGTGGTCTTGTGACTGACAGTTGACAGTCGAGGGGGCTGGGGGTTCCAAAAATTTCGCTTTCAATGAAACAGAAATTCGAATAGTTTTTGTCCTTGTCAAGCCTTTCTGTTTACTTTAGCTGGATGAAACGGACCGCGAATGATTTGAGTAGAAGCACGGTAAAGGTAAGTCAGCAAAATAAGCACTAGTGATTCTTTTACTGTTTTTTGAACGGGCAATGTTTTGCTTCAAATTGTTTTAAATGACTTTACATTGCGCTTATAATCAATATGGACGGTACAGTTGCGTATCAGTGGTATAAATAGCAGAGTATTTAATGTAAATTCTTTACCTATACCCTTTAGTTCCACATCGAGTATAATTTCACAGTGCTTCATTCGAATATAATATAAGTAAGTTAGTACCTACTATCAAAATATCTTACAACGCAGGTTCGCCGTCAGTTTCCTCAACAAAAAAAAAGTAATCTCGAATTTTACACCTCCCCGGTCAGTCGGGCAAAAACTTTACAAAACAAACAATACATTTATACAACAATTACATTACAAACGCGAAAACTCAAGCGTCAAATGCCGAACTTTGGATTACAAATATCCACAACCACCTTCCAACAACCCAACAAACTTTAAAACCTTCAAAACAGAGTCCAAAATCATGAAAGTTTTATTTCACCAGTTCCGTGTATAACTTTGCAAAAAACACGAAAGCGGCGAAGCGTGAACGCTTGTGCAGGACAGAGGGGTCTGTCGGTTTATTTTTTCCTTAATCCTAACCGGGATTAGGTTAAAGCCCTTTTGATTGGCAGCCGCCGTCAGATGCAGGAGACGTCGGAGGTGCATCGTGAGCCTGGAGTTTAGCGGAGGCTGGGACAGTAGGTACTTTTAAGACGAAGAAAAATATTGGATGAGAGATATTTTTATGTGAGGGCGAAAACATGGGTTTTTGCTATCGATAGCTAAATGCACATCAATTTATCTGTGGGTTTGGTCAGATGCTTTTTACCATATTTTAATGATTTAAGTGAAATTGAGGGAACCTCCACCCTGTGAGTTAAAACAAACGAACGAACTTCGAAGTTTCTATGTTAACTCCGCTTGTATTTCTAGGACCTGCACCCTAATTGCCTAACACACTATAGCCTGAATAATTTTGACGGATATTGGTATTCCATTGCTTCATATATTCAAAAAATGTGTCAGCTCAGCAACTTAATAACGCAATGAATGTTGTTGAACTGTCAAAATTATCCCGCTGCAACTTGGGTAGAGTAAGGAAACTGTTACTAAGGCCTGAGTTCACCAACATTCAAACCACCGGTTAGGTATATAAACAGTCGGTTTATGTCAAATTTCCTAAGGAAATTTTAAATATAGATCTGATTAATATTTAATCAGTTGATTTAAATGTTGGTGGACACAAGGCTAAGTGGTTTCCGAACCACCAGTGGTACCTTTGGTGTTGCAAATCGTGATTTTATATTTTCAGAGGGCCAGTTCGACAAAGGCAATTAATTCATTATGCCTTCAACAGTAGACTATGTAATGTCGGGTAATGGACCGATCTCGTCATGAGCTGCAGCAATCATTTTACAAGCTTTTGGAGAACCAGAACTACCTAGCTGTTCACAAACATTCGATACGCTTCCGTTCCGTCAATCAATGTTATAGTCGGAGAGCCGGCTGTATAAAAGTCCTATGGGTCAGTAGATCAGATACATGAATCATTTTTGGGGTATGAACAATAAAACCATAGGTCTAGAGGTCGACACCCCTGAAGTTCACAAATCAGAAACCCGAAAATGTTGACAGTTTAAATTAAATAGACGACAGCTATTCCTGCGACTAGGGACTAGGCAAATCAGAGTGCCTAAAATGTGTCACTTTAAATTCGGAAGCCTGTCGAATAGCTGTGAATCCTACTTAAGCAAGTTTACTTTCTGATCACTCGGCATAATCTAATCAGACAAGTATCATCAGCTGCAGCCATTTTACCATCGTCTTTATTCAATACTTAAGTACCTACCTATCACATTTCGCATGCTCCCGCTACTCACACTAATCGCATCATAATAACTTACCACTAACTACTTACCATAGAACCTTGAACACCACTTAGTTGACGAGCAAGCTGCGCAGGCGACTGAGTGACATTCGTCACGGTGCGGGCGCAGTTCTCACGAGCTACCCGGCTACCCGTGTTGCTCATAGGGATTAACGTGAATGTTACAGGGCTGCTACATAAGTGCTAATTGATTTATTGTATATTTATCATATTATAAGACTAATCTCTTTAAGAACAGTTGTGAAATTAACAGTGATTTTCTAACAATATTAAAAAAAACACGGATAACGTCAGTGTCAAAACTGTAATGTCTCTTGCTATGATCTCAGAAACCGAAAAAGTTCAACATATTTAACAGCAGGCGCCTTTTGAACCGGAATATTTAGCTGGAAATCAATAAGTCTTTAGAAAGATAATTTGATATACGTCTAGCTCAGATGTTACTGAAACAATTTTTTCCAGGAAAGCCAGGAAAAGGTGGCATTTTAAAAGGCCTGTCGTAATATAGGGGTCGTATGCATACGTACGCCATGGCGTACGTATGCATTTTTGGGTTTTTTTAAAAAGCCCGTCGCAGTATTTTGGTTCGAACTAAACATTCCACATTCAAACTTAAGGCGAAAGCGCCAGGGTAGCCCGCGAAATTCAATTTTTTTTAGGTTTTTTGGAATTTGCTGGTCAGTATTAAGTTGTACGTTGATTAATATATGAATCGCGGCCGTAACTAACATGTATTTACAGAATTATAATCATTAAAGTTATCAGCACAACTCTCTAAGACCACGTAAGTCCGAAGAACAACTGTTTCATGAAATTATCATTCTTCGGACTTACGTGGTCTTAGAGAGTTGTGTTGATGACTTTAATGATTATAATTCTGTAAATACATGTTAGTTACGACCGCGATTCATATATTAATCAACGTACAACTTAATACCGACCAGCAAATTGCAAAAAACGTAAGAAAATTTGAATTTCGCGGGCTACCTTAGCGCTTCCCCCTTAAGAGTAAACTAACCGCGAACTCGAATCCACTGGTGGTCATGGCCAAAAACAGACAACATTAATAATAAAACAAAACAAAAAATGTTTATCTTTGGATGCATAATGGCAAACACTGGAGTAATACCTACTCTCCCAAAATTTGTATGGAGAAAATATCGACTAGTGGCACCTTAATAGTTTTAGAACCAATGTCATAAATACAAAAAATATTCTAACTAAATAGACAGAAGGTGTAATGCAAACGACTTTTTACCAGGTTACAACTGACAATAGGAATAGATTTTTTGCAAAAAAACCGTTTGTTGAGTCCCTATATTAAAAGCAGCAACTACTTATAATCACAAAGCATGGTGTCAGTGTCAGCCCTACGTAACGTGTCAGAGTTGGTCGACAGTGACAATTCATTCAGACCAGCCTACCTGCGCGCGCGCCTAATCCAAGTGACATACGAGACGTGTACCATAGAGCAGAAGATTTGTTGATGATATTGGAAACTGGTACAGTTTACACCTACACTGGAGAAACCTCTATGAGTAAACGTAATTACTTCGGTACCTAATCATGGTAATTTTGATGTTTGAAAAGAAATGAACGAGACAGAAGAAAAGACGGGAGTTAAAATGTCATTTCCAGTGCTGTGTGTCCAATGATAAGGATTTCCACATCCAGCGGATTCCCACGACCTTCGCCAGGCTGATCGACCTTGTTAGGAGCCTACCTATTTAGGTATTTTTTCGTCGTTTCGTCCGTTCGCTCCATTCGTATTTCTAGTAGAAATTTTTAAAAACATCAATACGAGCACGGGAGTTTCTAGATATTTATTTTGACTAATCTGGGAAGCGCTATCATGAGCTCAAGCCAGCTTATGCTCAGTCAACACTAACAGTCTGAAACACCAGCCCAAAAGCTTTCTACCATCTCTGTTTTTCACCTAATCTATGTGATTAGCGTCGGGCTGACGATTTGAAGCATTTATAGGTCTGTATTGATCAGTGAGTGGATTTATTAGGGGCTCGGATCGAGACGGATTGTCTCTGGCTCCCACGATGATAACATTTATTATTTTATTGTTATTGACATTTGACTACTTCAGTCGGTTTATGGTTGCTGCTGTAAATTCCTTTAAAGTTCTTGTTTGGGATTGTAGAAATGTGGACTGTCGTGTTGAGAATTGTTGTTTTTATTGATATTGTTGATTTCCTATAATCTATCTAGAAATTATTTGTGTGTGAGTAGGCATCCATCGTTGTCTTCCCAAAAAAGGTAACCAAGCTACAGAATTCCTGCCTGGTCAGCGGGATTGTCCGAAAGGGTTACCACTAGCCCGGAACATAAAGGGCTAAGGAAGGAACATGGGTGGGTTTCAGTCAGTAAGAGTCTGACACTCCCTTCCGCTCCACCCAGAGCGGGAGAGCTCATTTCATGATTTCCCATCCTGACAAAAAAAAAGGCTACAGAATTCGAGGTGTCATAATTGAAAAACCATGGTTTCATTTCCAAATAATTTCCAACCAGTGACCAGCCCAATTTTCAGAACCGTTCACTAAGATTGTTTGGGATTATTTAAGGTCTATAGTGTGGAGTCTTGTCTTTTTTATTGTTAACGATACAGTAGATTCCTACTGAACGGTCTTCAGTTAGCTTTAACCGTTCATAATTATGCGTACTTGTACGAGTAAGTGTCGAGACACAATGGCTTTTTAATTGTTTCTATAATTACGACATTCAACCGGTTACACACTGTCGTTCACCCTATGCAAGTGTGACCGCTGCTGATGTTAAGGAAATCATAGACAACTCCCGATGTGCCTTTTGAGTCGGGATTTCCAAATACCAAACTTCGAAATTCGAATAGGTAGGTACCTATAATTGGAAATAATAGACAAGTTTCTAATCAGATTCTAACCAACCCAATTTTCAGAGTTATCTTTCCGAATCTAATTGTTATACCCACCGTTTTTTCTCATCTAAAGTTGGTAACGCTCAAGTAAACAAACTCAAACATGAATAAAGCAATGATCATCATAAACCGGAAGCTGCCACAATGGGTGCATCACTCGAAATTAGTGCACATCAACATACAACCGACAGATTACTGAGCTTCCCAAACTTAAATCATAAGAAACTTTAGTGAACGCACTTGGCTTGAAAAACGCGACGAGCAAACGCCCCAGTAATGCTACACAAAGGGGTTAAGCACATATTTTGATATTACTAACAAGAAATTGTATAAAAGTGGCAGCAAAGTTTTCAACTCTAAAACAGACGTACTACGCCGCCGTCGCAATAAAGATAATGACTAAAAACTTACATGAATTTAGAATATTAATTTGAATGGACACTTTTTTCATTATTGTCTTTAGAATTAAATATAAAAATCAAATTTTATCTGCATGATGTCGTTGAAAAGGTCCCTAAAAGGAGTTGGAGACTTCCTAGAGTCAATATTTCATCTAACATAGCCTGATGGCTTGGTAGCCAAGGTTAAGGAAGTAAATATTGCTTCAAACCACACGCGGCTTCTATACCGTGCAGTGCGTATTCAAAAGATGCCAATCTCGGCGGATGCATCGACTTATATGGTCCATCGTCACATAATCGCGTTTTTGTATTTAAATGTCCGCGATTTGAATACAATGTCCGTGCAGCTACCGAGATCGATCCCACAGTCGCACTGTAATGGGCTGGGCGAGACAAACCACTTAAAATGTTAAAAAGCAAAAAGAAATTCTATCCTTCCTACGTAAAGTGGAATTTTCTTTGGCAAATTGTGAGTGGTTGGGATGTTTTTGGCCCGGGAGCTTGAGGTTTGGGGTGGACAAAAGTTTTCACACCATTGAAGATGTTGATTGTTCTCTTAAAGTCAATAAGTCAGTGAAACGATAAAGGAGTCGCTTTCGTAGAATTGTGAAATGATTTCATGACCCTATTTAAAAGAAAAGAAAAAACTGTGGGCACTTCGAAAAATATGTCAAAGAAAAGAAAAAACTGTGGGCACTTCGAAAAATATGTCAAAAACATAATTTCCATTATGTTTAATTTTAAAGTGAATGTAAAAACGATACACCTTAAGGAGAATTAACTCCAATACCTTATGATCTTGTTAATAATAACAAAACAAAAACGTCTGCCTAAAATAATTATACTTCACAACATGATTGCATTCCGACGCCCACGCCACGCCATAATTTCAGAAATTGATTCTGACGTAAATCTTTGGAAGGACACGAGCCACAATTTACAAAAAATACTTGAACCCCGTTAATATCGTAACAGCCTCAATTTTGAACACAAAAATTATGTCATTGAAAAAAACAAACTTTCAAAATGCATTTTTAAAATCGACCTCACGCATTTAAGGGTTGTTTCCCAAAAATCCACGGGGATTCTTAAAAAATTAATTTGAATACAGTAGTCTCTGGCCAGGTGTTGTTGGACAGTTTTTTTTTTGAATGTGTCACAGATCTTTATCAGAAGGACGGATTTAACAACCTCGTAAGCGCGGTCGCGTCAACTTTTTTATTTAACTTTTTTTTTTAACTTTTTTTTTGTCTTAACGCGTCAAGCCCGTCACGTCGAATTAGACAAATCCTTTTAGGTGAACATCGATTCCTGTGGGTAAGAACTTTTTTCTTTTAGCATTCATGTTGGGTATTTTGAATTTTGTCGTATTAGTATTATTTTTTCATAAACGAGGATATTCATGTTCAATTGCTTTCTAATGAGAATTACCTATTGCGAAATTTAAATTATTGAATCATCATCATATCATCACGCCTGTAATTCCCGAAGGGTTAAGTAGAGGTGTACAGACACCAGCACATCAAGCTACCCGAAACTGTCAAATTTTCCCAGTCAACTTTGAACCTTATGCTTTAGCGATAAAGTTGAAAATCTATTAAAGAAATTTCACAGATTGTAGTAGCTTGATGTGCTGGCGTCTGCACCTATAGTACCTACACCCACATTTCGCTAGCTATATAGTAATAGGGAGCGAGCCCATTGCCATCAACCGGACATAAATCCCGACTCCGGGCTGCTTTTGAGAAATTCCAGATGGAAAAACCCAATAACACTGCGCGACCCGGGAATAGAACCCAGGACCCCATGGTCAGCAGTAACGCTTGCGACAACTAGACCAAAAAGACGGGTCCATATTGGCTCACCGGTCAGTGTCGTCTTGGGGGCACTATGAAAAAAATATTTAGAAAAATTTCGCGACCAATTTCGAGGTAGCGCTCGATCGGCTCGCGCGTAGTTTGTCACGGTTCTAACCTAACCTAACCTATGGATCCCTTCCACATCGTTTTTACGACAAACGGTTAGTCGGAGACAAAAAACACCAAGACACTTTTAGCCTTAGATATAATACTGATTATTATGAATAAAAAGAAATCTAAACATAAAAGATATGACTTTGCATAATAGTGTAAAAGATGGTTATGTTGAGAAAATATAGGAAAATAAATAAAAGTATAATAGATGTTTATTGCTACTGACATTATGAAGTTGAATGCTTCGGAATTATGAACATTAGGGACAGAGTAGCTAGGAATTGTGATTGTTAGGATGAAAAATGTTAGGAAGAACATTTTCGAATTTCCAATTATCGGAGTTGAAAATTTAGGTGAACTTTGGCGCACCCCCAAAAAGACAGGCAAAGTCTTGAAATGTCTGCGAATCGCGATTATTTGTAATGTAGTCAACATGATCGAAACCTTTATCATAAAACTCTTATAAGTTTCAAAACTCAAAAACATACAAGTGCCTCCGGACACTAGAAAACCTGCCAAACACTTGCACAGACAATTATCACCCAAAACTATTTGCTTAACAACATGAAATCCCATCAATCAAGTGCTCGAAACAAGTAAAGCATCCTATTCTGTCAGTGCTCGACATTCGAGCACATTTGTCAATGTAAACAAGCGATTATTTGAGGATGAACCCCAGCAAGTGACACAAAAGAATCGTTTTAATTCAAAGCCCCACTGACAAATTGTATCAACTGTTGAATTCAATTAGATGGTTTAAGATTTATAATTTATGGTTATTTTATTTTAGTTAATTTGATGTATGAAACAATAACGTAGAAGAGATAATAAGGAATGTTTTTAGTAGGTACGATATATTTGAGAAAAGGTAACAAACATTGATGAGTCTTTTTTAAGAAATTGGAAATCTGCCGATCGATTCTGTAAAAATTTCACCGTGAAAACTTAGGTGAAGTTTGTTTTTGCTAGGAATTGACACTATTGACAGCTCACTTCACCTAAGGTTTCACGGTGAGATTTTTACAGAATAGCACCGCTGGATGGGGGCCATCCAGCAAGGCTCAAGCCAGGGTGCAAGTTAGACTAAGACCTAAAGAAGACAAATGAAAACGGCAGGGAACAACTAGATACTGCTTCAGGTAATGTTCATTGATTGGTCCTTACTTTTACCTGACTATGGTAAAGCCAAAAGGAAGGTACCATAGCACCATAGGTTTACCATAGTAAGAAGTAAGAAACAAGAAAATATTTCAGACAAAAATCAAGACATAGGCACAGAATAACTAATATTACTTAGTACAGAAGGCCGACTCCTTTGATCTTGAAGAAAGCCGCTTTTATAATAGCCTACATAATAACTTTCCGCCAGCGCACAAGCTAAATTACACTTTATCGCCGCGCTTGAGAGTTGTTGTTACTTTGTGTCCTTTCTCGTCCGCAACATACCTACGCCGCTTAAGCGAGTACTAGGGCTGTCCGGAAAAAATAAAATACGGTACAGAGGCCAGCACATAAAGCTACCCGAAGCTGTCAAATGTTCCCAATCAACTTTGAACCTTATGCTTTAGCGATAAAGTTGAAAATCTATTAAAGAAATTTGACAGATTGTAGTAGGTTGATGTGCTGGCGTCTGTACATACATTTTTATGGTAGGTACCTACTACCTACCCACCAAAACAAAAAAAACTAAGATCAAAAAATAGGTACTTTCCTACCTGTTCAAGTATGTATATTATCAAAGCTAAACCTAAGAACGACGTAAGTAGGTAAGTATGTTGTACCTAACTATACTATAATAATAATAAATATCTAATATTCTAAGTACGTAAATCCGGTTCACATAATTAAGAATAACAAATGTAAAAATTTCCTACCATTAGGTAGGAAATTAGTAATTATACTAATTAGGTACATGTAGACGTGCATACCTTACCTTTCGATGTCCTTTGGAAGTGAAAAAAACGTGAGGTTCGGATCCTTATTATTATTTAAGCAGCCGAATACGTTGCAATAAGTTCTTGCCTTTATTTTATTAAGGGGCCGGCGGAGCATGCGTAGTTCATACAAACATAATACCAAAATAATTTGTAAATCAAACATATTCTTAAGGTAGGTAGTGTGTATTTATTCCGATTGGATTACAGAATATCTAGATATTCTACCTCTCTAAGACCACGTAAGTCCAAAGAATAACTGTTTCATGAAATCATCATTCTTTGGAGTTACGTGGTCTTAGAGAGTTGTGATGATGACTTTAATGATTATAATTCTGTAAATACATATTTGTTACGGCCGCGAATCATATTTTGATCGACGTACAACTTAATGCTGACCAGCAAATTGCAAAAAACGTAAGAAAATTTGAATTTCGCGGGCTACCTTAGCGCTTCCCCCTTAAGTATGTCGTTTTATAAATACTCGTGCTACGATTCTTTGCAAACATATTGATCTGTATACTTTTTAATGTGACCTTTTTTTAGCATTTCGATGACAAAATCGATATGGAGACAGAGAAGTTTAAGCTTCAATCAATTGAAACGTCTCCGTTCTATTTGCAAAAATAACCTGATAGCTATTGTATATTTAATCAATACACCATCACTATTTCAAAACCATTTGACCCCAAACAATACTACCAAATCTGTTCCTCCTGAGACCAGTAAAAACAAATGTTCAATTCATTGTGAGCCATCATCAATAATTCTGGATGCTCCCCTAATCTTACTGAATCTAATCGTACATCATCCGCGTCGCATCTGCGTGTTTAGAACGACGCTTATAAAGTCGCCAGTGTGTTCCAACAGGGCAGTTGCTACCCTCGGCGAAATATAGGGGAGTGTCAGTGGTTGAGACGGGAACGCAGCGTCGCACATTTGGTCTCCACCTCTTCAAGTTTCTACGGATGAAATTTTTGAACGTTGTGTAACGAGGTTTGCAGTGCAGGTTCTTTGTTGTATCAGAGCAATACAACATAGAATTTTAATTTTAATGCAATGGCATTTCAGTTAAAATGCATTTTAAATGATGATCACTCCCTGTTTTAGTCTTACGCTGTACTAAACACTTTCCTTTGGCGAATCCGTAAAAGAAATCAATGTGTTAAAAATATCCCTTTTTTTTGTTTTTGGACCTTCAATATTTTAATCGACTCAGTCTATCACGGCCGCTGGTAGACACAGGCTTCTGCCAAGATACACAACAACACCCAGTTCATCGCCTTCTGCACCAGCTGGCTTTAAGTCTTCAGTCCATCTCTTTACTCATTTAGGTGTTTGTGAATACGTCGAAATATTTTAACTACCTTACATTCCAAAAAGATGCAGAAAAATCACAATTCATCGTGCGCTACCAAAATACTTCCCCGTATATTTCCATCACAGCGGGTCTCAAGAGAGATGGGAGAATTAAATGACAATTTTAACACAGCCCTGAACTCGTAAAACATTCATCAATTTCGCAAATGGTGTTTAAATACATATGTGGCTGGTTTGCTTTATTTTAGTTTATATTCTGTGTTGTTATCTGGATAATCCCTTACGAGGAGTAAGACAGATATTGTAGAGGCTTCAATCAAGTACAAGTCAAAACATACATAGGTACCTATATAACAAGTCATCAAATTTTTGGTCCTAGAACATGCCGATTTGTTAACAATGTTTCCTTTATCGTTTTGAGAGCAGTAGTGATTAAATTATTTACACAAAGTAAAGCGCCTGGCTAGGTTTAAACCCACGACCTGCAACCTCTAAGTCGGGGCCATTATCACTGGGCCACCACTGCTCTCTCTATGGCAGAAGAACATAACTGAGCGAAATGTGGGTCTAAAAAACGCCAGCACATCAAGCTACTACAATCTGTCAAATTTCTTTAATAGTTTTTCAACTTTATCGCTAAAGCATAAGGTGTATAGTTATTTGGGATGACAGTTTCGGTTCGGGTAGCTTGATGGCTTCTGTACTATAGGTATAACTCTACCTAACCCGTAGGGAAAACAGACGTGATGTTATGTTTAGTTATTAAAAGCAAAAACGAACCGAGATCATGAAAAACTTTTTTTTACAAGAAACAAAAAAGGTGCCAAAAAGTTTGTCGACAGATTTTTTTGTAACAACCTCAATCGGCACGTTAAAAAAATATATCAAAACTGACAGGAAAAAAATGGTCCTTTAATACGGGGGCGCTAACCCTTCGCTTATAATGGCTAAAAAGACCGGTCCCATCAAAATTGTCGGTGTTAAAATACACCCCATTGTGGAACACTACGGCTTCTTAACCCCAAACTAAATAGACAATTTGGAAGCCGAAATTGTATTTATAATAGTCTTTTTTGTTGTCAATCGAGTTTTTGTATTCCTTTTTATACAATTAAAGAAAGAGGTTTCATCAATTCTGCTTTTGTGAAATGGAAACCAATTTATGCACGGACGAAGTAATGTTGACAGACTCCTTACAATTGGGTGGACGACTTCAATGCCTTACAATGTATAGTTCGCAATATAATAGCGGAAAATGTAGCAACAATTACGTCATCATAGGTGGCCTGACAATGTTGTGCCTCTAAATGGCGGGAATCTAAATGTAGCTATTGAGTTGATCGATTTGAGAACATAGTCATCTATGTACCTATTCTTTCGTGCGAAAACCCAAGCATCACATTTTATAAATTGCTCATTGTTCCTCGACTGAATGAACATAGTTGAAACAACTTGCGTATTGATTAAAAGTCCTGACTGACCACGACACTAGGGCTAAGAAATTTTGGGTCTCTAAATAAAATGGCGTGCAATTTAAGACGCCCTATCTCCAGGACTGCTGTAGACCAAGCAAGTGGCCTCAAATCAAAAGCCAAACCATTGTTAATATTGTCAATAGGTACCTATACTTTCTTGTCCCTAACAAAAATTTTGATTCATGGCAATCGTTTCATTAAGTATGCTCTGTGGACAGTGTTAAACCTCAAAATGCAGGGAACAGCAGATTTTTATTTTTCGCGATTTCAGGTTTGGTCTCTTATTGAAAGTTGTTCATAATGATGAGTACAATGACGATTTTAAGACGTTGATGGTGTTTTTCCAATAGCCCTGTATAGGTGTTTTATTCTGATGTAAATGGTTAATATTATATAATGAGAATGTTGCTAACATAGTTTGTAAGTATTACTAACAACAATATGAATCACGTGTGTTCGATATAAATAAATAATAATAAAATAATAAAGGGGAAAGCAGGTTTATTTAGAGTTTAGAAGTTCTATAACCTCTCATATTACTACGTTTTTTTTTTGAAGTGAAAACTTCTTTAGAATCGTTGTGATTTGAAAGTTTATGGATGGATGGATGGATGGATGGAATCAGAATCAGAATCAGAAACAGAATCAGAATCAGAATCTGAATCTGAAACTGAATCTGAATCAGAAACAGAATCTGAATCTGAATCTGAATCAGAATCAGAATCAGAATCAGAATCAGAAACAGAATCAGAGTCAGAATCTGAATCTGAATCAGAATCTGAATCTGAATTAGAATCAGAATCAGAATCATGGTCATCAGGATGTTCTTTAGCGTCATTGTGATTTGAAAGTTTAAGACACGAAAAAGCGACAGTTTTTACATACCTATCTCTTTTTAGAGACATGTAAATTCATAAGATTTAACATGGGAGAAAATGAGATAGGAAGCATTATATGTACAGTGTTTTTGAAGGTTTCACTTCTACCACGTGTGAATTGCACACATGCTGTTTTTTTTAATACAGCGTAACATAATCCAAACGCTTCTAAATGATAAACGAAATTTATTTCTCTAAATTGGTTAAAAAAAAACACTTTTTTAAACGTCAAAAATTTATTTAAATTATTTTTAAAACCAGATGAGTTTTGTGTTTCCAAACCGACTACTCAGAGAAGAAATACCGAAACAAACAGAGGTTCACAGTCGCTTTTAAAGTCATTATTTTGGTCAGGCAATATGAGAACCATGCAGATTAGTGTAACCTCCACCCAAAATCACAACCGATCAACAACCCACTAAACATGTAGAACTCCTGCAAACAACAGCAGTTGTACAAACGCCAGCACGTCAAGCTAACTGTAAAATTTTCACAATCAACTTTGAGCCTTATGATTTAGCGATAAAGTTGAAAATCTATTAAAGAAATTTGACAGATTGTAGTAGGTTGATGTGCTGGCATCTGTACAAGGACGTAATCCAACAACACAACACAACAGCACAACATATCGGTATCATCGCAACAGTTGTCTATGGTCGCCGTGGGGTACTTCAAGAGATGAGTCCGTATGGCGAGGGATGAAACCGATTTCATTATGGTTATCTGTGCCGATTAATTTTTGTCTATTGAGGGTTTTTGTTGTGGAAGCACTCTTAATTTATCGTTTAGTTGTCCGTATGTGATGGATTCGGTGTAGGTTACTTTAATTAATTGACAATGAATTGGTTGCTTCCAAAATATGTATGTATTTCTGGTTTTGTTCATTGAAAACATCTGTTGATATATCAACATAATACAAGTACGAAAATAATTTACTTAATGTTTTTCATCTGGCAGGACAAAGAATCAAGTCAACGGACTACCTGATGAAAAGGAAAACTGCTTATGCGTCGTGGGCCGTAGAGGAAAACTTGAAAGGTCTCAAAATGCCGAAAATCTGTTCAGCGAAGAGGAATTGAGTTGAGAGAGGTAGAAATGCAACGCTTACGCGAAATATGTGGAACTAGTGCCCAAAATTTTTCTTTCTCGTTCATTTCAAATATTAATCCATCATATTCTGTAGTTGCAGGTAAAACTCAATTCTTGCCAGCGAATACCTTTAAGAACCAGATTTACGAAATTCTACGACGACAAAGTTCTTCAAGGCAACGATCCCATAGCTTTAATGCGCCAACTTCCTCACTATAGACATAGGTAAACAACATTCTGATATTACCTATACAAAAAAACTAAAGCAAATTAAAGAAAGAAAAAAACAACAAATTTAAAATTTCGAATCCGCGCGAATCCCCTTGCGATTGGTGAAAAGATAAACCAATGGAAGGGGGTGGCATTGTTACAATATCTGCTAGTATCACGATAACGCTCGAAGGGTGCAGGCAACTCTGACGTGTATAGATAAGCTGTAATGCTTCTCGTATCACAGCAAGGGTGCTTGTTGACTTTATGGCATACTAAATTTAGGAAAGAGGCATTTAAATTTGAATAATAGCTTCGTCACTTAATCTAAGTCTGTTAAGTTTTTTTAGTCTCCCTTCTAACGAGGTTGCTATCGCTTCTAACTCATTTGCATACCACTGTCTATGCGTCAATCACACAAATGAATCATCGATTGATTGATTGATGATCGCCGATGAGCGTTCATTCACTCGTTCAACTGGTTTACTCACTACTTTTTTACTATTGACCTTAACTGATGAAATGGTGATATTATGATGAAGTTTAGAAATGTTTTCTAGTGTTCTATGGCGCCGCAATTATTGTTTATGCGATGAAGGTGCATTTGATTTGATAGATTGTAGTGAAGTAATGCTGATGAATTAAAGCTTTGATTATGAAACAGCTCATAATTATTGTAACTGTATTTACTGAGATGTTTTTAATTTTCCATTCAATTAAAGCCATAGGTATACTGCATAAAACGGATAAGTCTAATGACTTATCCGTTTTCAAAGGTTTTGAAACATGGATATTTGAGGAGCACGTGGCTAAATGATAACATCAGCCGTACGGGTCGTTCGAAGTTTAAGCTACGTATTAATATTTAAAATTGGATATTAGTAAAAAATGTTAAATTGGTATCGATTTAATTAGTCGACTAATATTGTGTTCTCTATGGTAATTCGTTAAGTATAAAAATGCCCGTCAACCGACCGACGGTAGGATCTCTTTTTTTCTTCAAGCGTCGTGACTACAATAACTTAACGAACGGTCGACTCGTTTCTGTGCTATATTTTGTTATTATTTAAAATAATTCAAATTAAAATAAATCTTGCAAAACGTATATATAACGGTTTTTATTTTAAATACAGTTGCCGCGATTGGTACGTGGATGGGTGACCATCCGTTACATATCGAGAGCCCGGCGTGCCTCAAAAAGCACGTTAAGCCGTTGATCTCTACTGTCATTCGTAGATCTTGGACAGTCATTACGGGTCGTCAGAGGACGAAAGTCTGACAACGAGCCTTACCAAGGAGTATCGTGTTACTGGGTTGTGGAGGTCAAATAGGCAGTCGCCCCATGTAAAATACAGGTGTTCAGCTGCATCCTGTTCGACTGGAAATCCCCACCCCCCCTAACCCCTAACCCCTACATACTACTATAGCTCTACGTCCCAAAATATACCTTTTATTTTATTATAAATATTATTAGTTATAGGTAAGTATTTTCATACCTCATACCTACATCCAAAGAGTGTCTGTTTGTGTGTTTGTGTTCCACGAGTCTTGAAGTTCAAACGCAAGTTACTTTGTCTAAATTGTTTCATCACCATTGCTCTCAAAAGCGTGAAGGAAAACATCGTGAAGAAACCAGAATGTCCTAGAACCAAAAATCCGAAGACGTGACATCTGCCAATCCGCACTGGGCCCGCGTGGTAGCTTATAGCCCCTCAAAGAGAGAAGATGACCCTAACTTAGTTGGGGAAAGGCAGGCATACCTATTGAATTTAGTGAGATGTTTTCATGCGCAAAACGGGTAAGTCATTATGCAAAGGTTTTGGAACATGGACATTGGAAGAGATGTTCAGTGCATTACAATGTCAGTCAGTACGAAAAAGCTAAGATTTTGTAAGCATTATTTCATAATGTAATAATTCATCTTCGAGGCAAACAACACTGCTGGCTTTTTTAATACAGTTTCGATTTAAATCTCTCAATGTATCGAAAGTAAACCTGCCAAAACCTATAAGTATCAAAAGTAAATAATTAGAACTCCTTGAGAACTTATTTCTTTTCTGAACCGTGTGGGTCTATTAAGAATTACACTACAGAAAACAGTTACGAACAGTCCCAGTAATTAACCATAAAACAGCTCATCATATCCGCAATATCATAGGTAATTTTGCCACTAACTGAGTTAAACTAAACTGAGGGACGCGACCCCATGCCATAAATCCATAGAGAACATTAAAACACCGCCCATTACACGAAGGAATTGCCCCAAAATGCCTCAAACATGTGTTCTATGGCGACCTGTCATCGGGGTTGCCAGCACAATGGGTAGAATTATATTTTTTTGTGTTGGCAACACGACGACAGACGCGCGCCGCGGGATGCCGCCACGCCCTACCTTGTTGCCGATTTGTTTAGAACACTATTCATTTGTGGATTCATGTAGAGAGTAAACAAATGTGCATGTTCAGCTTATTGACGGTTGATTGCTATTGCCTCTCTGAGGCAAAATGAACTAAGGGAATAATATAACTACACTAGGAAAGTACTATCATTTATCAACGTTCGACGTTATGGCGACATCTACAATTTATTAACATCGGTAGGCGAAAAAACAGCTTAATGTTAACTTATAACGATGCCACTTGATTAAGTCTAAAGCAGTATTTTCAGCCACGTTAAATTGGAAAGAAAAAAGAGCTACTAAGAATTCAGCAGTAAAGCAGTTGAAAGTTTATGCAGACATCAAATTCTGTAATCATCCTGTAGAATATTTGGATACCAACTTGACGAATGGACTTAACCCTCTGCATTAAGCTCTTCTACTCTATGACCAATACTTCTAACTAGGCGCAGAGTTCGCTACACGCAGTCGCTACACAAGGGTAGCATTTTGTACACCACATCACAATAATTAGCCTCTTTACTAATAGTGGGCCAAGCTGTAATCTGTGGTACTTAGTGCATTTAATAATAGAGGTACAAGGTATGCCACTAAAAGGTTAATTAGTTGTGATTTATTGTATAATGGTTTAATGTTTGTGCTGCATATAAAAATCAGCCTATGTACAATGTTTCCACTACTGGGGCACAGTTCTTCTCTCTATGAGGGGCTATAAGCTACCACGCGGGCCCAGTGCGGATTGGCAGATGTCACGGATTGTCTTCGGATTTTTGGTTCTAGGACATTCTGGTTTCTTCACGATGTTTTCCTTCACGCTTTTGAGAGCAATGGTGATGAAACAATTTAGACAAAGTAAATTGCGTTTGAACTTCAAGACTCGTGGAACACAAACAGACACTCTTTGGATGTAGGTATGAGGTATGAAAATACTTACCTATAACTAATAATATTTATAATAAAATAAAAGGTATATTTTGGGACGTAGAGCTATGTGTGCTCCAAGGAGGAAGTCATCGCAAGAAACAGGCACGACGGATTGTGCATATATCGTGCAAGCCAGGCTTTTGTATTCACCTAACAGACAAATTTATGTATCCATCTAATAGATACTATTTCATCCATACATTCATCCTCTGAACCTTTTTGAGGTAAGGAAAACGTCGTAGGTATACTCCACCTGGGGAAGCCGAAACCAAGCATAGTCTTAGCGTAAAAACCTCACGGTAAGTAAACCTAGGTAACATCAGTGTTTTTCAATAAGGGATGGATATGGCTATTACAGATGAGTAAGACTCCTGCCCTTCAAACTAGGAAAATCCTGTATCTTGAAGGTCGTGGTGGTTCTCCAAACGGTGGGGACGTTGAATTAATTCGCGCTCTTTCGCTCGATAGCCTTGGCCTTTAGTGGTGTCTCAAAACTTAAAGGAAAGGACTGAAAACACACATACGAATATACATACATACATACAGTGTTCAAAAACTTAAAAAAAATATTTGTAATAACTTCTTTGAACGTCACTAAAACTTGTTAATTTTTTTTCTTAATTCTCTACGAGTGCTTAATTCTTACTTTCTCTTGCATGTCTACTGTTTCTTGTGCTATTCTTATAATGTCAGTGAAAACTTTTAATTGGCCTTCTTTCACTATCTTTCAACTATCTGTATCCTAGCTGTAAGTTTTCTTAAGAAATAAAATAAAATAAATAAAATAAATACGGATCGAATACAGAACTTCCTTTTTTGAAGTCGGGGCCTATAATGGTGTCTTAAAACTTAAAGGAAAGGACTGAAACTTATGCACTGTCCAGTATATTCCACATAATTATGCGACATCAAAAATAAACCAATATTTAATAATCATAATCTCCATGGGACACAACTCCCCATTCTCCCCTAACTCGATGAATGAGTGTTACTTGTTGAGTATTAAACTTTGAACACACTCGACACCTCTTGACCAAATAGAATTACTTCGGTAATCGCTCTCCGTTTCAAGTAGACAGTTGTCAATCATGCGGACTGTACTCTGTGCAAACTGCCGCGCAATGTGTCGATGGGGTTGATTCGTTTAAGATGTTTTTTGCAAATACACAGGGTGTGTTACTATGGATTCAGTCCATAGTTCTGAACCCCTTTTCTATGAAACAGCTGTTTTATATTTTTTTGATAACCGACGATAAGTTTCTACAGGTGGGGGGTCTAGAATCATATCCTGGCAACTCAAAGTTTCAGTTACAGTACCCGGCGATAAATATTGCACATCGACCTATTCGATCCTATCGATTTTATACAAAGAATAAAAATAATTATCAAAAGAAGCAAATCATAATTGTTTTAACAGCTCCTAATAGATACCGGACTGTTTGTATTTCGTGCGACAGAGATAACGCTCTACGAAGCCGAAATTAGCCGATTGTCTCTTTCCAAAGGTCGATGTGCAATATTTATCGCCGGGTACTGTAACGTGTCGATGTTCCTGCCACCTTCTATAGCGATTAATTAACTGTACTGTATCATCTGCATCATCTGCCTAGCCTTTCCCCAACTATGTTGGGGTCGGCTTCCAGTCTAACCGGATGCAGCTGAATACCAGTATTTTACATGGAGCGACTGCCTATCTGACCTCCACAACCCAGTTACTGGGTAACCCGATACCCCTTTTGGTAAGACTGGTTGTCAGACTTTCGGGGTTCTGGCTACCTGTAACGACTGTCAAAGATCCACGAATGACAGCCGGGACCTACGGCTTAAAGTGCTTTCCGAGGCACGGAGGGGTCTCGGTATCTAAAGATGGTCACCCATCCACAGACCAACCGCGGCAAGCGTAGCTTAACCTGATCGATCGACCTGTACGACTTTTATTATTTAGCCACATGCTCCTACTATACAATCTAACAAGTTCTTTTAATATAATAACATGGTAAGTTTTTTTAGAAATTTCAACATTCTTCAAACTTCCTAAATATGTAGGTAACCAAGTATGTACCTATTCTATTATTTTTGCATGCTGCATAGATCTTCAGGTGTTTTTAACAGTAGGTCAAAGGGGTTCTAATACATACTATGCACATAACAGTTTAGTGATGGTCAAAAGGCAAAGATTAGATCTAGATCTAAGCATTCATACATTTACTTTGTGATCTATGCTGATCCTTTAAGAAATATTTCGTAAATTATGAACTTTTTAACTATAATTTTAAGGGTTACAAGTTTGATTCCTTTCAACAAAAATAATAAAAAAATTGCAAAGTGTAACAGCTGTGTGGCGCATACGCATGGTGAGAGGCGCGTGCGCCGCCAATATGGTGACGCGCCGGGCGGTATAGCCACAGGCGATTTAGGGTTGAACTATTAATAGGAAAAAAAGTTGCCAAAATATTGTAGCACAGATTTCCAAAAAAATAACCTGAACTCGTGACATTCCCGGAATGGGCAAAGTGGAATAATCCAACTAAAAGTGTATCTTCCTTTTCAATCTTATCTTTGTTTGATTGTATCTGTTGTATTAAAATATACCTATACAGATACAATGTATTCGCCCACGGGATTTGCTGTAACCTAAGCTATACCCTAATTGCGTAAAACACTATCGATCACAATCTGAATCATTATGAAGGATATTGCTAATCCATTCCTTTATATGTTCGATAAAATTGTCTGCTCAACAACGTAAATAACGCAATGAATGTTGTTGAACTGTCAAAATGAAATCCATTGCTACTGATAGAGTGTTACGCAATTACCCCGCTGGTCTGATTTGCCCTTTAATACAGTTTTGGTAAATCGGTAAGTACAATGCGTGCCTCGAAAGATGAGACTTGACACACCACGTGGTTTGACATGCGCAGTACACGATTTTAGGTATCTTTAGCGGTATGAGGTCTGAGTGCGGGACGGGACCGGACGTCATAGGGGCGGCGGAAAGAGCGGGGGAGGCGGGGTCAAGTCTCATCTTTCGTGGAACGCATTGTATAAGTAGGTAGATAGTGTGCAGTGAAGTTGAAGCATCTAATAGAATTCATTCGTTTAGTTGGATTACTAGCAAGTCGTCAGAAACGCAAGCGGTCAAATACGGTCATCGACCACAGTGATTCTGTAGGCCTTCAGGTTTGTTAAAATCTGTGTAGGCTTCCAGAAGTTTTCCAACGCGTTTCTTACGTTGCGTGCGAACTATCGATTTTCCTATAAACCCCTGAACGTGCTCTATACGACTGCCGTTGAAACCGTTCAAATACAACACGTAAAACGAAACGCTCACGACATTTCAACCAGCGGAACCCTAAAAATATATAAACTCAAACGCTTTTCTTGTTAAATTTTTTGTAACATTGCAGAGACAAAAGCCGCCCGGTGGGACGAACACTCGGCAAACGCGCAAAATGCTCTGCAAACTTTACACAGTGGGCTGCCGTAGCTCCCGGCCAAAATATTGTTGAGAGGACTTCAGCAGGCTCGCACTGTGCCCGATAATTTTTATAATACTCTTCTGTTGAGAGGTTTCAAGTTTTTAGAGTAGTGTGTTTTGGAACTTGAAATGATTTTAATCTAGTTGGTATTCTGTTTAATCGTTACATGTTTAATTAATTTTAAAAACATAACGCTGTCTTTTGTATCGCGCAGTCACTAAAAAGGCCGGATTTTTCGAAATTCCCAAGTTAATATAGGATGGAGAAAGTGATTTACATAAATATTAATAACGGGAACATCGTGAAAGCCGGGAAAGATAAACAAATCAAGGGTATGTCTCGTGACCCAAGTCAAGACTTGGGTCGCGAGGTTGTCGACATGTGGGACATGTGGACTCGGCGATTATTGTGCCGATAGTCATGATAGAGCCTCGACCAACACCTGAGGAGGCTCTCGTTGGGCAGCTGGATCAAGGCTTGTACATGTACATACATTAATGAAATAAAGGAGATAATAATCGTTTATTAGGAACAAAAACAAATACAGTTAAAGAAAACCCGGAACTTTTAGTCGCCGGCAAAGTGCTAGTTTTCATGTAATTTGAAGGGGTAAGTATATTCAAAGATACTACAGAGAAATTTCTGTCTATTGACCAATTACATCAAAGGAAGGTGGTGAAATAGAGCGCACTGATTTAGCCAATTAATAAGGGTTCATTAATATTCTAGCGATAGCCCATCAGCCCAATCCATTTAGCAGATTACACTGGCGGTAATTGAATATTTTGGAAATACATCAGAAATAAAGTAGGTGTAGGTACCTACTTATAGTTAGGTACATATAAACTTTTTCACTGGGAAAATTAACATGTCTAAAGGCTAATTGTTCAATAGTTGGATATCTCTTAACTAGTTAAGGCCGGCTAAAGGCTCCTACAAACAGGCGCGACACGCGATATAATCGCGCGTGACACAAAGGCACCGCTTGTTGCGCGACTTGCGGTGCCTTTGTGTTGCGCGCGATTTTATCGCGTGTCGCGCCTGTTTGAAGGAGCCTTAAAAAGACACAATTTATTTTCTATTGTAATGTGCCACCAGTGGTACGCGCCGCCGCCGTGCCGGAGCGATTAACTGAAGAGTAAATGCGATTTTGCTCACTGAGTGAGACAAAGTAACTTTTTAATTTTTTTTTTCAGAAAGCCGCGAATAGGTATATATTGAGCCTTGGGTTAATCATACAATTCGAAACATTCACACTCTATCTCTTTCCCGCCATTAGAAAGAGAGAGAGACAAAGACCAGCCCTTTCGATTTTGAATTCGGTTCGGATTTTGAATTCGACCTCAAAGACAAACACGTTCGGAATTTCGTACTAACTAAAGAAATTTTGCAAAGAGAAAATTATGTCTTTTAATGTAACTTATTGAATTTTTAACTTATTGTTGTATTTAAACCGTTTGACAGTTTTTGTATAGAAAATATACTGTCATATTTATTCAGTTGATAAAACTTATCTGACTATTGAAAAATCAGCGAATACACTTACAATTTATTATTTTATTATTATTATTATTTTTTATTTATTATTTTGTTTTTATTATTATCTCACGAAAGTACACAGAAACTAGGTAGAGAATTAGTTACAAACTTGAATTTAAAAAACTTCCACCATTCACTCTAGGCGACTCCTAATTATCATTGGGAAATGCTTCCTTTATTTTTTTAAAAACAGCACTCTAATTGCGTCATTGCGTAATTGCACTATCAATCACAATCTGAATTATTTTGAAGCGTATTGCTAATACAGTACCCGGCGATAAATATTGCACATCGACCTTTACCTTTTTTGTATTTTATACAAAGAATAAAAATAATTATCAAAAGAAGCAAATCATAATTGTTTTAACAGCTCCTAATAGATACCGGACTGTTTGTATTTCGTGCGACAGAGATAACGCTCTACGAAGCCGAAATTAGCCGATTTTCTCTTTCCAAAGGTCGATGTGCAATATTTATCGCCGGGTACTGTACATTGCTTCGTATGTTCGAAAAATTTGTCTGCGCAACAACGTAAATAACGCAATGAATGTTGTTAATTGCTCAAAATGAAAACCATTCACTGTTAGTGTGTTATGCAAGTAACCCGCAGGGACCTAAAGTAAATTACTATCAGATAAACTCTTGGCAATGCTTTACTTTTAATGGTAACAGATTTTTTATTAAGTAAGTATTAAAAGATAGAGATACTAATTCATTGATTATAAAAATTAAAATGCGATCATACACAATGCATAGTGAAGCTTATGGAAATATCTACACAAATGAAGGGAGAGCCCGTGCAAACAAGGACTCTTCCCCGCTACAATCATACTTAGATTATCCTAATATCGTTTTCGGCAAGTACCGGCCAGGAACTACGAAAATACTAAACATTGGTTTCGGTAAAAAAAACAATGAGTTTTTCAAAAAAATACATTACATTTTCCCTTTCTTATATTTGAAAAGCTTGTTTTTCTTATAGTTATAATCATCGATCTATCTGATGTAGGTATGTTTTAGTCTGTGCTAAAAACAAGTATTTTCTTTCTTTCTTTCATCGTAGAAAAATGAGAGCACACAAACACACAACACACACACACAATACACATACAACAACACACACACACACACATATAACACATATTGTAGAAAATAATATTCTACTAAGAATATTTTAGCTGCTACTGTGATTGTGACTACCAGAATAAACTGGAGGCTTAACAATGGAAGCAATTTGCTTCTAGTTAGTACATTCACGACCTATTCAATGTATTATCATATTAAAAGGTTTTTTACTCATATACTGCATGTTTCAGCTACGTGTGGTCATATTTAAGGGAGTGGGTCAGACCATCAAACTGAACAACTGACTCCATAGGACCATCATCGTAATCGCGGAAAAAATAATCAGCCGTTTCATACATTTAAGTCGAGTAGGTATTGAAGTTTTGTACCTATGTAACATTTGATAAATTTTTTCGCGATTACAATGTTGGCCTATGGAGAAAGTTGTTCAATTTGGTGGTCTGTCTCAAACCCTTCAATATAATCACACCTTTTTGATACATGCTGTATAATATGTAGGTACCTACATGAAATGTAGTTATAATATGCTACTTCATTTAGTAGTGAAATATAAAAGTAATAGACATTAATCAATTGATATCAAAAACTTGATGATGCACCTCGATATTTTAATATTTATTGCCGATTCTTATCGTAAAATTGATTTTAACAATCCAATTAATAGAAATATAAAATGAAAACAGTTGCCGGCAGTAATCAAGAATTCAATTAATTGAATCTGTAATTTTTGTTAACCGATTTAATTAATACTAATAGAAATACAAATATGTTGGTCTAATGATGGATTTTCTTTACCGTTTCTCTTATAATATGATGTGTGAAATTGCCACCTGATTAATCAATGTAATGAATCATATAATTTTATATTCGTTGTCTTACGCCTTCTTAATTAATATTTTGGCAAATTAATTTAAGAATATTTTTTTTTATAATATTTCTATCCTAGTTAGGAAGTCCAAAATAGATTTGATTTATTTTTAATTCGACTGTCTATACGTGATCAAATCTATTAACGAATTATAATTAATTGTGGGTAAGGCTCGAGGGTAGAGTTTAATAATTAATTTAAAATCAATATAAATCACGAGATTTTTTGCATTGGTGAGAAACCAGCTACGAAATATAAAAATTTTATAGAAAAAACCGGCCAAGAGCGTGTCGGGCCACGCTCAGTGTAGGGTTCCGTAGTTTCCCGTCTGTCACAATAAGTGTTCCCACTTATGAGTTTAAAAGTGGGTATCCATTATGTTCGCGTAATAATCGTAGTCGATCATAGATCTTAAAATATTGGGATTCGATTTTAATAATTCTTTTTTGTTTTTGTTTGAAAAAGATACGTTCAGGATAATAAAATATGTAAACGAAGTTAAAAAAATGCTTGCATATACGATTATACTACAAACTTAGTCCAGAAATTATTTTGTACAACTTTTTTTTTGTACAAAAACTGTTGTTTCCATCAAGTTCAAAATAATTTTCCTAGAAAGTCCTTATAAAGTTCTACTTTTCAGATTTTTTTCATATTTTCTAAACTTATGGTTCAAAAGTTAGAGGGGGGGGGACACATTGTTTTATACTTTTGGAGCGATTATTTCCGAAATTCTTAACATTATCAAAAAATGATTTTAGTAAACCCCTATTAATTTTTAAATACCTTTCCAACAATATGTCACACGTTAGGGTTGAAATAAAAAAAAAAATCACTTCCCACTTTACATATAGGGGGGCTACCCTAATAAAACATTTTTTTCCAATTTTTATTTTAGCACTTTGTCGGCGTGATTGATATACATATTGGTACCAAATTTCAGCTTTCTAGTGCTAACGGTCACAGAGATTAAGCGAGGACGGACAGACGGACAGACAGACATGGCGAAACTATAAGGGTTCCTAGTTGACTACGGAACCCTAAAAACACCAATTTCGACCCGAAAAAAAATTAACTATGCTAGGTCTCCTAGCAAAATTATATATTGTTGTAATATAAAATCATTTCACCCAGTATTCACTACACGTTGCAGGAACCCAACCTGGCGTATCTAATCGCGATTATTCCTTACTCCATGGTTCCATGGCGTCAGTGATCACCCCCATGAATACATGATCAGGTGGTCCCGGCTCGGCGGCGCGGGAAATACCTCATCTATATGCAAGGGTCAAACAGTTATAATATTTGCAAAAATATACGCCTATACAACCCTTCGAGGCTACGACCTAGTCAGCATTGTTTTTTTTTTATTTTACTGCGCTGAGCAAGATTTTTATCTTTAATGTTAAAAAATTTAATTAAATTCGTATGCTGTGTACTACAAGCATTTTTACAGAAGGCTTTTCATTAATAATTCACATCCTATAGAAGAACTAAGACCCAGACAGAAGCAGCTCAGCTCATAGAACACATTCAATATGGAAACGAGAAACCCATAACGATGACCTCAAAAGCATTTGATATTGTTGTAAATAGGCAAAGTTAAATAACTAAAGTTAGTTCAAAGTTACCTACATGTATACAACTTGGGTAAGTAAACTGTTGTACAGACGCCAACACATCAAGTTACCCGAAACTGACAAATTTTCCCAATCAACTTTGAAGCTTATACTTTAGCGATAAAGTTGAAAATCTATTAAAGAAATTTGACAGATTGTAGCAGCTTGATGTGTCTGTACAATCAACTCATCTTTATTTAAAAGCAGGCCAAAGTTAAGTGACGCAGTCGCCCAGCCAATAAAATAGGCTTCCTCAAGGCAGTGTGCTGGGACCAAAGTTATAAAAAATTAACCCGAACAAACGTTATAGCTCAGGTTTCAAAAAAATATATGTCAATCTCCAAAACGGGCGTGTTCGTGTGATCGCTCTGGTGCTTTTCAGATATTGATATTTAATGGTAATTATGTATCTCATTGAAGAAATGATATTCAAATAGTTTGAATATCATTATTTTTAATGAGATACATAATTACCATTAAATATCAATATCTGGATGGGACAAGAGCGATCACACGAGTGCGCCCGTTTTGGAGATTGACCCATAAATAGAACTATACATATATACCTACTGATGTTGTAACTAATCACATAAAAACCCCAAATAAAACCAATTTATTAGAAACACAATACATTTAATCCAAAAATCACGTATAAATCTGTTAACCAAAATATCCTAGTTCATTATACCAACAATCGAACCCCAAGGATCGGGGACAAAGCTAATAATTAGATCCGACCGTTTTTGCCGGATTTTACGTAAAACTGTACTCGACACAAAGGAAACTCAATACCGACATCAAAAAATCACTGTAATTTCGCACTTGAGACCGCCCTACACCAGAAAACTTAATCAGGACGAAGGGAGTTATATTTCTGTTTCCGATACGATATACTATAGCGTTTGAACACAGATTATCCAATCAGTTAAGATAAAGGACACGCTTTTTACTTGGCAGACATCTTGTTTAGAATTAACCGCCAAAATTTGACAGTTGCAATTTGACATTTGCGTTGCAGGAATAGAGTTGTGTTTTGTTTTTCTGGATGCAGTCACGGGAACCATTTCTAAAGTTGTCTATTCACAGGGATGTCGTATGCAGGAGAGGCGCGCGTGGCGGTCACGTGATCGAGATTAGGCGGCGCATTCATGTCGCGCGCACAAAAGCGCGGGTCGCGGGCGAGACGTCAATTGTGTGCGGATTGGGGGAGGAAATTCGCCTAAGTTCGGTCGGATTTGAATTATAAAAGCGAAATTGTACACTATTTGCATATCCCACGGGTGTAGGGCGTGTATTTTTACGATCAAAACGACACCTTTTTATGTCACATCAACGATTTTGAATAAATGTAATGTAATTAAATAATGTAATTTACGTAATAAATCATAAACCTAGAATATTTATTACGTAATTACCATTAATATAGATATCATATACCTGTCAATATTTAGTAGTTTATTGGATATTAAATTAATGATTGGCAAAACAACTTGTAGATCCTGTTGTCTATGTCTAATAAATATATTTTTTCATCGAATAAAATGCGAGTCTGTCTAACTAATTTATATTGAACTAATGATACAGCAGACCTGGCATTTAACCTTTCCGGATTAAATGGGTGAATATCCCCGCAGCAAATTTTACGCGTCCACGTTGAGAATCGAGGTGTTAAATGATAGGATGTTACTTATTTTTTTTTATAGTGAGCTACGTAACTTGGTTCAATTAGGGCCACATTTTTTTTTATAACTGTGCATTTAAATAAATAGGGATAAAATAAATCGCCTTCAAATTCAAGTTAGGTGGCTTGTCCCAGTTCCATTTTTTGATATTATTATTTTTGATATTCACCAAAGCAACAATTTGCTGTAGAATAAAAAATAAATAAATTCGATAGTATATGCTTAAGACACATTATCTAAAAACAATTAAACCATATTAGAAAATCTAATTTAAAAGCACAGGATACTCGATCAAAGTTTGTCCAAGTAAAAATCAAAATTTTGGTGGCACTTATTCAATATACTATAAAATGAAGCTTCGTGCGTGTGCGATCAATCACATTTTATTATTTCATATCTCTATATATTTCATATCTCTTGCGCGTAAAAGGTGTGTGATTAGTGTTGTGATTTTCCGCCAAAAACGTAAGTAACATCTTGGGTGGCACGGGGGACAAAAATTGTTCAATTTTTGGTGGATCGATTTGCTGTTAATTTTAAAGTGTTTTAATAATAAGCCACACATTATAGCTAGTGATTTGGGTTACGCATAAATCAGTGATATTAATTTAATTGTAACTTAAAACCCCTATTTTTAAAGATTTTTTTTTAATCTGGTTTCAATTTTGGTGGCTCAATTTTGGTGGTTTTGGTGGCTTTTCCACGCTACAAAAACCTTTCTATTCTTTATTTTTCACGAAAACTTTCGCCACCAAAATTGAAAAAAAATTCAGTTTGTTGATATTGACCCAAATATAGCATCATTAGATATTTCGCACTTTACTAACCTAGGTTTGAAATACAATTTTGACGAAGTACAGACGCCAGCACATCAACCTACTACAATCTGTCAAATTTCTTTAATAGATTTTCAACTTTATCACTAAAGCATAAGGATCAAAGTTGATAGGGAAAATTTGACAGTCTCGGGTAGCTTGATGTGCTGGCGTCTGTACTAAAAATTCAGCAAGGTAAACCTTCCAGAACTAAGCAGACTTTATTAGGTACCTCCTGGTAGATTAAGAACGGTATAAATAAGAAGATGAAAATTAAAACTAATAACATAACACATACAGAAACATCACGCCTTCCCCTAAGAGTTACGCAGAGGCGGCAGAGGTGTACCTGTATAAACGGCGGTGGTGTACCGGCTGTCGCTGAAAACCAGCGCTGGGGCTCTGTCTCGTATAGGGTCTTAGCATTATGCTGAGCGTTGGCCGTTTTGCGTAGATGTGACACATACTTTCTCCCAAATTGTTATTTTTGTTTTTCTGTTGTTTGTGTTTTTTATTTTTATGCGTCATGTTTGCCGCACATAAACGTATTTTCTTTCTTTCTTTCTAAGTATACTCACATTTCGCCAGTTATGTTTAAGTCACATGAACCTAATAGGTAGGTGGCGAGCCAATTCCATCAACTGGCCACAAAATGTAGTCTCCGGGCTGTTACTGATAAATTCCAGATGGAAAAACCCAAGAACACTATGCTCGACCGAAATTGAAACAAATAACCATGTAAAACCCTGTCGATAAACATGAACACCCATAACAACACGACGCAATCAAATTCTAAAATTCCACCCACTCAGTAGACAATGACAACTGAAAGTATCATCAAACAGTGTCGGTAAACAGAGTTAAAGACAAACGACGAGTAAACAAAGACGACACCAGTGTGCAAACACTTGCTACCGTCGGTACATCGATATAGGAACACGTTGACGTCAGGAGGACCGAGGGAGGACAAATAAATCAGAATAGATCGCGCTCAGGGGCGAGGTCTCGGGAGACCTGAACCGTGGCTGGAGTTACGATTGTGAGGAGATGATAGTAAAAGTCTTTGGACGCGGTCGTCGTTGGGTTAGTCGGTGGTTTTATTGCTAAAAGCCTGACGGGCAACTCCCGTATTTTTAAGAACCTTGGCATTCTAATCTGTCTCAATCTACCAAAAATACCTCTAATTTTACCTGCCCCAAATTAAATATTTTTCGTTCTTTTTTTCTTCCTAAATTCGCTCAGCCCTCCTTTTTATCTTCCTTATTTACATCTATACAAATTTTTGTTTACTCTGAGGTGAGATCTTACTTTGTTTGATTTATTTTTAATAACACGATTTGTCCTTCTAGACTATTTGTCTGGGTTGACTTGTCAAGCAGCTAAGTTAAGGCTGGTCTAAAATTACTACAATGCTATCTTGGAAGACACATGTTTAGGAGATTAATCTTCATGAAAATCTGATCACTGGAAGCTTGGACTGCTCCCGATGCCAGGGACTACTATTTTTTTTTACCGTATAAACTTATTATACGAAACAAAATCCTGCATCGCGCAAGCAGAGTTTACCGCGCAACTAGCATATCAAAGTCCCGACATTAATAATCGGGCAGTTGCCCACCAGGCACAACACCCGTTTGATCAGAGGATCCATCCTCCGTTTTGTATGGAGAATGAGTGAACTTTACACCTTGTTGTTCCTCATAACTCTATACTGGAACTAGTATAGCTAAATTTTTCCACAAATAAACGTGCCATATCCATTCCCATTCCCTTGTAGGTTCTACGGTGAATGTGCGGTCTCCTGGGACAGAGGACGCATATTGCACTCATTTCATTATGTACACACGACAGCCGCGATCTGAGGACAATCTATGTAATTAATGTCCACAGCTCCAAATGTGGTGATAGAATTTATAATAATTTGTGAATTCTGTAAAGAATTAAATGATCAAACTAACTCTCTACCTATTGTTATTTTTATATTCCAACGACGACGACGACATCGTTATCCAACTTAATTCGACCATCGACGTTTCATCGTTAATCGACGTAATCTCGAATATGTACGCCAATTTAGTATTTTTAGGTTCCAATTATGATGAAATGACTTATTTTTTATCAGGGTTAACATTCTAAAAGGATTTTAGGTTCTCTTACAAGTCACAGACCTCTACCACTTAAGGTTTCTTAAATAATGTATTATTTTTAAATAATGTACCCTGTTTTTATCCTTAAATAAAATTGTAGGTATTTGTTATTAGGTACACCTTTAAAATTCTATTTTTCAAAACATTAAACATAGTTAAATCAGTGTGTCCACTATTAATGCCTACGCATACTTAATATTTAACGAATAAAATGAATTGTCCCGAAATTAAATGTGACCGTCGGCGTCGCTTGGGAGTACCTTCTGGGCCAACTAGGCTTGTTAATGGCAACTAGTTTAGTTAAGGGTAGCCACCCTTGCTGCCCTGCTACCCTGGTGAGTTGGTGACAGACGACACCTTGTGACGGTAGCCATTGTAATCAAATGTTTTGACAGCGCATGTTAGCTTTAAAATTAGTTGATTTGAGATATTGTGATGTCTAAAAGCAGACAGCAAAATATCTCAAATATCTTTTTTTTCGTTACTGTCAGATATTTATGTTTCCAGTGGGATATCACATATTTTTGTAATATGAGCGAGAATAATTGCGAAGATATAAGAGAAAACTCGAAACAATATACCGTCAGGTTTTTATGCTGCCAAAGTGATGTCAGATATTTTGAGAATGTGATACGAGATATTCGAAGTACAAAATATAGGTTAGGTAGCGCATCGGTTTCAGAAATATATGAATATTTCTGAAACCAATGCGGTGTTGCTTATCTCGTCAGACACTTTTCATGATTCTTCGATGTCACATAATTGTCCCGCTACTTATACATTCCACCGATGGTCACATAATAATATATTTGCTGTCAAATATATGTGACCAAAAATATCTGTTCTCAAGAACACAGGTTCTTGAGAACAGATATTTTTGAATTAGTCATGAAATAATATAATATTCATAATCATAGTAATATATTATGCTCGTGACTGTATCGACCGACTTACCAAACTAAGTAGACAGTACTTAGTTTCATATTACCTATAATTTTTCTTTTATAATTTCATCTTTTCGACCCAAACTCTTACTTCCATCACAACATGATACTTACAATTTCTACCATTTGCCACGGAAAGATAACAGATTTCCCAATGAATCTTCACCATATTTACTCATCGGCGCGCACTTATGATAAAGGGTGTATGTATTATTTACAGCGGGGTGTGAGGGAGGGTAGAGGGATGAGGGGCTGTTCGTTACCCGGTTCACTGGGCCATAATAACTTCAGGGAATACCCGGCTCCGAGCTACTAACACCCGTCGGTAGGATCTACGACCGGTTGTGGTGCGACGTTTGAATTGTAAGGGGCTCATTGAACTGGACCCTTTTATTTATGTTATATACTACTTACCCACTATTTTATGTGTGTAAAAAAAGTTATGTTAGGATTACTAGGTCACCAATATTTTGCTGCTAAGTAATCTTAATAACTTTATGAAAACTACCCTCACATAAACTGGACATACTCGTATGATCAGTTTGACGAAAAAGGATTCGAGAGGAAAACTAACAAAAATATTTGTTACAATAAAAACATCACAATGTTTTTATTTATAGTAATAAAATGTAACTGGTATCAAATCACACGCAAAACCAATAAAATTAAATTAAAAACTGGCCAAGTGCGAGTCGGACTCGCACACTAAGGGTTCCGTACCACAAGGCAAAAACGCCGAAAAAAACACGTATGTTGTCTGGGAGCCCCCTTAAATATTTATTTTATTCTGTTTTTAGTATTTTTTGTTATAGCGGCAACAGAAATACATCATCTTTGAAAATTTCAACTGTCTAGCTATCACGGTGCACGTGATAGCTAGACAGTTGAAATTCTGTCACCAGGCTATATCTCATGAGATATAGCCTGGTGACAGACGGATAGACGGACAGTGGAGTCTTAGTAATAGGGTCCCGCTTTTACCCTTTGGGTACGGAATGCTAAAAATGGAAAAGTGTTTTCGAGAAAGCTAAGTAGGTACTGCTTATTAAATGTGTCAGATTTGAATTGAGCTGTATGGCTACTTTTGTATTCGTTCATTCGTTCGTTCGTTCGTTCATTCTGAACAAATGCTTTGTTCACAATAAACGAATGCAAAACGAAAGGAAAACATCGTGAGGAAACCGTCATGTTCTAAAATCAAAAATTCGAAGACATGTGACATCTACAAACCCGCACTGTGCCCGCGTAGTGGTTTACAGCCCGCTCCCTCTCACAGAGAGGTCTGTGTCAGTGGGAACATTTTAGGCTGATTATGCACCTTCGTTCAAAATACTCTAACCCCGAGTCCTAACCAAAGTGATCGGTTGCGTCAACACACGATAATCGCGTCGCATGTTCGCGCGACGAACACTTCGATTAGGACACTGCCTAAAGTTGCACCCTCTTCGTCCGCACAGATATTAATATGTTATAATTTTGCCGCCACATCCATCACGCACGCCAGGACACATGTCGCGATTACAGCTCTCTGCTCACCTCCCATTCGTTCGCTTATCATAACTCATTCTCATTCACTGCCGCTGAACTTTTATTATGTTGCCTTTCAATCTTGAAGCTGAAATGTTTTACCTAATCGAGTGGTTTAAACAGAAATTCGGAATGTAAGTCAGTGAAGATTTTTGACTGAAGTTATGGAAATGCGTTCTTTGGTTTAACCTGTTGAATGCCGTGATTACATGAACAATTAAAAATCCATTGTTATAATTGCCATAATTGTAGAGTAGGCACCTACTATGACTTAAACCGACCTACTTATTACATATTTACATGTAGTACTAAGAGCCGGTTGTTTCAAACGGTTGGTTAACGTAACATACGTACGTCAAATAATACCGATTACGTAGTTGCTCGTTATTATTTGATGTACGGCAAGGTCATAATTTTATAATTGTAATTTGAAACAACGCCTTTTTTGGTTTGACGATAGTTAGCGCCATTTTTGACGTATACGTGTGCGCCAAGTGGACGTGAAACAAATCGCCATAAGGTGTAATAAAAACTATATACAGCTGACTTTTTCTTATAATTATATAGCTGACTTTTTTTGCCTTCTGGACAAAAACAGGGTATAAAAGGTGAACAGAGTGAAAAGAAGCCTACGGCACAAAATTTTTTTTTTTACTAGAAGTATAATAAAAAAAAATCTCTTTTTTGATATTCAATCCTTTGATTGAAGCCGACTTCATTGATAATTTCTGCGTTGAGAAGCCTTTATGTTGATTTTTTATATTATTTGCCGATTTATTAACTTTTTTAAGTACTGAAAGGTATTGAAAATTCTATCGCGGGATATCTCGCCCTGTCGTTCAATACCTAGCTTTACCACTTTTATTATAAGTTATGACTACAGTCCTTTTACAGTTATTTTTCCTCAGACACTACTGTCTGAGGAAAAAAGTCGTCTGTCTGTCTGTTTGTCTGTAAGTTGTCTGTCTGTCTGTGTCTGTCTGTCTGCATTGCTATCAACGCAACAGCAACTCTATTAAAACTACATTAAAGATCAATGTGATTTTAACAAACTTATGTCACTTATCAGTGGCAGCAACCCAACAGTAGCACATCTAATTTTTCATCACTGTCAAAATCACCGTGATTTTGACAGTGATGAAAAATTAGATGTTTTTCTCTGAAAGGACTGCAGGTACGCGTCTGCGTATTGACTACTAGGTACCTACTTTATGCACAGACTACTTAGAGATACTACGTATCTATTATGATATCACAGCGGGCCCTATCAGAATACCAGCGCTGCGACATTTATTTTTTAAATGTCACAGCATCGTGCTGAGATAGGAGCCTTTTGGCCTCGTATAGGACTTTCTGTTTCGTTTTGCTTTTTGTTATTTTTTTTATTTTTGACTGTGTTTAGTTTAGTTTGTGATCTTCCTGAACGAGTCGCAATAATTACTTTTTCTTTCTTACTAGGTAAAGCTCTGCGTAACCCTTCGGCGCATACAGGCGTGAAGTTGCACAACGTCATAAGCGCCTACTTATGAATTTGACTAGCACCCTAATTGTGTAACACACTATCAATAACAATCTGAATCATTTGGAAAGATAGTGCTAATCCATTGCTTCATTTATGTTCAAAAAAATTGTCTGCTAAACGTTTTTTTTTTTTATTTGAAATGGGTTTGCTCTTGACTCTAGTCTAGGTCAGAGATGACAGAGACAAAGTAAATAACGCAATGAATATTGTTGAACTGTCAAAATGAAAGCCATGGCTAATGTGTGTGTGTGTGTGTGTGTGTGTGTGTGTGGTGTTTGAATTTGTTTTAATTATACTATATAAAGCTCGATTACCACTGACTCACTGATTGACATAATTGTTCTCCCAGATGGTGAAGGGGGAGGTGGGTATATTTTTACAGATTCGTATAGAAGTAACTCTCACGAGTATGGGAAAAATCCCAAACCTCCCCTTTTCCACCCCACTCTCCCCCCTCCCTATCGTATCTCGGAAACTAAGAGTCCCGTGTTTTGTTGTTTTACGGATTCGTATAGAGGAGGCTCGGAAAAGTAAAATCCATTTTTCAAAGTTGCCCCCCTTGCCCCCCTTCTCCCCCCCTCTAGAGGTAGATCTCGGAAGTTAACAGACTTGGAACATTTTTTTTTTCAGATTCATATCAAGGGGCCCAGAGTTGGTCAAAATCATTTTTCAAAACTCCCCCCTCTCCCCCCATCGTAAGAAATACTCCTCAAAAACACGACCCCGCGAGCTGCTTGCAGCTCGCGCAACGCCCAAATACTTTTTACAAGGGTAAGAAATACTCCTCAAAAACACGACCCCGCGAGCTGCTTGCAGCTCGCGCAACGCCCAAATACTAGTTATATTATATAAAGCTCGATTACCACTCACTGACATAATTGTTCTCCCAGATGGTGAAGGGGGAGGTGGGTATATTTTTACAGATTCGTATACAAGTAACTCTCACGAGTATGGGAAAAATCCCAAACCTCCCCTTTTCCACCCCACTCTCCCCCCTCCCTATCGTATCTCGGAAACTAAGAGTCCCGTGTTTTATTGTTTTACGGATTCGTATAGAGGAGGCTCGGAAAAGTAAAATCCATTTTTCAAAGTTGCCCCCTTGCCCCCCTTCTCCCCCCCCTCTAGGTAGATCTCGGAAGTTAAGAGACTTGGAACATTTTTTTTTTCAGATTCATATCAAGGGGCCCAGAGTTGGTCAAAATCATTTTTCAAAACTCCCCCCTCTCCCCCCCTTCACCCCTCCCCCCATCTTAAGAAATACTCCTCAAAAACACGACCCCGCGAGCTGCTTGCAGCTCGCGCAACGCCCAAATACTAGTTTTATTATAATTTTAATTTTTGATCTAATTTTAATTGTGATGTTTATTTTAATTGTGTTGTTGATTTAAATTGTATGTACACTATGATCCTAAGTTGATTGAAATAAATAAATAATAATAATGTAAGTGTGCTACGCAATTACCCCGCTGAATTTTGAAATAGATCTATTCCCAAATCAAAACGAAATCTAATCAATCATTCAATTTTACATTAATGCTAAACCAAAACCTACACGAGTTAACATTACCAATTACGTCATGTTAACACCGTTATTTCTCGTATTGTTACTTATTCAGCTAGGTCTGTGTAAACCACAGGTTTTCGACGAACGCTGTGCGTGACGGCAGACGCGGCTGACGTGTCGCGTGCACGCCACTCAGTGTAGCCCTGGCCTTAGGGACGGATAGCAGGGAAACACATACATAATAATAGTTCTGTTATAATTTGGTTCTACATTTTATAAATATGAGTATTTCGGAAAATTTGCGGGCTTTGCCGAACAAAATTCTAGAGTTTTTAACTTTACCTAAGAAAACCGGCCCATCCGATTCTGTACTTTTTTTTTTATTATAAAATAGGAAATATTAACCTCATTGGTTTTCATGACCTTCTTGAGTTCTATTCATAAATTATTGCTTCTGGTGCTATGGCTGCACTGATCTGTATTATACACTTGTATGACAGAGGTCAGTGCATGGCTGGATCTAAAGTCGGAGTGCTTAGAAAAATTACACCGAACGGAAAGCGAATTTAAAACGTTCAAAATCTAGTCGTAATTTCATCTCAGCGATAAATGTCAAAAACTTATCAGAAATGTATGGAAATTATAGATATTTTTGACAGATTTAGAGTGAAATCTGACTAAATTTTAAACATTTTAAATTACGAGAATGAGGGTATTCTGAAATGACGTTCGCTAGGTGGCAGCACTGACACGTCAGGTCCAGGCAGGGCCGGATTAACCATCTCGGGGTCCCTAGGCACAGCTCGTTTCGCCCCCCCCCCCCCTTTTTCATACCAAAACAACGCAATTTGGCTTTTACCTTATAATGTGAAAAAAAGTTTCACTTTTACCGTGGTTTCATAAAACCACAAAATCCCCTTTTTTTTTCATTTTTTAATCGGAAGTGCTGGGCCCCTGGGCGCCTAGGCACTGGCCTAAAGTGCCTTATGGATAATACGGCACTGGGTCCAGGCATCTGTCAAAGAGCCTATATTTTCTTTAGTCATGACTGAATGATGAACGAATGAATGAATCGAATGATGAATGTCATCATATATTTTATATTGGAACTGCCAACTGGTGTCGTAAATTTTCACGAAAGCCCCCATTGGCCTTCAGACTGTGCACGTTCTTAAAATTACGAGAATTGCGCCTCAGATGCTACAACTGATTTTGCTTTGGTAATTATTTATGAGCCCGACACTGGCTCTACCTCAGAATGCCCTAGCTTCAAAATTCATGTCTTCGTTAGTCAACATAAATAAGGATAGCAGGTAGTAAACTATGTGTGACAGGATAGGATAGATTACAATGTGCCTATCCGGTATTATGTACAGACGCCAGCACATCAAGCTACCCGAAACAGTCAGATTTTTCCAATCAACTTTGAACCTTATGCTTTGATGATAAAGTTGAAAATCGATCAAAGAGAAATTTGACAGATTGTAGTAGCTTGATGTGCTGGCGTCTGTACCTAGGGAGACGAAAGCTGACATCGCCTAGATTCCTGAAATCATGTTAAACCTATTGTTACGTACCGTTCTCTTATTAGGTATTACCTACCGCATTTCATATCAAGGATTTTTGGATAGCCCCAACTACTAGTAATTAAACTTTTATGTGTAATGGAAATTTGAATGAGTTGCCAGTATGATCATCGCCTATTCGCTAAGTGTTCCGATTGGTCTGCGGAGCACAGTAGCTCCGCACTTCCGAGCGTCTATTCACTTGAACAAAACGTCTCAACGTGTACACGAGCCGCATTTCGCGCGCTATATACTTTTTCTAATAAGAAATGGTCCTTCTGTGATTTTGTGCTACAATCCCCTCAAAATACGAACATTAACCAGTACCTGTGAAAAAAAGTGTAGTGAAGTTTAGCAGGATTCAGCAGACCGGACACCACGCTGAGCCCAAAGGAGCGCAAGGCAGCAGACGGGATCCGGCAGGTAATTTCTTCGAATCTTCACCCTCATCTTTCCTACACACCTATCTTACATAGGGGTGCGGTGCGGGTTGGTAGATGTCTTCGAATTTTTGGTTCTAGGATATGCTGGTACTCATGATGTTTGCTTTAATCAAATCTCATAAGCGAAAACTTAATACTTTGTCCCGATAACCTCAATTTTTCTGCTGACGCTACCGGCCTACCTTCACGACAGTACACAAGGCAGCTGCCAGACGCCCGTCAACGTCAGCGGCGCGCGAATCAGTGGTTAGCATGGCGTGCGGGCGCCGATCGATATCTACCCTCCAACTCACCTGATATCAGCTAACTCGGGAAATCTATCTCAACTAGGTTGTGGTCGACACGTGTTTTTTAGCATGCCACGTATTACACATAAAGCCTCTATGTGTCTGTACCTACTTTGACCAACTATAGTGTAAACTCTAAGAGCTGTGAGGAGCGTCCGTCGTCAATACATCTAAGCCAGCAAATTACTGGTATTTTCTTGTGCATTGGAAAATTCATGGGTTCAGTGCGGACAATTGACATCTGCGGGGTTCCCCGGATAAACTATAGGTAAAAGAAAGATAAACTAAAGATAAACTACTTGCTCTCCGCTCTACCAGTTTTTATGAAAATAAAAATGTCTACGGATAATCTTGACCAAGAAATTGGGCGTACTGTGGGGTAATTGCGGGGCGTACTGTGGGGTAATTGCGGGGCGTACTGTGGGGTAATTGCGGGGCGTACTGTGGGGTAATTGCGTAACACATTAACAGTAGCAATGGCTTTCATTTTGACATTTCACCAACATTCATTGCGTTATCTACGTTGTTGAACAGACCAATTTTGATCCATGAAGCAATGTATTACCAATATCCTTCAAAATTATTCAGATTCAGCAATTACGGTGCTATTTACCCTACAGCAAAGGGCGGTAACGAGCGTAATCATTGCGTCTAAGGTGGCAACTGACTGGTTTTTTGTGCCTTCAAAAACATAGAAGAGAAAGAAAGAAAATACGTTTATTTGCGGTAAACATGATCACAGATAATATAATACCTGCTCTACGACATGATTCAGAGAAAGAACACAAACGCAAAAAAATAATAAGTTGGGGGAAAATATGCGTCACAACCACGCAAAACGGCCATCGCTCAGCATAATTTATGCTAAGACTCTATCCGAGACAGAGCCCCAGCGCTGGTTTTAAGCAACAGCCGGCGTTGACGTGATTACGTCAACCGGTGCAGCATAAGGTAAAATAAAAATAAAAACAATAAAAAAAGAAAGAACTAAAATAAATATACAATACCTAGTAGCACCTAGTACCTAGTAATACCAAGTAGTCAGTACTCAGTTTTTTTCGAACATATGAAGCAATGGATAAGAAATAAAATATTCTTCAAAATTATTCAGATTGTGATTGAAAGTGTGTTACGCAATTAGCGTGCACGGTTTGTTTACACTTTCTTCAGCTTCTTTTAGAACATACATTAGGTAGAATAACGATAATTTTCCAATCACGGCTCCGCAATCAAAATGCAAATGATATCAAAGGTCGACCTAACCCCTGTGTACCGCGTCTATAAAACTGTAGCATTATGTCCACGCCGACAAGTATGTAATTCACTTTCTATTGCGGCCAATTGCTGGAGGGGTGTATCTAAATCGTCTCACCATCTGTCAATGTTTCTCTTTGGTAGAGAGGCTGTGGTATTTGTATTGTGATGTTTTTAAGGGTAGGTTGTTGATTGATAATGTAATAAGAAAAAATTAAAAAAACATTGAATTGGGAATACGGAGTGGCATGGACATAGACGCGCAACCTGTTACGCTGCCTTTCCACCAAAGATGAGCGAGGATGCGTAGCAAGGGATGCGTGTGAAACCAACCAATAACATCGCTTCATTTTTATAGCTTGAACTAAGTTAGCGTTGGTATTGGTTAGTTTCACACACATTCCTCGCTACGCATCCTCGTTCATCTCTGGTAGAAAGGCAGCCTTACCATGGAATGTTCTGGAAACTTAGTTGAAAAATTTGCTTTTTCATACATTTTGGCAGCGTAAGTATTGCACTTTTGTGAGAAACAGCTCAAGAATCATGTATTGAATCCATTTTAACAGGTTGCGCAGGTTGTTGTCGATGTCCCCTGCCACCATCTATAAATTTAGGTCTAAATGCGGTGGTAATGTTGATACTGCCTTATTTCTGTTGTCTTTACTGTAATCAAACTCAAGCATGTTAATAGGTCCTATGTACCTATCGCCATGTCCGACGAGCATAGTGAGCTAGCATAACACACACACAGGAAGAAATAACACTATTTAAGTCATCATCTGCCTTTTCCCAACTATGTTGGGATCGGCTTCCAGTCTAACCGGATGCAGCTGAATACCAGTATTTTACATGAAGCGATTGCCTATCTGACGTCCACAACCCAGTTACTGGGTAATACGATACCTCTTGGAGACTGGTTGTCAGACTTTTGGGCTTTTGAGTACCTCCCATAACGATTGTCAAAAATCCACGAATGACAGCAACGGCTTAACGTGCTTTCCGAGGCACGGAGGGGTCACGGTATGTAAAGATGGTCACCCGTCCATAGACCAACCGTGGCGAGCGTTGCTTAACCTGATCGATCGACCTGTGCGGCTGTTATAATTTAACCTTAAGTACCTATAACTTATTCTCAGTGTTATTTGATTTTATACTCCGATCCCAACAAACGACCAAACCTACCTATGGAACATTCGGGTAGAAGGATATTACGCTGGACTCAGGACTGCGCTGGGTCTGAAAGCTAATTTAAGTCGTGGTCGTCTTGATAAACGAGCACGGCTCAAATTAGCCTTGCGTAACACACTAGGTAACAGTTGGAATGACTTTCATTCTGACAGTTCAATAACATTCATTGCGTTATTTACGTTGTTGAGCAGACACATTTTTCGAACATATGAAGTAATGGATTAAGAATATCGTTCCAAATGATTCAGATTGTGATTGATAGTGTGTCACGCAATTAGGATAGGTACAGCATTTGGAATGTGAAGGTCAGTTAAGTTTCTACGAGCCACACTCTATTCTTCCTACACAAAATCCATAAAACAAATCTTAGGTAAGCAGATGTTAATAATGAGGGAGGAGTAACTAACCAAAAACCGTTAAATCCATTTTGTACCTATTTTTTTGTTCAAAAAGTGATAAAAACCATAAAGCATAGTGTTTCAACGTGATGTAGGTACCTACCTATTTCATGGATTTTGATCAAACCATCGACTTTTAACATTGTTTTTTTCAGTTGGAATTACTGGTTTTTGAAGCGGTTTTTTGTATTGGGATATGTAGGCCTAACCTACCTATTTCAATTATGAGAAGCAAAAACAATTTTTTTTTAATTATTATGTCCTGTTACCTACTCCCCAATTGTGCTTGACAAAACTATAAAGGTAAGTAGGTACCTACATAACATATGTAGGGAACCACAATAGGTACCAACAGTAGTTACAAATTGGCCTATGACCACAAAGGACTTTCATTTTCCTTACTAAAAAAGCAGCATCCACAAATTACTTCTGAAAATTGACCCAGATTTATGAAAACGTTTTTTCTGTGTCAGCTTCTCTTTGCCCTCGAGCCGTGTTTGCACTTCAGCGCAGGTTCATTTGCAATTGAAGTCACAACCTCTCGCCTGAAAAAAAAAAACAAGAAAAAAATCGCGCACCACGTACTTAGATATTTGACAAATCCCCGCGGGCGGCCGAACACAAACCTTCTACGATTATCTCATTCACGCTTCAGTGTTTACGCATCTTCCCTTCCATTCCCACGCACTGATTGCTTTAGGTTCTTTCTCAGAGACGCTCCACCCGCGCCACGTTTATTTTTCATTTCTTAGGGAGCGAAGAAAATAATTTTCCGTGAGCTTTGAACCCGCGGCGAGGGAAAAATGGGAAATTTGGAAAATGTAATTGGATTCTGGACTAATCTCGACGCCTCTCGTATTTTATAAGAGGGGAGTGCGTGTTGAAATAGAAATAGGTACCGTCTTACGTACCTACGTATTATGTAGATAGCTGTATATAAGAGCTTCTCCGTAAATTAGTATTGAAGTGGGTATTCAGTATTTTTTCAAGTGCTGAAAATCATATTGTAAATCTTCGCTCCATTCCCCGCTGGCATTTCATAAATTAGGTTCATGATACTAATGGAGCAGTTCTTAAAATTAAATCCTTACAATCGTTCTACCTAGGCTATCAATAAATTACCAGAATAAAACACCGTGCGATTTTTTACGGAAAATACTTAAAAACGCATAAAAAAACTTAAAACAAGGAACACGTTGCTTAGCGTTTTTTTCTTGGTCTCTACTTTTATTACTTTCAGATTTGTCCTCACTGACCCATTTTATGGGACCTTTCGGTTTCTACCTACCTAGGTACCTACTAATTAGGTAGGGAAGACTGGGTACGGTTGAAACAGCATTAATAATTCGTAAACTATTAGCGCACATCGCTAATAGTCTGAGGGGTACAAGGGCAGATAGACGCGGCCGGCGAGTCCGGACATGAATCACAGTGACGCGTTGCACTTTGCGCTCTGTGTACGTTTCCAGGGGACCCTATTATATTTTTTCGACAAAAAGTAAGTATTTTTTCTATTGTTTTCTTTTTCAAATTACTTTGTTGATATTAGCATTTCTGCAATATTGTTAGTTTTTATTTATGTTTTGTCTCGACGCTGTTTTATTAGCGTTTGAGGGGTATGGGGACGGATGAAACAATTATTGTGGGTACGATTGAAACAATGACAACCATTGCTTTTTTCGTTGTAATGCCCAGACAACGTATCAAAAAACTTCAAGAGGCGAGTATGATATAACTCACTACGAAAAACATCACGCCTTGTTTCCCAGAAGGGTTGGGCAGAAGTGTGCCTATAGTAGGTCTTCATAATCTTCGTGTCGCTGGCATGACTGCATTTTAGATCTTGTTGGCCAAAACTTTGCCACTTCCACGGCATCGTCGGTGGCAGCACAGAGGCGCCTATAGTGGGGTACACTCACATTTCCCCAGTTAGGGATGCGAATCTATTAATGCTATCAACCGAGAAATCAACAAAAATTCCAGATAGAAAACCCAATAACACTGCCCGATCTGAGAATTGAACCCAGGACCTCATCTTCAGGAGTAGCGCTTGCAACCACTAGACCAACAAAGTAGCCTTGAAGTTTTCTTTAATTTTATTATCTAAATAATTATGGCCCACCTTCAAAATTGGTTGGGCAGCCTTTTGTTTTTAACCGACTTCTAAAAAGGAGGAGGTTATCAATTCGGATGTTTATATATTTTTTTATGTATGTTCAGCATAACTCCCTCATATATAGATGGATTTGTAAATTTTTTTTTTCGTTCGAACTGTTATAGGGTCCCTTCAAATAGGCTTTTTAAAAAAAAGAAATTATTTAAAAGGATAATTATTATTTATTTAATTAATTAGAACAATAAAGAAAAAGGGACCCTTATGCAACCGATCACCGTAAAGGTTAGAAATAGACTGACTTTAGTACCAATGATTATTGCTGACTACGACTATTGTACTGAGATGGCTGAAAGCCATGATGATTAAGCAATTTAGGGTTCAGTGTGTGCTTATAACACCTCCCCTATCAGAGTGAACTTTGGGGATGATTACCAAAGTTAACCCTAGAAAGAGGTTCTTAGGGCTGGAGCTGGAATTTCTTGAATGGTTTGCTCCAGTTCTACAGATTCCGATTTAGATTTATCGCATTTGCGGAAACTATATTTGCGAAGGTTGCAATTGGGTTTACAAAAAACTACAATTCTATAAACTAAGTAAAACAAAATAAAACATACAATTAAACTTATAACTACTGAATAATGTGTCCCATATTTAATTATGTGGGGTGTTTCCTGAATTTTATCAACGTCTGATAAGAGGTTGTTGATTGCTTTGCTAACATGATTCATATCATCTAAGTTAATTTGCTCTAAGTTGGTAGGGGACATATCATTCGTTATACTATTTGTTTTACAACAGCTACTATTTATTAAATTGAAATCTGGCAGATTAATAGGTGAAGTCAAGTTTAGAACATTGCTATATCTAGGTAACAGTGTGGTACCTCTACAATAGGCGATACAACTGGTTGGTATAAATAAGATGCCAATACCGAATATATTTATTTCCTTTATCTGATTGTGACCTTGGCAATCTAGTGACAGTTTCGTTAATTCAGATTGAACATATATGAATTTATTATCGTTGAGTGATTTAAAGATATCTAGATTACCATGAATAAGTTTAATATTACAGATCGCGGGAATTTCTTTGATAGTTTTAGATAACAGTTCGCTTTCACAACTTGGTCTTGAATCAGTTTTGTAAATAATAGGAATTTCACATAAATATTCTGCTGGATGTATTAGTTTACAATTTTCCAATGACTCTAATTTACAGTAATTTGATTTGTCTTTAGTTATAGCTATATACTTAGCGCTTGGTACAATTAAACCAAATGTGTTTAGTTGATTGGCGTCGTGAGGTGTTGGCAATGCAATATTATTAAACAAAGAATATTCTTGATTGGATATCAAAGGGACACGCAAAAGAAATACTAGTTTATTGTTAAAATAATAACACAATAAAGTGGACATTTTTATAATAGTATGAACTGAACTTATATCTAATTGTACAGGTAAGTTTAGATTATTCGGCAGGTGCCTTACGTTATCAGCTAATTCTCGGTACATAGCGGTAGGCGACATAACGGACGGGTGCAGTATGTTTTGACTACAAAGCATTATCGCATTTGTTATATCTTCAAGTTGAAATGTTAGGGTGACCATGGAAGTTTCCAATGTATTACGGACAAAATCTAGTTCTAAAATATGCGTAGTTTTAGAAATATTTTGAATACTGCTCGAGAGTTTGCTGATAGCGTCATTTAACTTTACTTCGTTTTGTTGAATCTTGTGAAACGTATTATTATATGTTGATATAACAGATTTAGTTATTAAAATATTATTTTTCATAAAAGATATAATTTTATCTTGATTATTTTGCATTGATTCAATAGCTCGATCATATTGAATAGCATCGTCTTCATCTAAAGTACCAAAAACTTGTTTTAGAATCGTTCCAATTCCTCCAATCCATGCTCGTTTGTTTCTGTGGTCACCATTATCAGTAAGGTAAGATATGGAACTAAATAGTTTTATTAAATTTCGTTGTTGAACTAATAATGGTTCCACTATATTGTGGCATTCTGAGTGTTTGATGTAGCCGGTTTGTTTACATGTATAAATTACTGTTTCTAATGCTGAATTTATATTTTCTATATGCGGTTTAATATGTAATATATCCAACGGCATAATGACATTTAGGATGCCATTATTGATTTTTAATTTCCCTATGTAATCGAAGTATATTCCAGGACTCGCAGTTATCGCGTGGACATACTCGTTAGATGGTTGGAGCTCCGCTGAGGCACTGTAAGTACATAGGTATGCATGTATTATGAACACTAACTAAATATTTAATGTAATAACTATTTACCTAACTAGTCTATAAGGGTTACATAAAAATAATATATAGTCTATCTATACTAATAATATTGATTTAATTATGATTCTAATTTAAAAGTTTTCTTTCACAGGTCGTTGGCGACTTCAGCGAGTTTCACTTCGTCATAGTGGTGACGGACGTGTCGTCTGTTTATCAATAGTGATAAAGTGTTATTGCCGTGAACTTTTACGACTTTATACGGACCTTTCCATATAGGCGATAGCGCCTTTCGCATTCTAAGGTGGTTCTTTAAGTAAACGTAATCGCCGATTTTATATTGTATTGGCCGACTATGGGAATCATAATATGTTTTAGACGTTATCTTAGATCTGTGGACGTATTCAAGAGCTTTATCGCGAGAGTACTTTAAGCGGTTTTGTAGCATACGGACATATTCGGGGTATGTGGCGTCCAGGCTTTCGTTACATATAGAGTTTGGGATAAACGGTTTATTGCCGAACATTAATTCATACGGGCTGTAGTGCGTTACGGTATGAACAGTAGTATTATAAGTAAGCATGGCTGTATAAACATAACGGGGCCAATTTGTTTGTTCTTTATTGACAAAAGATTTTAAATATTCTTTCAAGGTTGAGTGGCTCCGTTCAAGGGCGCCTTGTGTTTGCGGGTGGTATGGAGTTGACCATAGCTGTTTAATTTTTAGAAATTCACACGTTTTCTTGAATAGGTCTGCTGTAAAGTTAGTGCCTTGGTCTGTCAAAATCCTTTTTGGAAGGCCAAATATTGATATGAAATGTAATAAACATTCGCATGTTTCTTCGGCTGTTGTGCTGCGCACGGGGTACGCTGTGGAGAATTTAGTGAAATCATCTTGTAGTGTTAATATGAATTTAAGGTTTGCCGGACCGGATTCTGGAAGAGGTCCTACTATATCAAGCGATATGCGTTCACACGGTTTAGTTGACGAACTTGTAATTTGCATTGGTGCGCGATTTATTTTGCGTAAAGCTTTGTTTTCTTGGCACGATTTACAACTTTTAACATACGACTCTATGTCATTGCGCATACCTTTCCAATAATATAACTGTTTCAATCTATCATGCATACGACTGACACCAAGGTGACCAGCTATGGGTAAGTCATGATTGTCGTAGAGAATTTTCTTAACTTCAGACGGTGATGGGTAAGTAACGTTATTATGATAGATATCTATTCGTATGCCAGTATTATGAAATAGGTAGTTTATAATATTATAGATTTTAATATAACTGTGTTTTTCAAAAGGGTCACGGAAGTCGGATATACTAATTTCTTTGATTTGATCGGTTATTACAAGTTCATTACGAATATATTTGAGAGTTTTAAATATTTCGTCATATGCCGTCTGGTCGAAGTGATGTACTTTTACGTACAAGAAATAGTAGTCTTTATTTCCTGATTGGACTTTATAGAAGGTATGTAATTGTTTTTCTTGGTTGCGAATTTGGTCTTGATTTTCTAGATTATTTAATATTTCTTCAATATACGGATTTGTTTCATCCAAATCGATCGATGTGGGCACTAAAATAACCTTAGAAGTGGCTTTTAGCAAACTGTCATTATGTTCGATAATGTGTGTATTGAATGATTTATTTTTATCCGCTATTTGTTTCAGGAAGTTGGAATAGTCGACGGTGGATAAGTCAGGGACGGAACTGAGGTGCGCGTCTTGAATTATAGTGTTTTCTGATGGGACTCTTATGGAGGCAGGATTTAGGGATTCTGTATTAATAAGGTCTGGGGTAGGAATTTCAAAGAGATGGTCGGGATTAAGTTCGTCCGACTGAAGGGAAGTAGGTGATGTAATGAAGTCGAAGAAATCTCTGTCTGAATTACTGTCAAAATTTTCAGGTGTAATATTAGCTTCGGAATTTAGAAGATTAGGTGTTGTTAATTCGTCAGCAGTAGGTTGGACGGGATTAACAGGGAATCTAGACAAAGCGTCTGCGTTGGCATTTATTTTACCCTTTTTATACTGAATATCATATTCAAATTCTTCAAGTTTCAACCTCCATCGAATGAGTCTAGATCCGGGATCTTTACAATTGAACAACCATTGAAGCGGCTTATGATCTGTTACAATGGTAAATCGGCGACCATATAAATATGGTCGGAAAGTTTTAGTTCCAAACACTATCGCTAAACATTCCTTTTCCGTAACACTGTAATTGCATTCGGCTTTATTTAAGGTGCGGGACGCATAAGCAATTGGAAGATCATGCCCGATGGGACCTTGAGACAGGATAGCTGATATAGCGTAATTAGATGCATCGCAGGTTAACAAAAAGGTTTGATTAAAGTCAGGATATGCTAATATAGGTGCTTCGACTAGTTTATTTTTTAGGGTTTCGAAACTAAGTTGTTGTTCGTTTGTCCAATTAAACGGGGCATCCTTTTTCAGGAGCAAGGTAAGGGATTTGGCTAGTTTCGAAAAGTTAGGGATAAAACGCCTGTAGTATGACACGAGGCCCAAGAAAGATTTAATGTCTCTTGCAGATTTTGGAACGGGATATTGTGTTACAGCTTTCACTTTATCTGGATTTGGTTTTACGCCGTTTTGGGTGATAATGTGACCTAGGTAAGTAACTTCTTTTCTGAGAAATTCGCATTTTTCTGGTTGAAGTTTTAAATTGAATTCTCGAAGTCTGTCGAAAATGGCCTTGAGATTTAGGATTGCTGAGTTTAAATCGAATGCATACTGGACTATATCGTCTAAGTAAACAAAACAACGAGAGCCTTGTAGCCCAGCAAGGCAAGTATTCATAAGTCTCTGAAACGTACTTGGGGCATTTTTTAAGCCAAACGGCATTCTATTGAATTGAAAGTGGCCTTGAGGTACAGAAAAAGCTGTTTTCGGTGCGTCTTCTGGTGATATCATTAATTGATGGAAGCCTGATGAAAGGTCTAGGGTAGTGAAATATTGGCTTTTACCCAATTGGTCAAGAATTTCGGTAATTTGAGGGATAGGATAAATTTCACCTATTGTGACGTCATTCAACTTTCTATAGTCAATTACGATTCGCCATTTCTTTTGGCCCGAAGCGTCTGCCTTTTTAGGAACAATCCATATAGGAGAAGACCATGGGGAATTTGAGGGTTTGATGATGTCTTGGTTCAACATTTTACTAATTTGGGTATCCACTTCCTCCTTATGGCACTCTGGAAAACGGTAAGATTTTGTATGTATCGGAGTGTTACTGGTGGTTTTGATTTCATGTTGAATGGTTGGCGTAAAAGACAGAGGCTCTTCAGGTAGGTGGAATATATCAGAATAATCTGAGCATAAATTAAAGAGCGCTTGAGCTTCTTCGTCATTCAGGTGGGAGGTTCTCAAGGAATTTAGAACTTTCCTAGTACGTTCAACTACGTTTTCACTAAGAGGAGTCGATTGAATAGGATAAACGACAATTGGGTCTAGTTTAAGATTAAGGTTGCGTTTAATCTTAACAGGTTTATTAGAGGTGTTAACAACGGTTATATTGACTCTATTATTGTCTTTAACTTTTGCTATACAATTAGCAACTAGAAGAGTATTAGAAAGATGTTGATCTAGGATCACGCCTTCTTTTAATTCTGGATTTGTGACGGAACATTCTATTACAGTCTCTGTACGTGGTGGTATGATGTAGCATGAGTCAAAGAAATGGATTTTAATTTCATTGCGAGTTATTTTAAGAACATCACGACTGTAGTCAATGTTACAACTGTTGGCCGTCAGGAAATCATTACCTATAATGCCATCATAAGGTAGGTTAATTTCTTTGATCATGTGAAATTTATGGCTAATTGACTTGGAATCAGAAACTTTTAATTTTAAATTAAAATAACCCATAGTTTGAGTGGTTTCAACGCCAGGATCGATGCCTTTAATGCTTATAGGTTTATGAATGATTTTTGGCTTGTTTAGGACACTTGATTCTTTTATCAAGCAGATTGCAGACCCTGAGTCTACAAGGAGTGTTAGTGGAATATCAGAGACTTGTGACTCTATCAACACATGAGGTAGTAGTTTTTTAGAGGTATCGATGCTAACCTCATAAATTTTATTAGGAGAATTGAGGTTTCCGTTTTGGGGCTGGTTACCCTGCTGTATAACCTCGGGAGAGTTAAGGTTGCCGTTTTGGGGCTGGTTACCCTGATGTATAACCTTAAGAGGATTGAGGTTGCCGTTTTGGGGCTGGTTACCCTGATGTATAACCTCGGAAGAGTTAAGGTTGCCGTTTTGGGGCTGGTTACCCTGATGTATAACCTTAAGAGGATTGAGGTTGCCGTTTTGGGGCTGGTTACCCTGATGTATAACCTCGGAAGAGTTAAGGTTGCCGTTTTGGGGCTGGTTACCCTGATGTATAACCTTAAGAGGATTGAGGTTGCCGTTTTGGGGCTGGTTACCCTGATGTATAACCTCGGAAGAGTTAAGTGTGCCGACTTTGACTTGACGTCCCGTTCGGCACGGTTGCAGGACGTTTATTCGTTTAAATCTTCCACTTCGACATTTTCAACTTCGTCGTCGTGGGTAGATTCATCAGAGTCATCGCAATCATCGATGAAATTGACTTGAGGACGTTTAGGATCGGGTTGAGACCCAGAGGATTTACTTTGATCCTGTTGAGGTTGGAAACGCGGGTAACGCTTCTGTCGCTTTTGACAGTTATTTATATCATGACCAATTTCCTTGCAATATTTGCATGTAAGGTTTGGGTCGTGTTTATGATTGCTACCCGACGTACTTGGTTGCGAAGGTGATTTCTGCGAGTTTTTATTGTTCTGAGGAAAGATTTTAGGTTTGGACCTATTTTGGCTAGCCTGTCTTTCATGTTGTGAGCTATGATTTCGCCTATAAAGAGTTTCTAAAATCCTTTCTTCGGAAATGGCTAAGTTAACGGCCTCATTGAAAGTTTTAGGTGCCCTACACCTTACCATGTTTGATACGCGAGGGTTTAAGCCCATAAGAAAGTGGTGGAGTGTTAGGTCCTCCATGGCCGCTGTGCGACCTGGTATTTCTTTGGCTTTATAATTAGAGAGTGATATCTCTGTTAATAATTGAGAAAGGTAAGTCTCCATGCGAAGGGCGAATTGTCCTACATTTTCAGACGAAGTTTGTTTGCTCTCCTGGAGGTCATTAAGTAAATGTGTATAGTGTTTTCTTTCTGAAAATTGAGTTTTAAGGAACTCTTTTAACTGTTCCCAAGATGTGAACTCTTTAATCGAACACGCAATTTCGGCTTTGTCTGTAAGTTGACATAATATGTATTTAAATATAATTGGCTTTTGTGCCTCGGATGCTAGTTCGTAAGTATTATTGCAATTATTAATAAACGAATTTAGTTTCTCGCGACTGCCGTCATACGGTTTTACGAATTTCAATAAAGTATTAAGCTCCATTTCCACTGTTTGCCTAGTGATTCTTGGTGATAAGATTGGAGATTTTAGGTCTGAAAGCTCAGATGTAATTTCAATTTGCAATTTACTATCTTCGTTTTTTGGTACTTTAGGAGGCATAACATACAAATTCTAGAACAAAATATTAATTTTAAACTAGCAGAAATAGAGTTACAGTTAGCAATTGTTCGATGACTTACAGGAATGCGTAGGCGGCGATAAGAGCTAGAGCTGAGAACGGCTGCATAGCGACACTCACACGCAGATAACACAACCGATACTCTTAGATTCACGGAACACTTGTTAGACTAAACACAAAACACTCGCGGGTCATAGGACGACACTTATGGCGTTTCGGGATCTGCAGGATCCCTGGAGGACTCGCAGGATGCTCGGAGGACTCGTAGGATGCTCGGAGAACTCGCAGGATGCTCGGAGGACTTGCAGGATGTTTTGAGGACTCGCAGGATGCCAGAAGTATGTGAAGCTATTAGTCGGTTGAAGGACGCGACTGGCGCTCACAGGATACTCGCAGGACGATTAAAGGCTGTCCACAGGACACTCACAGGATACATGTAGGCTGCACTTATTATTTATGCACTCAGGATGTACACGACTCGCAGAATCGTAACGTGCTACTTATGAACACTTCACTGGTTTTATTACCATTAAATTATTTTATAGGATTGCAGGATACGGAGAGTCTATTTACTGATTTAACGCAAATGTAGTTTACGCGAATCGGCACTGGGGATTTCCGTATCCCACCGCTGCCACCAAATGTTATAGGGTCCCTTCAAATAGGCTTTTTAAAAAAAAGAAATTATTTAAAAGGATAATTATTATTTATTTAATTAATTAGAACAATAAAGAAAAAGGGACCCTTATGCAACCGATCACCGTAAAGGTTAGAAATAGACTGACTTTAGTACCAATGAATTATTGCTGACTACGACTATTGTACTGAGATGGCTGAAAGCCATGATGATTAAGCAATTTAGGGTTCAGTGTGTGCTTATAACAGAACGAGGTTTATTTCGAAATGATCATTTAAATTTCGTAAAGATCTGATGAGGAGTTTCGCAGACAGACAACGGAACTCTTCAATAAATGCCAGCAAATCAACCGCGTTTGCTGCTATAGCTTATTATGCATTGTTTACGCAATCACACTACATAACATCACGCATGTACCCTTTGAATGGGTAGGCAGATGTGTTCAATAGCTTCCTGTCACTGATATTCACAAAGCAAGTAGTGATAAATGAATTTGTATGGGGTAGGTAGGTACAACTAAAAAGTGAACAATAAAAACATTTTTACAAAAAAAAACAACCGACTTCCAAAAAATACACTACAATGGGAAAAATAACTTTAATTTCGAAAGTCGGTGTCGAAAAACGAAAATACAGAACCAACGACACCGAATTTCGAAATTAAAGTTATTTTTCTCTTTTCAGTGTTTTTTTGAAGGCGGTTGTTTTTTTTTTATAGTGTTACGAACATAGTATTATCGAAACCATACTAAGTATGAAACAAGCCTTTACTCACAAAGTTAAAAATCTTTATTTCACTAGAAAAACGCTTCTCAGTTTTGCTACCTGTAGGTAAGGTAATTATGCATGTCCGTGACTACCGCAGGACCACCAACGCCAATCGCTTCCATATTTGGTAAATAATTAGTGCTCAATTGGTACTAATTAGTACTCGAACAACAGAATTGGTACCTTAGTAGTTTTCGAGAAAATCGACTTTGAAGGTGGTCCTGCGGTAGTCACGCTCCTTTCAGCAGGACCACCATGAGCGACGAAAAAGGGCCCACGCTACAGCTATTCTAAGTATACAAATAATTAGTACCCATAAATGTGATATATTTCGTAAAAAAAACAGAACTGTAATATTTGTATTTACCGAGAAATCAACGATGTTAACTTTCTCGCAATTGTTCAGCAGGACCACGATTTTGAATGTTGATTCCAAGTTAGAGAAGCTTGTCGCTTTCCTCAAACCTACATAGAAAATTAGTACCCTGTAAGATAAAATTAGTACCCAAAATTCAAAATTAAAACTCCAGTAGTTTACGAGATATACCATGCCAATGGTGGGGTGGCGGTAGTCACGGTGCCAAATTTTCATTTCAAGATTTCCCTATTAAAAACTCTGTGATTTCTTCCCAAATTTATACAAAAATTAGTACTCCTAAAGAAGTTAAAGCGACTAAAAATCCAGATTCCTAAGTGTTGTATTTTAAGAGAAATTAACTTTCATTACTTTTCCATACTAAATCTTCGCGTATAACCCGACCAAATTAAGTTGTCAATGGTGCCATTTCCATTGTTCACAAACTAAACTAAATTTGAGTTCAGTGCATCTTTATTTTTCTGTTTCATTATGAAAAGGACAGACAATAAATTTTAGTTTATTTATTTAAAAAAAAAGTTTCTTTTAAGGGCCAATTAGATCGAAATTTACAGAAATATTTCGATGTTAACGATATTAAAAGTTGATTTAGTAGATATTTTAAATATATGTGCTTGTCGGACGTAATAGGTTAATAATTATTATTTAATACTTTTCATATCAATATGAAAACACAAAAATACGCGTGATGTGCCCTTTGAAATGCATATTATTCAAATATAAAGGTACCTATTAGGTACTTACTTTTAGGTTTGTAATCCTTTTATACTTACGTTATTAGCAACATGGTAAATTATGTTTTTAATACTGAGGTAGGTACTTACTGCTTGCAGCAACGGTAAATTAGTAGGAAAGAAATAAATACGAAATGCCTATCGCTCGTTAATGATATTCATTTACAAAAATACAGAAGGTAGGTACCTACTTACAAAACCTACAGAATAATAATTATTCGAGTACTTACCTACCTGCCCACGTCAATAACAAAGGTATCACAGGCCATGGGTAGCGATAGGTTATTTTTTTTTTCTTAATATGTACCTAAATACACATTTTGTATAAAAATTTAGATATTGAACTGTTGTTAATACTATTCCGACATCGATAAATTTATGTGCACGAGTGGACATCTCTTAAACAGCTCAATACCACCATTGTTGCTGATTCCCTTGTTCACAAACTAAACTAAATTTAAGTTCAGTGCATCTTTTCTTTTTATTTCATTAAGAAAAGGACAAAAGATAAGTTTTAGTTTAGTCCTATCAAATTAATCAGCGTCTGACGTAAATAGACGTTACTTTAGTAGGCATGTTTTTAATCACGTCTAAACTTGTATTGAGTAGTGTCAGGCGCTGATTACGTTGACAGGACTAAACTAAAATTTATTGTCTGTCCTTTTCATAATGAAACAGAAAGATAAAGATGCACTGAACTCAAATTTAGTTTAGTTTGTGAACAAGGGAATTGGCACGATTGACAACTTAATTTGGTCGGGTTATACGCGGATATTTAGTATGGAAAAGTAATGAAAGCTAATTTCTCTTAAAATACAACACTTAGGAATCTAGATATTTAGTCGCTTTAACTTCTTTAGGAGTACTAATTTTTGTATAAATTTGGGAAGAAATCACAGAGTTTTTAATAGGGAAATCTTGAAATGAAAATTTGGCACCGTGACTACCGCCACCCCACCATTGGCATGGTATATCTCGTAAACTACTGGAGTTTTAATTTTGAATTTTGGGTACTAATTTTATCTTACAGGGTACTAATTTTCTATGTAGGTTTGAGGAAAGCGACAAGCTTCTCTAACTTGGAATCAACATTCAAAATCGTGGTCCTGCTGAACAATTGCGAGAAAGTTAACATCGTTGATTTCTCGGTAAATACAAATATTACAGTTCTGTTTTTTTTACGAAATATATCACATTTATGGGTACTAATTATTTGTATACTTAGAATAGCTGTAGCGTGGGCCCTTTTTCGTCGCTCATGGTGGTCCTGCTGAAAGGAGCGTGACTACCGCAGGACCACCTTCAAAGTCGATTTTCTCGAAAACTACTAAGGTACCAATTCTGTTGTTCGAGTACTAATTAGTACCAATTGAGCACTAATTATTTACCAAATATGGAAGCGATTGGCGTTGGTGGTCCTGCGGTAGTCACGGGCATTAATTATGCTCATGGGTGTACCAATGTAGGTCCGCCTCATTTCACCTGGATTCATAGAACATCAAAATGCTGAATCATTTTCTTTGCTAGTCAAGTCGTTTGGGTGAAAAATATGCGGGCAGCCGGAGTATGCGCGAACCCACGCGCCACGTCACAGGGGATCCTCTTGTACCCACGCTTTTTTATTTGTGATTTACTTCAAAGGTTTTGAAACGCGCCGTTGACGCGCGTTTGTAACGATACGCACGCGAGTCAGATACTGGCAGGCACTGCTCTGTAGGATAAAAGCGCGTTTTAAAACGTGATGTGCACAGGTCCTAAGTTTGGCCACTTTTTGGCCAAAACTCGCAGAAATCGAAATTGAACCTTCGGTCGGACATTACTTATCAAAACTAGGCTTTCGATGAAAACAATAAAATATACTACAGAAGTATTATGTAGAGCTCCAGGTTGTGTGCTATGGTAATGTAGTGTAAACATGAACAAAAGTAGAAGACCATCTCATTGGTTTAGTGGTCGGAAGCGCTGCTGCTAAGCTCAGCATGCTCATGCTCAGCAGTAGCGCTTGGTTCTGTGTTCTATTCCCAGGTCGGTAATGTTTATAGGGATTTTTCAGTAGCACCCGGCTGTCTGGATTTGTGCCAGGTTAATGGCAATAATGCGGGGTGCAGACCAAGAGCTTAGCTAATGTTAGTTTAGGCTAGCTTGCATAGCTGACGCAGTTTTTCACGTCCGTGACTACCGCAGGACCACCAACGCCAATCGCTTCCATATTTGGTCAATAATTAGTGCTCAATTGGTACTAATTAGTACTCGAACAACAAAATTGGTACCCTAGTAGTTTTCGAGAAAATCGACTTTGAAGGTGGTCCTGCGGTAGTCACGATCCCTTCAGCAGGACCACCATGAGCGACGAAAAAGGGCCCACGCTACAGCTATTCTAAGTATACAAATAATTAGTACCCATAAATGTGATATATTTCGTAAAAAAAAAAACAGAACTGTATCATTTGTATTTACCGAGAAATCAACGATGATAACTTTCTCGAAATTGTTCAGCAGGACCACGATTTTGAATGTTGATTCCAAGTTAGAGAAGCTTGTCGCTTTCCTCAAACCTACATAGAAAATTAGTACCCTGTAAGATAAAATTAGTACCCAAAATTCAAAACCAATACTCCAGTAGTTTACGAGATATACCATGCCATTGGTGGGGTGGCGGTAGTCACGGTGCCAAATTTTCATTTCAAGATTTCCCTATTAAAAACTCTGTGATTTCTTCCCAAATTTATACAAAAATTAGTACTCCTAAAGAAGTTAAAGCGACTAAAAATCCAGATTCCTAAGTGTTGTATTTTAAGAGAAATTAGCTTTCATTACTTTTCCATACTAAATCTCCGCGTATAACCCGACCAAATTAAGTTGTCAATGGTGCCAATTCCCTTGTTCACAAACTAAACTAAATTTGAGTTCAGTGCATCTTTATCTTTCTGTTTTATTATGAAAAGGACAGACAATAAATTTTAGTTTAGTCCTTTCAAAGTAATCAGCGCCTGACACTACTCAGTACAAGTTTAGGACGTGATTAAAAACATGCCTTTAGTAGGCATGTTTTTAATCACGTCCTAAACTTGTTTGCCTTTAGTAGGCATGTTTTTAGTTACGTCAATTTACGTCAAACGCTGATTAATTTGATAGGACTAAACTAAAACTTGTCTTTTGTCCTTTTCTTAATGAAATAGATGCACTGAGGATGCACTGAACTTAAATTTAGTTTAGTTTGTGAACAAGGGAATCGGCACCAATGGTGGTATTGAGCTGTTTAAGAGAGATGTACACTCGTGCACATAAATTTATGCATGTCAGAATAGTATTAAAAACAGTTCAATATCTAAATTTTTATACAAACTGTGTATCTAGGTACATATTAAGAAAAAAAATAACCTATCGCTACCCATGGCCTGTGATACCTTTGTTATTGACGTGAGCAGGTAGGTGTACTCGAATAATTATTTTTCTGTAGGTATTGTAAGTAGGCACTTCCTTCTGTATTTTTGTAAATGAATATCATTAACGAGCGATAGGCATTTCTTTCCTACTAATTTACCGTTGCTGCAAGCAGTACCTAAGTACCTACCTAATTATTAAAAACCTAATTTACCATGTTGCTAATAACGTAAGTATAAATAGATTACAAACCTAAAAGTAAGTAATAGGTACCTTTATATTTGAATAATATGCATTGCAAAGGGCACATCACGCATATTTTAGTGTTTTCATATCAATGTGTACTAATTATGTACCTATTATGTTCGACAAGCACATATACCTATTTAAAATATCTACTAAATCAACTTTTAATATCGTTAACATCGAAATATTTCTGTAAATTTCGATTGCTAATTGGCCCTAAAAAGAAACTTTTTTTTAAAATAAATATTATAGTTGCTCAGGAAATCATTATTAATTATATCATTTTCTGAAACCTGTAAATATTGAGACGCGTGATGTATTTGAAATTGCATACATTTATTTCTCTAACTAAAAAAAATCTTGAAACCATAAAAGAATAAAAAAGAACTCAATCCACGACATGCTTCGCTTGCTTGACTGAATTTGATGTTGTAACCGTTTTAGGTGTAAAAAAGGCATTTGTAAAGTTTGCAAATACCGTACCGGTACTTTTTTTACATCTAAAGCTAAATATTCGGTGTTACGATATTAATTATTGCATTTCATAATCAATATTCTAGTTCATTAGTTAGCCATATTTCTTATTTTCATACAGTAATATTGACAAATTAATCTAAACAGCGAAATATTTGACAGCTATTTGCGACGTTGCCCACTTTCAGTATAAACGCTCTTAAGACTGTTTTTACTTGTTTTTGTACATCGATAAAATTTAATTGCAGTATCGCCTTAGTCAATACCTAGTAGGCCTATCTTAATAGTCCAATTTAATTGATTGATTAGTGATACTAAACTTAAGTGCACATTTTATATTGTTGTGTATGTTTTAAGTGCTTAAAATTTTACTGATTTTACAAATTGTTATCGAACTGTGATTTATAATTAATAAAACTTATTCGATTAATAAATGTGTTTTATCTACTTTTCATAATCTAGCTTTAACAAAGTGGGTATGTATTGAATAGGTAACTAAAAATACACGCAAGGTCCACAGATATGTCAGTGGAAATTTGATAAAATTGGAAATTTAATTAAAAACTATAGGTACTGAAAAAATACATACCTATTACTTATGTAATCCTTTTATACTTACGTTATATAGCAACATAGTAAATAAGGTTTTTAATACTTAGGTAGGTACTGACTGCTTGCAGCAACGGTAAATTACATATTAGGAAAGAAATGCCTATCGCTCGTTAATGATATTCATTTACAAAAATACAGAAGGAAGTAACTACTTACAATACCTACAGAAAAGTAATTATTCGAATACTTACCTACCCGCCCACGTCAATAACAAAGGTATCACAGGCGATGGGTAGCGATAAGTTATTTTTTTTTTTCTTAATAAGTATAAAAGTTCAGTTTGTATAAAAATTTAGATATTGAATGTTAATACTATTCCGACATCCATAAATTTATGTGCACGAGTGTACATCTCTTAAACAGCTCAATACTATTGACAACTAAATTTGGTCGGGTTATACGCGGAGATTTAGTATGGAAAAGTAATGAAAGCTAATTTCTCTTAAAATACAACACTTAGGAATCTGGATTTTTAGTCGCTTTAACTTCTTTAGGAGTACTAATTTTTGTATAAATTTGGGAAGAAATCACAGAGTTTTTAATAGGGAAATCTTGAAATGAAAATTTGGCACCGTGACTACCGCCACCCCACCAATGGCATGGTATATCTCGTAAACTACTGGAGTATTAGTTTTGAATTTTGGGTACTAATTTTATCTTACAGGGTACTAATTTTCTATGTAGGTTTGAGGAAAGCGACAAGCTTCTCTAACTTGGAATCAACATTCAAAATCGTGGTCCTGCTGAACAATTTCGAGAAAGTTATCATCGTTGATTTCTCGGTAAATACAAATGTTACAGTTCTGTTTTTTTTTACGAAATATATCACATTTATGGGTACTAATTATTTGTATACTTAGAATAGCTGTAGCGTGGGCCCTTTTTCGTCGCTCATGGTGGTCCTGCTGAAGGGATCGTGACTACCGCAGGACCACCTTCAAAGTCGATTTTCTCGAAAACTACTAGGGTACCAATTTTGTTGTTCGAGTACTAATTAGTACCAATTGAGCACTAATTATTTACCAAATATGGAAGCGATTGGCGTTGGTGGTCCTGCGGTAGTCACGGACATCAGTTTTTCATACTTGTGTGCAGACCGCAGACTATGTAGAAGTGTGAAAAATTACCTCAGCAATGCATGTTAAGCTAGACTAACTTAGCTTAGCTCTTGGTCTGCAACCCGCATTAGGCTCGCCACGTTACATGGGATAAACATAGAGAGTAAACTATAGCATCTTACCCTTCGGGGAATAAAGGCGTTATGATAAGAAAATAAGGTAAGGATTTAAAACTATAAAAATAAAACACAATAAATACTTCATTGTAAATATTAATTTCCAATATTACTTTATGCTTATGGTAACCAATGATACAATGTTACTTTCCGTGAACGCGGTATGTCGCGTAATATCGCTATACATAAACCTAGCCATTGGCATGTAATATCACCGTGACTGCCAACGACGACGCCCATGCGAGACATATAAAAATGCTATCTCATATTGATCAACTCCCGCATAAAGGCAGCTTACAAAACTAGATAATATCTATCTTATAATTAACGTTCAAAAATCACTCATCAATTTGTTTTTTTTTCAAAGTCTGTATATTTTAATGAACATAGATGTCACAAGTATATTTTTTATAAACAATTTTTTTTTCTATATCTAATTGTCTATAACAGAGGCACACAATGCTTAGAATCTAGCTCGATATTGTGGAGCTCACGTTTCCAAGTAAAAATGTTACTCGATAACAAACTTACTATAACAGTAGTCCGTGGAGTTTGTAGCACTCGTCAAATTTTATCGCCGCTCTATTGACACCAGTATTACTTATGACGGTTTATTCCAGTCCTGACGGGCTGGAAAGGACTATAATATAACTGCTTATAACTATTATAAATCTTTGCACATTATCTGATAAGTAAAACATATTCCTCAACCAAGTCACACCGATATTATTATACTGGCATCATTCACAAAATTTGACAAGTGTGTACGCAAATTTTCTTAGTAATTACTCTATAAGGTCATTATTTCTCCTAAACTAATACTATAGGCGGCCCGCCGACCTCGCTTACAGTGACCAGAGTCGGTTATCTTACACACTAACCTATGACATAACTGTTTCTCTTATTATGTACAGGCTCTGGAAGTAAACAGATATGTCACCCCATTTTTTAATTTAAGATAATGATAAAATCTTGAATTTCTTTACATTTGGTGCCCATTAACATCTGTATATATTTATTTAAACTGCCTCTGTACAATATTGTCTTTCCTTATTATAATGTAATGTTAGTAAATTAAAAAATGGAGTTCTTTGGAGCGAATATTTGAGATGTTTGTTCCGTAACTTTATGTTATGGGGGCCAGCTGCGAGGTAAGTCGCGCGTCTTAATCAAAAGCTATTTGGATAAAAGCATGTTTAATGAGTGAAACAGTGAGAGATTGACTATGTGATATTAAAGATGTCTCTATGAAAAAGATAGTCAGTCGGGCAAGTCTGCATGATGCAGACATACCAAAATGCTACTAATTTGATAGACTATCGGGGTACATAGGACATCTCCACGCCAATCACAAAGTCCACATTTTATAATACTTTCACATAAATCGACCGATGTCACAGAACTTACAGCTTAAACCTACAAAAGACTAGAACTAAAAAATACAACCTAAGCAATTTTGAATTGTCATGTAACTAAAACTTAGCTTTCTTTAGGAATAGTACTGTTTAATAAATAAAATTAAAATGCTATTTACAACGAAAATATTGCGGTAAATATGATCATACATACATACATTAACTGTATTAGGTTGCAATATCACACTAACTTTGACAATAGCTACACAATCTGTGCTCCACATTGTATATCTATTGTGCAGTAACAATACAAAGTTAATAAAAATATACTTCCACGCTAGAGTTAAGTGTGACATTGCAAAATGCTATTTTACAAGTTTCAACAATAATTTCAGAATTTTCAGTCAATATTTTAAAATGGGAGCCTCTTGTGGTCCAAATGGTCTTCAACTAAAAGAGTTACAGACGTAAACCTAATAATAAAATATAATACCGATGCAACAGCATGCAATAAAATTAATATATATAACTATAATATATTTTATTTGATTGTGCAGTGATAAATGTGCTTTCTCATAAAGAAACTATATGTTGGCACAAGTCATTGTATTGCAGAATTGAAATTACAAATAACTGATTCATTTTGAACATTTCTTTTTATGATTTAATTTTGAGTACTTTTCTTATAACCAAATGTCTTTCCTAATAATATTTTTCCTAATCAGAAATCGTATCACGTTAATAATAGTACCAGGGTAGGCATCAAGTCTTTGCAAAAATATCTACATTAGGTTGTAGAAACTGTGTGTTGATAGCATAGTTTGATATGTTGTGCGAGAGATAACTAGTACAAAACCTTCAAGAAACTAACATTATTTATGTTTAATTTCACACTGATAACGTTCTAGAAAACAAACACCAAATCTTAGGATAAATGCCGATTAGAATTAAGTACTTGAGAAGCTGTAATGAAAGAAGAAGACAATGTTGTTTGCAGGTTATTTCTAGGGTCGATAATGTACAACTAGACTAGAATGTGCTAACTTAAAATATCAACAACGTGTCGCGTGGCAACCGAACTGTCCGTGGTATGCGACCAACACACCGTCACTCACTATATATCACTGTTCAGGCAGCGTCCGTCTGTGCGGGCTCAAGCTCGGGCTCCGGCGAGGCGCCCTCGTCCTCGGATCAGGTCTTCCGCAACTCCACCAACTTCACGTCCTTAACGTGCAGATTGTGCTTCGATTTGGCCGCGAATTTGATGACCGCCTGCGTTGAGACGAGAGGCACATGTCGGAGATCCAGCCTGTTAAGAAAAATTTAAATGCAGGTCAGTCTCTATGGTATTTTATAGAAATAACTGTTTCTGTTGAGACTCTCAGGTAACGGACAGCCCAAAGAATTGTCAAACATAATAGTGGGCGGGGCACATTGCTCGCAGAACGGATGGCTGGTCGGGAGAGTTCTGAATTTCGCTGCGTCGTCGGTACGATGTCGGTCACATACCGGCGCATGATATAAGAGGCACAAGACAGTGGCGATTCTTATTTTACTTTTATTCAAAAGGAGCAACAAACAGCTACAATATAAAATGAATACGACGGCTTAGCCACATGGCAGTACTTTATACGGCGACTTGTTCAAAATTGAGTTGTAGACGAGATTGAATGATTCTCACCGCACGAGGTTGGGGCAGCGCGCCAGGTGGTCGAGCGCGGCCTCGGTGAGCAGACGGCAGCCCGCCAGCGACAGGCGCGCCAGCCCGTGGTGCGCCAGCTGCGCCGCGCCCGCGTCCGTCAGGCGCGCGCACGACGACGCGTCCAGCTCCACTAGCTTTGGTAGTGCCTGGGACAATAGCAGCCATTTTAGATGTTATACTAGCGACCCGCTGCTGCGTCGCACGGTTTTGTACGCCTTTATAAAACATCGAGATTTCTTTATTCTTTAGTTTACTAGTAACGTATTTTACGCATAATCCTTCTGGAATAAATTCTCTAAAAGATGGTGAAAACCGCATCAAAATCCGGCGCGCAGTTTAAGAAAACAACGTTGTCACACAGGCACATACAGAAACTTTTATTAATAATGCCGCACGTGTCGATTCATGGACTATAAAGTCTTCTCCGTGCCTCAAAAACCATATTATGCCATTCCCCCCGGCTGTCATTCGTAGATTGTGTACAGTTGTTACGGTTAAGACTGGAAGCCGACTCCAGTATAGTTAGGAAAAGGCTAGGCAGAGCGAATGTGTCATTAGCAAGTCGTTACCTGCACGACGTAGCGCATGGCGACGTCGGTGATGTCGGTGCCGGGCAGGCGCAGCACGGCCAGCGCGGCCAGGCGCGAGGGCTCGGCGCGCGTGGTGTTGCCGCCGCCGGGCCGCGAGCTCTCGGGCGGCGCCAGCACGCCGCGCAGCTTGGCGTCGTCCAGCGCGCGCGCGAACGACAGGTCCAGCGCCGTCAGCGGCGGGCACGCGCCGCTGCGCAGCGCCAGCGCGGCCTCGGCGGGCGAGCCGGCCAGCGACAGCGAGCGCAGCGCCGGCAGCCGCGCCAACAGCCTGCGAGGACACAGCCGCATGTTAGCTCTTTACTTTCATGAATGACGCGAGCTCTCTTGATCCTATTTCCCACTTAATAATTCCATTGACGAAATCACTGATGGTGGTTACCAACTTCCAGAATACACCCTCTTAGGGAATGTGGAATAAAATTGACGTCTGACAGTATGAAGACACTGTCTCGATTTTTTTAATTTTTTCTCCGTTGAAGAAATCACGAATCCCATTACATGTTGCCAATCTCTAATCCTCTTACCAATTATAGAAAACACACAAACCTTATAATCTATCCCCCTTACCAATAAACGTATTATAGCAGATGAATAATTTACACATCAATTTCTCTCGTTCAGTCGTCAGTAATTTGACTTTCGAGAGAAGAAGAAAAAGCATTGTGTAACTATACAGACGGTATACAACGTTTATTAGTAAGGGGGGTAAGAATACAAAATTAATTGTATAATTACCATGCCAGTTGCCTCCTAGCAAGATGGCACCACTCAAGCCCCAGTGACAATGGTTGTCGTCTGGCGATGCCGGCCAGCTGAGCGGCTGAAACGCGCACTTGCACGAATGACATGCTGCGCCACAGAGAGGGATCCATCTGGAAATACAACGAAAATATTATGATTTGACGAAAATTTTATCGAATGTGGCTTGCTGGTTCCATTATGGATCAATTTTCGGTCAGACTCTATTAAATGGAACATCCATAAAACAGGTAGTCTTAAGACTTTTAACCTAAAACCTGCGACAGTGGCTCCCACACTTGAAACATTAGATAAGTTTTTTTTTTTATCGTTTTCGATGTTTTTTTTTTGGTTAAAGTATTGTTGGTGGTTGTTCGACTCAAAATAAACAGATACTTTAAACTTAATATATCATGTAAGTATTTTGAGAAAACTTCAGACGTAATGGTTATCGATATCTAAATACGATAAAACAAAAAACTGATCTTCTCAACCCATACTTTAAAAAAAAGCAGTGGCACTCCGGAAGTGCCGACAGAAGTGAAAACAAAACACAAACAATACTTTGCAATCACTCACTGACATATCGGTTATACAACCGAGTACATTCCGAGGACAGCCGAACACATCCGAAGCGAGTATTTTTTAATCGTCTTCTAAACAAAACACGCGCGGTATCGCTTACGGTAACAGTGGCGCGAGTTCAATGGTTTTTCCCATCTCAAAAAATGCCCAACGCGCCTAAAGAAGTTTTCATTTGAAAAATCATCTAACCACATTTTATTTTCTGCGAAGTTTCGCTAGGTAATTTTATTTTAACGGGTTTAACTTACAGAGTACTCTGCCCAAGCCTTGCAGACGAGCGCGCAGGTGGCCAGCTCATGCGGCGTGAGTTTGGCGAACACGCACAGCATGGCCTCGCGGTCCAGCCACGGCGAGCCGGCCGGGTTGCACACCGCGCTCAGTGATGGCGCGGGCCGGATCGGGTACATCGGCTTCTTCATGATCTGCGGGCGAAAATCAGAGATTAAGACAAGGCTAGGAAATTTATTGGGCGAAAGAACTCGCGTCTACAAGGATAGGTTGATGACTCATGGAGCCTTGTTCTTTCACCTTGAAAAGCTCACACAAGCGCCATTAGGCGTACTACACACAATTTCTGGTACTACAAATAATTTACTAACTCACAAAATTTACCTACCTTCATAATAATATTATAAAACCTGATTTTAGAACTAAATATGCAAAAAAAAATATTGTTATAGGAATACTCGCAGAGATTTGTTGTCATAGTAGGTAATACTTTTTTATGGTCACCTTTCATTTATTTTCGCCAATCGGTAGTTTTATATTTTACTAGCTGCGCCCCGCGGTATCACCCGCATAGTGTCGATCCCGCGAAAATATCGGGATAAAAAGTATACTATGTATTAATCCTGGTTATAAACTACCTGTGTGCCAAATTTCATCAAAATCCGCTCAACCGTTAGTGCGTGAAGAAGTAACAAACACACTTACAAACTTTCGCCTTTATAATATTAGTGTGTGTGATTATAATGTATAAAACTAGATTTTTCAACTTTAAAAACAGTTAAAGGCTGGCTGGCTGTAATCCACCACGTGGGCCCAGTGCGGGTTGGTAGATGTCACGTCTTCGAATTTTTGATTCTAGGACATGCTGGTTTCCTCACGATGTTTTCCTTCACCATTTTGAGAGCAGTGGTGATGGAATAATTTACACAAAGTAAGCCTGTAGTAAGCCTGTCTGGGTTCGAACCTACGACCTACAACTCGTAAGTCGCGGCTGTTACCACTGGGCCACCACTGCTCACGTCAAAGCTTGTTATTTAATAATTAACATTTCAGACTAACTTTCCTCACCTTAGCGGAGTGGTGTGTGAGCTGCAGCGCGAGATGTGCCCGCAGCGCCTGCTTCTTGGGAGCCTCGTCCTCGTCGCTGGCGCGGCGCTTCTTAATCGCCGGCTCCCAGCCCTCTCCCTCGCCGACAGGATTCCCTTCCTCCTCGCGCTTGATTTCTGTAAAATAAGATATATGGCGACTAACTCTACTATCGTGAGAAAACTAGTACGTTCTTCAAGCCAAATTGGAAGACGTGACATCCACCAACACGCACTGTGCCCAGATGGTGGATTTTTCCCCTCTAAAGACGAAGCATGAGACCCAGCAGGTGGAACATCGCTTATGCTTTCAATTTGATTCTAATCATGAAACTGAACAACTTCGTCAAACAAACAGCAAAATACGATACACACTATAGAAAATTGATCAGCTGATCACTCATTTCGTATTGTTTTCAGAATCAGATGTTACAAGTCTCGTTAAAGAGAAACCTTACTAATACTTTTACTCTTTTAAAAGGCGTCTAAGGGATAACGTCAGCCGGGTCAGCGGGATTGTCCGAAAGGGTTACCGCTGGCCCGGAACATAAAGGGCTAAGGAAGGAACACAGGTGGGTTTTAGTCAGTAAGAGTCTGACACTCCCGCTCCACCTAGAGCGGGAGGGGTCATTTGATGACTTCCCATTGTCGTTCCCACGTCAGGAGAATGTACTATAAGCGTCAAAGCTATAATAACAAAACAAAATACAGCAGACACTAATCCATTTACCAGGCTAATATTTCGTCAAGATTATTAAAATTGTAGCCATAACTTTCGGCCTATTTATTTGTTTGGCCTATATTCAGCAGCGGACGTTTACTGAATGATGGCATGTATTTACCGTCCTCAGACTTGATATGTGGAACTTCATTCTTGCCTTCGTTATCGGAGCCGGCTTCTGATTTGATTTGCGACTGGGATGTCGGCGCTGACGCCTTATTCTGAAAACATTAATAACGGTCATAAGTAATTTGTAAGTGTTTATATCAGTGGCGAACGTTCCATACAACTCGATTCCTACTGACCCTTTGAAAAATGGCACAGTCAGTATTCTATAGACCAGGGATGGCCAACCGGTCGACTAGTAGTTCAGTCGATCGTGGCAAGGAAAAAATATGAATGCGTAGAACAGACTGCGCAACGTACCTAATCACTAACTGCTGCACGCATCATCTTGTATCATTTTTCAATCGCCGTTCCGTCACGTTATTTATTCTCTCTTCTATGCAGTTTAGCTCTCTTTTGTTTTCGGTGCGCGATAACAATAAGCGGGAAGCGTACGGGACGCTGGAGTGGGGCGCGGGCGGTTGTCAATCCGTCAGTTAGTGGACGACTGACTAGCGGAGTTATGAGTGGTTACGATTTATATTTTCCCTCTTAATAAAATAAAAAATACTGAGATGATTTGATGAAGATTTCAAGAAGTAGGTATGTAATTGGTAGATCGCCCAGGGTATCTTCAGTGGACAGTAGATCTTGGGTCTAACCAAGTTAGCCACCCCTGCTATAGACGAATAATATAATCATATTAAAGATATCTACTCTGGCTTACCTTTTACAAAAATTGACCCTCCGCTACTGGTGTATATTATATATTACTAGCGACCCGCCCCGGCTTCGCACGGAAACATTATTATTATTATACATATAAACCTTCCTCTTGAATCACTCTATCTATTAAAAAAAACCGCATCAAAATCCGTTGCGTAGTTTCAAAGATTTAAGCATACAAAGGGACAAAGGGACATAGGGACAGATAAAGCGACTTTGTTTTATACTATGTAGTGATTCAGTATTTCGAAAGAAGGAAGCTTGAGGAGCCAACCAATCTTTATCTCACTTTTCAAAGTGTGTTTCAGATTAGTGTAAGGCACCTGTGCCACCACCAGACTATTAGCAACGAAAAGCGAGTAGCAACTAGAAATTGACGTTTGTCAGGTCTTGTCTCTGCTACTAGCTAGCGGAGAGAGAGTTCTCGACAACAGTGTGAACAGTTAGGGAGTAAAAGAGATACATAAATTGTACGTGACTTGAGCGAGAAAATAGTCAATTCCTAGTCGGTGGTAGGACGGGGGTCTTTCGGTGCAAACCCTTAATAAGATTAATAGTTTTATGTTATGATTTTACCTGTATGCCGTGACTGATTTGTCCGACGTCGGAGCCCACACTCATTCGCCTGAGGTCTGATGACTTCTGACGGGCGCGGAAGTGGCGAGGCTGAAATAAATATATATTTATATTTTCGTACTTTAGCTGTCTCGTCGCCAGTGTGTGTGATCTTTAAGCAATGTAATTATAGAATAAGTCCAAAGAATAATAATCACCTAAAAATAGTTATTGACTTTTATTACCGTCCTCTCTTGGTTGCATTTTTACGATACATGGCAAGAGGGGGTACCAAAATAGATTTCAAATAATTATGCTGATATCCAACACTTTGATGAACGACTGTCTTCCTACCTTGTAATCATGGTTGAGCCCCATGGTGGTGCAGGTAGGGCACTCCCAGGAGTTGGGCAGGTCCTCGTTGATCTGTCCGCCGGGCGGCACGCAGGCCGGGTGCACGATGCTGTAGCACACCGAGCACTCGCGCAGAGATGACGGACCGTTGCGACCTGCAGAAGTATAAGTCTTAGTATGTTGTGGAAAAACGTCTTCTTATTTCGTTTTCCCGTGTAGAAATATCGCGGCGGGATATTATGACGAGGGTAGTTGACTTTTATGCCGTCATACGCAAGCAATGTGCGTCTATGCAGCGGCGTTTCAGGGGTAGTCCTAACAACATACTTGCTACACTGGTGGACAAAATTGATGGGCCATTTTTTAGACGTCCATGTCGCCAATTAATTTATTAAATTATTATTTACTAACAATTAGGGTAAGGTGATACTAACACTATTAATAGTATTATCTTTGGTCTGAAATAAAGAAAATGATTGATTGAATAACGCGCACTGGATTTTCAACTGTCGGTGCTAAGCAGTGAGTTAAAAACCCAGGCTGTTAATGGGTTTTTCGCAACACAATAACAGACTAATATCTGGTAAAAAAAATTAAATATTGTCTTCTCATTTGTATTTGATATGGTTTGTATTGTTTTATTATTTCTCTTTAGTTTTCCTTATAGGTAGACGATCAAACAAATACCCATGGTTTTCTACATATTTTTATGAGGCATTTCTTTAGAAGCAGGGCTGATAATACCAAGAACAGTTTATTACTTACCATTGTTACCTTTAGCTTGTGGCGCCACAGGCGTCTGCATCCAGCCGTCAAGATGGCATACTGCACATGATGCTGTAACTGGTAGCATGGGCTGTAAAATAGAACAAAATAATTTGTATATACTGTACCACAAGAATTTATTGCCCTTTTTACGATTTCAATTTTCCTAAAAAAATTGTGTAGAAAGTCATCGCCTGTTGGCTTTAGTTTTGAAACTGAGCTTCGGTATATCGTTCAGTTTTATCGTAAAGAATAGTCTGCTTAGGTGTTTTAAAGCACTCACGTACGTAAACATAGTGAAACAAAATGAAGTTTCTTTTATTTAGTTATATTATCTATGACGATTAATAAAGAATGTTACCTGTAGGCACTGTCGCATGACACAGGTCTGCTTGGCGCGGCCCATTCCGCCAAACTTGACCATGTCGTGGCAGAACACGCATTCGCCGCAGTCTGTGCGCTGGCACGCCTCGCACTTCTTACATCTGAAATTACATATTTACAATTAAGTTACATATTTAAATCGGTAAATTGTAAAATCTAGCAAAATTGAACCTATTTGCACTTAAACTGGTACCATGTATAAGTTACTGTAAATTAGATTGTTTTCAGAATGCTTGGTTCTACTGAAAATGACGTAAAAGTATTGAATACTAGCTGCGCCTCGCGGTTTCATCCGCATAAGTCTCGACACCTAATTCAGGAATGTCTGCCCATGTACCAAATTACATCCAAATCCATTCAGCCGCTTGAGCGACGCTCCATAATACGTACCGGGTGCGCCTCCTGCGCGGCGCGCTGTTGGCGTGGTCGGGGCGCGCGCGCGCCGGCCCGCCGCGGTGCAGGCCGCCGCGCCCGCCGCGCCCGCTGGACTGGCGCCGCTCTGTAGTATAGTACGTACCGGGTGCGCCTCCTGCGCGGCGCGCTGTTGGCGTGGTCGGGGCGCGCGCGCGCCGGCCCGCCGCGGTGCAGGCCGCCGCGCCCGCCGCGCCCGCTGGACTGGCGCCGCTCTGTAGTATAGTACGTACCGGGTGCGCCTCCTGCGCGGCGCGCTGTTGGCGTGGTCGGGGCGCGCGCGCGCCGGCCCGCCGCGGTGCAGGCCGCCGCGCCCGCCGCGCCCGCTGGACTGGCGCCGCTCTGTAGTATAGTACGTACCGGGTGCGCCTCCTGCGCGGCGCGCTGTTGGCGTGGTCGGGGCGCGCGCGCGCCGGCCCGCCGCGGTGCAGGCCGCCGCGCCCGCCGCGCCCGCTGGACTGGCGCCGCTCTGTAGTATAGTACGTACCGGGTGCGCCTCCTGCGCGGCGCGCTGTTGGCGTGGTCGGGGCGCGCGCGCGCCGGCCCGCCGCGGTGCAGGCCGCCGCGCCCGCCGCGCCCGCTGGACTGGCGCCGCTCTGTAGTATAGTACGTACCGGGTGCGCCTCCTGCGCGGCGCGCTGTTGGCGTGGTCGGGGCGCGCGCGCGCCGGCCCGCCGCGGTGCAGGCCGCCGCGCCCGCCGCGCCCGCTGGACTGGCGCCGCTCTGTAGTATAGTACGTACCGGGTGCGCCTCCTGCGCGGCGCGCTGTTGGCGTGGTCGGGGCGCGCGCGCGCCGGCCCGCCGCGGTGCAGGCCGCCGCGCCCGCCGCGCCCGCTGGACTGGCGCCGCTCTGTAGTATAGTACGTACCGGGTGCGCCTCCTGCGCGGCGCGCTGTTGGCGTGGTCGGGGCGCGCGCGCGCCGGCCCGCCGCGGTGCAGGCCGCCGCGCCCGCCGCGCCCGCTGGACTGGCGCCGCTCTGTAGTATAGTACGTACCGGGTGCGCCTCCTGCGCGGCGCGCTGTTGGCGTGGTCGGGGCGCGCGCGCGCCGGCCCGCCGCGGTGCAGGCCGCCGCGCCCGCCGCGCCCGCTGGACTGGCGCCGCTCTGTAGTATAGTACGTACCGGGTGCGCCTCCTGCGCGGCGCGCTGTTGGCGTGGTCGGGGCGCGCGCGCGCCGGCCCGCCGCGGTGCAGGCCGCCGCGCCCGCCGCGCCCGCTGGACTGGCGCCGCTCTGTAGTATAGTACGTACCGGGTGCGCCTCCTGCGCGGCGCGCTGTTGGCGTGGTCGGGGCGCGCGCGCGCCGGCCCGCCGCGGTGCAGGCCGCCGCGCCCGCCGCGCCCGCTGGACTGGCGCCGCTCTGTAGTATAGTACGTACCGGGTGCGCCTCCTGCGCGGCGCGCTGTTGGCGTGGTCGGGGCGCGCGCGCGCCGGCCCGCCGCGGTGCAGGCCGCCGCGCCCGCCGCGCCCGCTGGACTGGCGCCGCTCTGTAGTATAGTACGTACCGGGTGCGCCTCCTGCGCGGCGCGCTGTTGGCGTGGTCGGGGCGCGCGCGCGCCGGCCCGCCGCGGTGCAGGCCGCCGCGCCCGCCGCGCCCGCTGGACTGGCGCCGCTCTGTAGATACCACGTCGTCGGGACCTGTAAGCAATGCAATATTATTATTAGCAAGCCGCGTATTCTTTGGAAACAATGTCTAGGCACACTTTTTTTAGTATGAATATAGTACAACAGTAGCATAGTAAAAGTTCTCATCCCGCTACAGGAGCACGGCTATTTAAATGCCTGCCTCAAAATTTGGTCCTTCGAGCCGGATGTCGAACGTCACCCTCAAATTAACTCATACATAAGTATGTACGTAACTATTTCAATAGATAAATTCTGCTTCCAAACGATTACACAAAGTTGATACCGATTTTGATAATACAAAGTCATCAGAGTATTACGTGACTGAGTTTAGCTAATAATAATACATAGTTTCAATAAATATATAAAATGCTACTGATGTTTCTAAGTTTGTTCTGTATTGTATTTTTATTTATTTGTCATTATCATAAACATCTTTTCAGCCGAGAGCGTTCACTGTTGGACAAAGGCCACCCCCATGCACCTCCACTTCGACCAGTTTTGTGCTTTTCGCATGCAACGGGTTCCTGCGGCCTTCACAAGGTCGTCAGTCCACCTTGTTGGAACCCTTCCAACGCTACGACTTCCGGCACTCCACAACTTTTCGGCCCCATCGGCCATCTGTTCTGTGAGCAATGTGCACTGCCCACTGCCACTTAAAGTTTGGCAATTCTTCGGGCTATGTCGGTTACCTTGGTTCTCCTGCAAATCCCTTCATTTCTGATTCGATCACGCAGGGAAACTCCAAGTAGAGCACTCTCCATTGCCCTTTGGGTGTCTTTTAACCTTCTAATAAGGCCTATTGTGAGCGACCACGTTTCAATGCAATACATCATCACTGGCAACTACAAATACAAATAAATAGGCCAATGATGATTTGTATTTGGAGTAAAATAAAGTATTTCATAAATAAATAATAATATATATTTTTATGCCTACCTTTGAGTACCGGCACGCCAGTAACAGCCAAATGCTGTTTATCATGCCTGTGCTGCTCCACAAGTGTGCGCACATCTTTGACCAGCGCGATCGGGTCGGACAGCAGTTCCGGCACCGACTTGCGAGCCGCAGGCAGTTGGTGGAGATACATTACTATTGCCTATGGAAATGAAGATAAGGTACATATTATAAAAAGTTATTTTCTGCGATGTTTCTAGTAAGTTACTAATGAATGCTCAAATAACGGCGAGTTATTTACGTAACATACTATCAGTAGCAATGGCTTTCATTTTGACAGTTCAACAACATTCATTGCATTATTTACGTTGTTCAGCAGACAAATTTTTCGAACGTATGAAGCAATGTATTAGCAATAACCTTCAAATTGATTCAGTTTATGATTGATAGTGTGTTGCACAATAAGGGTGGTGGAGTTATGGCTGTTTGAATAGACTTGATACAAATGTTAGGTTCACGATCTAAATAATTTACGATAACCTACTGAAAATCGATACTGAAAAACGATCTTCGTGTTTCAGTATCGATTTTCTGTAGGTTTATGCGTGGTCTTCACAATTTGGAAGAAACCTATGTATTTCCACTAGTGTATTGCTATAGGCTGTGTTGACGATGCTTTTTTTATTTGAAGCAACTTCTTCCGTTCAGTACTCAGAGTATCGTATTTAATTTTAAATTGGAAAAAGTTAGTTCCCGCGTTTTATGTTTTGAGAAAAATCGGCGTAAAGGTTTCTTTTGATGTTTTACAAAATATTATCTCTACAAACTGACTGTGTGATAACTGTGTGATATGATGATTGTTCATGTGATATCCGCGTATCTCCTTGAAAAACGGGTATTCGACCTTGTACATGTTAGTCTGTGCTGAATAAATCTATTTTCTTTTTTTGTGACATATGTATCTCACCTTGAGGCCATGCAGCTCGTTCTGCGTGAGGTGCACGTGCTCCTTGGGCGCGGCGAGCGCAGACTGTCCCTCGGGCGCGAGGTGCGAGCGGCCCAGCAGAGCCATCACATAGCGGTCCAGGACGTACCACAGCATCTCAGTGAAGAATGGGTAGCGGAACTTTTGTGGCACCTGGAATCGGAGGACGAAATGCAAATTATAATTTGTAAGTATTGGTGGTAATTAGTCTGTAACAAGTGTATTGTAGACAGGCTATTAATAAAGCAAGATTACTACGATTTTTGGGTGAGGCCATTGTTCAGTAGAATTCTTTTGGTTGAAAAGATGATAAACGGCTGCTAGTCAGAGAAAACTCATGCAAAGAGTTAGAACGGGACATGTGCCGAAATAGACTAGAAAATCTAGAAATATTAAAATATTGCGTCAAAATTAACAGATTCACTGTCCATAGAGTAGACACAATAGTTAAACAATCAACATGAATCATATATATTCGTGGGACAGGGAAACTGTTTTTACGAAATTTCACAGAAAATTTCCTGAAGGTGATGCTCACTATATTGTTTACTTAAATTATAATAAACCCCATCTCACCTTAGTAACGTCTTCAACTTGAGCAATCTTCAGTTGTTTTTCAATACCGAACTGGTGCAAGAAGTTGCCGCCGAAAACCAAGGAGTCGCTTGGTGTGTATACAGCGTGGATCCAGCCAGTCGGAATGAAGAATGTGTGGCCAGCTTGCAGCTGAAATGTTAGGAATAATACACAAATATTACATCTGTACTATACCATAAATTCAAAAGTAATTATCTGTTAGCTTAGCTTTTCAAGCCTGAAAGGCTGTACGGATTTGAATGACCATCACATGGGTAAGCAAGGACACAGGATGCTTTTTATCCAAGTAGTATATTCGTGTGCTAATTTTGACCAAAACGCTGGCAAATCCCCGGGCAAAAGTTACATAATCATAATTTTCGAATGAATGAAAGGTTACGTTTGTCAAAACACCATTATTCTCCATCCACAAAGAAGTACCTTTTAATGTTTCTTTCGATATTTATTTTATGAACAATCTTTAGCGATACTTACCAATTTCTAAGAAACTAACAACAACAAAAAGTACTGAGAATCCTGTGAAAATTACAAAGAAAGATTATATTTATGGCTTTTCAGGCAAACCGGCACACTAAATCTCGTGTCTATTTCGCAGAATTTTGTACGTGAGACTTCATTATAAACTAAACTAGCAGCGCCCCGCGGTTTCACCCGCATAAGTGTCGATCCCGTGGGAATATCGGGATAAAAACTATCCCATGTCTTTCCCCGGGTTGCAATCTATCTCTCTGCCAAATTTTATCGGAATCCGTTCAGTGGTTTAGGCGTGAAAAGGTAACAGACAGACAGATTGACAGAGTTACTTTCGAATTTATAATATTAGTATGGATTCATAATATTAAACCTGTAATATTCCCACTGCTGAATCTTAAGCCTCCACTCTGTCTGGGGAAGTGGGTAAACCGCTACGCGAGACTGTGTGGGTTTGTCTTTTAAATTCAGTTAGTATAAATTAATCCATATACTCGCCTCCTACTACATGGCACTTACACATAACTCGCGAAATGTATACACCCAGTATACCACTGCCTCACCCTTTGGGGATCACAGGCATTAGAGTATGCTGCCAAATCCATATACAGAATGGTCAAAAAATCGTGGATCAAACGAGATGAAGCAGGTCATTTCCATCAAAAACTCTTTCTACAGCATGGCCATAATGAAATGCCCTAAAAGTTATGAATATTTTTGTATCAGAGTTCTTTTACAATTATTATTAAAATAATTTAAAAAAAAAAATGTGATATATATAACAATAAAACAAACGGTGTTGTATTATTCCTAGATAATGTATCAGCACTTCAAAAGTTCTATTGCGGCTCTGGGTACCAAATTTTAAGAGCAATTAATTTTTTTCCAAAAATTTTGAAGCATAATAATTTTTTTTTACACTTGAAAAGTGTTGGAAATGACCTACTTTATCGCAAATTTGTCTATTTCGTTTGATCCACGACTTTTTGACCACTCTGTATATGTCATCGATTTGGTGCCCTACTAGTCTTGTTCTTTCTACTAGGGTTTTCAAATCCTTTTCTCATTGATTAGCGAACAAATTATAGCATTATAAAGATACAAAACAATCATTGTTCATTAACGTTTATAATTTACGAGTTCCGACCATATTTTTATGAAGCTATTAAGAACACGATTGCTGTGTGAAACCGTCGTCGCTGCGAACGTGGTGACCGCGTCACGGAATCACACGTCTACCTTTTATTAGTATTTTAGTTCTCGACTAACAATCGTATTAATTAGTAAATACGTAGAGGCGAAAATTACGCCGATTACCTTCCGTCCAATTTAGTTCAGAAGTAGAAAGATCTAAACTAATATAGGAATATAGGTATTTTCACTAATCTAATCTAACTTAAATCATGTATTAGAATTATCCTTAAACTAACCGTTGTTGCATCAAATCTTTCAATACATAACATTTGTCAATGTGTAACACCTAACTAAAATAATTTCTAATTGCATAAAAGGGATTTCGATATGTATTTCAAACGTAGATTTAGATAGAAAAAACGTTTCGTTCGTTTCGTTTCGTTTTCGTTTCGTTTTTTTTATTTGTAGATTTACGAAAATTCTTCCGGGATCTTAAAATTATTGCATATCTTTTTTTTGAAATACACAAATTACGTATTTACTCTTTCCCTAGATAGCTACTATGCCGCCGGTGTCCTGAAACTTTCTGACATGAATTTCGTGTCACAAGTTGAGACTGACTAATAATGCAGACACAGGATTGAACATTTTTTTTTTGGATTTTATGTGTAAATCCCGAAAAATTTGGTAATTGCAAGTTTAGTTAAAAAAAAATAGCCTTTACCCATCTTAAATAAAGCTTATTATCAACTTATTTAATATTTTTCCCGAATTCCGGGAAAAAAAAATGTCGTCGTAAGGAAGTCTCCGCTTTCTGTCTCTGTTCTCCGAATATTAATTATTATAGTTACATTAGCTGTATAAATACTCACATGAACTCGAATGCACTTCTCGACCGTGTCGCCAAAGAAGACATCGGACTGTTTGCCAGAAAGCACCCACTTTTCATACAGCTGCAAGTTCTTTTCAGTCGGTGGGATCAGCCAGAATACTTTGGCGCCTGAAATATGAAAGAAACATCGAAAAACTCCTTTTAACCGAAGTAATGGAGAGAAAAACACAATAGCATAAAATACAAATCATAACATCACGCCTGTATTCCTCAAGAGTTAAGGCGCAGAGGTGTATATTGATTGGGTGACTGGTAATTAGTGACGTAAACACATGATAGTACTAATCATTTTAAACAAGTTTCCCAAAGAATCGATTTTTTTAAATTTACTAATACGCATAACCCTAAAATTAATGAAAAAGAATAATGCATGGTAAAAGTGGAATAGTTTTGTTTGTAAAAAGAACTAAATTAAATTACAGCTTAAAATTATGGTGTATTATTCTTGTTAGGTTCACTCAATACTCTACTGTTGTGACTGGGGTCACGCGCTTCGTAAATTAAAAAAAGAAACGTTTCTTTGGGAAAGTTGTTGAATATGATGAGGACCATCATTTGTTTAAGAATTGGTCCTACTAATTTTATCAGTCACCCTTTAAAGTCCACACTTATTTCACAAAAACACGATAGGTGCAGTTTAAAACATTTATATAAACATAAAATAGGTCATCTGTTTAATCAAAGCTTTATAACAGTAACTTCTATGCTTCGTATACGAAACAACTTACCTCGCAAAATATGGTACCAAACGGAGGTACCTCCGAAATCAATGTGGAAATCTGTGTAACACCCCTTGACTGACATGAGACAGTATTTCTGCACTTTTGGGTACATCATGTCATCCAGAGCGTTTGTTGATTCAGTCTGAGGAAGTAATTAAAAACTTTATTAAATACAACTCATATTATCAGTATGTACGGACGAAACACTAAGCAATAGATTTCCAGTATTTAAACTGACCTCGCATTCTATAGGGGTTCTGTTCAATGAGAGGTCAACTTATACTGGCAATGTATAGCTTGATTATGTCGTCAATCAGCCAGTGTACAATACATTGTAAGTTTTAATACTAGGAACTTAGCCAAATAGACGTTTATTATATTGTTATGAAAAATAAAACCTTGAATGTTTTATGAATTTTGTTGAGTCTACTACGTTTTAGAGTAATAGTTCAATGTACATATATATTAACGCCCGCTGTAAATTTAAAAGGCGTAAGTACAAATGCGTTCAATTTATATTCAAAATATTGTATACATATAGAAGGTAGGTGCACGGTTCCAATTAGTCGTTTCCAATGGATAAGAACCGGCAAGAAACTTCACAGTTACTCTTTTTAAATGGCTTTTTTCTTTTTTTGGCTTTATTAATGTTTTGAAATTGCACTGTTAGTAGGTATGGGAGGACAGCGTTGGCCTGTCAACAAGCCTGTCCATTCTGAAATGATTGTAAGTAGGTACTTGGATCTAAATAAATTTTCCGACATCGTCGTGCTCGCGTGCGGATAGACCGTGTAATACTTAGGTCGTATCGTGCGTGACACGTAAGTATATTTCAAACCCATTCATAAACTATATAATTAGAATTAGGATTAAAGATACAAGAAGTAGCCGTAAACTCTTCAAAGAAGCCTTTACAATGGCTAGTTACAATTTCCTTTGTCCTACTTGTTTGTTTTGTTTATGCTTAGATACTTTTACTCGGTTCAAGGGCAAAGGTCATAGAGGCGGGGGTGAACGTAGCCGAATCTACTCGGTCACCCGAAATAATCCGACGTCTCACGATCTCAAACGAGTCCATTCCGCCCAGTTAGCATATTCTCCGCCCGATACTTTCAGCGTAGGAAACTCTTGCAAAATATTATTTTCCATTATCAGATCGCGTAATAAACTTTTTTTTTAGCTATGTCAGTGAATTTTGTTTGTAAAACCAACCTTGTTGAGTTTGGTTTTTATCAACATGAGATAATAGTAGATTGGGAGCAAACAACTATTTTGAAGGCGAGAGTGTTTCTTTGAATCCAGAGCGGAGCGAACGATTCTAGAGTAGAATCCCAAGCGCAGCGAGGTCTTCTAAAGTAGAATCCTGAGAGCAGCGAGGGATTCAAAGTACGTCACTCGAGCTTAAAATAGTGTTGCTCCCGAGATGGACACTACTTTTTATCACCCTCTATGAAAAAATAAGTAAGTGCAAGTTATGAATAAGAATAGTACGTTTATTTATTTACATACAATTACGAACAATACGAAAACAATACGAACGACAAAAAATAAACAATTACGAACGAAGGCAGAATGCTTTTCGCGCGATTTTAATTTTTCACCAACTTTTTTTTAAATTTGGCTCGTGCGTTTTACTTTATCATATAGCCTTTACTTGTTCATACAATGTTTGTGATTTATCTCTTTGGTGATTAGAACTTTACTAAATCTAAGTTCCAAATTCAAATCAGTTTTAGTCCCTAGGGATTTTTTTTTAGGATTGGAATACATCAAATGACCCCTCTCGCTCTGGGTGGAGCGGAAGGGAGTGTCAGACTCTTACTGATACTGACTAAAACCCACCCATGTTCCTTCCTTAGCCCTTTATGTTCCGGGCCAGCGGTAACCCTTTCGGACAATCCCGCTGACCAGTCTCTAGGGATTAAAGAGCTATTTTAGTCCCTGTTTAAGAAGAATACACTACCACTTTTTTAATAAATGTGATAAAAACAGTATTTATTCAACATTGGATAGATTTAACTCAGTCAGAAATGGCTAATAAACGCGATATCAACGCGAAATAAGTTACACATCATAATAATAACCGTACGCCAGCTATAAACAGATTTTTTCCCCCATTAGGTAATGGGGGAAAAAATCTGTTTATAGCCTACCCCGCAATTCACTTTATTTAGGAAAATTAATGAATATGGTGTAAAAAGATGCTTAAAACGAAGCATTTGTACTAACCGTTATTGTAATATCTAAATCTGTAAAAGTGACCTAACGTGGCTAGGAAGATGGTCACTTTTACAAGGCATTTGTAAAAATCTAGCACCTAAGGCTCCTATGTGATCTATTACTATTTTGTAATATTGTACTGTTTTTTATTTCTTGAACTATATAAAGTTTTTATTTATTTTTCTGCATCTATCGACGTAATATTGTTGCCTGTCGATCTTCGTAGTGTGCGCAGGAGCTCCACTATCTGATCCCACTATTTCCATTTCACTTATACATATACGATTGAAAGAAAAAAGAAAGAAAGAAAATACGTTTATTTGCGGCAAACATGACGCATACGATCATCATCGATCGATCATCGATCATCGATTATATCTATACTAATAATCTATACTAATAATAAAGCTGAAGAGTTTGTTTGTTTGTTTGAACGCACTAATCTCTGGAACTACCAGTCGGACTTGAAAAATTATTTTTGCATTTGATAGCCCAATTCTTGAGGAAGGCTATATAGAATAGAACATCACGCTAGGACCCACAGGAGCCAAGCAAAAAGAACGAAAGTCAGAAATAAGTCTTAGGCGAACACGAAGAAGCGCGGGCAGGCGATGCGATGGAACGGGGTGGGACGGTGGAATAATAATTTTTACACGGACGAAGTCGCGGGCAGAAGCTAGTGTTTAATAATGTCCTTTGCTCAACAACGTAATTATTGCAATGAACGTGACTGAACAGTCAAAATTAAAGAAAATTCGATCAATTGACATGTTAAGCGTGTTACGCAATTACCCCGCAGACCTATTTCGCAATGTTTTTTTAAAAGCAGTTCAAAGGTTTGTAGCAACACTTTACCTGCTGATCCTTAAGATGTCTTGGCCACACGGTATCCACCCAGTCAATGAGGCGCACGATGCGAGGCGCCTGCACGTAGTTCTCGAGCCGAGTGTGCGAGAACTCCAGTGAGATCACGTTGAGCAGACGCTCCTTGTTGGGATCATCGTAGTAGCGCTGCCAGTCCTGAGTGATGAGAAATTATACGTGTAAATACAGTAAAAGCTCTTTATTCGCGGGGCATATGTTCCAAAAATATGCCGCGAATACAGAAACCGTGAATACGGAATGGTAATTTATATGGGATTATATGGGATACGTTCCTAGGTGACAAAATAAAAAAAGCAAATGAGTCATTTTCAAAATATGTGTACGTCACGAAATTGTCAGTAAATTGTTTCGTTAGGAAATGTCAGGAAATTGTAAAAGTAAGGTCGTATTCAGAATTAAGTAATATTGTAGTAGTTACGGTGTTATACCTACTTATAATTATTTTCAGACTATAATTTATGAGAAATATCTTTATAAACTTTAGCACTTAGATTTTTTATATATTTTTAATTTTGCGCGCGGTACTCTATAACAACGATATTCAGTTTTCTTCTAAGATAATCCGTAAATATTTATCGTTTCTCTCTTTTATTTTTATTCATTACATAAAACACTCATTTTAATATTATGTACCTTATATTTTCATACTTTACACATGAGAGCCACAGCCTTACCGGCTACAATTTACTGACGTCAGTAAATGTCAGGAAATTGTTCGTCACTAAACATGTAAAATTTAACCTAAAAATATTTTTTACACTAAATACAATCACATTTACTAGTAGATTGAAAGCGTAATCTATTATTCTTGTCATAATTTAAGTATTTTACAATTGCGGTGGCTGAATTCTTAAAAAAATACTTACTTTTGTTGAGAAGACCTCGTCAGGAAAAGGTTAATTATTTTTTTCACAATTGAACCTACAGAACTTCTGACGTGTCACAACGACAAAGAAAATGGCGGCGCGTCATTGTGATGTTACTTTTCGTGACATGATCAGTGTTGCCAGTGATTAAAGTTAGATTCCCACTCTTCGTGTCACAAAAAGTTGGTAAATTATGTCAATAAATCAATGTCACGAAATTGTTACGATTATTAAGGACATTTTTTAAATGTTCATTCTAAGTTTATTTAACGTGAATTTAAATAGTTTATCTATCCAACATAACACTTAAACATTGTTTTTTTAATTATGGTATACAAAACTAGTAAGTTTCGTACAAAAATTCTGATTAAAAAATATGTTTCCATTGTCATCCAAATAGGGGACAATAAAAAATGTATGGTGTTTTTTTGTTACCTTATTTTAACATTCAACTTATGCTAGGATATGAATCGCAATTCATTGCTTTTTATCAGGATTATTATGCAGAGATGTTTAGATTAGTCTGTGAAATTTAAAAAAATGATTTATGTTATTCGGAACCATTTTATTTTCAAAGATTTTTAATGAGGACAAACGTTTTGTAGTAATAGTACACATATTTTGAAAATGACTCAAATGTATAAAAAAATCAATTTAATTCAAGTTTTTGAACATTTTCATTAAATTATCTTAGGCTTGCAATGGTTTGAAGAATTTTGTAATTTTCTCTTGCTTGGCAGTTTTTAAAAGCTCCTTCAGTTTAGACTGATACGCAGCAGTCGCATTAGCAATTTGCCTTTTAAAAATAAGACTTCGTTCCATAGACGGATCAATGTTCATAAAGAAATCGCAGAGCTCATTTGCTATTTTACAATAAGATCTATTTTACTGTTTTTTTAGTCCATCCTTTGACAGGAGGCGGCAGTGCTAAGGCGGCGCGATCAATTAGATCCGCGAATAAAGAAATTTTTAGCCGCGAATATAGAATTGGGTCGCATTTTTTTAATCCGCGAATAGTGAAAACGCGAATGAAGGAAGCGCGAATAAGGAGCTTTTACTGTAGTTCAGAGCTGTGAGATATTAAATTATTGCTATTGTGAATTGTCGGGTATTCTGATAAAACAATACTACATCGTTCGTTAAAATTACAGTTTCATCTTGAACTACTGCTTTTTGAACATTGTCATTGCTTTTACCATGTCAACTAGTCTGGTATCTATTCAATGCTTGCATTGCAGTATCATTAGGAGTCGTCAATTTCATGACAAATCAAATTGATGGCTTAAAGGTAAGGTATAAAATAAAAATAATAAGAGTAACTACATGATATTTTCAAACTTTTTGTGGGACGGAAACAAAAAATATTAAAATTTTCTAGATAAAAAAACATCACGAAGTTACCTTAATTTTCACGCGTTTTCTATTTCTACTTAAAGTATAGACGGACGGTTGTGAAGTAGCGTGGTAATCATTTTCCACGCTTAATAAGATAAAGAAATAGATAGATAGGAGATAATAAGATAAAAAAACTGTTTCTTCCGAAAGATATAAGTAGCAAAAACATTCTTACTAGCTTTTTATGGCAATCAAGAATGTGAGCGGCCTTACTACATAGCAATTGCACTTTAATGAAAATAGAGAAAGTAAAATATCAATTAATGTTCCTCTCCTAAACATAAGCTTTTACAGTTATTAAAAATTATCATGGTGAAATGAAAATTGTACTCAATAATCCTGCTAATATTATAAACGCGAAAGTTTGTGAGGATAGATGGACAGAGATGGATTTGTTACTCTTTCAGTGAAAAGCGATAAAAGTTGCCTGATTTCGCTCAGTTTCTTTCCAGGATTTACAAAATGTTTTTTACCTCATATCAAGCAAGTAAGCAGTTATCAAGGGTAATTCACACTTAATTAATCGTTATGAGGTGCTAACAGGTTCTTGAAACGTAACTCAAAATAACGTTACGCGTAGTTCCAGTACCGATAATTTGTACCGTTCCACCAGGATCGTAACGAAATTAATTCCTTGGCTATAACGATACTGACAAACGGATCGAAATCTTAAACTGTTCACTAACAATATGATCAATATATCGTTATTAGTATAACGATATAATAACGTTATACTCAACTTTGCCAGCTTCATGACATAAAAGATGACGAAAATGTATGAAAAATAACGTTACAAAGGAATCTGTAACGTTTCACTTGTAACGTTGTTACAAGCGGATAAGCTTAATGTTACTGATAGGTACTTAAAACGTTACTTATAATATTGTTCTACGAAAATGCTATTCTATAACGTTTTCTTTGTAACGTTGTTGATATTTTTAGGTTTTAGTATCGTTACAAATTTTGGAACGTTATACGATAACATTAGTGGTAGTGGTGGTGGTGGTGGTGGTGGTGGGTAGAAGATTAGTGGTAACGGAACGAAATTCATTTCGTTTTCAAGTCCCTGGGTGCTAATAATCCATGTGGTCATAAAAGCGTACTCATGGAATAAAGGGTTATTGATCTCTTATAGCGTAATTGAGGAAAACTGAAAATCCGACTAAGTATACTAATATTATAAACGCGAAAGTTTGTGAGGATTGCTAGTGATACAATAAAGATACCTTGTAAATCCATACTGTCATATCTGTCTATCTGTAACTTTTTCACGCCTTAACGGCTGAACAGGTTTGGATGAAATTGGCACACGGGAAGACCACGACCAGGGTTAGGACATACTTAGAATAATATACTTTTTTTATTTGATTATAGGTTGTTTATATAATGTTATCATCATCATTATCATTTCAGCCCGGAATCACCCACTGCTATATCGGCCTACCCTTTTCTTCTGCTATATTTCCCGGTTTTGTGCGTCTCTCATTGACGATATCGTCAACCCAGCGCGTTTTTGGAAGGCCCTGGTTTCTTTGGCCTAAGTAAAGTTATAGATGTAAATAAATAAAAAACTCGTAAAAATATTTAAACGAGTTCACCATAATTATGAACGGTTTAATCAACAAACTTAAAAACGATTGATTACAACATGTCAATGTATCTCTCATTCCGGTTTGATGTCACAGCCACATCATCTATATTTAGCCGGTCCGACTATAAAACGGCAAGCCGGGACGCTGACGGTAACAAATTATCTGTAATGTGCGCAAACTTTTATCACATACAGAGGTGTGTCTTGAATTTGATAAGGAGCCACACGAAATGATTTATTAGATCTATGAATCGCTGCAAAATTATTTATTTGATTTATTCATTTAATCTATGCTGGATAAGATATTGTTACGAGCTCGGGGTTCGTGAGAACAAAAACTGCCGATTCAATAACCAAAAATGACACGTTAATTAAACAACACATAACAACTCAAACACACTGATTATAAAACACAATTGCACTACTGATGCACATGAAGATCGCTTTCGATGTACAGACATGCACATCAAGCTACCCGAAACTGTCAAATTTTCCCAATCAACTTTGAACCTTATGTTTTGTCTTTCTTTCCGTCTTCCGAACAACAAAAAAATTTGCTCTAATACAATTCGTATGTGCGCGCGGCTTGTCATGAAATCCGATTTGTATAGAAAATAAACGAGACATAACGTTTCTTCAGGTCACGTGGCTTGCTAATTTTTGAGTGCCAGCAAGCCGGAAAAGATCGGCTTATATGAGTGAAAATGCGTGCGCGTGAACGAGATGGAGCAATATTGTCATTCGGTCGGATTCGTGGAATTTCTTAATACTATCGGGACGGAGTTCGGACATCGGACTTCATTACAATTTTATTGACAATTCATGTGTAGAATATTATTTTGACGGAGCGCTATTACAAAATCTAAGTAAGTACTCAGTTTTAGGTAAATTCGACGACGCGCGGCATGGGATGCGTAGGTACTTGTGCGTCTAATGAGGTACGCTACACAAACATGCAAATCGCTATGCGTCGGATGCCAGGAACAAACCAACAAGAACCTTTGCTACTTTGTTTTCGAAATAAATTAAACTACCTACTGTTATTAATTATTATATACATAGTTCATGAAATATTATTTGTACCAATGAATGTTACCTAGAACAGCAGTTTATCCATAGAGTTACTATGGGGTCATAAAAATTTACTTGATTTGTTTTGCACTAATGTGGCAAACTAGTATGCGGCCCGCTGATTTATTCTTCGTTCGTCCCGAAGTTTTGTCCCACATTCCAAAAAATTCTTAGTTCGTCCCATATCACTATTGAAGTTGTGCTTCGTCCCAAATTACAAGCACTTTAAAGGTACAGTCAACAAAAAAAAAATTAAGTACTTATTTGAAATTTTTGAAACAATAACTCAATAATAAAACAATCCTAAACATTTAGGTATGAATCATCTTTATTATCCAGTATCACAGAAATGGTATAATTATAATCATCTTATCATTACTCCAGTTTAAATATACAGAACAGTCAGATCTATATTAAACAAAATTTAAGACATGATAATTATAATTACTGAAAAATTTACCGACCAACATATATACAGTCATTTTTTGATACACTAGATGTGCAAACGTTATGAATTATAATCTTTTGAACACTATTATTCACTGTTAACATTTTCACATTCACATAACATTTCCACGGCACTTTCTGTTCACACATCTCCAAATTATTGAGCCATTTTTGTTTTTTCGTTTTTGTGTGTATTCATAACCACCATGTAGCAGAACAGGTTCACCTCTTCTGGATTCTATAAAAGATATCGGCTCCCGTGAGGTTGATGGTAAACTAAGATTTGCTTCCATTGTAGAACAACTGAAATTAAAGCATAAATAATTTAGTTCCCCATATAGTTATATGATTTGTAAGTTAAATAGGCCGTTGAAATCTAGTATCGTTTGGCAAGAGGGGGGTAAGGTGGAGTAGGGAGGGTGGAGGAGTATGCCCCCACTCCCATGAAAAGGTAATGCACTGTTCTTGAGAAAAACTAATTATTGTAACCTAACCTCAAAACACTTTAAAGTTGCTTCGCAACTTCTTCAACGCAACGTCTTCGGTGCAGCGTGAAGTTCAGCCCCTTCGCCCTTACATAACAAAGGATAGGCACCCATGCTCACCTCCGCAGCTTCGGCTTGCTAGTTGGCTCCGGCGACCAGCCTCAGCCTCTACGGCTCGCACGGGTGCCAAAGCTTTGTTATAGCGGGCGGGGGCTGCTCTCCCACCGCGTCTCCGAATTTTATATACACTATAAGATAGGGGTATCAGTCAAATGACTACGTGGAGTCAGGATGCCCCGATTCGGTTTTGGAACAGATTCGACCTGATATAACTATGAAGTGGCAGTACACTTACTTCCTTATGAGCAGGATTTATAAGGTTGTTATAAAAACACGATGCCGACACTTCGTGTGCGTTAGTTTTTAGTTAATGTAATTTTAATGTTGTATGTATTTATAGTATTTTAAGTTATATTAATATTGTATTGTATGTGTTTTATATGGGCCTTGACGCCTGAAATAAATGGATAAATAAATAAATAAAAACAATAAAACAAACAAATGATGGAAATTGCATCGCTTTTTTATACGTTTCGTTTCAACGATTTTGCACGACATTTTACACACAGACAATAAACTGAGCAGATTTGGTTGTCAATCACCCATTTTAACGTTTCGCTATTTATTCGCTATTTATCTGATTTGAGGTTAGAAACCATTTTTATTAATTTCTCGAAAATATGCATTACCTTGTAGAAAGAGTGATAGCTTTATAATCAAGGATCCAACCCCTACCACCTTTCACCCCTTTTACCCCTTCCTCCTGCCAAACGGTACTAGATCCGATCCTAATTAACTTATAATTTATCAATAATACTTCAGTTAAAAATATTGACTTACCTATGACAAACTCGATCAATTCTCAATCTCACTTTAAACACTATAACCAGGTGACGAATGAGTTGACACTGTGCTGTGCATCACGGGAGCTAGCGTGGAGCCCGTTTTGCTGATAACGGAAAGTAAAGCTATTGGCCAAAAGAATCAATACAAGTAAAAAACAAAGGACGCAATAAAAAAGGGATGGACATTTTTTACCTGCACTTCTAAAGAGATTCCATTGACGTCAGCTGTATAGGTACAACTTACTCACTAACAGCGCCTAAAGAGTGTTATTATAAAATAACACGAGTAATTTTTTTCTCGCGGAGAAGACAGAGAGGAGCGGTTGTGATAAATAGTTGATTGATGTTAAATATTTAATAATACGTAACCCTTTTTTGCCGAATGTACAAAAAAGTAAGTTTAGCATATACAAAAAAAAATATGGGCCGTAGAAGGAATATAAAATAGGATGAAGCAAGAATAAAATATTAAAATTTATATTTTGGGACGAAGGAAGCATATTGTTTGGGACGAACCAGGATTTTTTTATGTGGGACAAAACTCAGTGGGCCGAACGAAGAATAAATCGGCCCGCTTGATGGTGTGTAGTTACCGCAACCTATAGACTCTTGCAATGCCAAAAGCATTACTTGCGCGTTGCCAGTTTCTAAGAAAGGAATCGCACTGATACTTTTTGTATGTAATTTATTCAGCAGGTAGGTAGACATTTAAGTACTCAGGTATTTATAGAAATAAATGCAATGTGATGTTGTTTCTACAGTTTGGATAAAAAAAAAGTCAAAAGAAAGTAAAAAAGAGAAATCAAAAGTCATTTTATTGAAATTGGACTGAGAATCTGCACTTTTCGAACGTCAAAATTATATAAGACAGTCCCCAAAAACACCCGACCTTCACTATTTCCTGGTGCTTTCGATGGGAAGAAGTGGCGCAACAAACTCCTCAGCAGCACAGGTATCTTTCAGTCAAAAAAAAAACGGACCAAGTGCGAGTCGGACTCGCACACGAAGGGTGTACCACCGTAATAATATGCGCTGAAAAAATCACATCGGCAATAGAAAATACACATTTTCGAAAAATTTTAACTCTGCCTATAACAGTTCATGAGACACTGACAGACAGACGGACGGACGGACAGCGGAAGCTTAGTAATAGGTCCCGTTGGCATCCTTTAGGTACGGAACCAAAAAAAAACAGTATAGTGACAGTAAAGAATACAAATAAAATCAGTTTTTGATTATTATAAGGATCCGACAAATATTTCGTTTTCCAAAAGGGTGCCATCGCCAAAAAAGTTTGAGAGTCGCTGGTCTATAGGAGTTGTAAATTCTATCTCTTGACCGGCCGGCGTTAGGCCTTGTGTAAACAATGCGTAGATACGACAATCGACGATGCGATTACCACCGCCAACTCTAGATAGTGATTGATGAGCATTGATCGGAGTAGGTAGATTGAACTGGGGTCATTGATCCGAAACGTATATATTACTATGGACATTTCTCCGGAATTGGTGGTAGTCAGAATTTCATTAGTTAGCCGAAATGTATATCTATCTATAAAAGATCTAGCCATAAAACGCTAAAAATAAAAAATAAATATTAAAGCTTCGATCGGAATTCGATTGTTTTTATTATTCAACAGATAAATAATGAATTAATTTAGTTTTGATACCTTCCTTTAAATTTTGAATTGAGTAGTAATAATATCACTACCAACATTAACAATATTTAATTGAATCCGGAAATACCGGAATTACTTTCCGGAAAAATGGCTTATCCATGTTATTCTTTCTGTGTGCATTTGTGATACAAGTACCAAAAATCAATCTACCTAGTCCGATCACTGTTGATGAGTGATGACGGATTTGAAAATGAATTGTGTTGTTATAGTAAAATATTACAAGTACTGTTAGCTATCGCCGTTTATTGATAGATGTGTCATGCTATGACATAAATGTCGCGTTTGTGTAGAGACGAATAACAGATATTTTAGTAAATAGAAGATATACCTATGATAGACCTAAATGTGATAGGAGGACCAGAAACTATACTTGTGTTAACTGCCTAAGCGAGGAGTCAAACCCACCATGACACGCGCAGCTGCAACCGTCACAAGTCAGCATAAAGGTCAGTTTAGCCTAAACTAGCGAACGCACATTCTATCCGGACTACCAAATGCTCTAAGTGTAAAAATAAAAAAACAAACGACTTCCAAAAAAAAAAAACCCTACACGTGAAAAATAACTTTAAATTCGGAAGAAGGTTGTTTTTTTTTTTGTAATAAGTAAACTTTTTATTTTTCCTTTTTTTAGTGGTGGTACCTTACATTACACCACACAAATTTGTATGCTAAGTAAATAACAGAAAAAAAAATTTGTCTAGAAAAAATACATAATATTTTTTCGATTTGGTCAAGTTCTGATGAGTAGTTTTTGAGTTCATAAACCACTCATCAGAACTTGACCAAAACGGTTTATAAATGAAGAAGTTTTGAAAAAAAAAATACAACTTAATCTAATAATACTTTTTATCGACATAGAATAGAATAGAATAGAATACTCTTTATTATGTACACCATATAAATACATGACATACCATGCGGGCGAAGCCGTAGGTGGAAGCTAGTAAAAAAATATTACAATAATTCTGTTCGTACTGTATATTTATGGATGTGTAAAAGCGGGACATTCTCGCTGCACAGTTTATTTTATGCATGTCCCTACGCGGCTACGGCACGATTATTAAAGTCGCAGTATAATGGTTTATTCATAAAAGAGCCGCGAAAATTAATGAAAACATTCGAAGACTTTTTATTTATTTTCGTTCACGCTTCATAATATTTTATAAGCTACTATGGCACAGTATAAATAAGACATACAGTACGTCGTCTTCATACAAACGGACGAAACGCGAGCTATACCTACGCGCCTCGACCACGGCATGCGCTCAGCATGCAGACAGTAGCGACTGTGCCGCAGTGACGAACGGACGGTGTGTTGTTTTTTTTAACAATAACCGCGCGATTTTTTCACTAAAAATAAGTTCAAGTACATATTTAATATGACGAGTAGGCGATATTGTGCTGTTATTGGTTGCATGAATTCGTCAATAACGCATCCAGAGATAGCTTTTTTACATTACCTGGAAACTCTGAAAGGTAAGACTATTTTACTTACTAGTGGGTAGGTACATAATGTGTGTCTTTTTAATGGATAATCTTTTTTTCCGGAGGTACCGGAAAAAAGATGTCTGGATTAATAAATAAAGTGATTAAAGGAAAGTGATAGACACGAGTGAAATAGGTAGTTATAGGCGGTTCATGAATCATTATACGGTAGGTACGCTTGTGTTAAAACCTCGGGGCATGTGTGTTTTGTTAGTTTGTATAATTCAAAGTAAAGACGTGGTTTTTATTATTAATAATAGTTGCTTATTGTACTGTGTGTATGAATAATACTAGAAAAAAATTGGTTGTCTGTAAAGTCGATTTACGGCCGATAGTTTAACGTGACAACATCATTTAAACAAAACATTAATGAAATGATTGCATACTTTTATGAATAAAATTAATTATTTTTATTGAATAACTGTTACTGTAATAAGAATAATTGTTTCATGAAATCATCATTCTTTGGACTTACATGGTCTTAGAGAGTTGTGTTGATGACTTTAATGATTATAATTCTGTAATAGTACATTACGATAGTAGTGCGTTAAGATGTTATAACCAATACGCACGTATATCGTACGACGTTTTTTAACACATTTGCGAGGAAACAGAAAAAAAAACATTTCACAATACAAGTACAAAGAAAAGAAAATTTGAGAAAAATGGCGCGAGGATTATTTTCTGCCGTGGCTGCGTGAAAATGTTGGCAAAGACACTAGAGCATGCAGCCAAGTTTTTAAATTACCGAATAAACTGTTTTTTTTAATTTTAAATAAAATCAATCTGTGAATGCACACTTGCTTTCCCGCCATTTTAACAGCGCGCTAGCGCTGCCTACTGACTGGCGCCGCGCGGCGATTAGTTCGAAATTTGAATAGCAACAGCGCGCTGCTCACTACAGTGGAGTCATTTTAATAGGTAACATTTGACGTCTGTCAGTTTTATCCTCATAGTGAGGTGACCTGCTTATAAACATCGATTAAAGTGAATGAATCGATACGGACTTGAAACATATGCGAATTTTAAAAATCATCAGGCAAATCCCTGTCCCATTATTATTATTATTTTCGTAAATTTAAGGAGCAAAATAAGACAAGTACACAATTTAACAAAAAAATTGCATTTATTCAGTTGAACTATCAGAACTGTTAAAAGTATTGTCATCTTCATCACTGCTGTCAGCACTCAGAGATATTATTAATTCATTTTCAATAATATTGTCTATTCTCACATCTCGTTCAAAATCTTGTAAAATTATTTTCTTTGTTTTCTCTACGACTTTTTTCCAGTCTTCTGTAGTGACTTCTGCACACGCAGTTATTAGCAGAGACATCATTTTAGCAGTACTGAAGGGTGGTTCAGTATTGTTCCGCGCTGCATAACCCTTTATTTGTGCCCAAATAAGCTCGATGGCGTTATACTGGCAATGGTAGGGAGGCAATCGAATAACTTCGTGTCCATGCTCGTGTCATGCCATGTTTTAGAGGCGAATGCGAGGAGGCAGTCTGGAATAAAACCTTGAGAAGCTGATCCCGCGTGACATATAATAAGTCGGGCTCCTTTTCCCGGTGGAACTTTTGAGGTGGACGCCGCTGTATCATCGGTCCATGTCCGCGAAACCGTATGGTTCACATTCAACCATATTTCGTCAATAAACACGACATTGTCCCAATCTGTAATTTTATTTACTTGACGTAAGAATGTTACTCTCTTCAAAATAATATCGTAGCGTTCTAGCAGGATTTTCCGCTTGTCAGATTTTTTAAAACTAAAGCCAATCGATTTCAAAACCTTTGATAGAGACGATTTACCGCCAAAAAATAAGCCTGCGTCTTTTAACGAACTTATTAGCTTTTCCCGTGTAGGATATTCTTTTCTCGAGTAATATCCATAAATGTGGTTGCGAATTGCAGCAGCATCAAAATTATCAATGCCAACAATTTTCTTGTCCCTCTTTCTTTTTTTCGGTGTACGTAAAGTATTATCTTCTGAGCCTGATGGTCCGTATTTCTCTTTCAGAATTTGAGTTACTGTCCTCTTCCCTATTTCCAATGCTTCGGCAACGCGTTCTCTCGGTTGTGTCAATGGTAAAAGAGGCCCATCGTTAATTGATTCACGTTCAAAATAATTGTACAATTTCACCACTAGTTCGCGAGATTGACTGTTTAGCGTTTTCCCCCGTTTCGACATGGTAAGACTGTAATGTTGTTCTTGTTTACTAATCGTTAAGCAATCGGAGTCCAATTTATAGCCAGGTAAACGTAGTCAGTAAGATCAGTCCAATAAAAAAGCCGGGTCAGAAGAAAATAACAGAGAGCACACCAAAAACGCACAGTCACTTCGCACAACGACAAAAGACTGCGTCATGTAATTGCGACATGACATGGCGTCATCGACAGGCACTGGTGTTGCCAGCAACATACCACCTAAATTGTACCTAACATCAATGATTTTTCTATTTGATTATTTTTTGTATTTTTATACCTAGTTAGTTAAAAGAATAATAAATAAATGTTTTATTATAATCACAACGTGGTTATTAATTTATGGTGATATTTCTTCACAAGTCATCATTGTATTCGATTCTACTTATCAGCTTTCGATTTTTAGAGTAACATCCCTAGTGTTTAAAAAGAAAAATGGTTAACTGACGTAACCTTGTAACGACGTTCAGTTCTTTAGATCAGAAATTGTTTATTATATTTAGAATGGTTTATTAATGAAAGCAAATCGTAAAATTACTCGTATCGGTCATTATTACAATAAATATGTAATCGTAATTGAAAAAAGGTAAGCAATTGTGCAGTTCTAACAAAACGAAAAAATATGTTATTTTATGCCCGCCGTTACAAGGTTACGTTGTTGAATATTTGATGAATTGTCAAATGTTACCTATTAAAATGACTCCACTTTAGCTGGAGTCGTGCGGCGGCGATCAAAACAACACGCATTTTCATTAAACACGTCCTATTCAATTCACAAAGTATTTTATTTGTTTATATAAAAAGAAGTAGGTATATTTATTTATTTATTTTATTATTTATTTACACACAGTAAAATACAATAACAAAACTAAATGGAAACACAAGTAGGCAAATGTAATTAAAATACTGGAGGCGGGCAGCCCTATCGCATGTTTACGTACCGCGCGGCTGTAGGCATTTACATCAAGGTTACGGCCGAGATACAATACTGTATGTCTTTATTTATACTGTGACTATGGTTATGATATTATTGAATTTCTTTTCTAGGTCAATCGCTTTGGGATAAGATTGGTGTAGGTAAGTTTAAGTTATTTTCAAAACTTGATACGTAATCTATTTGTGTGTACTTGATATTTCTACTTTTATCTCTGCCACATATATATGTATTTGACAGATAACCTGTCTCCATAATAACAGGCCAATAATACCCAAAACCAGAAAGAATTTTGTTTTATTAACAGGTAACAAAATGATCGTTTTTGACATTTGTTTAAACGGGATTTGTTAGGGATAAAGGTTTATTTTCAAAAAGAATTGCAACACCGGCGTAGGATCACGTTGAGCTTCTTATGAAAACTCCCCTGCTTTAATACCAATAACAAAATTTACATGAATGGGGGGAACACCGAAAAACAATACTCATTTTTTTTAGATGAGATTCACAGATTTCATTAAAGAAAATTAATTGTCTAACAATTTACAGTCCGTTTACAGACGCTTTCGAAAAAATTTTTCAAGCATTAGCATTTCAAAGCTAGCTAGCACATACTTTAGGGTTTGTGCTGGAAACCCTAAAATATATTTTATTCCTAGTTTTCTGACGGTTTTAAAGTTGATGCCTAAATGGGAACGATCAGAAATACGGCTACGAAGGTGGCTTGCTTAACGCCCAGAGCCTAGCGAGTTTACTTTGCGAATAGCGAAGTGAAACAAATGCCCAAGAATTTTCGCAACTGGCCGCACTGCGCGCTTGGTGCCTTCGCTAGTCGCCTAGCGTGTATCGAAGGAAGTTCGACACTAGTCCCTAGGCGGTAAGCAAGTCACTAGGCTTTAGGCGCCAAGCAAACCACCTGTCAGTGCGTACGTACTCTAAAAGAATAGAATCACATCCATCTGCAACCGTGCTTATACATTATTAGATATATTAGAGACTATATAGTTTATGCTATAAACTATTGATACTATTGATAACTTGGTCATGCAGTCTTACCTTCATATTCATCTCGATGTTCTTCTGTGTGTTGACATCCATGACATCGAGCATGCGACGCGATCCGACGCACATCCTCACATCGTTAACCGTGAAGTTGCTGGTGGGGACCCTGCAACAAAACAAAAATGTTTTTAGCACACTACTTTTTGTTTTTGGTTCACCCAACTTCACCAAGGGTCTATATGATAAAACGGAGAGGCGACAGGTGATATTCTAAAAGTTTCTAAGTTTTTTCTAGTCCATTATAAATCAGCACCTATCGTTAAAATAATTATGTAAATTTTTAACCGACTTCGAAAAAAAGAAAAATCTTTTTCATGTATGTTAACATCGATTTCTTATACGTGATTATGATTACTGGGCCGATTTACGTGATTCTTTTTTATTTGGTAAGAGACGCCCGCGCTTTTTTCCCATTTCAATATTATTAAATTTGCTTGAGTGAGGTTGGTAATAGGTACGCAAAAAAACATTAAAACCAAAGCCGATTAGTTTAGCCGAGCTATTTCCGAAACTTTATTTTTCACTTTGTAGCCGCTGTAGGTTTTTTTTTTAATTTTGTAAATATATCACATTGGCCACAGGTCGACGGTCTATCTCAGTAGATTGCGTTACCCACATACAGCTTTAACTTTAGTAGATTACCGCGACCCGACCTTTATTTACCAGGTGGTCGGTCCACCTTCTTCGTGGACTTGTCCACGCCCATTCTAAGAGTCAAAATATTAAATTCCTCGACCTTCTTCAGTCGTTGTAGCGGTGTTTGGGAGAGGCCTATTTCCAGCTTCGGTCGAGATGATAATATTTCCATAACATCACGCCTGTAATCCCGATAGATTAGGTAAAGGTGTATCTATAATACACCCATAGTCCTTTATAATATTATATAAAAAATATATAAATTAAATAATTAAATTTAATCATTACTTGGTATAGAAACATAATACGATACAAATTGTGATGTTACTATGTTAATGTTCTTTTAGTAGATTTATAAGGTTGATGGCGGAGCTGTACGCGTTGATCAACGCTGTAACTTGAGGCACTATACACATATTTTGGTCAGCCCGCTTCTTTCGGTTCTCAGCACAATTTACTATGTATTTTATATGGTGGCAATATTGTTTTTTTCTATGAAACTATCAACAAGAAAAATACTGAAGTACCTTACTCGAAATATTAGTATCAAGTTCTGGGAAGCACTTCTGAAGCTTCAGGGGAAACTTTTGAGAGTTTCGTAAGACAGGTTTCGCTGTTAAAACGCAACTTGAACAGAGTTGTTTACTTTATCGATCCGCCCTCGAAGCTATGAATCGCAAGATATAACTGGGGGCCATTATGAATCTTAATGGACAGTTAATCGTATGAAATCCCATCGGTGAAGGACTTTTCAGTTATTTTTTTTTTTTGCCTGTGCTAAAATACCAATCAATCCAATCCCAATCTCTTTGATTATACCTACGCAGTGCAGCGAAAAAAAAGAAAAACACGGGCTGTCTTCGCTATATTATGATTCATAATGTTATCCTTTTATTATTCTGCCAAAGTAGCCTTTTTAGGCGCTACTGCCGAGCATGAGGTCCTGGTTTCGATTCCCGGGGTGGGTAGTATTATTGGGGTTTTTCCATCGGGAATTTCTCAGTAGTAGCTCGAGCGGATTTGTGCCCAGTTGATGGCAAAAGGCTCGCCGCCTATTACTTGGGACTTAAGGGGATTACAGGACCTAAACACAACAAACGCAAGTTTTAGAAACAATAAAAGTATACGATCGACTACAGTAAATAAAATCAGAAAAATATATGATATTCTTCAGGATATACATATGCTAGGTAGATAGTGTGTTGAAAACATAATAAAACTTTGATACGATAGAAAAAAATCATGAAGATACCTCTAAAAACTTTCTTTTTACAATAAAAACCATACTAATATACATACAATCATTCTGATTTTTTGTCAGATTATTCTACAAGCAACATACTAAAGCACCAGAGTATTTTAATTTTTTAGTCCAAACAATATATTTTTTTGTAAATAGATAATTGCTTCATTTATATTTTGCAATAAATTACCAGCGTTCTGTCATTGCGCTTCTCTTTCTTTTCTATGCAGTCCGACAAAGACCGCGCTATAGGTCATGTAGTCGCCTTAAACAGAACTGGCGAACAGTGGGTTTACAGATTAGGTACATTCTCTATCTAGCCCTTCGGGGGATACGGATGTGATGTTGTGTGTTATTTTTAAGTTTGGTAGTTATTTCGCCAATTTACCTGCGGTGTTCTGAATCGTTTAAACTTTTGCATTCGGATATTCTTAAATTAATGTACGGAACATGTTAGTAACACAAAGTCTCGGAACCACTTTTAAAGCTTCTAACATTTTTCAATTTCGGATTGGGAAACCTTTAAACTTACTTACAAAGATTTTTATCCTATCGACCTCATAAAAGAAACCCTAAACAGTCACTTTATATAACTGAAACGTAAAGTTACGTTTTTACATTCTTAGGCCTATTTCTGTACAGTAGATTGAATAGAAAACTTAGTACCGTCAAACGGGGTAAAAAGGGAAAGGGATGCAGGGGTGAATCGGGACGAAATTTTATAAGGTATTTTAACATGGAAATAATAGATTTTGTTGCTGAAAAGGACTGTTATGTTTACTGTATTAATTATAATTAACGCTTAAGTGCCTTTGTTACCAACCTATATCTGGGGGCCTAAAAAGGCCACTGGCAGAATCATGAAAGGATAATATTATGAACCACTAGCTTCGTCCCGCGGTTTCACCCGCGTAAATGTCGATCCCGTGGGAATATCGGGAAAAGAATCAAAATTGGTCCAGCCGTTTGAGCGTGAAGAATTACCAAACATATAAATAAACACACACACTTTCGCTTTTATAATTTTAGTGCGATATGATAATACTGATAATAGACAGTTAACTGTTAAGTTAATCGTATCAAATCCCATTGGTGAAAGATTTTTCAGTAATTTTTTTTTGTCTGTGCTAACAAGTTATGGATCTTATAGTTATCCGAAATAAAATGATTATTATTATGGTTTTTAAATTTAATTTTCTCAGGTTAGTACCTGGTATTTTCAGAATCTCACGAGTGTGAACCAAGGTGAGATTCTAGTTATTATTTTAAGAAGGTAAATTGCTCTGTACTGCAGTGAAATTATTATCCAAGTCTAGTTGTAAAAATTTTCTTACTATGCGGCAAGTGTTTAATTTGGCAGCTTTTTATGTGTTATGTGTGTATTTAGATATATTTAGTGCATTAAAAGTATTGTTTCGGGATAACACCTGTTGTTGATATTACTATTGGGACTATAGTGACTATACATTTTCCAAACTTTGGTAATTTCCTCTTGTAATTCTGTATACTTCCTGATAGTTTTTTGAATGTTATTAGTATTTGGGACTGCTATATCTATTATAAATGTGTGTTTGCATACTTTATCAACTAGTGTTATATCAGGTCTGTTGTTAAATATTGTGTGGTCTGTAATTATAGTATTATTTTTAAAATACCAATCAATTCAATCCAATCCTAACCTACGTAGTGCAGCGAAAAAAGAATAACGTCCTCCTTTTTTGAAGTCGGTTAAAAACAAGACTGTCTTCGCCATATAATGATTCATAATGTTATCCTTTTATGATTCTGCCAAAGTGGCCATTCTAGGCCCCCTGAGCTCTTAGCTTTGCATCTACGCAGCAGCAAAGGTTGTGTAAAAGTCTAACCGAGATGGCTATCAGAATACTCTCGTCTATTGATCTAAAACATATTTTAGTTCGGTCTAGGGTTACCAACCATTCGGATTTGTCCGGAACTGTCCGGCTTTATGCCCCCAAAGGCTCAGTCCTGCGGGGTATTTGCGTAGCACACTATTAGTAGCGATGGGTATCATTTTGACAGTTCAACAACATTCATTGCGTTATTTACGTTGTTCAGCAGTCAAATTTTTCGAACTTATGAAGCAATGGATTAGCAATAATTATCCTTCAAAATGATTCAGATTGATAGTGTGTAGCGCAATTAGGGTGCTGACAAAATCTCCTCATTTGATATATCAAAGGAAGGAGATTTTGTAGCAACTGCGCCGACCCCAAATAGAAGGATGAGAGCAAGAAAATGATGATTAAGTAACTACTGAAAAAATAAAGGTTCAAAAATAAAATGTCTTGACTTTTTTTTTGCAAGTCGAGCTTACTATGACTTTTAAATTTCGAAATGGTAACCCTACTTACGCTCTCCCGAGCCAACGCACCTTTTCCCAGTATCGCGTTTCATCTGAACTGAAAGGAAACCTTTTGCGTTAGAAATTCTTAGGAGATATTATGCAAATTGTGAGAATATCTCGTTTGAATGGTAACAGGTTTCTTGGAGTTTTCACGTTTGAACAGATAAGAATATAGGGTCAAAGGAGATGAATTTATCCTGGGTTTTCACAAAGCATACTTTCGATTCGACATTATACTTTTGAGAGCAGCGAGCGGTGTCCCAGTGGTAACGGCCCAGATTTACGAATTGTTTGGTTGTGGGTTCGAACCCAGGCAAGCGCTTTACTTTGCTTTAATTTCATCACCACTGCTCTCAAAACGGTGAAGGAAAACATCGTAAGGAATGTCCTAGAACCAAAAATTCGAAGACATGTGACATCTACCATCCCGCACTGAGCCCGCGTGGTAGATTATAGATTATTTATAGTCCACTTCCTTTCGAAGAGAAGAGGCCAGTGTCCCAGCAGTGGGAACATTATAGGCTGATTATGCATACTTTTGATTCTAATTTCTACTATTACTTACATAATCAGAGATTTAAAAAAAAAATTAAGAAGTTTTGATGTGGAGTCCTTTGCGACAGTTTCTAAGCTTGAGTACGAGGGTTTTGACTACCTACCTTTGTTTTGTGTGTATATTTTAAGTCTATTTTTTTTTTGCAATGTGCGTTTGTTGTTTTTGCAGAATAAACAATTTTTCTTTCTTTGTTTCTTTTCTTTACATTTCGGCGCTTTATACCGTGTCAAGAATTAGGAAGTGTTCTTCTTACAGAGCCGATGGCAACAGGGTGATTATGAATATGAATTCAACCAGTTTCAGTACGAGCCAGAACATTAAGTTTCACTTAGACCAAGCCTCGGGCCTCGGGGATAACAAGGCTTTATCGGCAGTTGCTCGCTCTCTCGGCAGATGAAGTTTTGAAGGTGTCAATAGCCTGGATTTGTAAGCTTGTCCGTTCGAACTTCGTTGTGGCTATTGTGTCTAACTTAAACACTATTAGTTGATCGCGGTAAGTACTTTTGGAATACAGTAAGGATTTACACAATATCAACAAGAATAAAACAATAAAAAATCAACGTTCAATTTGGTTTTTAGAGTTCCGTAACCAATTGGCTAAAACGGAACCCTTATAATCTCGTAATTTCCTGTCGTCGCGTCGTCTGTCAGTCTGTCCGGATGTGGCACAGCCATTTTACTCGAAGACTATTGCGCCTATACCGAATAAAATTGGAAAGGTACGAGTATAAGTATAATTAGTATTAGTGTATTCTATGCAAAAAAAAATGTTTGATTCACGATTAAAAACTAACGTAATGAATTTAACTAACAAATGACGATTGAATTAGTTTTAGTTTTCAATTTTGATAAGTGATTTGTAATGTCAAGGAAAATGCAAAAAAGACGATAATTAAACAAAATATGTTTTATAATTTTACTAGCTGCGCCCCGCGGTTTCACCCGCATAAGTTTCGATACCGTGGGAATATCGGGATAAAAAGTATCATAATTATGTGTTAATCTAGGGTGTCAAATACCTCCATACAAATTTTTTATCAAAATTGGTCGAGCTGTTTGTGCGTGAAGAAGTAACAAACATTAGTGTGATTAGATTACTTAGTCATACGTATTGTGCAAATAACAAGTCTTATGTATCGACGTATCATAATTCAACCAAATAATTACAATGATGAGCGATTTAAGAATAACATCTTAACAATAATTTCATTTTACACATCTAAAATGTTTCAAATAAATAGCAGTATCTAGTAGTAGTTCGAAATTCAATAGTTTTTGAGATATTTGAACATTTTTAAAGAATTCCGGAAACAAGGGATAAAAATAATTCAACGCACATAATTGTGTCCTATTGTTAGATGCCATGCTATCGATAATTAGAAGACTGTATTGGAGAGAAATTTGTAAAGTTACATTATACACAACGAACTTTATAAAGACAAAAACTATTTATCTTTGAATACTGACAACACTAACTAAAGCTAGCCTAGATCGTAGTCTTTCATTAGAATAGATTCAAACATTTCTATAGAAAGAATTTTAAACAGGCATCATGCACACGATTTTCCTGAAGTCGTATCCCTCTTGAAAACACGTCGACGAGAATATTTTCCATCTTACATTGCACTCGGGATTTTCCAATAACTTAAATGTAATTCGTTATCTGGATACTAGATGGAAAGTCATTGGAAATAACATCCTTTTGTAAATAGATTTCTTTTACGAGATGTTGATGTTGTTACATCAAAAAGTTCAAGGTAAAAATCTGCACCATTCCCCACGACAACGTGGAATATTTACAGAAGTACCTAGTTTCCATGCTGGAATAGTTTTCTTGTCATACATAAAACTCAGAGTTAAGCTTACACCGATCCTTCCACGACATAGTGCTTCAGAAAAGCAATAAAGATTACGTAACAGATAGCAACATGGAACGTGTAAGTAAAATTATATTTTTGCTCGCGTAAACTTATCTTTGTGCTATTTTATGCATAAAATATTACTGTATTTTACATTTCTATCGCCTACAATAAAAGTAGGGTATAAAATAAGGAACAACTGTGAAACATGAAACATTGACATTTCTTAGCGTGATGCCAATATTGAAAATATGATAATGTTTCCCACTGCTGGGACACAGACCTCCTCTCCGTGAGAGGGAGTGGGCTGTAAACCCACGCGGGCCCAGTACGGGTTGGTAGATGTTACATGTCTTCAAATTTTTGGTTCTAGGACGTGCCGGTTTCCTCACGATGTTTTCCTTCACTGTTTTGAGAGCAGTGGCGATGAAATAATTTACACAAGGTAAAGCGTCTATCTGGCAAAATATGTTTTGTTTATATTGAGCTTTTTAATAAATGATTACATTATTAACTACGCGACTAAGTTTAAATGAATTAATTAAAATTGAACTTTTAAAAGACTATCATGTGAAATCGTTACACTATGCTACTTAGTATGCAAATCGCGTTTAATGGCGATCCAGCCAGCCAGTAAAAAAGGCGAACGAGGTCCGAACTATGCGCTTTTTTATGTTATTTACAGTTTTACGCTAGTGTTAACCTCCCTTGGGTACGGATAGACAGAAATTGTTTGTATTTAGAACTGGCAATACTTGAAAAGCACGATATGGGATGCTCAATAATAAGTTGGATGTTCTAGCATTCCGCCTACGCACGCATACTGCGACTCGTTCCACGCGGGGAAGGAAACAGATTTTGGGAACGTAGACAATCATAATATACCAAACGTATATAAACACTATCTATAACCCCTTTTAGATACATTTTTCTATAGATCTTCCTCAAAACAGCACCCTCTAGCCTTACTGACTGAAGCTTGGTAAAGATAAACATAATTATTATATAACAAGTTTTCTTTGTATTCGACAAAGTTTCTACAACAAAACTTTTAGGTTCCGATGTATTTAATAACCGCGTGAACGAGAACCAAAACAATTATTATTAGGTATCTGAAAACGTTATACCTATAAATACTAGCTAAGCAAAAGAAAGTCATATTACAGAATTACTCGGGTTCTGTTGACACAATTCGACCTAAAATAAGCTTATCAGAACGCGTTCTCGTTCAAGGAAAAACATTACTTACAAATGTTATTTTTATTCTGCTACAGCGGTTCCGATACGGCGGCCTACCACTAAAGTGATAGCAATCTATTCCCCTGATCGCACTCGTAATGTGAATATTATTATAGGCACCGGCGATTCGTAATCGATTTGTTTCTCTCACAAATTCACAATCTATTATCGACCACACTCTACAATTGTGTGGGTAATAATATAATAATAGAGTAGAACGCCAACTGATATTTTATTTAAATTCATTCGTTCGTTTCATTTCATCGGAAATATAATATAAAGGTAAGAGTTCGTAGCCGACCGCATACAGCAGCAGCAGACGACGTGTGCTTTATGGTTATGCTTACTTAGGTATAATCACGTATAATGAAGAAATTTTTATACAAATACGTGAACGAAGCAAAAGGAGTGTGGAAGGTGTATGTATGTATGTTTCATAGAAATTTTAAACTGTTGATTATTTTTTTTTACTTGTAGCGGCGACCACTAGACCAAAGAGGTCCCTGCCCCTGCGAGTCCCCTGTACCTATTTGTTGCAGTGCAAAGCATAAACTATAGGAACGGCTGTCCTGCAGTACCAGTTACCACCAATAATTTTAATTTGTTTGTGAATTAATGATAAATTAAAAAGGCGTTACAAAAAATAAAGTGTTAAGCTGGACGTTCCTGGAATAGTTTAGGGCTCTACCAAAAAGGTCAGACAAATCCACTTTTTTACCACATCAACGTGATAAAAACGTGAGAGATAAGAGATCCCAGTCTGGCGATATTTTTTGTAAGTCTTGTAAAGACACCGCAGGATACCGACTTAGCACTCAGGCCGGTATTACACAATGACAATCAAGTTATTCGTCAAAATTCAAAATACTTTGTCAAAGAATTTTCAAGGGTACGGACGAGACTTTTTTTGAAACATGTTTTTAAGCCTGCTTTATTTACGTCGAGGTTCGTTTAGAAACCAGATCTGGTACAAAACAACTAACAAGATATTTAGTGAACCCTTACTTAGGGGCTGTCCATTAATCACGTGAGGCTCGAAAGGGGGGAGGGGTTCATAAAAAATCACGAAATATTATATGGGGGGAGGGGGTGTAATAATATATCACGTGTATTTATTTTTTCGGCAACGTGCGTAAAAAAAATTAAGATTCCAAAGAATCTTAATTTTTTTTTTTGTTTTAAATAATACACGTGATATATATTTGTAGTCTTAAACCTCACCATGTATCACAAAGGGGAAGGGGGGGGGGGTTAAAATACCAAAAACATCACGTGATTAATGGAAGGCCCCTTACAGGGTTCCCTGCTCGAACAAAATTTAGTAGGTACCTACTGACTACCTATTTAATGGTGCACCGTGCAGATGCAGTTATCGAAAGTTGGTATTTGATATGTAGGTACAGACGCCAGCACATCAATCTACTACAATCTGTCAAATTTCTTTAATAGATTTTGAACTTCATCGCAAAAGCATAAGGTTCAAAGTTGATTGGGAAAATTTGACAGTTTCGGGTAGCTTGATGTGCTGGCGTCTGTACGTAGGGACACAAACACAAGTGAAACTACTGACAGCTAAAAGCACACTATTTATTTCTCAGGTTAGAGCAGGGCAGGGACCGCAGGGACGCAGCCCATGCAAACATACACAATGTTGACACACATATAGGTACCTATAACAGTATTCGAAAATTCGAACTTTTTGTCTCTCAACTGACTAACGCACAAATTACTGAACAGTAGATATGGTCTGCTGTACTGATGACATCTACCAACCCGTACTCGCACACAGAGAGGAGGCCCGAGTCCCAGCAGTGGGATTAGAGGCTGATTATGCTGTGAATGCTAATTAAATTAGCACTGCCAGTTAAAATTTAGTGCTGAAATTTTATTTGACAAATGAGCTGTTTGTTTTCTATTAATAAAATTAAATTTTATTCGAGAACATCCATCAGTTTATTACTAAACTTCAACTATATCGGACGATCCTGCATACTTATCTCTTTTGTTGACTGTACATAAACACGACATTCAAATTTTTCATAACCTCAAATTTCGTCGATAGTATAATTTTTAAATTACAATTTCATAAAAAGAGATATTCGTTGAACTCTTCTAAATACTGATGAATGTGTTACCTACTTGCTAAATACTCCCTATAGCACAGAATAACTAATAGTACTTAGTCCTTAGTGAGTAATTGCGTAAGAATTTAAGGTTTGTGTTGGTACCTAGTGTACCTACAGTCACCAAAAGACTACCAGCCGATCGATTCTGTAAAAATCACACCGCGAAAACTTAGGTGAAGTGAGTTTGTTTTTGCTAGGAATTGACACTATTGTCAGCTCACTCCACGAGTCCACGCTCACTTCACCTGAGTTTTCACGGTGAGATTTTTCCAGAATAGCACAACTGGTCGTCCGGTATAGTAGAAGTTTAGTAAGAAACCGACGGATGTTTACGAATGAAGTTTTGTTGCATAAACGAACAGTTTGTTTTCTATTAATTATTTTGTTTGTTTGTTTTCAATTACCGTAATTAAAAGCGTTCAAAATCTAAATGCAATCTCATCTCAGCGACAATCAATGTCAAAAACTTGTCAAAAATGTAGGGAAATTAGAGGTGCTTTTGACAGATTCAAGACTGAGATCAGACTGAACATTCTTAAAATTACGAGAATCGCCCTTCATTTATCAAACTTTTTTTTTATCTAGCGACTCACATCATTAATAGAAACCTAATAGGTAAGAGAGGTAGGATAAGTTCCAATAGCCCAGTAATTGAGGACGCATACGATCGTGAGACCGATAGATAGGTACCGAGATAAACACACTTGGTGGATGTTTACTTTACGACTTAGTTCAACAAAACAATAAATTATAAAAACCTGTTGAGAGAGAATTTTTGAGCTTTAAACAAACAGGCGCGACATGCGATAAAATCGCGCGCGACACAACGGCACCGCAAGTCGCGCAACGAGAGCGGTGCCTTTGTGTCGCGCGCGATTATATCGCGTGTCGCGCCTGTTTGTAGAAGCCTTTACTTTGGCGTGTTTTACGTTAAGACGGCGCCTATGCAGCCCAACGCGAGCGATTTCGTACCTCTCGCCCGCGCCACCCCGCGCCCCCTCTACTATAATACGCGGAAGCGCGCGGCGCGGGCGGCGAGCGGCGACGCAGCAAGTGCGATCGACTGCGTGAGTCGAGTTCGAGTTTGAACGGCGCGGTGCCGGAGACGGACCGTGAATTTGAACTTGATTCGTATGGCAATAAAAATGTATTCGTAAAAAATTATGTCATTCAAATAAAGTTCAAATTCACGGAAGTATTTCCACGGTACGACGGATCGATGTGTAAAAGATAACACAGCTAAACAAACGAGCTCATTGTCGGTATACAATACATACATAATTATTATTTGAAGCTCTGTTCATAGACCTACAAACTGACATACCTACCACCAACATAGTAGGTAAATAGGTACTAGGGCTTCCATCCCGAGGCGCGAGTTTCGAAATTTAGAGGCTCGTGTTTTTTTTTGTGGACTCGATACTATATAGACTGATCCGTTATTCTATACTCGCGTAGGTACTCAATCTATATACTTACCTAAAAGGTTAGTATGAAATAAAATGTTATGTAAATATTCATCAATGTTTATTTATTAAACAATTTAATATGTATATTCAGAATATATAATACCATTACAATAACAATAAAAATCCCATAAAAAATAAAAGACAAAGAGGTTTCAAAAAATTTCGCGACGTGCAACGTTCGAAGGTATGTACTTATTACAAATATCGTATTACCGTAATAACAAAAAGTAATGTTCCCTAAACAAAAATAAACTCTCTCATAACATAACCATGCATGTACCTAGAACAAAATAATGTTTCCTTATAAATAAAAATATCGACCAAGCATGTCGGGCCATGCATAATATAGGGTTCCGTAGCTGTAATTACAAACGACTGTAACATACTTTTTATGATGTAAAGATAAATAGAAGGCTATTAAAAGAGTATTGTTTGCTAAAGGCAAAGGCAAACCTTTGAACTAGGACGTCTATTGTCTATTTTGCAGTTTTATCTTTATTATTCGAAAAGTTATAATCACATTGTTCGCGAAATTATTTTAAAACAGTTTTTACTAAGTTATAGCAACGTGGAAGTTTCTAGGTTAGAAATGGCAGGGAGGGTGGGGGGCACTGCAGTGCCTTGCAACGCCCCCTGGCATTGCAAGGCAGGCAATTTGGCGGGCCATATTTTGCAAACGGTATAACTGAAAAAAGTGATGTATTAATTTATATTACCTTCGTTTAAATAGACCTATTCAATTATACCCATCAAGAGGGGGTGCATTGAAAAAAATAATTCTTCCCCATTTGTATCTTTAGGCTTGTAAAAAAAACCGCCCAAGTGCGTGTCGAACCACGCACAATGAAGGGTTCCGTAGTTGGGAATGAGTTTATCCCAAGAAGCCTAACCTTTTCTCCCCTATCAACTCCAAATTATTTATACCGCAACCAAAGGCATTTGAGGGAATAGAAAAGGTTTTTAATTCTTTAAAAAAAAATTAAGTCTATCATTCTTCTTTCGTCTGATTCTTCATTGATTTCTATCTGACCTGTCCTCTTCGTCTGGAAACCTACAAGATTAATGCATTTTATTACATAAATATAAAGCAGATAATAATAGCAATGCATGAATGTTCTGAAATAGTAGTATATTTTTGAATAGCTCCGATACTTTCCCATGGCCAAAGCCCTTTCATATAATATGCCACTTGACAGAACTTGTACGGAACCCTAAAAACCGTCAAATAAAGAATATTCTCCTTTTTGATGTCAGTAAAAATGCAAGAACTGCAATATTATCGATGCATTCATTTCTATTACCTACCTTTGATTCTCATAAACCAAGTCTTCGAGCTCATCATCGTCGTTCACTTCGTCCACGTCGTCGTTTTGGATTTGTTGAAACAATAAGATTTTAAACTTTTTGGACTTTTTGAATAGTAGCATTTGGGCCCGGCTTTGCTCACGTGGTACCTGAATAAAAACTAACCTTAGTATTGCGCTTCCAGTACCAAGCTCTGAGACTAGATTTTCAAGACTCACACACTGTCTCGGAAATTCCCGGGAATATCGAGACTTATACAGAGTGAAATGGAATAGATACGCACAATTAATGATTCCGTAGTTGGAATGAATTTATGCCAAGAACAAACTTAACATTGTAGTTGAAAATCATTTTCTCACTCGTAAACTTGTAAAGCCTACGTAGCTGTGATAGTTTTCCTTTTAACATCGTTATACTACTAGCGTGAATTTTTTCACATATCGAAAAACAATCATTTAGCCTTAGAAGGACTTGATTTTAACAAAAATCAGTACTTTAAAGCTTATTACACTGGCCTGCAAAACTAAGTATCACACTTTTGAAATTGGAATAACTTTTTAAGTGCAGAAGATTTTCGAAAGAAGAACTTTCGAAATAAAAAGGACTCGAAAAAGAGTTAAGTCTTTTAAGAAATGGCTGAAAAGAGCTTTAAAAAGAAAAATAATCCTTTTCGAATTACAATTTTACCAATAATTTTTTGTTTCTGTTTCTGGTTTCAACCTTTTTCTTGATCGATGAGTCTTGTTACAAAAGCTAAGTTAGACAACAGCACATACATTTTATTTATCGTGCTTCTTTCACCTGAAGAATGTGCTAGGATCATGACTTTTCTGGAACTAGGCATCAGTATGCGTTGTACTGCAAGAATGGTGGGTGTGACGTTACGAACGGTCCAGAAGGTGAAACGAAGGTACGAAGAGATTGGAAACCATCTGAGGAGACCTTGTAATGACCGACCCAGGTGTACTAGTGCCCAAGAAGACCGTTATATTGTTTCCACTGTGTTGAGAAATCGCCACCTTAATGCAGTTGAAGTCCAGCAACAGCTTCTTCAGACCCGAAGGGACTACATTAGTGACAGTACAGTGAGAAGACGACTTGCTGAAGCAAATCTGAAACCCCGAAGACCAGCGAGTGGCTCCAAACTCGAGAGAGAGCATCGAGTAGCGAGACTGCGATACGCCCGTGAACACATACAGTGGGATGAAGAAGAGTGGTCAAGAATTTTGTTCACAGATGTGTCTCGATTGTCACTTTACACTTTCGATGGAAGGCGAAGTGTCTACAGGCAGCCTGGTGAGCGATACCTTCAAGACTGCTTCTCAGGAAGAGTCCAGTACGGTGAAGGCAGTGTACATGTATGGGTTGGCATATCTTCAGAAGGTCGCACAGAGTTAGTGGACATAGAAAATGGCACTCTGACTGGGGAAAGTTATGCCCAAGAGATTCTCAACGCGTATGCAGGGCCGTATTTAGCAAATATGGGTGACGGATCGATGCTGATGCATGATAATGCCCGGCTTCACACGACTCAGGTTGTGCAAGAGTATATTCAGGAGGTAGGTATCAGCGTGATGGCTTCCCGATTTAAACCCGATTGAGCATGCCTGGGATGAGCTAGGGAGGCTAGTCAGAAGCTGTAGACCACCACCTACCACCCTCAGGGCACTAAAACAGGCCCTGATTGAAGAATGGGAGAATATTCCCCAAAATCAGCTCTGAAACCTCGTGTTCAGTATGCCAAACCGGCTCGAAGCTGTAGTCAGAGTCAGAGCCCGAGGAGGCAATACCAGTTATTAAAAATTTAATTAAATGTAACTGCACTGTACTGTATTTTTGACACTAAGCTAAAAATGGCTATTTTTATTGTTTTAGATATTTTTTAAGTTAAAAATATTACTAATGTATAGTTACTAGTTTCAAAGAAAGCCGATAAAATTTGCTACAAAACGTTTTTTATTTTAAATCTCTAAATTCTATAGTTTAGAAAAAATATAAATTTTAAAAGTGTATTACTTAGTTTTGCAGGCCAGTATATTTCACAAACTGATCCCTAAATCGAAAAATGGTTTTCACAAACCAGCAAGATTTTTTAAAGGACCTTCCAACGGTAACATGGGTAGACGAGAAAAAAAAAACAGCATGTGTGCAATTTACACGTGGTAGAAGGTGAAACCTTCAAAAACACTGTATAATGCTTCCTGTCTCATTTTCTCCCACGTTAAATCTTATGAATTTACATGTCTCTTTTTACTGTCGCTTTTTCGTTTCATAAACTTTCAAATTACAACGATGCTAAAGAACATCCATCGATCCATCCATCCATCCATCCATCGATCCATCGATCCGTCGATCCATCGATCCGTCGATCCATCGATCCTTCGATCCACCGGTCCGTCGATCCGTCGATCCTTCGATCCATCGATCCGCCGATCCATCGATCCGTCGATCCGTCGATCCATCGATCCATCCATCGATCCATCGATCCGTCGATCCATCCATCCATCCGTCGATCCATGGATCCATCGATCCATCGACCTGTCGATCCATCGATCCGTCGAACCGTCGATTCGTCGATCCACCGATCCGTCGATCCATCGATCCGTCGATCCATCGATCCATCCATCCATCCATCGATCCGTCGATCCATCCATCCGTCGATCCATGGATCCATCGATCCATCGACCTATCGATCCATCGATCCGTCGATCCGTCAATCCATCGATCTGTCGATCCATCGATCCGTCGATCCATCGATCCGTCAATCCATCGATCCGTCGATCCATCAATCCATCGATCCGTCGATCCATCGATCCATCGATCCATCCATCCATCGATACATCCATCCATCCATCGATCCATCCATCCATCGATCCATCGGTCCATCGATCCGTCGATCAGTCGATACATCGATAGATAGATAGATAGATAAAACGTTTATTTAGTGCAACAAAAGACACAATACAGGTATTAAAAACATTAAAAAAGGTGAGAAAAAAAATTAAAAATAACAAAGATTAAAAAGATAAAATGAACCATAGACACCTAGCTCATAAACATCAATAACGTCGATCACTACTGGGCGGTGTGTGTCTTATGATTGCACCAAATGGGAGTCCAGCTCAGCATTATGCCAGGTACAATACCTGACGCTGGTATTCTGCTGCATCCCGTTAGTGACACACGGATGTCGAGAAGACACACATCGATGCTTCGATCCGTCAGCACATCAACCTAACCGAAACTGTCAAATTTTCGCAATCAACTTTGAACCTTATGCTTTAGTGATAAAGTTGAAAATCTATTAAAGAAATCTGACAGATTGTAGTAACTTGATGTGCTGGCGTCTGTACATATTATATCCATGCCAAATTATAGTTTTCTAATAGTACTAAGAGCCTCTGAGCTAAACTGCGGACGGACATGGCGAAACTATAAGGGTTCCTTTTTGACTACGGAACCCTAAAAAAGAGACATCATGGCATTTTTTTTTCTTTAAATAAAATTCATCAGTTTGAATAATAAGTAATATTGATTAGTCAAAATATCAGTGATTGAACTAGGATGATATTATTTTGATACTTATTGTATTTTTACCCGCATTATATAGGTAGATAGGTAGGTACACACGGCTACGTATCAAGCTATACATTTCCAGTATATAAGCTGACCTCTCATTGTACGGGAAAGATTCAATTATGTTACATTATGCGATTTAAAATTTACATACATAAATACAAAGCATCACGCCTGTATTGCCCGATGAGGTGGGCAGAGGTGCGGGAATCGAACCCAGGACCTCACAGCTCAGCAGTAGCGCTTGCGACCGCTAGACCAACGAGCCAGGTAAAAAAAAATATTAACGGGGATTAAAAATTTACTTTTTTTTTTTCCCCAGGCAATAGACATTCGAAATACCTAAGTAGCTAAGGAAATAAAAGAATTGATACCTTTATATAAATCGGTAGTTAGGTACAGATGCCAGCACACCAAGCTACCCGAAACTGTCAAATTTTCCCATTCAACTTTGAACCTTATGCTTCAGTGATAAAGTTGAAAATCTATTAAAGAAATTTGACAGATTGTAGTAGCTTGACATGCTGGCGTCTGTACTTACTTTTTTCTTTCTTTCGTTCAGAATACGGAGTTGTTCCCTCAAACGTTTTGTTTTGTTTTTGTTTTTTTTAAAAAACTTTGTCCCACACTAGGAATTACTCCTGTATCGTGGGTGCGTTTACGTAAACATTTAAATTCACATACACAAACATCCAGACCCGGAACAACTACCTGTAGGCAATACAAATATTTGTCCGCTCGGGAATCGAACCCGCGACACGCAGCGCAGCAGTCGATCGCTCAGCCACTGCGCCAACCACGGAACTAACTGTTTTTTTTGTTCCGTGGCGCCAACCATGTGTCGTGTTTTCCGAGAGTTTTCTTTTTGCCCATCTTTATTTACACTAAATAATGATAATAATTTATTATGTTTACACCAAACGGGTTTAACTCCTTTTTACAGTAGGTAATACTTACCACTAAACAAAATAAAAATGTCGAAAATAGTCCTCTCTCTGTAATGTCGCCAAACATAGGTTCGTCCTCCAACAGGTGCCGTAGCAGACTGATTGAATAAATTGAAAAGGATAGCGCTATTACTACCGCGTGCAAAACAAGAGACAGAAAGAGAGTATGCTCGCTTAGAATAAAATGACGCAAGCGCCAAATCACTGGATTGCTAATTACGAGGAGAACGAGTAGAAAAATAAAAAAATAATTCTGCACGATTTGAGATAATATTATTACCTATCTATTAGTTTAAAAATCATCGTTAAATTCCATAGGGTTTCAGAGATCTAACTCAAAATAAGTGCAAAACGAGGTTTTTTCGTTATTTTTTTTTATCGAGATTTTTTTATCCAATCGTGTTTTCGCTTCTGCAAATTTAAAGATTATAAGTCCAAGTTTAATGTGTCCAAATAGCAAACTCTCAAGTCTTACAGATACCGATATCCAGATCGCCCAATATCACCAAAACATCATAATATAGACTCTTAATTGGATGACTTGTATTTCATCTTTGGATGTAGGTAGGATGTGGTTTGAAGACAAGGGTCAACTTCAAAAGTATGGTATTTTATCTTAAACCTATTTTCACTATTGTAACTTATTTTGATTTAGAATTGTTGCACTTACACATTTTCATTTCGAAAGATGTGCATATAAGGAAAAACCCTTTGTAAAATTTCTATATAATATTTATGTCTGTAATTTATATGGTGTACCTACTGTACATAATAAAAAGTATTCTAAGGTAGAGCTCTTTACTAAACAAGTTTCCGTTTCGTTAGAGTTCTTATAAAAAGCTTCCTCATCTAACAATACAGAACTTTTTTTAATAATCTGGGACTCTGGGTGATACAATAAAAACTACCTGTCTAACCCAAGACAGAATAATTCTAAGATTATATATTTTGTTTGGTGAAATCAAACAAGATTAAAAATGAGCGGCACGTGTCTTTAGTTATACATAGCTAGCCTGAACAGATTTCCTAGTTTTTCATGGAAACAAAACGGTGCGACCCGACCATAGACATAGACAATAGCGTGTAGTTTGGTTTGCACCCATATTTATGGCACGACTGTGGATCAACGCGTAGAATCAAACTAGGTTAGTGTTAGTTAGTGAAGTCCCGATACGCGATAACTGCTACTTGTGGTATCACTGTAATTATTTCCGTCTGTCATACGTATCATATCGTATCGTATAGGTAACATAATAGTAACTTGCGTTAGTCAATTATGTCAGTCCACATTCTCTATTGAAAGTGCACTAAAGCTCACGGTATCGTCCGTACGCGTGCCAATGCATAAATTATTTTTAAAAGTGTCAGTGAGTTTCCTATTATTACAACATGTGTGGCAAGTGTTATAATTTGAAAGTCTGCATTCTCTACGATGACCATTTATAATAATGCCTCCCGCCCGAGTTCCCGACGTTATGTACAGCAGGTGTAGGTACTTCGTAGTTCAATAGCCACAGGTTGATGATAATATTTCAGTATCAATGAAGGGGCGACCCTATCGTTATCTTTCGCCACAATACGTAATACCCACGACCAATATTTCCGGCATTATAAATTCCAGTACTTTTAACATCTATTTGCCTAATATTTGGTATTCATATTCTAACAGTACTAGCCACTACAAGATCAAGGATGTGCACGTTCCACACCAAAATAAAGACGATGAATGAAACTAATCCCATCTGGCAATTGGGCGAAAATAACGGTAAAATGACAAAGATACAAAACAGCATGGTTTGAAAACTAGATACTTACACTAATTGTTTAAAGATAAACATTTTAAAAGCTAAGGGACTCATTGTAAACCTTTTAGAAGAAAGATGCATGAGGTATCAATATCACATACGAGTACATACAATTCCTAAATTAAAAACAAAAGAAAAATTCAAGTACATACCTGAGTCCCAATCCAAGTTTCTCCTTGAACAGCAGCGGAGTAGTAAATCCATTCTTCTGTAGATATGACACGGTCAAGTCTGTTCCATGCATATCCAGCACCGCACCGGAATGCTCAAATCTTGGGCTCTCCAGCTTGTCAGCCAGGGAGAAGCCCCGGCCACCTTCAGCCTCATCATCACCCAGGGCCCACTCATCGGAATAAAGCTTGCGTTGTTTGCGTTCACGCTAGGGAGAAGACAAGATATGTTTATTTCTCTATCTTTGATGGAATATTATTTAAAGAATACATTTCCTAAGGTTCTAAGTGCTTACTTTGGGTTTGCTGTTTATTGACATTATTGCTGACCTATTGTTTTCACAATGATGTGGCAACAGAAATGTGTTAATGTTAGAGAAGAACTTTGTTGTGCAATAATTCTGATTACTGTGTCAATTGTTATGCTAATATCCCCTTTTCCTTGTCAGGAATTAAAAAGTGATAACATGTTACATAACTTCTGCCCGCTGAACTGGATGCTCTATTTTATTTATTCTGTACCTTTAGCTACTTTGGAAGGCTGTAAATTACCTCTATTCAATCAAAAATTAACTTACTACAAAAAAAATTACTGTACCTATAAAAATGTAGGCAGCAAAATTAATTTCCTAACCTAATCTAATCTCGAATTAATAATTACCATTAATTACATTGGTAAGTATAGTAAACACCATGAAATATTAGGTTGCTTGAATAAAAATATTTCAATGTTATTGTACATTTATGTTAGCCTCATCCCTAAAATTTGTTCAGCTAGAAAAGTTGACAATACGGCACGCTGAAGTGATTACCAACTTTCACTTTTTAATTTTAACACCTTTTGTGACAACTTTTGTGGATGAATTTTCTTTATCGTTTTCCGATCGCGTACCTAAAATGCATCTGCAAGACTGTTTAGCGTCTCGCTATACGAAGTAGGTTATTTTTTTCCAGCCAAGGCCATTGAAACACAAGTAAAAGAATAAGTGAACAATAAAACTTTTGATGCGAGGGCTGTTTGCGGTCTCGGTGTAACAAAGAACGGTCGGACGCTCGACAGTCGTGCCGTATCCTATTTAAATCAATATACAAGTGTTTTAGACGATAGACTCTCGCCCAGCGTGTAATTGTTCGACGGAAGATTAGTCAAGTAATAAAGTAGATTGCTCGCGAGCAGCGAGCGGACTCGGGCTTGACGTGTGGCCGCAGCGCAGCGCGCACGCCCCTGGCCGCCTGCCCTGCTCTCCGCCAGCCCGCGGGAGGGAAACGCCTTCGACACTCTGTCCCTACCAGATGCCCACAATGCCTCGTGCGCTGAAGACGTCGCTGGCGCGCGCAATTTATTGTCACGTCGCTCATTATGATCGCCGCTGAATCGCAATGCCGCTTATGCCGCGATCTCCGGAACTATTATAGATTTTGACACCATCTCGCATGCGCGAATGCATACGGCCGCCGCGTTTTAAACTCGGCCGCGGCGTGATCACAAAAAAACCGAGTCCGATGACCCTCAATGACTATCATCACACACAAAAACCACATTCACAAAAAGATTCCTATCGTCATCCCGTAACTTTCGTAAATCGATACACGATGCAGCGATGCACCATTTCATGTTTACGTGATCCCAGATAAAGCCACCATGGCGTCACCCGGGACTAAATACGTAAAAATCTAACAATAAACACTCACCAGCTGTCTTGGAACTTGTTTTTTAGCATTCGGCAGTGTTTCCGACATGTTTATGTTAGTCAGAAACACTGCACCACGAAATTAACACTATTTTACGTAAATATTTTACACGGAGCACGAGAAAAAGTAACGCAATCCACCATTTGCAATAGTCGACACTGCTGCCAACCGTGCGGCGAGCAATCACTCCGGTAAACTACTGGAGGTTGGTACGACGTGAAATGCCCTATTGGTTTATTTATGAATCAAGATGGCGGGAGTGTTCAAAACATCGCAAAATCATTATGTTTAGCTAAAATCTTGTTAATATATTAATAAATGTAAAAGTATTTCGATTTCACTTGTTTCCTTACAAAACTAAATGTAATACAAAAATAATGTAGTATTGTGCAAATAATTTAACAAACATAGATACATCAACTTACTAGTCACAGGCCACAGCACAGCCCAACTCAGCAGTCATACACGCATTAGACTTAGGTCAATTGACTATATTATAATATAAAAAGTAAAATAAGTGGTAACCTCATCATTTAAAAATATTTAATTGGCTTTAAATTAATAATAATAAATAAATATTTAAATAAATATATGTACTACGTTTTTTAAATTAATTTATACTGCATACTGGATAATACGCTGGGGTGGGCAGAGGGGTCAGCTGATGGCTGTGGCTGATTGTCAGTAATGATCATTTCATGAATGCCGCAACTTTCTGGGGGCTGTACGGGCTGTACGTGTACAGTATACATAGTGTTTTAGTGGTTGAGTAGATCACTGAGGAAAGTTTGAAAAAAGAGATCTGTGTTGTTATCAGAATCTACTCATTATGATTGTAGTGGGGTGATTTACGCAATAAAATTAAAATAATAAAAATAATTTATATACCTACTCGTTTTACATAATTAAGTGTGTTACAATATTTTTCATTTTTCATGAAGGTGAAGTGAAAATATTTATTTACGGTTGGCGCAAACATCGAGCAGAAGTAACACAGCAGGTGAAGTGGGCTGTCAATAGTGTCAATCCCTATATCATCCAGTAGAATGACAGCCCACTTCACCTACGTTTTCACGGTGAGATTCTTACAGCATTGATCGGCAGGTCTGCAGGAAGTAAGGATGTTACATGTGTAGAGGTCGTCATAATACAAATTGTTATGAGTCATCCTGTATCCCGGGTTCCCTTGATGGAACTTTTATTATTATTTTAGCTTTACATAGGTACTGCACTTTATTCAAGTACAGAATGACCAGTATACTTTCATCGGCACTTAAATAAAGAAATAAATGTAAATGAACGAATATTTTTAACCGACTTCTAAAAAGGAGGAGGTTAACAATTCGGATATTTCTATTTTTTTATGTATATTTGGGCATAACTCCATCGTAAATAGATGGATTTGCAAAATTTTTTTTTTTTTCGAAAGAGTTTTATTTGAAATGGTCCTATTTAAATTTCGTAAAGATCTGATGATGAGTTTCAGAGACAGACAACGGAACTCTTCAATAAATGCCAGAAAATCAACCGCGATTGCTGCTATAGCATGTGTACGCATTGTTTACGCAATCACACAACATAACATCACGCCTGTACCCTTTAAAGGGGTAGGCAGATGTGTTCAATAGCTTTCTGTCACTGATATTCACATAGCAAGTAGTGATATGTGAATTTGTTTGGGGTAGGTAAGTACAACTAAAAAGTGATAAATAAAAACATTTTTACTAAAAAAAAAACCGACTTCCAAAAAAAACATTACAAAGTGAAAAATAACTTTAATTTCGGAAGTCGGTGTCGTTGTTTCTGCATTTTCGTTTTTTGACACCGACTTTCGAAATCATAGTTATACCTATTTCAAGGTTTTTTATTTTAGTTTTTTTGGAAGTCTGTTACTTTTTTAGTAAAAAAATTTTTATTGTTGTAATTTTTTTTGGCATGCTCGCCTGTAGAGCTGCTATGAAGTGTCAAGAATTATGCTGGACGGTGGACAGTTCCTGCTTCCTTTACTGTTTATATTACTTGATCTGTGCTTGCTCACAACACCTAATTCACTTTGCCTTTTACCATTTTGTGAAGCATCGTCGCTCGGTGGGCTGAAAATCGGCTTTCATAGACTTAGGGATTTCAATTTTTAAGTGCCGGATTTTTTACCGGATATCGCATCTATTAGTTATTAATGTATACAAAAATGGCACCCGAGTTAATTCTGCACAAAAACTAAGGAATTATAATTTTTTTACGAAAAATTTGTATTAAGATACTATGAAAAATCTAATTATCTCTTAAACGCCAAGGAAAACCGTAATATCCTTACAGGTGGTTATATGTATTACTAAATTACTAATTATTTATGATTTTTTTTTCATACTCCACATATCGTTTATCGCTGCTCATTTTTTTTTTAATCATCAAAATATTTTTATTTATTTTTACATATAAAACGGTTCCTTAAGTTGAGGAACACAGACTTTCAATAACACGTAACGTAAAATAGCATCACCCCTATATCCCCGAAGGAGTAGGCAGAGGTTTATATACACCCACACTTAGACAACTATGTTTGAGCTAGATATTTATCAACACAAAATATGTTTTAAAACTTTGCATACAACCAAAATACCAAATAACTCATTGTTTGTTCTTCTAATGAGTCTGAAAACAAGTGATTAAGTGATTACAATGATTTAGTCTTCTAATAAGTCTGAATAGGTGACTAAATAATTTGCAATATATAATGCCAACTATGGACTACATTCACCTTTTTCTGATAAGTAAGCTAATTTGTTGATTAAGTAGTTATGCTATAAGTTCTTAGAAATGTTTTTGACGATTATAAATTTTCTTTAGCACATCTTTTAAAACTCTAATGAGGGTAGTTAACTAATTAGTAATTACCGACGTTTTGCAATAAAAGGGCTAAAATTTTTCTTTATAATTTAGATTGTTCACAAATTCACAACTGTGTAACTAGCTAACACTAAATCTTTGCTCTGCGATTATAAAATATTAGAATGAAAAGTTTAATCACCAATTTAGACTTGTTTGTTCTTTTAAAAAGTGAGAGTACTTCATTTAAACATGAAGTATTTTTTGGTGCAGTTATTTCTTTTTTTTTTCTTATTAATAAGATATTTTTATTATAAATAAATTTATTTTAATAGAGTACGGTGTCAAATGCAAATAACATCGTGTATTTTTACCTCTTCAGATGATATTTTAAAACACTGTCGTGATTCGTGAAATTAAATATTATGAGGCATTGGGGTGTAGAAAAAACTGATATGACCCAATTAAAAAGTCATGTGTGATACAGACGCAGACACATCAAGCTACTACAATCTGTCAAATTGCTTTAATAGATTTTCAACTTTATCGCTAAAGCATAAGGTTAAAAGTTAATTGGGAAAATTTTACATTTTCAGGTAGCTTGGTGTGCTGGCGCCTATACCTATTAGTACAGACGCGACGCCAGCACATCAACCTACCCGAAACTGTCAAATTTTCCCAATCCACTTTGAACCTTATGCTGTAGCAATAAAGTTGAAAATCTATTAAAGAAATTTGACAGATTGTAATAGGTTGATGTGCTGGCGTCTGTACATGAATAATTATAATAAATAAAGTATAACTACTAAATAAAGAAAAATCATGGTAAGTAGTGTGATGTAAAAGGAAGTCGGAAATCAGGATTATGTTTGCCTACCTTACTGTTAGATTTTTTTTAAATAGGAAGATGAGAGACACATTAATTATTACGCCCTATGATTGTATTTTTAGGTCGGTATGGTCAGCAACGAAAACCGCCTTCAAAATCAGTAGTAGATAGGTGGGGAGCAGGGGGAGGCATTCGGCTAGTATTTTTTTTTTTTTTCATGTAGATATTTACACCGATTTCTCCGTGATAAGGTAGTGTGCACATTTACGTGATTCGTTTTCTATTATAACTAGAGGTTTATTAATATTGCTTGAAAAGTTTATATTATTACTTAGTTTTTTACTATTTTGTTTAGTTTTTATTTTTGTTTGTAAACTTTTAATTCACCTCGAATCTGAGATTGCTTGAAAAGTAGGCAATAATTGATTTTTGTTTTATTATGTTTGTCTGTTACTAAAAGTTATAGCAAAAAGAAACAAGTCATCATGGAATTTCGTTGCTCTCATAATTGTATTGTATCATGTAATCAATCGCAAAATAACGTAATAATTGATTTTTAGTTTGTTGGAGAAAACAATTTCTGTTTCGTCAAACACAACGGAGAACTGTGTAAGTACCTACAGTCAGACACTCGCACTACAAAAATCACCCTTACTGCCACGACATAACAGCGCTACGAATGTCAAATAGTTACCATGTAGGCGGTTGAATTTACCTGCAGGTTGAATTTTGAGTTTTTTCAAAAGTAGGGACCAAACCTGAATGAAATTGAAAACAGTACCTAAGTAGCAAGTGCAGTTTTTAAATAAAAAAAAACTGCAACTGCGAGGCGAAAACGCTGAAAAAAACACTTTTGTTGTATGGGAGACCCTAAAGTATTTATTTTATTCTGTTTTTAGTACTTATTTGTTGTTATAGCGGCAACAGAAATACATCATCTGTGAAAACTAGCTATCACGGTTCATGAGATACAGCCTGGTGACAGACAGACAGACGGATAGTGGAGCCTTAGTAATAGGGTCCAATTTTTACCCTTTGGGTATAGTATCCTGTCAAGGTCACTAGTACCGTTCCCGTTAACCCGCAATAGTATAGCATCCATACATGCTAAAATAAAATATTATCATTCGAAAATAAAATGTTTTTATTTTTTTTTATATTAAAATATTCACTAAAAATCGTAAATTGATACGTTAAAGAAACACTCTGTACACGCGTACTTGAAGGACAGCAATGTCGGAATTTATTTAATTAAATAAATTAGAATTAATTAAATAAATAGAGTATCAATTTACGATTTTTAGTGAATATTTTAATATAAAAAAAAATAAAAACATTTTATTTTCGAATGGTAATATTTTTTTTAGCATGTATGGATGCTATACTATTGCAGGTTAACGGGAACGCCCTCTGTTAGTTAACATACTGTATATGCCAAGCTTTTTCCTACCTATAATAAGGCCGACTTCCAGTTTGACAGGATGCAGCTGAATACAAGTACTTTACATTTTCCAATAGACTGTATGTGTATGAATTCTCAAACGTAGAACAATCCACGTAGGTACACGAAAATTTCAAAATGCGATATCTCAGCGAAAAAAAAATATATTTGAGGAAACTCAACGTCGACTTTTAAAGAGGAAGACTAGTCTTTTGAGATGCTATTAATAATTTTTGAAAGAAAATATGATCGGCCGTGCTACATAACCTCAAAAATGAGAAAAAACAGTATTTTTTGCACTTTTAGGTTAGGATATCTTGAAACCCTGACGTGATAGAGCAATTTTGAGGCTGATAGAGCAGATTTGAATTCAGCGCGTCAAAATCCTTCGGAAAAGTATAGTCTGGTTTCTGGGTAAAAATTTTGTCGGCCTGTGTTCTTAAGACTACTGAGTAGCCTAAAGACATTTTCTTGCGTTTGTGAATTTACTAGGCGTCTGTAGCAACACGGGGATGACAAAGCAATCGTAAAAAAGTAGGCGCTTAAAAAAATATTACCACGATGCCATAATATAATGACTAGGGTAAACGGTATAGTTATTGGCCAGTTAAGCTACCTCATGACACTATTTATAATGCACAAAAATATAAAACAGGTAGATGTAAATGAATGAATATTTAAATTATATAACATTAACGTATTTATTCAATGGTATGGCTTACATACTCTTTTTCCATACACTTTTTTTTAATAAAATCTACATAAAGATACAAATATTAAATTATCGGTTATTGGCCACCATAATCACAATAATTGGCCATGTAATCTTACAGTTATTGGCCATAGAAAACAAATAATAATTAACATTCAAAAAAGAAACTTTAACAAAAATCAATAGCCCTCACTAATAAAAAAATTTTCTCATCAACAGAAGGCTCGGAATCATCGTTAATTACGTAACATTTGTGGCATATAAAATCAACTAATTCGTCATCTCCCGGGATATTTTCCCGATGACTATTGGGTATGCAGTGATTATGGTAATATTTCTCACATGAACTACATTTTAAAGATGCATTTTTTTAAATTAGACGTTTGCATGCATTACAAGTGAACCGAATAAACATTTCTATCTCCTTTCAAACTCCAAACTCAGATTTAGAAGTGGGATTTTACGTTTAAATTGTAAAGTTGTCCTGGGAATATTATATTTTTTTGCAACTGCTCTCAAAGACATTGTTTTGTTCTGAATGTTTTCTAACGCCTCATCTAGGGCTTCTTTGGTGTACTGAGGTCTTTTTGGCATGATTATTTTTAATTTAACCCGATAGAACAGAAAAATAAGCATGAGTGATCTTGTCCAAACTAAAAATAAAAAAAATATTATAGTTATTGGCCTCCTTGTTTGTATTGAAAATTATTCCAAACTTCATAGTACTTGGCCTAGGCCAATAACTGTTTACACAGCCCTAAAATTAGTGTCGAAAGAATATAATGCATAGTATAACAGACGGTAGAGTTCTTTTTTCACTATAAACGCATTTTGTTTTGGATGAAATGAATATAGTTATTGGCATAGGGGGCCAATAACTGTAATGTTATTTAAATTATTGGTGCAGTAATTGGCCACTTCATTTTTTTAAGGTTTTGTTATGATTTTGTCGTTTTACACTTCAAATACGCATACTATGCATATCACTCTATATATTTTACAGATTTTCAATCACTAAACTATGTAAATTAATTTCAAAATATCAAATCTTAAAATTATATGATCTTAACATTTATTAAACAAACTTACCCATTTTCGATACCGGCGCGAAAAATGACAGACAACAAAAGAATAAATCCACCTAGCGGTGTTTTACCGAAACATTTTGAGAGTCAACAATTGTGTTGCCATAGTGCATTTTAAAATTTACCATGTAGTAATGTGGGTTGCTAGTTTTTCAATACCGATGTTGAAATGGCTAATAACTATGTAGGGGCCAATAACTATACCGTTCCCCCTATGTATAATACAGGATGGCAGGATCATTGACGCACAAACTGTAAACATTAATTTAGCACATGCTTCTAGACCCCCTAGCGCAGACATTTTTAATTTTATAACAGACGAAAAATTTCAAAACCAAAGGGTTCAGAATCATGTACTTACTGAATCCATGGTAACGGGTTGCGCGTCGATGTCCCTGCCACCCTGTTTGGAGGGTCAAATTAACTAAGTTAGCTAAACTTCAGAGGCGTGTTGGGTATCGATATATAAATAATGATGATAAAAAATCTAAACTCATAATTTCAATTACCTTCACTATCAGCGGCCGTTGACCCCATCATCAGCTGTAGTTACTTGAAATTACAAACACACATAACATCACGCCTGTAATCCTAATCCCCGAAGGGTTTGGCAGGGCTATACCTATAGTACAGAAGAGAGCCTAGTAGTATAATGTAGGTATGTAGTTGTATTTATGAGTCGAAAATCTTTATTTTATTGTTATTAGATAAATCGTTCAAGTCTGTGGACTTTCGTCGGCTAATTAAAATTGACCGTCTGTTGGCTGAAAATCTAGCCTCCAGCATGCGTCACCTTCGTGACTCCAAGCTAGCCATTGAAGACAAGCTTTCATCTGAGTAAAGATGTCTAATGAAACAAACATGAAAATTTAATAAATAAGAATATTTAATACTTGATCATTATAGGGGTCTATCTTTTGGTACACGTTCACATAAAACATTCGTAAATAAGGCTTAATTTTTGTTGTGCAAAATTTTACAAATACTTTTAACATTAATTAAAGGCTATACCTACCTACTTTTGACTGTAAAATAAAATGCTGAAAACAATTTTGCTCCATAATATAATTATAATATTCTATATAAAAGTAGGTAAGTACCTATGTATGATACATGTATAAAAGTAACAGTGATAATCAGTACCTAACAAGTAAGAATTAGGTAGGTATGTTACTTATATCAAATCAAATCAACTCCAGCCTATTGCAGTCTACTGCCGGACATATATGTCTCCCAGGCTGTGCCACAACACCCTGTCCTGTTACTTACATAAAAATTATAATTTTCAAGAAATCTTACTTTGAAATTTTAAATACTACCTTCTTTACAATTTATCCACCACTATTGTTTCATACAATTTACGTTGACAAAGGAATTATAGTTCTTTGTTTTCGTTTAGTCTATTGCTTTCACAATAAAAGAAATCAAACGCCTTGATACTATGTTGACCTACATAATAAATTAAGCATTGACAAATAAGGGCACATCATTTTGTTGATTCACATCACAGATATTAGAGAACTTTATCTCATTTCACAGAAATCGAATTCCCATCTCTCAAAGTAATTCTGTAATACTTCATAACTGGGTCTTCAATCACATGCTCGCAATCCACCGCTCCATTTTCTTCCAAAAACTCAGTGTGACCTCTAAGCCAATCTAAATACAACTTTAAATACCTATTGTTAGGGTCTATATCCGTGTGCCCCAAGCAGAATATTCTGTAGGCATCTTCGCCATATTTTCCGATACCATTTAAGTCACTTGCTCTGCGCCATTTTGAAGAAACAAACTGATAACTGAGTTTCCATATCATATGACCCCTTTTCCTTAATCCCAGGTTATCAAAGAATCTTTCTAAACATACTGGAGTGTCGTTTAAAACGTGATAAGGTGTTGGGTACTCCTCAAAAAAGGTCTTCATGTAGGGCCTGGCAGTTTTCGCCGAAGTTTTTGTTAGGAATATTGTTGCTATTAACATCGCCCAGGGGTTCGAGGAAAACTCTTCTTCAACTACATAGTGTGGCGATACTGGCATTTTTCGTGGCGTGATGTTGAAAAAAGGTTTTATTACTATAGGTTCTTGTTCCTCTATGGTCAGTTGTGATAGACTGAGTACTTCAGACTCTATGGAGGATTGACTCAGATCTTGAGAGGAATCCAATGATTTGGTGGGTGAGAGAAGCAGCTGTAGAGTTCGAGGACTTACAGCAGTTAGATTTTCCTCTACGTTGAAGAATCTGCTGATACAATCCGAATCTTCCATGATTCTGTAAAGAAGGAAATAAGAGTCACAATCGAAATTTATGAAATTAATACGCCTATTTGTAAAATTCATGTAATTATATACAATTACATACATATAAAAAAAAAAACACTGGCACTCCGGTAGTGCCGACAGAAGTGAAAACTTGAACAATTACGAGTGTATTTTGTGAAGTCGTCGTCAGTTATATATCCGTGGTTCAGCGCCATCTCGTCGTTGTTGGATGAACTACGTAGTTAGTACGCGAGGCCCTCGTAGTTCTTCCCGATGTGCATGTAGTTCTTCCCGATGTGCATAGATGGCGCTGTCCTCAACAACGCGCGTCTTAAGTTTTACGTCTGACGTTAGTACGCGAAGCCCTCGTAGTTCTTCCCGATGTGCATAGATGGCGCTGTCCTCAACAACGCCTTCTTCGTCTTCGTCTTACGTTTTACATCTGACGTTTTACGTCTTACGAATTTTCGATCAGGGTCACGTGACCTGACGCGAATTTAGAAGTTTTTACCCATTCCAAAAAAAGTACACAGCGCCGCTAAAGAAGTTTTCACTTCAAAAAACTGTAAGTAATTGCATAACACACTAATAGTAGCAATGGCAAATGATTTAGATTGAGATTGAAAGCGTGTTACACAATTAGGATACTGTATAGTGCACTACATAACTTTACAAATAACGTTTCCAAATCAACATTATTCTAAGCAGTCATTATGACTGAAACCTACACAGTGTAGCTAATGAGTTTATGAGCCGAATCCTCAACTTGAGTTAAAGTAACAAACAAGGTTTAGTCACAAGAACTAGGTAAGTTTCTGTGTTGTTTTGTTAATATAATGGAGCGTTCACACTGAGGTTTGTTAGAGGAATGATTTTTTAATAATGATAGAAGGATATTATACAAAAATAAAAAAATAAATACTGAATGAATATATGTGTGTAAGTTCAGTTTGGTTGGTGGCTCTAAAAATTAACTGTCCTCGGTTCGTAAGAGTTCTTTAATCTCTTGATTCCCGCTAATGAGACACAATTGATTTTCTATTGTATCGTACTACATAGGGTACGCGCGGCGCTTGACCGGTAACAATTTTATGTTAGGCCTGTAATTATAGAGTGCTGAAAGAAAATTTAAGTTTAATTTGCCATATAAATACAACTTTTATTTCTGGAAGTTTTTGATTTTTCACTTTAAGTACCTATAGTAATTGTGGTGTCTACCTCACATACATTCGTATACCACTACTTGCTATGTAAACAACAGTGACATGAACTTATATTCACATCATCAACATACACAAAGTGGATTAAATACGTATTATTGAAACTAACCCAAAAGCTACAAAAGCAAAGTTAATTAAATTTATATGGGACCACCCCGCGAGCTTCCTTTACCAAATGAAAAAAGAATGATCAAAATCGGTTCACAATTATTGTTGAAAATATCGACATACGTAAAAAAAATACACACAGACGAACATACAGCCTCCTCCTTTTTTGCAGTCGGTAAAAAATAATAAAATGCAAAGGTATTAAAGAAATAAAAAGAAAAATATTTCTAACATTCATGTTTCGGTATGGTTAAATAGCGTCAAATGTAAGGCACCTTAAAAAGGTCAAACGAGAGAGGCTGATTAGGCGTGAAATATTGCCTTGAAAAAATATTTTTTGCCAACAAGTTTATCATTCAAAATATTTCCGAGTAAAGTTAATACTTCATGCTCATTGCATATTGTATTATTGTATTGAATGATGTTTTTGTTTCTGTTAGCTTGTAAAACAGCAAAATTAATTTAATATGGGTAGATAATTTGTTATTCATGTAAATTTGAATTTAAGTACCTACTATGTAGTTATAGTAGATTATTAACCAAGGGGATAAAGCAGTGTCTTCTGTCGCGGGTGACGATTTAAATCGCGAGCGTAACGAAGGACTCGAGGTTTACTCCCGAGCGTAGCGAGGGTGTTAAAAACTTAAATCACGAGCGAAGCGAGGGATTTAAGACGAGTCCTGAGTGTAGCGAGGGATTTAAGTTCACCCAAGACTAAGGCAGCTTTATCACCGAGGAAAATACTCTACTTTTCGTACCATTTGCGAAAAAATTAACACAATAATAATATGAGATAAGCATTTTATTAAAAATAATGACAATTAAAAATAATTTAAAATAAACTTAACGTTTATGTATATGAAGAAAACAAAAACGCGGCAAATTCCTAGACTAATATTTTTTTGTCGGAAAAGCAAAGGCATCAAGCTCATACGGCCCCGTCGGTTTTCGTAATTTTATTTAATAATCATAACTGCATAATAAATGCGTATTCCTTTTTCAAAAAGATGTATAATGGTTTATATACAAACTCAATGGTGCAAACACAGATGTAGTACAGTATAAATTTCGGTAAGTATTCCAAATTTAAATCACATTCTCCCCCTAGAGGATGAATGAAATTCAGTACAATTTTCTTTCCCTGTTTTTAACAGATTAAAAATGACTATTGTTATGTTCGCTTTTTGTGGCATAGAATGTCACTTTTTTGAGCAAGTGGTACGAAAAATAAAATACTTATTATTATTACATATTTATTTTAATAAATATTGTCTACATCCAAATCAATGGTAAAGATGCCTGATGCATATACAGTGTGTTAGGTTAAACGAGGGACATACTTTAAGGGAGTGTAGTACTCATAAAAATAAAGAACTTTTACTAAGAAACCAACATTGAAATCGAGAAAATAAAACCAGCCGCTCTATACATTTCTGTTCGCATAACTGGACAAAATGTGGGGAACAGCTGTTTTTTTTTTTCATATTTTTGAGTCAGGCCCATATTAAAAGTTGTTCATTTTCATGAGTACTACACTCCCTTAAAATATGTCCCTCGTTTAACCTAACACACTGTATTATGTACTGACGCCAGCACATCAAGCTACTACAATCTGTCAAATTTCATTAATAGATTTTCAACTTTATCGCTAAAGCATAAGGTTCAAAGTTCATTGGGAAAATTTGACAGTTTCGGGTAGCTTGATGTGCTGGCGTCTGTATTTGGAAAAGAAAGCTAATCATGATTAGCTTTCTTTTAAATAAATATTTTTTTGCATACTATCACTTTAATTCATGCACAACAGAGAAGCGGACCTACAAATCTCCCCTGTGGCACTCCAAGCGAAATAAACCTTCAATTGTATTGAAAAGCTTCCGCAAAATCTAGGACAACATTCACAAGACACTTCTGAATCTATCCTATCATTGAATACAGATAATAGCTAATTGTACCTGTTTACTACATTATCTAATAGCTTTACTCGTATTTTACTGGTTTTCTAGGATTAATCATGCATTAAATGTTGTAAAAGGCCTTAGACATCTTCAAGCTAATACAGAGTCGAAAGCTTTTCCTTAATAATTATGTGTCAAGTTTATTTTTAACATCATTAACTACAGAATAAACGAAAAATACAGGCTTAATTCTCTAGAGATGGTTTAAACAAGTTGATATAAAATAATATATTATGTAGTTTCCAGCACACAGATGAAAATAACAAAGGCCTTTATTTCAATAGTCTGGTTCGGGGCTGGTTAAATGAATATAGTTCACTTCCGTTGAAATGGAATCGTACAGTTCCATTCAATCAAACGCTTAGTGTTCAGAACAGTGCATCTATGTGTATTGGTGAAAGCTAACGTTTCATTCATGCTTTAGAAACGGTGCCTAATTTGATATCTAGTTTCAATTTGTTGTTGTTCAATGTTGGAGATTTAAACAATGTTTTGTAAGTGGCCTATTTATAGCAGTGTTCATAATCTCAGATAATTTATAATCCATCGCCACTTAATCAGTTATCTACCTACTTTAGTCAAATGAATTCTAAGTTAATTTTTGAATGACCATTTCGAACAAAAAGGTCCTAATAAGTTTTTGGTTGCAATGGAATTTGAACTTTGTTAAACATTCAGTTTGTTGTTCCATAACTTAAAAATTCAAATATACTTACAAAGTTAATTTTAGTGTCGTGTGCTATTAATTTTAAAGTGACCTGGGAGAAACTCGGTACTAACCATACTATAGTCCGAGCGGAACTAGTTGGCCGCTCCTTAGGTATGTGAGCGGTGGGACGGATGGACGGGGGCGCTTTGTCATGACTCAGTACGTGCGTTGCGAACAATAGGCAACCCCGCCGCCATCACCCCCATCCCCACCAAGGCGCGGCCAACTAGTTCCGCGCGGACTATAGATTAGAGTTGCCGCGAATACTCGCTATTATTCGGTATTCGGCATTACTCGTCATTTTTTTGATATTCGTCGAATACCGAATAATGGCTAGTATTATTCGGCATTCGGCGAATAGTCGTTGAAAATAAACTTTTAACGAACAAAAGAACTAATGAGTTAAAAATAATCATTTTTTAAATTATTTTCCTTAATAAAACAATACACAATATCTATTATTATCTGTAATATGTGCCTGTGCCTATCATATTCATGAAATTAAATTAGTAAGGCTTTTTAATTAATATTTAAAATCCAACAGAGGCAGATTGTGATGCAAAAAAACAATTTTTTCTGCACGTTCTGGAGCAAGTCGGTTTCGTTTTTCCTCGTAAATTAAACCTGCCTCGGAAAATAGTCTTTCTGAATAAACAGAGCTTGCTGGTGTGATTAAGTATCGTTTAGCAAGCTTACTTAAAATAGGAAATCTATTCTTATTGGTACTCAAAGCCCACCATTCATATGGGTTTATTTTTCTGTCAGCCTTTGCTAATGCGATGTAGTTGGCGATTTCTTCAGCAGTGGCATTCTTGGGTTGCTCTTCAGTAATAATAATAATCGCTGGGTTATACAAAACGGGGTATTCCCCGTAAACTAAAGAGAAAGACTTGTACAAGAAAAGGGTTGCCAGCATTTAAAAATGGAAAATTAAATTTACTACATATATGTAGGTATGTATAAAATGAAACAGATTTCTTTAACTTTGTTGTTTTCTTTTCTCACAACCTTAGAAGAAATTAGAAATATTTTTAATGTGTTTAATGTTTTTTTTTTATGTCGAATAGTAATGTCGAGTTATTCGACTATTCGCCAAAGTGAATGGCGATTAATCGGTATTCGACTATTCGCTATAAACACTATTCGCGGCAACTCTACTATAGATACATTCTTATATTTTTGTCGAATAGATTTTTTACTAAACCGGTGGTAGGTAGGTACTCGTAAAAGCCATGTTCGCTGTTCACTGCGCAAAACTTTCGCTACACTGCACAATAATACAAACGAAGACCCTACATTCGCATCGTTCGCAAAAAATAGGGATATATCTACTTTCAAAAGCCTCTAAAAGATGTACTTCCATAAATTAAACTGGAATTATTTGCAACACAAACTGGTTCATACTGAAGGGGTCTCTGGGGCCCATCTGTTACTCGCGCGACCCTCATTCATACTCTCATTACAACTAGCTACTGTCCGGGCCTTTGTCTGCAAAATAAAAGAATTTACCGGCTTTTAATAACATAATTAATATTGAAATAGCATTTTTATAGATCCCTTGACCTCTCTCTGATCAGAACCGTTTGATATTTAAGCTGCTAATTAACCAAAGAGCTTACCATAAAAATAGTAAATTGCAAAATAAAAATGAATTGCAACAAAATTATGGGTATGGGTGGGGTAGCAATTTTTTCAGGATAAAACTAATTTGAATTTATAGACTAACTAGCTGACCCGGCCACGCGTTGCTATGGCTAACGTTTTTGTGTAATAAAATAATATTGCGATTATAAATGGAGATGTGAGCTATCCTAACTTTCAAGTTGGATCAAACTGCACACGGTGTACAAATTTGATTAAAATCGGTTAAGTAGTTTAGGAGTCCATCGCAGACAAACATCGTGACACGTAATTTATATATATGTATTAAGATAATTGTTTCCCATAATAACTTTGCAAATAAAGTTAACCTAGTATTAACTGAAATTAAATGAAGCCATATAAGTTACAATAATTGTACGCAGAATCATAAGGTTTTTTGTTTACTGCTTTTCATCCAACGCTGGTCTTCAAGAGACATATAATAAAATGCGCACTTCCCTTAGTATTTATATTTACTGTCGTAGGGCTAAGTCTCAAAAAATCGCAGCACGACGCTGCTCTACCGAGCACAACACCCCGCCAGGAACGGAAGTCGTCTACAGACTTCCCAAATTCCCAGCCCCGACATCGAAATGAGTTAAATAGTACCTAATAAAATTGCAAGAAGGGGACATAATGCTCGTTCTAGTTACATGATGATTACTACCAGTTTACTCCTATCACAAGCTTCGTTAAAGGACTTCGTACCAAAAAAGATATATATTTTTGCCATCTGCTCGCTGAGAAGAAGAATTAAATTCTGAAGCAGATACCTACTCACTAAATCAAAGTAATCTTTGACTCGATAAGCTTAGTCATTTCTGTTGTTCTTAGAATCAATCAGTGTTAGAGGAAGGTACTTCGATCCGCCTTTCGAAGTACCTAATACTTGCAACTCTAAGAGGATTAGATTCAAGGAAACGGTGCTTCAATATTATGTTTGCATGCTTGAATGTTGCTTTGATCAATTATATGCGTAGGCATATTGTAATTGAAGCTCCATTTCATCTAATACTAGCTTCTGCTTCGCTTCGCCCACGAGGATGTCGGAAATTATCCCACGAGAACGTGCTACTGGAACAAAAAGTAGCCTATGTCCATCTATCTCCTTGCCAAATTTTATCGAAATCCGTTCAATGGTTTAGGCTTGAAAAGATAACATCCTACAGACAGAGTTACTTTCGAATTTACATATTTAGTATGGATTGAACTGATAGATAATTAATTATGCTTTTTCAAAATATTTACATTTGTTTTGAAGTTATTTAGAGTGATAAACCTATAGGTATGGGAAGATAAAAGTTAAGTAGGTATTTGTTTTTAAGGATTGTTGGAGGAATTTTATTATTCTATGATTGACCATTCGACACGCAAGGAAAGGAAAGGTCTTCATCAGCCACATATTTATAACGTCGAAAAACGGAGCTTTTACCAGTATAGCCCAGTTCTTGAATAATAGCTTTTTTTTTTTCAAAAAATTCTCGAGTATAGTTCAATTCGAAATGTGGTATTCACTAACTAAATATCTAGGTTTATGATAATAGGAGTCTAAAAGTCTAAAACAGAAGGCTAGAAACCCAATAATCCAAGAAATCATTCCAACACATGACAATATTGAAGCAAGCAAACTACACTGATAGATAGCTCCACTTGTCATGTTAAACAAATACTGGCACGAACAGAGATAAATACATCGAACAACAACGTTGGCGTTGGCGACAAACGTTCGAATTGATGTTAACAGGTTGGCCAGCCAATCTGGGCCAACTTTCCGAGCGAGGTTCATACAGGATTTATAGAGCGCTATAGAACGCCCTTTTTCTATGCAATGACCTTCTTTCTTAGATGGGTTCGCTCCTGCCGGTCGATTCAGTAAAAATCTCACCGTGAAAACTTAGGTGAAGTGAGTTTGTTTTTGCTAGGAATTGACACTACTGACAGCTCACTCCACGCTCACTTCACCCAAGTTTTCACGGTGAGATGGTTACAGAATCGCACTGCTGAACTTTCTATAGTAGTTTAGAAGTATCAGAATTCTCTATGAATTTCAAATACGGTTGCTTGTTCACTTTGTTGTTTTAACAAAACTAGTACCTATACGCTTGCGTCCACTAGACCAGCACCCTAATTGCGTAACACACTATCAACCACAATCTGAATCATTTTGAAGGATATTGCTAATCCATTGCTTCATATGTATGTTTGAAAAAGTCTGCTCAACAACGTAAATAACGCAATGAATGTTGTTGAACTGTCAAAATGAAAACCGTTGCTAATGATAGTGTGTTACACGCTACTGATAGTGTGTTACACATACACAATTACCCCGCTGGACCTCATGCTCATGCAGCAGTAGCGCTTGCGACCGCTAGACGAACAGTCTTAAGGCGAAAGCGCCAGGGTAGCCCGCGAAATTCATTTTTTTTTGGTTTTTCGGAATTTGCTGGTCAGTATTAAGTAAGTTGTACGTCGATCAAAATATGATTCGCGGCCGTAACAAATATGTATTTACAGAATTATAATCATTAAAGTCATCAACACAACTCTCTAAGACCACGTAACTCCAAAGAATAACAGAACTGTTTCATGAAATCATCATTCTTTGGAGTTACGTGGTCTTAGAGAGTTGTGTTGATGACTTTAATGATTATAATTCTGTAAATACATATTTGTTATGGCCGCGGATCATATTTTGATCGACGTACAACTTAATACTGACCAGCAAATTGCAAAAAACGTAAGAAAATTTAAATTTCGCGGGCTACCTTAGTGCTTCCCCCTTAACTCAACTCTTTAGAAGGTGGTAAATACATCAAATTCTAATGAGTTAACCCACAACTTGTTCACAGAAAGCATTAAATAAAGATGAGCATCCACGAACTTAGATCACCGTGAAAGTCTCATTACCTGTCGGTCAGTGATTCTTAAGTGGTGCGTGTACGCAAGATAAGAAACTGTTGTAGGTATTGCAGTGTTTTTATTAGCACTAAAGTCAACAACATGTTAGAAGTGCTGGAGTTATTGCCAGTGTTCTGTGTGGAATAAAAACAGCTGGCAAGTAACAATGGTAGAAAAAGTTTAACAAAAGAATGCTGGCAATGACAGAGAATAATTACCTAGGTCACCCTAGGTGCTACAGATTGTTCAGTTTCTTTTTTACTTAAGTCTAGCTATGCCCGCGACTTTGGGAAACAAATTGGAACGCCAACGATTTCATGGGTTTTAGTTTTTTGCGCGGAACCCTAATTATTCTTCATCTAAAATTAAAGAATACATTGAAGACATTAAGGTAGCTTGGCAATAATTCCTTCTGCACATGTGACTTCCCTGGAACCTCATTAACGGCATAACTATGTAAATGTCTATTAACTGCTCTCAAATTACGATGTTTATTTTTTATTTATTTTTTACATACTTCTTTGACATAATCTTTTTATTATTTGACGTTTTATACAATTCTAATTTTTCACCTCTTTATTAGTGGTTGTAATAGCAATATATCACTTGGTTTTAGTAGGTTTTTATATTTTATTTTTTATTTATCCTTTTAATAGATTCTTATTTTGTAAATGTGAGGACTTTGTAGGCCTTGTAGATTTTAGATCTGTAAACCATTTTTTATTTTATCAAGTACCTGGTACTTGTTAACAGGCCTACGCTGTCCTCCTATAACTACTGTCATTTGAAAACATTGTAAAAGCCAATTATTTTTAAAAAGAGTAACCGTGTAATTTCTTGCCGGCTCTTCTCCATAGGAAACGACCAATTGCATACATACTTAGAAAGAAAGACAAAGAGTTTTGTACAGAAATTGGAACTAAACAAGGTATTTTGATGACTGTATTGGTAGAAATGGAATATCCATTGAGCCCGCGAGGTGAATAACGTCTACGTCTAACTGAATCTATAACCTCCCATCCCACAGCCAAATATACCTGAGTTCCAGTAGAGGAAACAAGTGAATGACTATCTAGAAATAAGTACCACCGATTACTGAAATGTACGTAGATCTAGATAGTACTCGTAATAATACATTAAATGCACTGTGGTTCCCCCCGCCCATGCTAAGGTGCGACAAAAATACAAACTACTTTATTTCTGGGATTTCATTAATGAAACATGTTAGATATGGAGTATTAACTATTTAATAATATAAATAACAATAAAAATATAGTATATTACCCAATTACAAATACATTAAAATTCAAATTACAAACAAACATTATTCTTCAAAATTTTACAAATCTAAACATAAGTTTATGATAAACTTAATATAAAATTATACAAAACCCTTAAAATAAACAAAATAAATCAGCTATACAAAGTTAAACAATATTGAACATAAAAAACGTTACAAAATCTTAAAAACTCAGTAGTTCCAAAACAGCTTCTGACAATACTGACTTTTCTTTCTGGGCAACCTCCTAAGTCCTGTTTTAAAAGTGGGTCAAAACTTAATAAAAGCCTATTTAAGAGGCTTTTATTTGTTCCTAGCAAAATGCTACGCGGAGAAACAAATTTCGCGGAGCACCTAAATTACTCAAAATGGTGGAAAAACGTGAAAATGGTTTAAGTGAAATGATAAATTACCTATCAAAGGTACTACCTATCAAAAAAAAAAATCAGAGATCTATATGCTCCAATGTAAACTAAAACTCGAGAAGTATCTATCTATAATATAAAATGCTCTCGAAAAACAGTACATCACGTTCACGTAGTACATATCATGTTCTTGAAAATCCATCATTAATATAAATCACTTGTGTAATAGGTTTCCGGGAATCGATGAACAAAAACACGTAACAAATGTGCGAGTCACTGATAGCACTGGATATTATTACCGTGCTGATAGCATGTCGGAGCACACCGACACCGGTATTCACACTTTCGATGACGAAATGGGAATGAAAGTCATTAGCCAAGTGCACTTAATTTATATTTTTGATAAGTATGGACTTCGTAGATGTTATAATGACTACTTATTACTTTTAGAGAATCGCAGAGTTGCCTTGGGTGATTTTTGTCGTACTAGGGAACCACAGTGCAAAGGCATATAATCCATACTAATATTATAAATTCGAAAGTAACTCTGTCTGTCTGTCTGTATGTTACCTTTTCACGCCTAAACCACTGAATGGATTTCGACAAAATTTGACAGAGAGATAGATTGCATCCCGGGAAAGGACATAGGATAGTTTTTATCGACATACCTCGCGGGCGAAGCCGCGGGCGGAAGCTAGTCAGCCTATAATGTTCCCAGCTTCCCACTAGGACACAGGCCTCCTCTCGGTGAAAGGGAGTGGGCCGTAATCCCATGCCGGTTTGCCCACGATGTTTTCCTTCACTGCTTTGAAAGCAGTGCAACAATTTACACAAAGCAGATTCTAAAAATAAACAGCGAACTTATGGGGCTTACAGGACCTAAACGCAAAAAACGCAAGTTTTAGAAACAATAAAAGTATATATGATCGACTACAGTAAACAAAATCAGAAAAATATATGATATTCTTCAGGATATATGCTAGGTAGATAATGTGTTGAAATCATAATACAAATAATTTGATACGATAGAAAAAAATCATGAAGATATCTCTAAAAACTTTCTTTTTACAATGCAAACCATACTGTACATACTTACAACCATTCTGATTTTTTGTCAGATTATTCTACGAGCAACATACTAAAACTAGTGTTTTAATTTTTTAGCCAAACAATATATTTTTTTAATTAAATAATTGCTTCTTATTCTGCAATAAATTACCAGCGTTGTGTCATCGCGCTTCTCTTTCTTTTCTTTGCAGTCCGACAGTGACCGCGCTTTAGGTCATGTAAGCCCCTTAAACCATTCAAAACAGAAATGCAAATATAAAATATAAACTAAATATTCAACTACAACCTATTGAAGTCCATTGAATCGAATATTAAATTGCCTGAAACTACAATCATTACGTAACAGATACATTTAATAATCAACAAATGAAATGACGGATGTATTTAATTTTATTCCCAGAATTATATGAAATTTCAATTATCATGAACAACTTTGCAACGGATTTCCAACTCCGGGACTCAGTTACGTTTTCCACGAATTTACTCCCGCTGTCGGATGATATTGCAACCTAACTACAGCAAACTGAATCAGTTCTAGGATTGTTTAATTATATCTTTCGTTACTGATGAAAAGCGCTATTCGACATGCATTTCAAATTACTGTTTTCCATGGAAACACCGAATAAGTTCCTACGAATGTTTTGATACTTTGTAGCAATGCAGATTTTACTCGATCCAAGTACAGACGCCAGCACATCAGGCTACCTACCCGAAACTGTCAAATTTTCCCAATAAACTTTCGAGCCTTATGCTTTAGCGATAAAGTTGAAAATCTATTAAAGAAATTTGACAGATTGCACATCAAGCTACCTACCCGAAACTGTCAAATTTTCCCAATAAACTTTGAGCCTTATGCTTTAGCGATAAAGTTGAAAATCTATTAAAGAAATTTGACAGATTGTAGTAGCTTGATGTGCTGGCGTCTGTACCTATGCCTTATTTGATTCGATTCGACTGTCCATCATCATCATCTGCCTAGCCTTTTCCCAAATATGTATGTTGGGGTCGGCTCCCAGGCGAACCGGATGCAGCTGAATTTCAGTATTTTACATGGAGCGACTGCCAATCTGGCCTCCACATTCCAATAAATGGGTAATTATCAAGATAAAATCAAATGGGGGTCCTCTGGGACGGCGGCCTCGCGGATCGGGGAACTCAGGGAGTAACCCATACGAGGGTATCCTGGTAAGACTGATTGTCAGACATTTGGGCTTCTAACGACCCGTAACGACTGTAAAAGATTCGATTCGACTGTCCATAAATATTTCTTACTTACCAATCAAGTCAATTCTTTGCAAAAAATGCTGCCCATAATGGGCGAAACAACAATAGATCTCTGGTACTATAAAAGGCACACAGGCACAGTCTAAGAACATGCCCATCCCAACTACATCAGTCTAAAGGTCACCATTCACATTCGGGTTTATCCGATCCACTCTGACATGCTTGGTAAATCTTGTGGCAGATCAAGTACTCATCAACTACTTAATCAAATAATAGAATACTCGTTATCATTACCATATAAATTACAGATACATTTAGGTGTAGAAAAACAAATCGGTCTATTATTTCATCTTGTGAGTGAACAGTTACAGCTCTCAAAATGCACTCCCTATAACATTTTCTAGTTGGAGCTGGGATGGAAAAGTGGCGCAACTTTTCCATTAACACGTCTTTGTTTCAGCATTAACAAGTAATGATTTTACAATCCGTGAAAAGTGTGAAAGAGGGATTATATTGCGAAGAAGAAGCTATATCGACCTCTGATATAACATTATGTATTAAGTTTATAGAGCATCACAAACGTTGGGCGAAAACGGTGAACGAGATGCAATACAATGTTGCTTACACACACATATACAGGATCAGACAGACCGCTAAAGCAATGGCGGGATAAGTTGGAGAGATTTACTACAAACTGGATAACAATAGCGCAAAATCGAACAGCACCCTCAATCACAATGTGGATAATTTTGAAGGATATTGCAAATCCATTGCTTCATTATGTTAAACCCAAATTGTCTGCTCAACAACGTAAATAACGTAATGAACGTTTTTGAATTGTCAAAATAAAAGTCATTGCTACTGTTAGCATGTTACGCAATTACCCTGCAGTTTAGGAAACAAAGAGATGCCTAGCCTAATAGCTGTGGGATGATAGCACTGGCTAACAGTAAACATGTAACGCACCCCAATTCAGTCCCTATTATATGCAGACAAGACTCAGAACGGTATACAGGTACACCTATATAACATCATCATTATATACGCATAGCCTGTTAGCCACCTTAATTTAATGAACGCCAGGCTCCGATCAATTTGTTGGTAGGTCGGTGTTGCAATAGTTACGTGTTTATGTTTGTTTTGTTATGTCTCTGCCTCTACTTGTAACACCTTAGCTATTTTGTTTGCATAGCTATTATGATATAGAAATTTCTACCCCTATTTAGAAATAGTTTAGTAAGTACTGCCAACCTTTTTCGTCAGTCGACTTTTAGGTTAGCGTATTACATTGCGGTGTCATAAGTAGTGAACACGAATCCTCATGTTTCAGATAACCCAGTCGACGACCAAGCACCACGGCCGCCGTGGAGCGAATGCCGGGAATGATAATGAAAGGAAAGGAACAACATTCTCTACCAACATCACGAGAGCGGGAGTTTCTGCGCATGCTCGCTGAAGACATCCGCTTTCCACAGTTTGTCGAGTGAGGCACGAGGGCAAGAGGAGTCAGTGCGATTTAGTCAGCCATTTGAACCGCATGCTTCACGAAACAAGATGTTGGACGCGTCTGTATATGCTCTTTGTCTTTTAGGTTAGCGAAGCAAATTGCGTCATAACAAATAAGAATAATCTGCGCCATTTTTTTAATAATTGAGCCAGATAGAAAATAGAGATGTACTTTTTGATTTGAATTATGATAAAAAAATGCATTCCATAATGCCGAATTAAATGGGGGGAAAACCCCAAGAGGCGATCTAGCTCAATTTTTATTCATAACAGGATACACATTTTGTGTAAAAAACATATTTCTGAATATTTGATTAGGCCATTAAGATTAGGTTTTAAATTATACAAAGCGCCATATTTTCTGGTTATGATAATGCTTCAGGTCATAATCATTATTAAGAAACTAGTTTTAATAATAATCATTAATTTTCAAATCATAAAATCCAATTTGTTAATTACATACACAACTTGAACACTAGTGTTATAACAAAACATACATTTGCCATTTTGGATAATAATAATGTCAAACTAATTCATAGTACCTATTCAGCTCCCCGTTGATTTCGAAATGAGTACTGTAGGTATTTGTTTTTATTTTCCCATACATCAAGTTGCAAGTCGTGTAGGTTTTTATGGAACTCGTCAAAGGTTTTTTACTGACCTATCCACTAAAAGGCACGATGTCCACTTGATGTTGTAACGATGCGTAAGTTCTTATATAATTTGTAATTAATTATCAATTCTAGTTATACTCTTATTTTTTGCGGGTAACTTTGAACGAACCAAGATTTCTTTGTAAGTACCTAGGTAAGTGTTTATTTTATCTAATTCAATAGAAACACGATGGATTCGAGTTGCGACCATGCAAAGGTTCCGCCGACAGGCGCAACGCGACTTAGTAGAACAATTGCTATGAAAACTTAAAGGCTCTCCTAAATATCGGACGATAAAACGCAACTGTGTGGCAAGGAACCGGGACGCATTATAGCCAATAACTCATCCGATATTATCGACCGATAATAACGCGCCTGTGGGGGAGAGCCTTCATGGAAATTGTTCTACCAGAGTCGCGGTGCGCCTGTATGCGGAAGCCTCAATACCTACTCATAAAACGTGTACAGGTATGACTGTACATATTTCAAAGTCATTCAAGAACAGTTAAGTACTGAAGTAAAAACAAGTACCTAAACACAAGGTACAAGTCCACATGTTTATAATTGGGCATGACTTGTAGGAAACTGGCGAGGTTTCTTTAGATTCTCTATGGTTAAAGTTATAATGGATGATCAATACTTCGTTCTTTCAAAGGAAATTCAAAGGCTTAAGTACCTTCTACCTACTAATCTTTATAAACTTTTAAGTACTTTGTAAATCAATGTGGGAGAGTATTAGGTAGTCATTCTACGAATTATGTAGCAGCAGTAGCTATAAAATCAATGAATCGTCTTAAGGCTCCTACAAACAGGTGAGACACGCGATATAATCGCGCGCGACACAAAGGTACCGCTCGTTGCGCGACTTGCGGTGCCTTTGTGTCGCGTGTCGTGTCGCGCCTGTTTGAAGGAGCCTTTAGCCTGCTGGCAACTCTAGGTAGAAATACTCGTAAATTAAAAAGAAAATAGTACGTATACTATAATTATGTGTTCGGAATCCGGGACAGTAAAGTCTAATGCCATCAAAAACATAACTTGTATAAAAAAACAAGTCTCGCAACTCAGTTCTTCTACCGTAAAAAGTTGTGAGATCCATGTCATACCAGGTCGATAAATTATAGTGACCATATCAATATTAAAAATCTTTTATGTTTTTAATAAATAAATTAAAACTGCTCGAGAAAAGGATGGTACGGCCGTGCCGCTTTTTGCTCGACTGTGCCCCCAGATTACTGGACACAGGACAAGACATTAAATTCCAGAACATTCCAGGACATTCCCGGATGTCCCGGCCATCTGGCAAGCCTACGTTCTAATCTCATCATCTGCATAGCCTTTCCCAACGCTGTTGAGGTCGGTTTCCAGTCTAACCGGATGCAGCTGAATACCAGTATTTAACATGGAGCGACTGCCTATCTGATCTCCACAACCCAGTTAATGGGTGATGAACTGATGACACAATACCTCGATACCATGACATGCCGCAATAGTAAAAAAAAAAATACAAGGTGGCGGGGACATCGACGCCCAAACTGCAACCATGAATTCCCCGTGGGAAATTATTCCTAGATAATTAAAAAAACAATTGCTGTTTCATACATTTTGACCACGTACGTTTACTTCAGTCACTCACACTCGGTGATCACTTTACTATGAAAGAGCAGATTTTTTCGATAACCGACGTATAATTTTGATGCACGAGGGGGGTTCAGAATTATGTACTGAATCCATGTTATGGTCCCTGCCACCCTGTATAAGCCAGTTGGCAGGGTGTTTGCAGGGAGGGGGTGGTCCAGAGTGCGTAGCGGTAAACATGAGTATCTTCATTCGTAGAGGTTATTTTAGATACACCCCAGATAGCATAGAGCCATATTTAATGATGCTAGAAATAAATTGTTTTTAGCTGTAACATTGCTAGATTACGCACACAGGAAGAGTGCAAATTGTAGCATAGCCAAAATGACCTTTAAGCCCCTATGCACTGGTGCGTTCGCCGGAGATCCAGCTCCTTCCAATGCTTTCCCTAAACGAAGTGGCCATCTGGATCACCAAATTAAAAATTCAATAGGGGTTCTTTCAGTCACAAACACAAACCAAAACTTGATAAAGATTGTAAACTTTATTTTTCAAAATAACAAAGAAAGGTAGATTTTATTTATGTTATGTTTTCTGTATCATTAGTAAAGGTGTTTAATTGTTTATCTAAGAACCCCATTTTTGGAATTTGTCAAAAAACCGTTCTGTCGCAGAAACCCAAACTTATGTTTGGGTTTCTGCGACAGAAGCCCAAACATCAAAAAAGAGACCTATAGGGCCTTTCAAACGTTTCGAAAAAAGCGCGTAAAAAATTAAATATTTGGTTTTGCACAGTCAAAATTCAGGAGGAGACACTCGATCAATCATACGTGATTAAGTGTCAAATGAAGTTTATCATTAAAGTCAGAATTTAAAAAAATACAAAGGTTCATTTCTTGTCATGTTTTTTGTCTTGTTTAGTGGAGCGCCGTAAGATTTATACCTCGGAATCCAGGGCCTGTCAATGAATCTTCATATAAATTTTTGAAATGTGTTTTTAACAGTATATAGAAAAATGTTAAAAAAAAATTTTTGCCCGATCTCAATTTTTTTTTTTTTCTCAAAAAATGTGTTTGCAAAAAATTTCGAAAAACGGCTGGACTTACAAAATGCTGCGACAGTTTTCAAAAATGAATGCAAAGATGCTAAAGACATTTTTAACGCTGGTGTTACATGCACTCTTGCTTTATACGCTGCCCCCCCAAAAAATAAAAGATTTCAATATACTAAGATATAACTCTTTATTGAAAGCAACTGCTAAAAATACCTGCGTTAAACTATCGTCTTTGCCACCTACCGCAGATGCCGCTTTTGGACACTTCAAAAGAGTATATCTGCAAATTCAAACATGGCTCGGAAGAGAAATATATCACCAGAAGAATGGGGTTGGAAATATGAATGCGGAATACTGATGCCCAACAATGACGCAGCTACCCGCTCCAGAAGCCTTACTAAAAATGATTTTTTGCGCATGCAAAACAGGATGCGGAGCATCTTGCGGGTGCAGGAAAAATGGATTAAATTGCACTGTAGCTTGCTTAGAATGCAATGGTAACAGCTGTACTAATCCTTCACTTACAATCCACATCAATGAGATCGATGACGATGACGACGAAAATAATCACTACATAGTATAAAACAAAGTCGCTTTCTCTGTCCCTATGTCCCTTTGTATGCTTAAATCTTTGAAACTACGCAACGGATTTTGATGCGGTTTTTTTTAATAGATAGAGTGATTCAAGAGGAAGGTTTATATGTTTAATAATAATAATGTTTCCGTGCGAAGCCGGGGCGGGTCGCTAGTGAACAATAATTTAGAAATGTATATAGTTGATAATTATTTTTTTTTTCGTAACTCGTTATTTTTTGCTAAATATTTATAAATTAACATTAAAGTTACTATGCAAATATAATTTATTCGCTATAAAATTGAAATCTTTACTTTTTTCATATCATATCTTTACATTTTTTCCCTTGTCCCTCTCATTTTTCAGTAAATTGTTGTTATAAATTGCAGTAATCAAGATCGGCCAATTTTTTTTTTTTAACTTTTTTATTTGAGCTCTTAACAATGCAGTAGAACAGTTTTTATGAAAATTCATTGACAGGCCCTGGATTCCGAGATTTTACAATTTTTATGCCTTGCGGCGCTCCACTAGTTAGTAAGTACACAAAGGTAGTTGTCACAATTAGCAATCCTGAAAGGAATGTGTACAAGCAAGCTGAATGTTGATCTTCCCAAGTTAGATGTAAAAGTCTGCGCTGGGAACGAGTTATTCAAATGTCTAGCTCGCTACATAGCGGCTAACAACCTTTTACACATGGGAAAAGATGCATCCGAGTGATCTTGAAGTGTGATCGTGATCGTGAAAAGACTTTAAACTCTCGTGGCTAAATGTTAACAGCCGCATGAGTCGATCTTCAAGGTTAAGCTACGCTTGCCGCGGTCGGTCCGTGGATGGGTGACCACCAAATGGTGGTTTCCGAGAGCAAATACACGAGTTACTATAAAAAATACCCAAATCGCTATAGGTGTGCCTATAATATTTGAGGAATTCCCTCAATTCCTCATGGATCCCAACATTAGAACTGGATTTTGATAAAAAAAAATGGGTCCAATCTGGAAGTACCTATATCCTTTTAAATAAAAAAATAATTTTGCAAATCGGTTTATAAATGACGGCGTACTAAGGTAAAAAACATAAAAAAAAATACAACCGAATTGAGTACGTCCTCCTTTTTTTGAAGTCGGTTAATAAACCTCTGTGCCCTTGAAAAAAAAGTTAATAATGTACTTAACAGCCTGAGAGACGCGCCTTTGCCTTTAAAACCAATTTAAAAGCAATGGCGCGTCTATGTGAGATGTCACAAAAGGTTACATATACCTATGTATTCAAAAAACGTAAAAAATAAATGACATGGCATTGCCCTTCTTGGCTGTTGACGTCACAGGCGACCGTCACACGTTTGTCATTCATTTGTTTTTGTTTTCATCACATCACTTTTAAGCGAGGTTTACATTATGAAATTAGTGTCGTGAAATAGCGGAGTAATTTGCGTAACACACTCACCAATAGTAGGAATGGCTTTGATTTTGACAGTTCAACAACATTCATTGCGTTATTTAGGTACGTTGTCGAACTTTTCGAACATATCCAGCAATGGATTAGCAAGATCCTTAAAATGATTCAGATTGTGATTGATAGTGAGTTACGCTATTAGGGTGCAGGTGCTTATTAGCTTTAAGGTTCCTTTATTAGCTTTAAGGCTCCTTTATTAGCTTTAAGGCTCCTTTATTAGCTTTAAGGCTCCTTTATTAGCTTTAAGGAACCTTTATTAGCTTTAAGGCTCCTTTATTAGCTTTAAGGATCCTTTATTAGCTTTAAGGCTCCTTTATTAGCTTTAAGGAACCTTTATTAGCTTTAAGGCTCCTTTATTAGCTTTAAGGATCCTTTATTAGCTTTAAGGCTCCTTAATTAGCTTTAAGGAACCTTTATTAGCTTTAAGGCTCCTTTATTAGCTTTAAGGATCCTTTATTAGCTTTAAGGCTCCTTTATTAGCTTTAAGGCTCCTTAAAACAGGCGCGACACGCGATAAAATCGCGCGTCGCGCCTGTTTGCCTTTAGCCCGAAACTGAACAGTCAAGCAGCTACTGTTTCACGAGACTAGTTTCATATCTAATGTAAACCCCGAGTTTAGTTTAAGTTTTCATTAGCAATTATTATAAATTGAGTTTTGAATAGCTAAAACTTAGAATGCAGTAGGTGCTAATACCTACCTCTACAGAAGGCTCTAAGTACGTAATTCGCACTGGTACCTTTTGTAGGTTACTCTTCAAATGTCCTATTCAAGATAACAACTGTTTAAATAATTAATATTTGTAAAACAATGTACCTAATACCTATTATATTTATAGTTATGTTCGTACGGAGTTGTGTACCTAATCATGGAACGGTAGACATCAACCATTTTTATTTTGTATACCATTAATTACCGTAATTGATTGACGTGCCTATGTACCGAGATCTGAGATAAACAAACCTTTTTGGTTTCTCTGAAGATGATGAGAGAATGCTCAAAGAAACACGAAAGACCCGGCAAAACGTGACTTCTTGTATTATTTATTAGCCTAACACACTTAAAACGCGGTAACCAATTATAGTATCCATATAGGTGTTTGCTACTTGGAAAACCTTTGTAATAATTGTACAAAAAATCCGGCCCACCTTTTGGGAAAACATCTGAAGCGACAAACAACACCGATGAAATAGAGCAACAAATTACCTATTCCTATTGTTTTCAATCCGCTTTTCCGCGTGAATGCTACTCGGATTAAAAAATATTAATCGTGTGAGAGTTCGCGTCCACATGGCATGCTTTTTCTTCGGCTGTGCCGCTAGAGAATACAACCACTTGCTTTATTACGAGCGGCTGTATCGTCGCGGCAGCACGCACGTCGGTCTCCGCCTCCTCGCGCGTTATCCAGCACCGTAAAATCAAGAAAAAAAATAAAAACAAAATACTGCCGATAGCATCGATAAATTGATTCGATTCGCTCCGACCGGTGGCGGTCGTCGAAGAAGTTTTGAAAAAGGAACACTGTTTACAAAACGCTTTCCTCAATTTGCGTTCGGTTCGCGAGTGAATTGAACATCGAGTTGGTTTGAAACTATATCGAGTGTATAGTTGTGTACGGAATCGATTTGTTTGACGGAAGCGCGGTCGTCGCTGGACTGAACTTGTGCTACGCTTCTGGAAGGTCAAGGAACACAGGTGGCGGACAGTTACTGATGCGTCGATCGATATGATCGCAAGCAGCTATTTGTCTAATGCACCAAATGGTAAGCTATTAAATAATGTCTCAATATTTTCATTTGTATTGGTTTTATTATGATAGCAACACTTATTGAATGTTGATAATCTAATCGTAGTGATTGAACATCTGCTCTAAACTAAACTGTGGTCAGATGTAACTATAACTTTGTCCACTAATAACAAACTATAATAAAATGTTTATAACCTGTTCAATGCCACGGGCATGTAATAATTCATTATAATAATAACCGCAGCTAAGTAAAATTCTCTGCACTTAAAAACAGTAGGTATAGACATTATTATGCATAACCATACCATACGTTTTCTTTAAACTTCGTTAACAATTACATACTTATTGAATAATATAACATAATATATAATATAATGAACGTTCACAGTCTGATCTCAGTCTCAATTTGTCAAAAATACCTCAAAGATTTTGAAATCCTACGAGAATTGACCTTCTGGACTCCTTAAAGGATTGGCCCACAATCTCAGTAGATCGAGAAAAGTGGAAAGAGGGAAGGGAGGCATTTGCCCTGCAGTGCGATAACACAGGCTTCTAATAAATAATAATTATAATTATATTTTTCATAATGTGGAGGCATAAACAAGGTAGTTAAACTGATTTAAAAACCACTTATTGATTTGTTGATAACATCATTTTATTCTTTATGTTACGTGAGCATCTTCGTCACGATCAAGACCAGGCAAAAGCTTAATTATCTGTCACTTATGATTGTTATTTATTATCATACCACTGTCTAGAGCATCATTAATCATGTTAGTGGCCAATACCAATCTATGCATATCAACAATTTTTATATATCTCCCTGTGAGCTCCAAAATACGTGTACCTCCTTTCCTACACTTGTAGTTGTCCCACGACACATAATTGTAGAAATCCACATAATTATGAAAATAATTCAGTGTGACTATCTCAATTAAGAATGAAGTTACCGTGCAATTTCCTACGTTATAGTTTTTGCTACATTAACTGTAAATAAAATAGGAGACTCACACTAGAGTTTTTACGAATGAAGGACATAAGGGTAATGGTTGAGGCGCAAAGGCATAAGATATTGAAAGCTTCACAAGCCAATTGCCATCTAGTAAACAACTCTCTTTTCAATGTTAGTTGTTCTTCAACAAGTAGTTTGTAGAGTTTCCAACCTTAGAAAAATTTGAACGAATTAACAACGTTGACAGCTGATGTTTGTATAGAAAGTCTAGGTATATATTCTTAACACTATACCACCCATAGTACAAGTTATAGTTCAAGCTATGAAAACTCGTCTGTATAGGGATTTCCTGCAATATAAGTGCTCAATCAGACAGTTCCGTTTAAACTTTAACTTAATAAGTACGACCATGACTTGCTCACTTGTAACATGTTATAATGTCAGTCAAGCCTGTCCGAGCCATTGTTTTTGTTGAGACCTCTTCCGAAGGCCCTGATTAATATCGATTAGATGACGTTGCCTTACACATTAGCTGAGTACTCTTATTTCTTGTAGAAGGTGCTATACAAAGATGTAGGTAACTGTAGTTTTTTAATCAAACGTCTTCCACATTTGTCTTGCTATGCCCTATCTGTGCCAGGGTAAGAATATGGAATTGGTCAATCAATGACTCAAATAGAAGTTAAAGTCACACATGCTTAAATCCAATTGTATTCTGCAGTTGCAGAGAGATCTACGTAAGCGAAGCCGTAATGAATGTAATGATGACTGGTCTACAAGTCGATGCTAATTTTTACACTTCGAAGAACATGGATTTGATGGGTAAATTGATTTGTTTCGCAATATATGAGCAAGAATCCTAAACAGGTTTACTAAATATGTAATAATTCTCGTTTTGAAATTGATCACTTCGGACAGGCAGCGCTTTCTACAAACTGATGTGAGCATGTCTCTCGACATGAGAATAATTTCACGTAGACCAATCAACAGTTTGTAAAAGTTACGAGATCACTCTAGCTCTTGAAAGAAAGAAAGAAAATAGATGCTTCATAGCAGGAAAGTGTGCCTCTTGCTAGTTCTGGCTTTCAGCCAGAGACGTAGAGAATAGTAGAGATTATTATAAAGAGGAGAAATTTGTGAATTTGTATGCAGGTGGTAATCTTCGAAACTACTAAGTAATCCGATTCCAAAAATTCTTTCACTAATTGGAAGCTACAACAGTATTGCCGAGTGTCTTAGGATATATTTTATCGTAAATCCACAAATTTCACGCGGACGAAGTCACGGTCAGAAGCTAGAAGAGTATCCAAGTCTCCCAGTAGTTGTTGTCTATCGTTGTTAAGGATCTTGAAAGCATTATACACATATTACATAATTACATTTAAAGCACGTGCGAGTTTCCTCAACATTTTCTCTATTAATCTTTGACACATTGCGAACGTGTTCGTAAAGCCGTTGAAGTCTCATCTCGTCCTATCAATCCAACCCCACAAAGCAGTTAGAACTTCATATATTATAATAACATATTTAAAGGCAGTTGGGGGGGGGCTTGTGGCTAAGTAATAACATCCGCGCGGGTCGATCGATCAGGTCAAGCTACGCTTTCCGCGGTTGGTCTGTGGATGGGTGACCATCTTTACATACCAAGACCCCTCCGTGCTTCGGAAAGGACGTTCAGTCGTTAGTCCCGGCTATCATTCGTGGATCTTTGACAGCCGTTACGGGTCGTCAGAAGCTCGAAAGTCTGACAACCAGTCTTACCATAGGGGTATCATATTACCCAGTAACTGGGTCAGAGTCGGAGGTCAGAGGTCGCTACATGTAAAATACTGGTATTCAGCTGCATCTAGTTAGACTGGAAGCCGACCCCAACATAGTTCGGAAAAGGCTAGGCAGATTGATATTGTTGCCACTGGATTCACAGGTTTATTAACTGGAAAGTTGGCGATAGCAACAGGTGTTTGTTGTTTCCGTTCGTTGACATACATCACATGGTCTAATGATGATGATTCTTATTACGATTGCTTGATTGATTTAGGGAAATTAGAGATATTTTTAAGAGATTGAGACTGAGATTGGACTGTGAACGTTCTTAAAATTACGAGAATTGCTCCTCTGATGACATGGCGCTGTCTCGGTTGATACATGACGATATTAGACGATAGAGATAACGCTCTACGAAGCCGAAATTAGCCGATTGTCTCTTTCCAAAGGTCGATGTGCAATGTTTATCACCGGGTACTGTACATGGTTTTTTGTGATTTTGTATAGACATTTTGTTTTGAGCTATTGAACATGTTTTTGTGACTGATGTCAGTGACGACTTAAACAGAAGTGTTGTCAAAGTATTATTGCTTATGTTCGCATTAGGATTTATAATTTTATTAAAACCACAAACTATGACTTCTTAGCTACTCTTGTTTCGCGTTTCTGTTTTATAAACATAATTTAAATATTTATTTTAATTTTATTTATAATTTTCTATAATAGCATCTTGGAGCAACCTGTAAAAGAACTGTGGCGCAGGGGTCATTTGCCGGGGTCACAGATCATAACATCGCACCAATGAAATTAAAACGAATAACGTGCAAAGAGTAGGCGAATTGAAATAAAGAATGAGAGCCCTATGTCGGCGAGCGGCGCAGGCGGTAGTTTTCAAATTACGAATAATTACTTAATTATGTTGTTATAATTTTTATGATTACTGGCCACTAGCCTTACCCCATTTGTAGCGGCACGTTATTATATAAACAGTGCGTATCCAAAATCTTTCCTTTTTAACACATTTTGTGTATCTACTGCTTGTAATTAACCGACTTCAAAAAAAGAGGAGTTTATGTATTCGACGGGTTTTTTTTATACTTATAAAGTCATTTAAATTGCCACTATTACAAAACTTGTCGGAGCATATTATAACGCTATACATATAGCCGAGCATCTGCGGAAGTGTGAAAGCCATCAACCGTGAGACGTACTGTCGGACAAGGCTCAATGAGTTCAACGCTGTTTGCAATATTTTAATATTCCTACAGTGATGTAGGTAAATCAGTTTATCGCTTTTTTATAGATTATATTCTATTGTAAGTAAACGTTATTACTGCGGAAATGTTGGCTGTATCGATGTTAATGTCAAGTCTTGTACTTAAAGGTAATTTTCATTCAAACGTAGGTACCTATAACTTGTTTTTTGCTTTGATTGCGACAAGAGCACAATTATAAACATAATAGCTTTTCAATTTTTATTCAAGAGTCAATCCAATTAATTTGTTATTCACATAGATTTTGGTAACGGCATTGGTTACATCATTATTGATTTAATGCGCAAAAATCAACGTCAGTAATTCACAAGAGAACACGCAACTTTTTGCTACAGCCAAGTGCCGAGAAAGAAGAGTGTCGGTGCCCGTTCGTTTTTTGTGCTTAACTAGTATAATGTCTTCGATGACCTGAGATAAAGAGTAACTTTTTTCACGATTTATTCATTAGTTCGCAAAACCCTCGAGTCAGTAAAAAACTTAGGATCCTGTACGTTACGCGTTATGATTTTGACAGCAAGGTCACTAATGCCTAAGATTTTGCGGAAAAAAGAACTTAATTACCAAAACTCGTAGAGTATCTCGTAAATTCATGTCTTATTGTGCTGTTATCTTGTCAAAAATCAATCATAAAATCATTCCATCTCGTGACCCTGACGATATACTCTGCAAGACTTCCTGATTATAAAACTTTTGTACATTACCTAAAGACGGACGATATCGTAGACATCTTTTAAAACAAGGGTCTAATAAAGGTTAAGGATAATCGTACGAGTATATACATTGTGTATATCGGGTGCGTATCATATCGTATCGTATATTCAATCAATTATTCATTTTATCTAAACCTGTTTGTTATAGCTATTATTGCTGTAATACATTTAACTGCCTTTAAGTCATCATCGTCTACCTTTTCCCAACTATGTTGGGGTCGGCTTCCAGTCTAACCGGATGCTGCTGAACCCTCCTCTTACCTCTACCACCCCGTTACCAGGTAACACGATACGCCTTTTGGTAAGACTGGTTTTCAGACTTGGGCTTCTAACTGCCGTAACAACTGTCAAAGATATACGAATGACACCCGGGACTAACGTGCTTTCCGAGGCACGGAGGAGTCGCGAAATGTTATGGTTAATCACCCATTCACGAACCGATTGCAGCAAGCATAGAACCTTCTATCGGCCCGTGGCTGTTATTATTTAGCTACGAGGCTTCTAGCAAGAATATCATAGATTTAATCACTGCAGTACCAGCAGGTTCTTCCGATACATATCAACGGTTGCCTTTAAGGTGAACACGGAACTAGAAGGGCCGAACATTTGTAAACGTATCCAATAACAGCGAATAGACACGGAACTAAACAAATTGTATCGATATCTAAACGGCGTAAAGCGTAATCGATTCTGAGCTCGATACGATATTGTAGTTCCGCAACACTAGGTACTCACCCAATTTAAATTAAAGAAATCTCTACAATGGCGTAAAATTAACGGCTAAAAGTACAGCAAGTCCGCATGACATACGTTTTGGAAACGTGCCTCATCAAGTCACCGTCAACCGCAATATCTATAATCCTGACCAATATTCTACTACAGCTGACGAGGACCACTAATGATATCTATAACTTTTTTAGATCACTTTGCTGTTCCATAGATTCACACATGTAACGATCTTCGAGATTATAATATTATGTGCATTGTATGGTGTACATTTACGATTATTTTGTGTATAAACTAGCAAGTAGCTAAGTACTGTGATGATAAGACATTCAGAAACTATGCAATTTTCGAGTAGGTACCCTCAATTCGATCAATTAGAATTGATGAAAACCAAGGAAACGGGATACGTGAAAGATACCATAGTCAAGTCAAAGCATTTATTTCAAATAGGCAGATAAAAGGTACTTTTGAACGTCAAATATTACAACAAAATAGAATTGATTCTAGTCGCCCATTCCAAAAGGTAGTTTTCGTATGGAGAAGAATGATCAAGAAACTCCACCGTTAGTTACTCTTTTAAAATGTTTTACAATATTTTGCATACATTCATTATATAATAATAATATGTGAAGACGATGCACCTAAAAGGACTAGCATGTTTCCAAGCGTTCTTATCTTGGATATAATCTTCTAATTTATAGTATGCTTGTTTACAAAGTGTACGTTTATTGTGAGTTTTAAATTTTCTTTCATTTAATTGCAATATATCACAAGGTATTTTACTGTAACATTTAACACAGTACCCCATAAAAGATGTACCTTGGCTAATCTGAAAAATGGTTGATGTATTTTATCTTTATTTCTAGTATTAAAATTATGTCTATCGCTTATTTTATTATAAAGATGTAGATTTTTTCGTACATACATAATATTTTCTGTGAATAAATGAATTGGCAAGGTACCGTCATAAATCATAATATTAATCCTTTTAAAAAGTTCCCTGAGAGATTCACGGCGACGACGCACTGACAGTATTTTTTTTTTGCAAAATAAAGATTGAGTCAATGTCAGCAGCTCGACCCCATAGTAAAGTATAGTTAGCTAAAAAGGGTCTCCCCCTTTTTTACTCAGATGACCGATAGAAAGACATGCTGCGCCCTCCCCAAATTAATTGGGATAGGGACAGGACAATGATGAAATAAACTGAAGCAAAGTTTAGAGATTTTAAGTACTTAAAACCGTATTCGTTAGCCATTTCTTATGTAGATTTCATGAAAATTACAAGCGTATTGTGTAACACGTAACAAATACTATGTGTTTCCATACCATAACAGCCTCGTTCAGGTGCGATATGAATAACTTTTGAAACGACTTAATTATACATATATATTTTGCTGCACTGTACCTATTTTGCTGTTCCGGCAAAAATAGCACACTGTGAGATTGCAGTTTCCTGTGAATTTATTTATGAAAAGGATACTTAATAGTGAATATGTTATAGACATTAATTTTAGAGTCAGGACATAAAATATTGGCATTTCGACTTCACTTCGCATCTCTTCAAGACAGGAAATGGAAAACTGTATTGATTCATTGATTTATCTGTATGTGATGTAACTTTGTCTTTTTTATGTCTTCCTTTTGACTCTTCCTTTTGACTCTTCCTTTCCCCGTTCCTCTTCTTGAGAGCAGTGGTGGCCCAGTGGTAACGGCCGCGACTTACGAGTTATAGGTCGTTCGTAGGTTCGAACCCACACAGGCACTTTACTTTGTGTAAATACTTTCATCACCACTGGTCTCAAAACGGTGAAGGTAAACATCGTAAGGAACTGCTGGTTTCCTTACGATGTTTACCTAGAACCAAAAAGTCGAAGACATGTGATATCTACCAACCCGCATTGGGCCCGCGTGGTGGATTACGGCCCACCCACAGAGAGCGGAGGCCTGTTTCCTAGCAGTGGGAATATAGGTTAAGTTGATTATGCTTGATTCTTCCGCACATTCTGAGCTTTTAAGAAGCGAAGTAGTAGCATGGATGTTGCCTCTACAATCATCTCTATTTTGCTTTTTTAAATACGTAACTACGCTCAGAGACAGACCATGTCTCTCTTTGTTGGATCGCGAAACAATGAGATTAAAAAAGAATGAGTTGTGATTATATCTTCTTTTATAAAGCCTCTTCCATTGAATAATGGGAGCATTTACATTACCTTAACGATAATATTATATGCTATTCGATAAAACTATCTTAATAAGTGTACATCTTTGCCGTTATAAATCATAAGTCTCAACAATAACAATAATTGATACTACATGAATGAATATAAACAAGTATGCGAGCTTACCAACGTAGCACGTTAATATATTTTGCTTATGATGAAGTTCATAGTGGTATCTATATTGGAATCGTGATGAATTAACATATTCGATTCGCGACATTCATTATAAACATCTTATTTTCAAGCTATTCCAAGTAACTGTTGTACCCAATGGGTTCTTTAGTATATATTATTTAGACTATGACATGGCGTATTGCCATGTCGACATGTATATGAACATTATTTTCGGTAAGGTATTCTGTAGTCTCATCTGTTTATAATGGTTGAACGTTACACGATTTAGATATTATTTTTTTATAAATAAAACCATAACAAGTTTTTGCTAACAGTTTTAAAGGTTTTTTTGCTGGATTTGTAATGCCTGAGAGAGCTCACGATTTAAAGCTAAACCGGAATATAGTTATAGACAGGAATGTTTCGAAACACGTGAGGGAACAGATAAGCATTATTCATAGCCTTTTTTGCTAGTTGTGGATGACCTTCACGGCAGGTAAGACCGGGATAAGACTCACACAGACTGTGTGAGTTACCCTTACCACAAAAGGGAAGATTCATACTCAGCAGTGGGTTATCAATTATGATGACGTGGCATTTCTACAGTCCTCTTTAATGAAATTTGTAAAAGTTATTTTCCGAGATATGTTTGAGGTTTCACCCAGGTGGGTCAAGTTAATTTTGGAAGTTTGGACGCAAATCTTTTCCGTCCTGAGTGTCCTGACATTAAAAAATAATAACTACAACAAACGGAGACTTCTGACGTAAACTACTACTTTCATTAATATAGTAATATTCTAAATTCAAGAGAACTACAATCAAAGGAAGTAAAACGCAAGTTCCAGATACCAGGAATGCAAAACTACGCTGGAAGTTTCAATCATGGCAATTAGATCGTCCAATCAATCAAGCAATCTGGGTCGTCAATTAAAGCACGGAACATTAACTAGGCAGATTACACTTGACCTTTGTATTGTAAAATTATGAGTACATATCGCATTACCTCTTGTATATCGTGATTAGTATTTCCTTTGCACATAGCTTTGTTGGTTTTAAATGCTGTGTTTTTTGTGTGTCAGTATTTCCCTGGCATATCTATTCAGCATAAATGAATATTTTTCATGCTCACTTTGCTAGGTTTCCTCCTAATCCGCTCTTTTCGTAGGTCGAGATTGTTTGGACACCTTCAATCACCCGCATATTTTAACTGCGTGTGAATCAACAAACTGGTCGTTATAATTTTTTGATGCGAAAGCTATCGTTTTAGTAAAGTTTCTTAGTAAAGTTCTCCAAAATGCTATTTTAATTTGTGTTTTGTATACTAATTCGTTTGGGTCACTTGCCAAACTTGATTACAATATGGATGTAGAATAGGAAGAAGTTGCTTTCATTTGATTCATTCAATGTTAATAAGTGGGCAAGGACACACGCATCACTGTGATAGTGTCTGCATATTAGGTAAGCGATATAATTCATAAATATAGTAGGTGTACATATATGTATCTCGCATAAATTATAACGGGTAAATAAAAAGATCCTCTAAAGACCTATGAATATTAACGACTTTTCGGACAAAACACAGAGTTGACCGAGTTCTGTTTTTTAACTGTATCAACCCACGTTATAGAACTAATTTCATTTAGTTCTGATTGCCTTCACGCATGGCATTTTAATGTTCTTTATCAACTCCATTTGCTCCAATTCCAAAAGTTATTCAAGTTGTAAATTCTTCCACCTTTCTATTATTTTCTTTAGCATCTAAAGTCTGAATTCAAACCTTCCCTGGTTTGAGTACGTACAGAATGAAGTATAGGGAAGGTACGTACTCATTGTTGTGGGTACATATATGGTACAGTAGGGTCAGCAAACCATCAAGATCGTCGGCTGTGCCAGTCTGCGAGGGGGAGCATAATAATATCATAACGGTTGCATTGACACCATTACATTTCCGGATAAGTGCAGTAGTCTATAGATAGATTGATAAATACGACGAATACAGTTCAGTGTATCATTTAACAAAGATTCTTAATTACTTAAAATTGATAACAAAATAATATTTCCATATAATTATAATCAGCCTATAATGTTTCCACTGCTGGGACAGGGGCCTCCTCTCAGTGAGAGAGAGTGGGCTCTAATCCACCACGCGGGCGGCACAGTGCAGGTTGGTAGATGTCACATGTCTTCGAATTTTTGGTTCTAAGACATGCCGGTTTCCTCTCGATGATTTCCTTCATTGTTTTGAGAGTACTGGTGATGACACAATTTACACAAAGTAAAGCGCTTGTTTGGGTTGGAACCTACGACCCTCGTAAGTCGCGGCCGTTTCCACTGCGCCACCACTGCTCTCTTGTATATGAATACGTATAGCTTCATTGAATTTGTGCCTCTCAAAGAAAGACGAGGCCTGTTTCCTAGCAATGGGAAAATTGTAGGCTGATGATGGTATAGCTTCAAACTCAAACTCAAAGTCGGTCAGTCAGAAAATATGAAGCTAGTTGCCCATTACAAAGCGTAGGTACCTATTGAGAAGAACGGGCAAGAAACTCCATGGACACTCTTTTTAAATTATATTATCCAAAAATATTAGTTACATCGTTTTTTACAATATTAGTTACGTCATTTCAGAGTTCATTTCTTTTGATTTTCAAATTATATAATGTGAGAACGATGTAAAAAATTAAGAAAGACGTACGCGTGTGAACGACGATATTGCTTGGAAAGAAATGAACTCTGAAATGACGGCTAATGGAAACGTATCTATGGACGAAAAAGACGTGAAGTCCCAAATAAATTGGGATGAGAGCAGGAGGATAATGAATACAGGAATATGGCTTAATTGGGATAACAAAACGACTGAAGTCGAAACATAATCTGTTGCTCGTCTAACGCGGGACATTACAGACGCTTGGTTCATAAAGGAGCGTTGTGTGTTGATTTACCGTTTTTCAAAACTCATTATAAGTACTTATATCTAATAATACGATATTTTCAAGTCTTGTATTTTTTTCTATTATTCTATCATCATAACAGTATAATTTGCGAGCAAATCTGAAATCTTGCTAATAAAAAACCTCAGTACAAAATTGTCTTAAATAAAGCAAAAATAGCACATAATGACATGACAGACGGGTTCAATGTGTTGTTACGTTCGTATTTAGTATTCTGCAGGCTTACGTAGCGTCGCCATATAATTATGATTCATTTCCTCCCTTTTGATTATACTTTTGCAAAATAATAAACAATTTTCGTTCAGCTTAAGCTAATGAGTCCTTTTCATCTCATGTTTAATGGAACCTTACTTGTTATTCAGACTTTGAACTGTCAGCGTTACTAAGGACTCGCACTTGACCGGTTTTTTGTTAAGACGATATGCTTTAAAATAGGCACGTTGAACTTCGCTCCTCGTACTTGAAGTTTCTGCCAAGATGCGCACGCGCGCGTTTTTACTGCGGCGATTTTTTTCGCTCAATTAGCGCCGAGAGTTGAAAATCCCGTGTATTCCCGTTCGTCCCACTGGCCGTCGTCCCACTGGTGGGACGATTGGGAATTTAAAAAATTAAATTAATTTTGAATTCCCATTGGTCCCACTAAATAATTTAAGTCTGGTTGTTCAATGGGGAAAAACTAAGAAAAAAAACACCTATTTATCCTAACTAATATTATAAATGCAAAAGTAAGTCTGTTTGTTTGTTACCTTTTCACGCTTAATCCACTGAACCGATCATCATGAACTTCATAAACCCCTAAAACTCAACACGTAGGTTATAATTTTTCATATTTAATTTACCTTACAAAAAGTGACAAATTCCGTATAAAACACGTCGAGGCTGCCTCCCTGCGCGCCTAAGGCTCTAAAAAAAATTCACTGGGGGCAAACACACGTGGGGAGTCGCGATTGTCAAATTTGATTTTAGTTGTGTCAAAATAATTTTTATATTTAGAGAATATTTTTTGCAGAGATTCTCATAGCCAAAAGTAAGGAATATTTTAGTCATAGTTTAGTTTGGTGTACAAGAGAATTGGCGCCAGTGTGTGTTTTTTGACGCACTGAGATGTGCTCTGTTGGATTCTAAATGATCAGCTCAACACCGTGAGTTGAAAATCGATATTTTTACGTCCCGACAGAAGTACCAAACGTGGTTTTATTGTGGATTACATTTCAATTAGTAAGAATTAAAAGCTTAATATTATGCGCTTTTCTATTACTAGACTCTTTGTTGAATAAAGAGTCAGTTTAAAGGAGTTTCAAGAGTCAGTTTTTCCATTCTCCTGCAGATGCACTATAATACCAACCCCAACATACCGACCCCATCATAGTTGGAAAAAGGCAGAATGATGATGTATACAAATAAAACCATTCAATCATTCACGGGTTCGTTTTTCTGGTACCTGAAGTCGCCAGACACTCGTGACGGCAACATTACGTCAACAACACGTGTGATGTCACAGTTAGCATAAAAAGTAGTACTCTTCAACTGCGTGGGAGCATCGTAATTAACGTGTAGTGTTTAGGTGTTCGCTACACAATGTCAAACTACCCACGTTTCAAACAAATCGTTTCTGAAGGTGTTAAGAACTATGTGACACTACGACGAAATATCAAAGCTTTGTTAGAGAGGAGATTCACCTTTTTTATTAATCTTAATTTAAGTTAGGAAATGTACCTAATAATATTAGTTGTAATAGTTTTAAATACATAATCAGCCTATAATGTGCCAGTGCTGCGACACAGTCCCCCGGGGTCTCAGTGAGACGGAGTGGGTCGTAATCCACCACACGGGCCCAGTGCGGGTTGGCAGTACCTATGCACATGTCTGTGAATTTTTGGTTCTAGGACACGCCGGATTCCTCACCACCGCCGGATTCTTCACCGTTTTGAGTGCAGGCAATTTTAAATAAGGTTTAGGAAAATGCTGCGAAAAACTCGGTAGAGTTCAATCATCTTTTAGTGGTTGTGATTCCGAGAGAAATTGATTTGCGGGGATAATACATTAAAATAATAGTAGGGTATATACAAAATACCGTTTTCTTTCAGCTACGTAGTAATGCTATCATTAATCACTACAAAACCGATCACAAAGGTCGTATTTTTTGCTTAGAACCAAAACTGTGCAGAAATGTTGTATGAAATCTCATGGTTACACATTTTTTCATTAATGCACTGTTTTTATTTAGATATAAATTTACCACAGAGGTTTAATGCCTCCCATTAAGTTCAAATGTATGCATTAGATCAAAAAGATACTGGCTGAAAATAAAAATCGGCTGAATAAAACACTCTGTGAAAAAATAAATAAAAATGGCGCGCATTTTGTACCATTGTGAAACTTTGATACTTCATATCTAGCAAGAAAAGATTAAAAAAATGGAAATAGCGATAGCGATATGAATGCAAGTCCAGAAAGTATATAAACAGCTGCAAATGAAATTGTTAATAACTTTTTGCCGCAAAAGTCGCGGGATAAATATTTAAAAGCTTAGGAAAACTTTGTTTTCATCAACTTGAGTTTTTATTTTGAGTAGGTATATTTTATCATGCTAGGTAGATTAGTAGTTGAAAGAAAAGTAGATTACAAACCTTGCTACAGTGAGTAATTAATGCACTCGTCTTAATAGAGCATCTCATGCATTAATAACTCACTTTGCGCTCGATGCAACAATCTACTATCAATTTTATACGTATTGGGAAAAGGTCAAAAATTGCTTTATGGCTTCTTAAAAACTTTGGTTAATAATATGTAGTTATATTAGTCTTTGCTTTTGTTAATAATATTGTTTTTATTAGATCATAAACACAAGTTTATTGATAAATTATTATAAATAGATAAAAATAGAGTATCAAGGTCGAATATTAAACAGCTCTCAAAATATGGATTTTTGAAGTGAAAACTTCTTTAGCGGCGCTGTGTACTTTTTTTGGAATGGGTAAAAACTTCTAAACTCGCGTCAGGTCACGTGACCCTGATCGAAAATTCGTAAGACGTAAAACGTAAGACGCGCGTTGTTGAGGACAGCGCCATCTATGCACATCGGGAAGAACTACGAGGGCCTCGCGTACTAACTACGTAGTTCATCCAACAACGACGAGATGGCGCTGAACCACGGATATATAACTGACGACGAGCTCCATGCGAGCGGCTTGCTTCTCTTACCACTGCCGCGACCAACACCACGAACTGAAGTCTATCCTGTGTGCTTATTTGTAAATCTGAATAAATTCCTTTCACGAGAAGAATAAACCAGTCACTTTGGTCATCATACCTGATTTGCAAAAAACCCTATAAAATAAGGAACACACCTTAACACGCGTGTTTTGTTTATAAGACGATTCACAAAATACACTCGTAATTGTTCAAGTTTTCACTTCTGTCGGCACTACCGGAGTGCCAGTGTTTTTTTTTTAAGTAAATTGAAAACTACAGGTAAGAAAGACATTTTTAATGATGCAAATAGTTAATATAAATCCTATTGTCTAAGTTTTATTATTTTGAGATGATGCAACACCAAAACGGACAAATATTAATATCTAATCCCGGGCGATAAAATCGCGCGCGGCACAAAGGCACCGCTCGTTGCGCGATTTGCGGTGCCTTTGTGTCGCGTGCGATTTTATTACATGTCGCGCCTGTTTGAAGAAGCCTTTATACCCTTACGGAGCTAAGCAGTCATTCATGACATAATTATTTAAAATAGTCTATGTTAGTCAACTTTCAACTCAAAGGTTCGATGACTGCTTTACAAACCTAAGTTCGATCTGCTTTTTTTACATTTTGTTGTACCTACTATTAAATTTATGTACATATATCTTTGTATATTTTGTCTTGACGCGAACGAAATTGCGGACAGAAGCTAGTTATTGAGTAAGTAATCTTCCAAAAACTTATTTATTATTCGTGTTTAGTCTCCCAAGAACGTCCTCCGGAAGAATTACGAAGATGACATTCAAGCTAGTGATGAACAGTCTTCTATTAATTGTCTGCGAGATCTGTAATCGGCTTGTTTGGGCTCACGACCTCATAGTCAACCTTTATTGTTCCCACTGCTGGGACACATGCCTCCTCTCGGTGAGAGAGAATGGGCCGTAACCCACCACGCGGGACCAGTGCGGGTTGGCAGATGTCACATGTATTGTCAAGCTGAACCTTCACCGTTTTGAGAGCAGTAGTGATGAAATTACTTACAAAGGAATAAGCGCCTGTCTGGTTTCGATTCTACGACCTAAAGGCTCGTACACACAGGCGCGACGCGACACGCGACACAAAGGCACCGCTCGTCGCGCGACTTGCGGTGCCTTTGTGTCGCGTGTCGCGTCGCGCCTGTGTGTACGAGCCTTATCTCACGAAGCGACGCGCGCTTTACTTGTGTTAACCGAGTGTACAAACACGCTGTGAATGTGTGCGTGAGATGAGCAGCGTCAGCATATACACACACACTCCCTTCCGGCTTTGCCATTGGCTCTGACGGTACCGAGAGCTCCTGCGCACAGACATTCACAGCGAACACTGCTCTCAAAAGGTTTTAGAGTAACATTATTTATCACTGTAGTCAAACTGCTCTCAAAACGGTGAAGAAAAACATCGTGAAACTGGCATGTTTTAGAACCAAAAATTCGAAGACATGTGACATCTACCAACCCGCACTGGGCCCGCGTGGTAGATCACAGCCCACTCCCTCTCACAGAGAGGAGGCATGTGTCCCAGGAACGTTAAAGACCGATTTTAATTTAATTTAATTTAAATGCCCTTTATTCTGAATGTCTTGTTTCTCTTCTGTTTAGTTGTTACAAAATGTCCCTTAATTCAGTGTGCCTTTTGGCAAAGGCCTCCTCTAGCTCCTTCCATTACTTTCTGTCACGAGCCACTCTCCTCCAATTGGGGCCCGCTGTTTGTTTCAGTTCATCTTCCCATCTCCTTATCTGTTTCCCCTTGCTGCGTTTACTTTCCCTTGGATACCAGTCAGTTATTATTTTACTCCATTTCTCTGTATCTGCTCTCATCATGTGGCCAGTCCATCTAAAGACCGATTATGCTAATATTAATTTGTCACCAACTTCCCCTCTCTCTTATCGTGTCCATACCATGTAGCTGTTAATAAATTTAGTCGCAAATCGATTCTCTATACATCGAAGAACAATTGGTATGTGCATTAATCGATATCGTGCGGATCCGATTGCTTTTAGATTAACATAAACTTATCATAACACCGAACCTATATTCTCCGAAGGGTTAGGCTGAACTGTACTTATAGGACACCCACATTCCGCCACTTATGTTTAAGTCCCATGTACAATGCGTGCCACGATAGATGAGACTTGACCCCGCCTCCCCCGCTCTTTCCGCTGCCCCTATGACGTCCGGTCCCGTCCCGCACTCAGACCTCATACCGCTAAAGATACCTAAAATCGTGTTTTGCGCATGTCAAACCACGTGGTGTGTCAAGTCTCATCCTTCGTGGCACGCATTGTAATAGGGGCGAGCCTATTGTCATCGAACGGGCATAAATCGAGGTTCAAAATATCGATATTCTGTTCAGTGAGATGCGAGTTTTGATTATGTGAATAACGTTAATTGAGTAAAAAAAAATGTCGCGTTGGCTGCTTATGGCAAGATTTAACAATAATTTAATATAAGAAACTTCATGGCCACTCTTCGTAACTTTTTATGGTTTCAATAATGACGCTTTAAACTGCTAACTATTAGCCAAATTCAACGTTTTTTACATCTGACTATGGCATTGTGACTTGAGACTATAATCGATTTCGTATTTAAGTGGTAAAATGTCTGCTAAAAACAAGAGTGTTTATTTTTTTTATAAGCGGTATTTAAGAGGCACGTTGCACTTTGTCATTGGGGGAAGAGCCAGATAGAAACTTCATGGTTATTATTTTTTTTTGCGGTCATTTGATGCTTTGTTCTTATCGTGCAATTACTAAGTTACAACGTCGATTGACGCCAGAGCCAGAGTGGTCTCTTGTGGAAAGTACCAGGTGTCAATCAGTAATGCTGGTAATGCAGCATGAAAAAGAGCATTTTTTTCATCACTTAAAATATAGCTGAAGAGTTTGTTTGTTTGAACACGCTAATCTCTGGAACTACGGATTTGAAAAAATTATTTAGCATATGATAGCCCAATTATTGAGGAAGGCTATAGGCTATTAACCATCACGCTATGAACCTTAGAAGCCGACCAAAAAAAAACGTCGGAATTAACGCTATGCGAAAACGAAGTGGTGCGACGGAGTGGGTCAGGGGAACAAAAAATTTCACACGGACGAAGTCGCGGGCAGAAGTTAGTCATAAGAATAAAGCCTAAACTGGCTTTCCCTCTTGGGCAGCGACGACGTGAGATAGCAATTTTCAAAATCCAGGGTTATTGGTAAAACATTAACAACCTCTTAAGAGGATCAAAAAATTAAAAAAAAAATCAGCTGTTCCCTACATTGACGAGTTATACGAACATAAATGTAGGGTTTTTTTTCGCGATTTCAGGTTTGGTCCTATAGTAAAAGTTGTTCATAATTATGAGTACAATGAGCTCTTAAGAGGTTGTTAATATTTTACCAATAACCCTGTATATCGTTTTTTAAATTTGTTTGGCCCAAGATTCAGCATCGCGGATACCGTTCGCTGATGCAGCCATTAGGTCTTCACGTGTGCCGGTGTATTGAGCTTCATGTCATTGTCTGTGTAGAGACGCCGCATACACACCGGATGTCTGAGCCTTCCATGAACCCCCATATGTGGAGGTTGACCTTGCTGAGGCCTACTTCTGTACGAAGCCTATTAGAGGTCCTCCAAGTAAGCCAAGGTAACTTGTGCCCGGATGGGAGACTGATTAAATGCTATATTTGACAGACATTATGTAGACAAAATTGGAATAAGGCTGTTCGTCCCTTCATTTCTTTTTTGTTGCGAAGGTATAGACGAGACGCCAGCACAGCAAACTACCCGAAACTGTCAAATTTTCCCAATCAACTTTGAATCTTATACTTTAGCGATAAGTTGAAAATCTATTAAATAAATTTGACAAATTGTAGTAGCTTGATGTGGAGACGTTGTTCAGATCGTTAAGGGCAGGTGAACGGACATTTGGGACATAAGCAGATGTTACATAGTTTGTTCATACCGATCACAAAGATAATAGGAAAAGATCAAAAATAAAGACACGGAAGTGAGGCACTTTCACTCAATCACATTCTAATATCAACATTAATAATCAGATTAACAGCTGCGGAAACATAAATAAATAGTCTAATAATTATAATCTATCTACCAGGTAGCGATACATTTTCCTGTCGTAAATGGAATTTTGTGTAATAGACCGTAGTCCATTATCTACTTACAGCGAGAAAATTGCCGCAGTCCGTCTATATATTTAATCAAAACGTTCAACCAAGAACGTGAAAATGTGAGGTCTATTATGAAACCACAGATAACGAAAGAGACTGACTGACTTGGACGATGGATAATTTAAATTAATGGGTAATTATAATCTGCCTAAATAACGTCACACTTATTAGTCTGACTTATTTTAAGTCTCAGGGGTATTCGTCCACTCCTAATCAAGGGATATAATAACCAGAACAATGAACATAATCAGCTTATAACGTTCCCAATGCTGGGATCCTCCTCTTTGTGAGTGGGAATGGGCCGTAATCGACCACGCGGGTTGGTAGATGTCGCATGTCTCCGAATTTTTGGTTCTAGGACATGCCGGTTTCCTCACGATGTTTTCCTTCACCGTTTTTTGAAAGCAGTGGTGATCAAATAAAATAGGTACACAAAATAATGTGCCTGTCTGAGTTCAAACCCACGACGTACAACTCGTAAGTCGAGACCGTTACAACTGCGTCACTACTGCTCTCTTAATGAACGGTTTTAGGGATTGCTGTCACACATCTTCGAATCATTGTAAGAGCCTGGGGAAATAAAATATTCCCTTTGACAACCTGACCTAAGGAAACGTCAATTATTTTTGAAAGAGTACCTAACCGTGGAGTTTCTTGCGGACTCTTCTCCATAGTAAACGACCAATTGAAATCGTGCACCAGTTTCTGATGATTCATGCATGTTTTTGAAAAAAAAAAATACTATGATCCTTCACAGTATTTTCCTACTAAGTTTTAGGTGGATGCTAATTCTGTACTCTAAATACAATGCAGCAGGTTCCACTATTTTCTATAGAGCGTCATCTCATGGTGCTCCTTATACCCCGCTCTCTAAACCTACAGTTTCTCAATAATCTGTTTGTAATCTTTTCTGAATAGAAAGGTAGAGGCAAGTACTTTTCCATAGCTACGAGTTATACGATCACTGAGCCCATCCACGGCTATCAAGTGTAAAACATGTTTGAAAAACACGCTAGAAATGTTAAACAATTGTTACATTTGAATACAGTTTGCTATGTAATCTCTAACAGCTGCCGCGTATATGCATTACAAACTAGGCATTTAATGAACCAATCAATGTAGGTATACCTTACATTATGGATACAGGATTGTTATTATAAAGTACTCATTATCATCTATCTGCCCTTGACCTTTGTTATTTGGTGTCGGCGCAACACGTTTGCTTCTTCCATTCTCCACTATCATGCACTCCTTTTCTTTCATATCTGTCCTGATACTATCTATCCACCTTTCCTTTGGCCTACCTCTCCCTCTCCATCCATCCAAATTTATATTCATCACTCTTTTAGTCATATACTAGGTTTTATCCCTCTTCATCACATGCTCATACCACAACAGACGGTTCTATTTCAACTTTTCTGTCACTAGCACGTGACCACACCGCCATGCCACCACCATGTGGCCACACCGCCATGCCACCACCATGTGGCCACACCGCCATGCCACCACCATGTGGCCACCACCATGTGGCCACACCGCCATGCCACCACCATGTTTATCATCATCATCATCATTTCAGCTGAAAGACGTCCACCGCTGGACATAGGCCTCCCCCAAGCACCTCCACTTCGACCGGTTCTACTTCTGTGCTATACCATGTCTAAGAAGTATCTGTATTCAATACATTTTATAAATTAAAGTCGCTTGTCGTGTCTGTGTGACCGCGTTGTTCTTCTAAACTACGCAGTGGATTTTGATACGGTTTCACCATCACAGAATCTAGAAGAGAATTTATTCCGGAAGGTGAAAAAGATGGTGGTGGTGGTGGTGGTGGTGGTGATGGTGATGGTGGTGGTGATGGTGGTGGTGGTGGTGGTGGTGGTGGTGGGGAAGTGTTAAACTTAAATTTATTTTAAAGTCGCGTATCGCAAGGGTTGGATCGAGGTGGTCCTGGAAAAGGATGCTTGTAAGGATTTAGGGGAAGCCTTTCTCAGCAGTGGGACAGTGTAGGATACTATAAAAATATATATGAAAATATCTCGATGTTACGTCCAGTCATAATAACACTGCGAACTTTTTGCCAGTTCAATTATAAATAACTAAGTAATTGCATAGAACTACTGTTTGAAAAATCTTTACTTTTTTGCGGTCTACTCGGTGTGGGATGGGAACTGCCTTACTAACTTGGATTGAATCTTGAACATCGGAAGTTCTAGATCGTAGAAAAAATGTGGGGCGAGCCTTTCAGTTCCAATCATGTTAGATAGGTAAGTTGTGTTAGACGGCTTGCTGAAATTAGATTTAAGTCTCAAAAGGTTTTAGAGTAACATCATTTAACTTCTATAAATATCTTAGGAGATATCATAGTTTTAAAATAACTCCGCAAGGCAAGGTAATGAGGTTAAGGGGGTGGAATATATTTTAGTAAGTTTTTTCCTCAAATTAACGCGGGTGAAACCGCGGGGCACAGCTAGTTCTTCTATATTTTGTGTATCTGAGACCATTGTAGGCCTTGTAGACTGTAGGTAGATTTGTAGATAAATTTTATTTTATTAAATATATACCTGGTACCTACCTGTTGGCAGGCCTACACTGTCCTCCGAAACCTATACACTGCAATTTGAAAACATTGTAAAAACTAATGTATTTTTAAGAAAGTAACCGTGGAGTTTCTTGCCGGCTCTTCTCCATAGGAAACGACCAATTGGAACCGTGCACCTAGCTTCTGACGTTTCACGTAACTGGCCATGTAGGTTTATGTGCAATAACATATTTTGATGTTACGTAATGAAACTAAAAACCGGTTAAAAAGATACATCAAGAATTCAAGAGTAATTTTTTGCCCGACAACACTAATAGGTATTTCCCCTTGAGAGCAGGCGAGTTAATAACTTAGGTTTTTTAGGTCATGCTCAATCGTGAGGATAGATTTTTCTTTGAATTACAAGAAAGGCTTTTGTAAACTAATTGAAAAGTTTAGATTTTTTGTATGTTACGCTTTGAACGGATTTAGATAAAAAAAAAAATATTATTTATAAAAAAAAAAAGATGATTTTTGGCACATGGGTAGAACATGACCTATTAGGACATAGGATACTTTTTATACCGTTATTCCCAAGGGATTGAAACTTATGCGGGATATGCGGGTGCGCAGCTAGTAAAGAATAACAAAAAACGCAAGTTTTAGAAACAATAAAAACCATACTAATATGTATATACATACCTACAATAATTATAATTTTTTGTCAGATTATTCTACAAGCAACATACTAAAACACTAGTGTTTTTATTTTTTAGCCCAAACAATAGATTTTTTGTAAATAGATAATTGCTTCATATTTTGCAATAAATTCCAGCGTTGTGTCATTGCGCTTTTCTTTCTTTTCTATGCAGTCCGACAATGACCGCGCTTTAGGTCATGTAGTCGCCTTGAAAATGTTATCTGTTTGTTTATTCTTACTGAGTATACTGATATATAATGTTGCTTATTATTCCACTATAAAACCTCTATTAAATTGCGTAATTTCTTTATTTTTTTCGACAACGGCAACTAATACCGATAAAGTGGGAACTCTTCGGTTGATCTGTACCTACCTAAGTGAATAGAATAAAAGGTTATTTTTTGTGGTAAAAGCTCTAATTTTTTTTGTAACCGACTTGAAAAAAGGAGGTTTTGTATTCGACCCGTATGTATATATGTTTGTATGTCCGCGATTTTCTCAAAAACTTATGAACCAATTTTAATAATTCTTTCACTAACGTGATCTACTTACATGCTTTCAGGAAGGTTTTAGTATAACTAGTACCTACATAATATAATACATTAGGTAATTATTCTTATGTGCGAAGTTATACCTATGCATAAATGTATGGCGTCTCTGGCATTTCTATGCGAATTTTGATTATTCTTCTAGTCGGTGTCTTCAATTCTTCAATGAACCTTAGCTTCGCACCGCTTGGCTGCAATTGTATATCTATGTAGGTATTGTTTTTAATGGATAAGGTATGCCTCATGGGTGGTCCCATATTTTGATTAACTTTGCTTGGGTAGTTTTTGACATTAATACGATATTTTTCCATTTAGTTTATATTGATGATGTTTTAACTGATATTTACATAGCAAGTAGTGTTCATTGAATTTGTGTGGGGTAGTTACAACTAAAAAGTGAAAAATAACATATTCTTTCCAAAAAAAAAACAACCGACTTCAAAAAAAACACTAAGTTAGGTTTGCATGACATTTAATTTGACATTGGCGCGCAGGTGGTGTGAAAATTGATTTATATTCCATTCATTATTCATTATATAAGCTGACGTTATATTCCTTTCTCCATCACTCTGTGGCATGGCCAGCATTTAACACATTGTGAAACATTTTCATTATGTGTTAAATGCACGCTACACCACTGCAAATTTTTTAGGTACATACAATAAAAAACACATAACCCTCCTTTTGGGCTTCGCCGCAGTCGGGTAAAAAGAACAATACAGTTTCTTTAATGAAATTGAAAATGTTATTAGCACAAGAAAAGAATACCTACATTGGCGAATTTGCGGACAAAACAATGATTCATGCTGATACCAGCCAATTTGACAAACAAGTCATAATAACATGGAACGAATGAAAGGCTGTGTAGACAGGTGCAAACTGTATAGTGATAGTTGCTCATTTATGCTGGATTTTAAGGTAAATTGTGCTAGATTAAAAAGGTTACCCCTCATTAACTTCTCGTGTAAGTATTTTGGCCATTTTGGGTGCGTTTTGTGAAATACCGGCTGATTAGTCGATTCGCACGAATTTACTCGCTCGAAACGGGCGAATCGTCACTTTTAAATATTTTTTTTTTTACCGCACGTTAATTTGTTTGTGGGCGAGTCGACAACTCCAGAAATATGTAGGTATTAGGCAATTGGCACAATTTGAATTGTATGCAATAATGAATAAAGTATAGAAAAAAGGACACTAGCGGCCAGAGTTAAATGTTATAAAACGTGTACGGTCTACTTTTTTCTTAACTTCAGTGCATTATATTTATTGCCAAAAAAAGATTTTATTTTTACTGTGTCGAGAGCTTTTGTTTTAGACACAGTGTTGGGGAATTTTAGGTGACTGGATCAAAAAAACTCCAAATATGCTAATTCTAGTCAAACATGTATTGCGTTGAAGACGAACAAAGGTGGAAGAAAAAAAAAACAAGTACACTTACATCTAATTACAAACTAGTTACATAGCAAGACGTTGAATTGCTCATTCTAATCGAGCAGGCGTTTGGCTCGAACATGCCCCCAGACGTTGGAAGCAGCAGAACCGCTTTCAACCAGACGCAGAATCAACGGGCAGTGGGCAAATCCTATTAAAGGCTCTCCTGACGACTCCAGCGGATGTTTTGACGTCTGCCACACGAACAATTCCATCTGACCCTGGATGGACGGCGACGACTCTTCCCAATCTCCATTTAAGAGGAGGAAGGTGATCCTCCTTTATGATGACCAAAGAACCCAGCTTTAGCGTGTCTTTGCAGGTATGCCACTTGGTTCTTTGCTGCAGCTCGGACACAAACTCTTTACTCCAACGAGCCCAAAAATGCTGGCGTAGCTGCTCGATCCGTTGGAAACGAGACAATGAAGCAGTGGAGTAGTTCTGTAGATCTTGCTGCGGAAGTGACGTCAGCGGCCGGCCAACAAGAAAATGACCCGGAGTCAGTGGAGTGCAGTCCGCTGGATCGGATGAAAGCGGCGTCAGTGGACGTGAATTCAATATCGCCTCAATCTGGACTAATGTGGTGTTAAGCTCTTCAAATGTTAATTTACAATTTCCCAACACTCGCCTGAGATGATATTTTGTTGACTTAACACCCGCCTCCCAGAGTCCGCCAAAATGAGGAGTGTACGCGGGTATAAAATGAAATTTAATTCCGTCATTAGCCAATTGCTCGCCCAAGGAATTGCAATTAGATTTAAGGAACTTCGAAAGTTCGTTGCAGGCACCGACGAAAGAGGTACCGTTGTCGGAGTAGATGTCACTAGGTTTTCCCCGTCGCGAGATAAATCTAGATAAAGCTAGTAAATACTTATTGCTGGTTAAGTCACTCACCAGCTCTAAATGAACAGCCTTGGTGGTGAAGCACACAAAAATGGCTATGTACACTTTTACCAGCCTACATCCCCGACCTTGCCTACTAGCGGCCATGATGGGACCAGCATAGTCCACACCAGTGCTATCAAAAGGATAACCACCTGGAAGGAGACGCTGCTGTGGCAAATTACCCATTACAGGAGTAACTGTTCTACCCGACATGCGACAACAACGCACGCAATTACGATAACAACTCTTTGCTAGGCTTCGTCCGCCTATTGGCCAGTATGAATCCCTAATCGAAGCCAGCAATAACTGGGGACCTGCATGCATCAACTTTACATGTTCAAATTCGAATAGTAATTTCGTAAATTTATGAGTGGACTGTAAAAAAATAGGGTGCTTTTTATCAAAAGAAAAAGTTGAATTTGCTAAGCGTCCTCCGACACGCATGATTTTATTATGATCTAAAAATACATTAAATTTTATAAGGGCGCTTTTATAAGGCAACTTCTGATTAGTTATGAGTAATTTGTACTCGGGAAAAGACTCAATTTGGCTTCTAATTATAATAATATTTAATGCATCCTGTAACTCGACTTGTGATAGAAAACTACTAGAAGGAGTTTTCCTACACAGTTTTATAAACCTTAAAACTGTTGCTACACTACGGATCAGCCTTAAATAACTAGAAAAACGATTAAAATCTATGAATGTATGACAGTGACTGTTATCACTAACACTAGCGCTCAATAAAACATGGGGTCGAGTTTCAGGCAGCTTGTCTGACTCTAACGATTTATGTTGAGACGGCCAATGAGATTGGACTTGCTTCAAAAAACTGGGACCGCGCCACCACAAGTCCAAAGTTTGCAGAACACTAATATCCACGCCACGAGATATTAGGTCTGCAGGGTTCTTGGCGGTTGGGACGTGTCGCCAAGTACAGTGCCCCGCCTTATCTAAAACTTCAGCAACGCGATTACGCACAAATGGCTGAAGCTTAGAAGGTAACATCTGCAACCATCCCAACACGACGGTGGAGTCAGTCCAGCAATAAACATGACTAAACTTTAGTCGCAGTGAACTCACAACCTTCTCGCACAAACGAGCTCCGACTACGGCGCCACACAATTCCAGTCTTGGAATGGTGGTCGGCTTAATTGGTGCCACTCGACTTTTAGCAGCTAACAGACGAACCATGTACTCACCCTGGGCGTTGGCACTACGTACATAGACGCACGCACCATACGCACGCTCAGATGCGTCTGTGAATACATGTAGTTCCAGTATAGTATGCGCATCACATATAACGTGTCGTGGAACACGATAATTATTGATAAGCGGCAATGCTTTGACAATAGCATTCCAAATAGCATTAAGTGCCGGGGTTAATGGCTCATCCCACGAGAGCTTGTCTAACCACATCCGTTGTAAAAACATTTTCATTGTGACTACGCAAGGAGATAAAAGTCCTAAGGGGTCAAAAATACGTGCTATTGCAGAAAGCACATCACGCTTTGTAACAGAATCCTTAGAAGGCAACGTTAAACTTGAAAACCCAAATTCATCGGAACTAGAAAACCAGTCAAGCCCTAATAACTTGTTGGTTTCATTAGATCCCATATCTAAATCTAATGACGACTGAGAAGTTCCGGAAACTAAGTTAGGGACGTTGGACCTCCACTTTCTAAGCGGCATGCAAGCAGATGCTAGTGAGTTGGTGACCTCTGTGCGGATAAACATTACTTCATTTAAATCATCAGCTCCTGTCAAGAGGTCATCAACGTAAAAGTCATGCATGATGACGTCAGCAACCCTATCTCTGCTAGCTGAGGATGACTCACCCACAGAACACGAAGTGATCTTAGTGTCATTGGTTTGATAGTCCATCCCTATTTGCTTGAGGCAACGTGTAGCAAGAAATGGTGCACTAGCCGTACCATATGTGACGGTATTCAATTTATAAACCTTGACAGGATCGCATGCATTATCACGCCACAGAACCTGTTGCAAGTACCTATCAGATGGGTGGACGTATATACATCTATACATCTTCGCAACATCAGCTGACAAGACGAACTTGTGTTGTCGAAACCGAAGAAGTATAGCTACAAGATCGTCCTGCACTGTAGGACCCACCATCTGCACGTCGTTGAAGGATACTCCTGAAGAAGTAACACAGCTTGCATTAAAAACTACACGGAGCTTGGTAGTTGTGCTACACTCACGGAGTACCCCGTGGTGTGGTATGAAATATCCACTGGGACTGTCATTATCCTTTTTTTCGGTCATATGTCCTAAAGTCTCATATTCAGACATGAAGTCACGATATAACTTACCGAACTCAGGCTTGGACTTCAGTGTGCGTTCTAGAGAATATAGACATTTAGAAGCCCTTTTGAAAGATTCTCCTAATAAAATAGCAGGATCTTGCTTAACAGGAATACGAACGCAAAAATGACCGTTCTCTAAACGTGTCGTATTCTTAACAAAATGCTCCTCACACAACTTCTCCTCGGGTAAATAATGTGAGGATGGTGAATTAATTTCTTCCAGATTCCAGAATTTTTCTAAATCGGTGCGAATTTTATTTAATTCACCGTCACTAGAGGAATCAGTTTGAGTAAAATTGCATGAGATAACATTCGAAATTAATTTACCATTATTATAGGTAACAGGGCCAGAAACAATCCAGCCTAACAACGTTTCACACAACACTGTCTTACCTACTCCTAGTCGAATTCTCTGTGAGCCAACCAAGTCCCAGAAGAGATCCGCTCCTATTAAGACATCTACTTCTGAAGGCTTGTAAAAGGTGGGGTCAGCTAAACATATATTATCTGGAATATTCAGATCTGAAATGTCGACTTTACGACTGGGCACAACAGTTGTCAATGATGGCAAAACAAAACAATAAAATTTAGCAGCATAACTATTGTCTAATGACGTCATTTTTACATGACATGTTTTGCCTACACGAGAACTTACCTACGTTATTAATGCCATAGACCGAACCATTTATCTGACTAGTATTTAAGTTAAGCCGTGAACATAGTCGTTCCGTCATAAAACACGATGTACTACCACTATCAAGCATGGCTCGCACTATGTGCTCACGATCATTGTGATCACATAACTTGATAAGAGCGGTGGACAATAACACAGCGCGTTGTTTACATTCAGTACTTAACGGAGCTCCGCAGACAAACTTAAGGGCCTTACTCTCGTTTAGTACCGTAACTCGGTCACTTTATGAAGATTATAACTCATTAACGGTTTGGTTAGAAGGTCTGTAAAAAATATATGTTTGCTATAGATTCATGTACAGCATTTTTGAAACAGGGTTTTTTCATAAGGCTAATACTTTTGCCTTAAAAAAATATTTACCAAAACGCTATTTTCGCTAACATTTGCTTATAACTTCTAAACGGCTTTGATGTTTGGAAATATTTTTACACTGAAAAATTGGTGGTTAGAGGTACTACATATTTGAAATAGCGTTTTTAAATCAACCAACAGTTGCAAAGACAATGCCCCATTTTGAGATATAGGTTCAGAGGTGCTCTGCGCGGGCGCGGGCGGCAGTCGTGCGTTAGCACTGAGACGGGGTGGCTGTGTCGCTCGCTGCTCCGCCCGGCTATCGATCGACTACGCGCGTTTGGCTGTGTTAGTGCAAATATTTATGAACGAATTGTATCAGTATGCGTTTATAGATTAGCTCGCTGCAGAGGGCCCATTTCTATTGTCCGCATGGACGCTTTATTAGTGGTGCCATTTCTAAATACTGTTTTTTTTTATATTGTTTATTTTGTAAATATGTATAAGATAATTTGTAAATAAATAAAAATGCCAAAGCAAAGCAAGTTAAGAAAAATACGTTTTCTCTACGACGACGCACCGTTTTATAGATATTAGCGAAAAACTCAAAAGTGGGAATTTTTATACCCCCCACTCCGGCTCACCTCCTAGACGCGGGGACTTTTAGTATGTTTACTTCCTAAGCACTCTGAGCAACTTTCTGAAGAAATCGCTCAGGGCCCAGCTCACGCACTCTACACCTCTTTTTGGTTTATTCGTTGAGTGGACTAATAAGTATCTATCTATCTATACTTAATCTTATAAATAAAAATCTTTAAAACTTTATCTAATAAATAAAATTGGAGTGTCTGTTTGTAATATTAAAACAACCGCTTCAGGCCATTTTATTTTGACTGTTTAGAAAATAACTACATACTTACTCACAATAAAAAAAAATGTTTTCAAATACCTTAATTTATAAAAAATGAGCATTCTTAGTAGTCAATCTACGAGTAGGTATTTGCATTACTGAGTTTATTGATTACTACCTTCTCATATTCTTGTGCGGATTTATTTCTGTGACTGGGACTTTCACTAGCAGATAGGTGAATAAGGAGTAACTTAAAGGCTACTTTTATTTTAGAAAAAAAAAAGAAAATAGGTTCCCACGAAAAAAAATTAAAACCTATGAAATGAAATATTGAATAATATCCGATTCAAATAGGGAGGTTGTATACTACGTTTATTTAGGTACTTAACCAAATGTAAATAAATCATATAATAAAGAAACGGAGTACTTAGTTTTTTTTAATTTTTTATAAGTGGATCCTATACGTGAAGAATCCTTAATTTCCAATGAAATTGATTGGACAAATAATAAAATAATATAGGTAGTGTTTTTGTTTTAGCCCAAGGAAATCGTTCACCAAATATTGTATATAAGAATGCTAATACGAAAAACTAAAAATAAATAATAATTAAACTAAAATGCAAAAACGATCAAAAAGAACTAAATGGAGAAATATTAGAAGAATTTCAATAAAATTAGCATAGGTATTTCTTTACGTGGCGGTGAATAGACGACTTTTATGTATTTGAGGGGGTGAAGCAGATGAAGTGGGATATGAATTGTCCCCGCCTTCGGCGGGGTGCATCGCGCGGATTTCGTCGATGAGCGACTTCCATTATATTTAGAAGCCTAATTTCGCGACTCGAATAAGATGCACGATTGCCTCCGCGCTCTACTGTCCGGATTCTCACTGCTGCGTAATCACCAGGTTCGAATCTCAGTGGACGGCATAATCTTTAGTTTTGTTATTTTTTTATTATAATGTACTTATCTTTTGTTTTGTTATTTTTTAATTATAATGCGCATATTTTTATTTTCTTATTTGTAAAATAATTCAATAAGTAATTGTTATTTTAATAAAAACAATCATTTTTATTCCTATAGTTATTTTTCTTCAGAATCTAGAGTAATATAATAAAAATAAAATAAAAACGTCCACCAAGCTTGATTCGGAAAAAAATTATATAGGTACCTACAGTGTTTTACAAAAGAGTGTAAGCAATAATTGTAGTCTGAAAATTTTCAAACAAGAAAATCGGCAAAAAGTAAAATAATAATTAAAAAAACATATCAAATAAGAAAATAAAAAAAAACCAAATATGGAAAAGTTTGGATTTGAAGCCGGGCGTTAGCGACTAAACTATAGTGACGTGACGCACGAGACCACTAGACCAATCGAGCTGTTGTAATGTATGTCGAAATTACGCGTCATAATCTGTACAAACAAAATATGGTGTGTACAAAAAAGTAGGTACTTACTTTACAATTTGTTTCGTCGAATAAGATCTCTTTATTGCCTTCCGTTTATTTTCTTGTTGACCATTTTTTATATACTGATAGTACAAATATTTACACCAACAACATAACTTAGAAAAAACTAATCAAAAAATAAAATATAATAAACAGCTTTCATCAACAAACAGATACCAAAGTACGTACCTACACTAGGTACCGACTCGAAATAATTGCAAGACTTCAAAGTATTTTATACGGCTACTCGCTCAACTACATAGGTACCCAACGCGTCAGTTTTCGCAAATGCGATCATTCTCCTTATCAATTAGAGTCTACGGAACAATTTCGTATGAAAGTATTTTTACTTTAATGGTTTGTGAAAATATTAATTGTAAACGCGATTATGCTCCTTATTCATAGAAGGTAACGGGTCAATTTCCTATGCAAGTATTTTTACTTCCAACTAAGATTGAAAATAATAATTGTAAAACAAAAGAATCTTCGTTTATTTGTGGAATATTTAACATAATTATTGGTTAGCAACTCGGCATTCTTATTTCACGTGTAATACTTAAAAAATATTTTTCATGTTTGATGTGAGACTCGAACCCGAACGTTCGCCATGCGAGGTACAGTGTTAGCCACTTTGGCCACCGTAACGCTTACGAACCGTATTGAAATTTCTAATAACAATCATGTGGCCAATTTGTAGTGTTGTCAAACGTTCTTATAGAAGAAGGTCATTAGTACTAATATTGCTATGCCATAGTTTTGTGAGATTGCTAGTCGACTTCTGACTGTTTTTGTAATATACCAAAATATTTTTTACAATTTTTGTCTGTCCGTCTGTCTGTCTGTTTGTTCCCGCTAATCTCTGAAACGGCTGGACCGATTAAGACGGGACTTTCACTAGCAGATAGGTGAATAAGGAGTAACTTAGGCTACTTTTATTTTAGAAAAAAAATGAAAATAGGTTCCTACGAAAAAAAATTAAAACCAATGAAATGAAATATTGAATAATATCCGATTCAAATAGGGAGGTTGTATTATACTCCGTTTAATTAGGTACTTCCAAATGTAAACAAATCATAATAAAGAAACGGAGTATAGTTATGTTTATAAGTGGATCCTATACGTGAAGATTCCTTAATCTCCATAGAAATTGATTGAATAAATAATATAATAATATAGTGTTTTTGTTTTAGCCCATGAAAATTGTACACCAAATTAATATTGTATATAAAAAGGCTAATACGAAAAACTAAATATAAATAATAATTAAACTAAAAATGCAAAAACGATCAAAAAGAACTAAATGGAGAAATATTAGAAGAATTTCATTAAACATGCATAGGTATTTCTTTACGCGGAATACAGAATTAATAAGTTATGCCGGCTCCACATGTGGGTCCCAACGCTCGTACCAACGTTGGACTGCAAACTCGGTGAGGCGTACACACGTTGGCTAATAAATTAGTTCTGTCCCGTCAGGGCCAATGTGAAGATGTCCGATACAGAAATCGAAACTGCTCTGAGCGCGTTTATAGTAATGATGAGTGCACATTTATATTTGTTACTGAGAAAAAATAAAAAGCCTTCGATCCTTTCGAGTTGCGTCCCATATTATTGGATGTGCTTGATAAAGTTCAATAAATTCTATTACTTTTTCATTTGTCTATGCCGGTGGCGATTTTGTGGATGAGGAAGCCATTCTCGCTCGACGTACGCACTCGCTGCGTGTTGTAACAGGACTGAGCAAAGCGCCAACGTGTGGACAGATCGCGAACGTTGGCGCAGATTCCTTTGATAAAACCGACACGAGCCGGCCAACTACCAACACTCGCCCCAACGTTGGGACCAATGCCATTTTCTAGATCCACACGTTGGACGAATAGCGTTGGGGCCAATATTGGGGCCAACGTGTGGAGCCGGCCTTAAATTCCACGCGGACGAAGTCGCGGGTAACAGAAGGGAATGGCGGATGCAAGACTGATATATTTTGTACTAAAATATATCAGTCTTGCATCCGCCATTCCCTTCTGGAATCGTAGGCAAAAATGGCGACCTACGTGCGGCATGTCTGCGCCTCTGCATATTCTTTGAATTTCGTTTTAGTGTAGCGCGCCACCGCACGCGTTTTACGTAGGACGCTTAGCTCCGCCCACATGCACAAGGTCAGTAAGCCATCTATACACCTTAAATTATTTGCACTCGCATCAGTAGTGCTAGCTACGGCGTCAGTGGGTAATGACGTAGATACGGAATGGGACGAGCTACCGTGTGATTTGTTGTCATTATTGCAAGAATTCGCCGTACCTTTATTCTCCGATGAATGAATCAAAGTGTTATGTCGGCGCTTACATATCTTGCATCCTGGCTTCTTGCATCGGTTAGCAAAGTGACCTGCACGAAAACAGTTATAGCACACTTTATAGTTAGGTATTAATTTGAGTCGCGCGTCTATGCTAAGTGCAAGGAATTGTGAACAATTACTTAAAACGTGATCAGCTTTACAGTGCGGGCACAACTTATTTAATTCAGTGCTGGAATTATTAGAATCGTGTGATGTAACCATAGATTTTACCTTATGAGAATGTGAACTAGACTTAGCGGGAGTGGGATTACTGCTATTTCGTGCTGTTTCTAACGTTTCTAATAAGTCAGCGCGAAAGCGAATAAATTGAATAAATGCAGCAAATGTTATAGTGCTGTCTTTGTCTATACGACCCTTGTGCTCCTCCCACTCACGATAAGTTAACTGATCTAGTTTCCGAGTTACTATGAATATTAATAAAGTGTCCCAATACTTGATGGGTTCATCTAACGATTCCAACGCACGGAGATTTTTATTAAGTTGATCAATCAATCCTTTCAACGCAACAGAGGACTCCTTTGCAATAGCATTCAAGTTAAATAAGGATGACACATGATTCTGGACTAACAACCTTTTGTTATCGAAACGATCACAAATGAGCTTCCAAGCTGTATCATAATTGCTTGCAGAAAACTCAATCGCATGGATTACAACAGCAGCAGATCCTTCCAGGGACGCTCGCAAATAATGGAATTTGTTAACCTGATCGATTTCATCGTTACAGTGAATGAGGCTAGTAAAAGTGTCACGGAACTCCAACCAATTGCTGAAACTCCCATTGAATTTAGGTAACTGTATCGTGGGCAACTTAACAGGCTTACGTTGACTGATACGGGTACATTTTTCACTACTCATCGACTCATCATCATTGTTATACTTACATAACAACTCTTGTGACCTAGACAGTGCTTTGTAGTATTGTGACTCAAATTCAGTACGCTCAGAGAATTGAGCTTGAACATCTTCTACTGTACATTCCAATCGCAACTGTACCTCATCGTAATGCTCATACAACGACTCGATTCTTCCTATCCGTAACTGCAATTCCTTGACCTCACAACTAGTTAATTTCTTGTCACTGGACGCATCAAGGTAATTGATGAATGCAGTTAAGCGTCCCTTGAAGCTTCCTCGTTTTTTGACAAGTTCTCTTTCTTCGGACATTCTGGGAATCGAATGTAGTCAACCTGAAATTTGTATAACAACAACTTAGGTATATTTTTAGAAAATACTTAATTTAAGGTACCTACGTATTACTACTATGATTTAACAATTTAATCAAAGATGAAATAGTGACTATTACCTGTTGTAAATATATGTGAATACAAAATGAGATTTTTAATTTTGACTTTTACTTAAGCTACATAAATTCCTCAAACTTGAACACTTAATTACCTAACGTCGAACTTTAACACAATACTTTAACAAATATAATCAATTTAATTGACTAATACGGGTTAATTAACTGAATAAAGAATAATTAAGACTTGTAATATATCTAACACCAACCTATGCACATAAGAATAGTTAACTAAAATACTGCTATACAATTATAAATGTAGCAAATATCTACTGGACTTTTCACTAAAAGAACGTATAATCGTATTTGCAATATAAGTAATAATCATCAAATAAATGATATGTACTTACTAGAAACTATTTACAATGCAAGTAGGTAGTAGGTAGGTACACAAATATGTTAATTTTAACAATTCAGGCAAATTAAACACTAACCTTTTAAATCCTTAATTATGGTTAAATACTACCTGAACGAGTGTTGGGTGATGATAATATTTTACTCTAAAATTCTTAACACCGTAAATTAGCTTGACGTCCTTTGTTCACAGTCACATTGCCGGCGTATAACCTCTTCGGCAAAATTCCACGATAATAATATTAAATCCACTGATTTTTAGCAAATCTTCTTGTGATTATCAATCCGGCTCGGTATGGACCAAAATGTTGGGGAATTTTAGGTGACTGGATCAAAAAAACTCCAAATATGCTAATTATAGTCAAACATGTATTGCGTTGAAGACGAACAAAGGTGGAAGAAAAAAAAAACAAGTACACTTACATCTAATTACAAACTAGTTACATAGCAAGACGTTGAATTGCTCATTCTAATCGAGCAGGCGTTTGGCTCGAACACACAGCGGTGCTATTCTGTAAAAATCTGACCGTGAAAACTTAGGTGAAGTGAGCGTGGAACGAGCTGTCAATAGTGTCAATTCCTAGCAAAAACAAACTCGCTTCGTGAGATTTTTACAGAATCGACAGGCAGATTTTTAAGATTAATTCCATCACTTTTTATGAAATCATAAAAATTATGTGAGTATTATAATTAGTAATTATGCGGGGACCTAGGTAGCTAGTGTATTAGTCTTCGAAGTACCGACTTGGAACATAAATTATAGTTTACCTACAGTAACTAATTATTGGCAGCGCCGCCAATTCCTTGACCAAATTGAGTGACACCTTTACTAACAAAAAGGATCGTCATACTAATTAACCTACTTCATGTAAAGACAACAAAAAAAACACTGGCACTCCGGTAGTGCCGACAGAAGTGAAAACTTGAACAATTACGAGTGTATTTTGTGAATCGTCTTATAAACAAAACACGCGTGTTAAGGTGTGTTCCTTATTTTATAGGGTTTTTTGCAAATCAGGTATGATGACCAAAGTGACTGGTTTATTCTTCTCGTGAAAGGAATTTATTCAGATTTACAAATAAGCACACAGGATAGACTTCAGTTCGTGGTGTTGGTCGCGGCAGTGGTAAGAGAAGCAAGCCGCTCGCATGGAGCTCGTCGTCAGTTATATATCCGTGGTTCAGCGCCATCTCGTCGTTGTTGGATGAACTACGTAGTTAGTACGCGAGGCCCTCGTAGTTCTTCCCGATGTGCATAGATGGCGCTGTCCTCAACAACGCGCGTCTTACGTTTTACGTCTTACGAATTTTCGATCAGGGTCACGTGACCTGACGCGAGTTTAGAAGTTTTTATTTTTACCCATTCCAAAAAAAGTACACAGCGCCGCTAAATAAGTTTTCACTTCAAAAACGTGACCAGGCAGCTAACTCCTTTTTAATAGAGATTGACCGATAGTGAACTTTTATTTCAGCCGAAAATGGATATTACGGCCGAGAACTGTAAACAAAACTTGCGGGGTAGTTGCGTAACTCACTAAATGTAGCAATGGTTTCATTTTGACAATTCAACAACATTCATTGCGTTATTTGCATTACGTTGTTGAGCAGACAGATTTTTGTATAATACGATTATACGAAAGCAATGGATAAGCAATATCCTTCAAAATCATTCAGATCGTAATTGAAAGTGTGTCACGCAATTAGTGTGCTGGTCGGACCCTACTTTTAAACCATGCTACGCACGTGCTCAGTACTGAGCAAGTTAGTAGAACAACGATTGTAATAGGTAATTCTTGACTGGTTACTAATTTCTTTTAAACATTGTACAGTTGAAAGCAAAAGTGCCAGGGCGATCAGAGGAGCACTACTATCCGTTTGAGACCGGTTCTTATTTTAAATTTTTAATTTCATTTTTCTATTCGGGCTAAAGTGCATCGACCATTGGAGTTATTTAACGTATTATGACACAACTCACTACTGATACAACTCATGTGTACCTAAATAATATGATATTTGGCAGTTTGTTATCAGCAGTGATCGGACTAGGTAGATTGATTTTTGGTACTTGTATCACAAATGCACACAGAAAGAATAACATGGATAAGCCATTTTTCCGGAAAGTAATTCCGGTATTTCCGGATTCAATTAAATATCGTTAATGTTGGTAGTGATATTATTACTACTCAATTCAAAATTTAAAGGAAGGTATCAAAACTAAATTAATTCATTATTTATCTGTTGAATAATAAAAACAATCGAATTACGATCGAAGCTTTAATATTTATTTTTTATTTTTAGCGTTTTATGGCTAGATCTTTTATAGATAGATATACATTTCGGCTAACTAATGAAATTCTGACTACCACCAATTCCGGAGGAATGTCCATAGTAATATATACGTTTCGGATCAATGACCCCAGTTCAATCTACCTACTCCGATCACTGGTTATCAGTGATTCGGGTTTCGGGTTTAAAAATCGGAGGTTGATTTTATCAATTTTAAAACTCTTCGCATGCCGACTGTACACCATGTGTACCGATAACAATAAAATTTCTATTGTGTCTGCTAAATAGACGCGCGACGGGTTAATGAACAAACAGAATTGTACGTTACAAGAATGATAAAATAATTTATGAATTATTAATGATTGTACTCGCATATTAAATTTAGTGTTTACAATAAAATAACCGTTACCTACGGTGAACTTTGTTGGTTACGTCATACCAGTAAAAAAATAAAAATGTGTTTTGATTACTGTTTATTTATTTAGGTACCTATTTATTAATTTATTTAAGTCGTTATGTAATTGATAAGGGTCTTCCACAATGGGTACACTATTGCTTTACAATTTGTACATTGTAAACTTAATTCGAAGCGCCCCATTTTTAAAGAAAAACACAGTATACTACTCATTGTGCGCAGATAATAACGCTATATTAAAACAACTAATACATGGTTTGATGGTTCGAATACGACTATTAGCTAATTTTTGACTGGAAGCCCACCCCAACAATTAATTTGCCTAACCTTTTCCCAACTATATTGGGATCGACCCCCAGTCTCACTGGATGCAGCTGATTAGCTGAATAGCAGTATTTTGCATAGAGCGACCGCCTACCTGACCTCTACAACGCAATAAGCCTACCCCAACATAGTTGGGAAAAGGCTAGGCAGATTGACAAAGATTAAATGAAATTAGATTCTACATTTGATAATTTTGCCTACAGAAAAGCTTCCTATTAGAACTTCTTGGCCGATTACGTGGCACGTGATATTATAACACACTATTTGATCAGGACAGTTCAGAGAGCCTGTTACTAACTTCTTAAGGAAAACCAAATCTAGTGCCTCTAGTTTCTGCGTTTCTCCAGCGACACCCTTTAAATACTAACTTATTGGTACGAGTTGAGCTTTTTGTCCATATTACTTATTATGCGTTAAGAACACTTTTTGCAGACGTTCAGATGCACTTGATGTGCACCTTACACTCAGGTGACCAAACCACACTGTAATTAATACTCCAGATAGCTTCTAACTAGCGAATTGTATTTTTGTAGTTTTTGCACTTTCTCATAACGAAGCCAAGCATCTTTGATGTTTTATGTATTTAGTTTTGTCAATAATGTTCGACAAAACTTAGCTTTTTATTGAACCGAAAGCCTAGGTCTCATATCGTTTCGACTTTCTCAAGCCGCTCACCATTAAATTTATAAACTGACTCCACCATATTTTACTTTTGGTAAGTTTTATAAAATGTTTTTTTTTTTGTTTCCAAGAATATTCTCCAAAACATCAGCTATTAGTTATCTTTATTTATGTATCTTTTTATGTCTTAGAATTATAGACTTCGGAATCAATAAAAACCGTTATAAAAATACCTACTACTTGACTCATTCACAAAATTAAGGTTTATTGTTTTCTAAGAAAACATTTAATTTTAAAAACAAGCTATTTAAAGACTGAAATTATTGAATGCAAAATACATTATTTAAATAATAATGTGAGCGTATATTTGGTATCAGAGTGTACAATCAACAAAATAAACTAGTAGGTAACCAAAAAGTATCTGATCTAACTCCACACAACGCGGCAACGTTCGTTAGAAGTAAGTATAGTTTCGGCTTTATAGTTTGTTTTTAAAAAGCAATTATTCGAAAACATAATGCAAAGTTGTATACACACCTAATCCTTTTGCCGACTGTACGTTCTAAGTTCAAAGACAGACAGACATCCGTTACTGTGTCCAGCCAGCTATAATAACGCGGCAGGTTGGACCGGTCCGGTCCACCAACCGAACCTAAACGAATCTTCTTTGAGACTTTGAGCCAATAATGCTATTTTCATCAACGTTAAGTGTGAAAATTCTTCTGTGATCGGACCGGTATTAAGTACCATTTTAACGGTTTTTCGGTGGGGTTATCAAAGAAATTGACTGTATAAGATATTGATAATGAAGTGAATTTTGTTAGATATTAGCTTGCATAGTGACACTTCATCAACTATGCAAAGGAACGACAATGGCGAAATTTTGGGCCAAAAAAATTTGAGTAACTGTCCATGTCGTGCCAGCTACAAGAAGAAGAAACTACGCAAAGGACAAATGTAATGCCATGCCATACAGAAAAAACGATCCCTATTTCATAAATTCCTTGTATGCAGCTTGTGTTTAAGAACTAAGAACTTAATTGTCATCGTAAAATTCTGCTTACTCTATTGACTGCCACAATAATTTGCATGCACATAAATAAATAAACATGTTTTAACGAGAATTTCCGTGCAAACTATGAACTCACCGAGCCATCCGCGCATAATGCACGTTGAAACTGCACATAATCGTGACTTGTTATTATAAATCACGTGTGACAGGCCAGCGCACGCGCATCGCCATTAAAAAAGTATAACTATACATTTATACTAAGGTAAATAGCTGTACAGGTCAATGGGATGACACGACATACTTAGGTGCTATTTATACAGCTAATAATTATTGTAATAGTTAATTCTCTCTCGGTTTGGGCCAGACGAATGATTATGTCGAACATTGTTGACTAAAATCATCTGTCCTCTCGAAGGGAGGCTCAACGGCTCCAGGATGACTGTTGGAACGAGAACCGGTGACCTTTCTTGCCCTGATGACACATGGTTTAGGAATATCCTTCAAAATGATTCAGATTGTGATTGGATTGATAGAACAGGCGCGACACGCGATATAATCGCGCGCGACACAAAGGCATCGCTCGTTGCGTGACTTGCGGTGCCTTTGTGTCGCGTGTCATGTCGCGCGTCATGTCGCGCCAATTTGAATGAGCCTTTTTTTAGGGTGCCGATTGAATATGACATAGAGATAGTAAAAACAACTTAGTCACAGAACGTAACTAATAACTATGCAATAGATAATTCTCGGTAGTATTCTATGACGTGTGTACGTCCTAATAAATCTAAAATAAATCAAATACACAATAGGACATAACACGAAGATTATGAAGTAAGTGCAGATTGCGGTGGTGAATCACAAAAACTTATTAAAACAACAATAGTTTATAAAAGTCGTCCAATTATTGCCTCGTCATAACCACTTGATTGAGATATAATAACGCAAAATGAACGATATTTTTCTTGGAATATCAGATTATTTTTCTTCCCAGCTAAAACTCTAGGAAGTGTTGAAGAGCAGGTGTTTTGTGAGCAGTCTTTTTCTGTAATTTCTAACGGCCAAAAAGTCCTACCGACCTACTCAGGTGAATTGTGGTGGTAGTGGTCAACAGTGCCAATCCCAAGGGATCCCTACCATCAGGTGGAATGACAGCTCACTTTAAGCTCACTTCACCTATGTTCTCACGGTGATATTTTTACAGAACAAACGAGCTAGTTTTTAATTTAGTTAAGTACGAAACTACGTGTCATATTGTAAATCAAAACAAGCATAAGAAAACCTTTGTCAATTTATAGGCCCCTTATTGTTACTTTCCAAAAGTCCATGTAATAACGGGTCTCTCATTAACACAGGACTAATGTAATAATAATAAGGTAAGTACTAGATGTAAAGACGCCAGCATATCAAGCTACTACAATCTGTCTTTCTTTAATACAATATCTATAGCAGGCAGAATGAGAAAAATCCAGTTTATAATTACACCAGTCTAGACCTAAGCTACAGTTCACATGCCAACAATACCTGGCGACAAGGAAACTGTTCTTAATTAGCAATACTCCGCTAGCCGTGACAGAAACCATAGATAATAATCTATACTTCTATATCTATACTAATAATAAAGCCGAAGAGTTTGTTTGTTTGAACGCGCTAATCTTTGGAACTACCAGTCGGATTTCAAAAAATATTTTTTGCATTTGCAACCAGAAATTTCACGCGGACGGAGTCGCGGGCTGAAGCTATTAAATTAATAAGCCGTTAGAACCGCGCCTCAACTTAAAAATAGGACATTTAACACTTTCACTTTCCACAAAGTAGACACAATAATTTTATTAAACAATCAACCTGAACCATATTGGTTCATGGGACAGAGAATGGGTTAAAATGTAAAACTAAACATTTGTACCTATGTTTTCTTTTCCAGTTATTCCTACCCATAGAGCTTTTGGGAAAAGCATTCAACTTTCTAAGTAAAAATACCCAGGCTTATATAGGCGAGCGCCTGGCGACTCTGGCTGAGGACTGGTTTTGCTGGTTCTTTATATGTTGTCTATCTTGCGTGCTAACTTTATGCGATTCCATTTTTAGCGAAGCCATAACATTTAATGGCATGTATTTAATTGAACCTCTAATCATTCTCAGTTTGCGCTTCTAAAAATATTATTGAATACTCTAATATAATGATTGCGCCTCTTTTTGTGAACCTCAAATAATTCCTATTTTGAGGTCCTATACCAAATACCTACTAAATAGCCAAGTGACTGCGAGCTGCTTAGGTTTATGTCGCGTGTGTTGGCCACACATCTGACCTCACCTTACCCATTTGGTCCAGGTACTCAGTACCAGTACAGTACTCAGTAATAGTTTTTTTTTTTTTTTTTTTTTTTTTTTTTTTTTTTTTTTTTTTTTTTTTTTTTTGATCCGGGGTGGAAAAAAAAAGTACCAAAGTTAAAAGTTACAATGATCCACAGGCTTTCATTACAAATCACTAAAGAACTTTTTTTTTAATTTTCCCTTGAAGAGGGTAAATAGGGGATGAAAGTTTATATGGAAATTAGTAAATTTTGCCGATGGAAAATGATATCGGGCGTATATAAAAGGGATGATGAAGTTTCAAATATCTTTCCTTAGTAGGTACTCATTTTCCTTAGGTAGAAGGACCTCTTGTGCAACATCCATGCTTCTAGAGATTCAAGACCCAACGGTTCAGGACGTGCGTTCTGTGTTGTCTGTCAGAGAATAAATTAATTTAAGATTTTAATAGATATCATATTTTTATTTTTTTCAATAACCTGTTTTTAAGATGACTGTGTGTGTCTAAACAACGAAGCTCCGGGATCACACGAAAATATACTGTGTTCGCGACTCAGTTTCTGAACATGTAAACAAATATGTGTTTTTGGAAAAAGAACTTTAATTCCCACACATAAATTTCATTTTGCGCTACAACTTCAAACATTTTTATGACTGTTTCAATAGTACTAGTCGTTCTGAAATCAACTTAAAATCTACTGTTTTAAAGTTGATATTCGTTTAAGTGGAATATTTAACATGGTTTTTACCAGCTCTGGCTCTTACTAACCGGTGTCAGTAACGATGTAGTATTGATATTTATCTGGCAGATAATTTATAAGCATAATATTTACATAAAACATTAGAAAAGGGCTATTATATAACCAGAAGCTCGATTATGATCGTGGTAACTAGAAAGTAGCTCAGGGCCACTTTCATTGGCCCTTCGAGGCTGGCGACACTAATCATAGACAATCATTTTAGTATTATGCAAGATTGGGACGTCTGCCGGCTACGACATAGGCAAAATGGCGCGAACTTGCGGATTGCGGATATTATTATGCAAATTTAATTGAGCATTTATAAATATCCATAATAGCATGATTCCTGCAATGATTTTTTTAAATATTATAACGTATTACGTATTTGCTAGCATAATAAATATAATTTGTATAATATTTGCTTACGCGATATCGTAATTCGTTTGACATAATCACACAATTTTAATTCTAACGATGTTGAGGCCGACAAAAGCTAAAGTTTGTCAAAATCAGAGGGGCAATTCTCGTAATTTCAAGCATGTTCGCAGTCTGATGTCAGTCTCAATCTGTCCAAAATACCTCTAACATCTCTGCATTTTTGAAAAGTTTTTAACATTGGTTGTCGCTGAGATGAGATTGTGGCTAGATTTGAAATATTTTTAAATACGGAAATTTGCCTTCAGTTCTAAATCTTAGCTATAAAAATGTTAGTTATATTACACTTCTATTTTTGGGCTGTCAATTAGTCATAATCCCTTTATTTATAAATATTGCTTAAAGTTAAGAGACATTTAAACATAAAAAGTGTATGGATAAACAGTCCCTAATCATTACTTAACTAAACAAAAACCCCTTTATAAAAAACAGTTAACCCTTATTATTTTTCTGAAATTCATTACTATGTTCTATTTTTAAATAGGATACCTAGTAGATTTATATAGATCCTATTGTCTATACTTCAATCTTCCATGCATTATTGATAAGACTGGCAACACAACATAGCATTAACATTGACAATATGGACCTCTGCCAGCTATACGAGGTTGTCTGAACGAAGCAAAATTAAAATATACTGTTACAGATCCTGATTGTATCCAGGATGTTCTAATAAGGAAATGTTGTCTAAAGAATATCCTCTTTTGCTTTATGTTCCAGAAATATATTAGTACGTAGTCTTACTTTCAGTAAGTCTAGACTGACATTTTAACGGATAATTAGACCTACTACTTGCAAGTCAAAAATAATTCTGTATATTATGATTTCTTTTGTGAGTTTCAAGAAATACTCTTTTTCTTTTTTTGAATATTTACGTTTCTTTATGGTTATGTTCGTTAACAAACCCCCTAGAACACCATTTTAGATTTTTAGTATTACTTGTAAAGTTGTAATTAAACCTATCGGATGTGAAATGAGTTTAAAAACAGTATTGCTAAGAACATAGTAATTATTTTGCACAACTTTAAACAAAATGCGATGAAAACGTCTTAAGGTCATAGCACACCATATCAAACCGGAAGGGGATCTGCACCATATCAACTCGAGCTGTTCAGTATTCTTTGTATGAAACTCCCTACTGCAACGCACACTAATCGGAATTGTAACGTAATCGCCTTGCCCCAGGGCAAGCTCACGAACGCGCGTTACGGCTCGTCGTTCTCGCGCTTAAGGCTCGTCATCCCCGCGATTACGTCTCACCGTACCCGAGCTTACGCCTCTTTGTCCACCCTTGCCATCTCACCCGTCCGACCTGCCTGCTGCACCATCAACCAGCGGTGGGCGAGCCGTAAGCAGTAAGCACGGCGTCTCCTAGCCATAGCCGAGTCAACGTATCTGAGCTTCTGATTTGCTTTGGTTACGTGCTTACGTTAGGTTGACGCCTGTTTGACGGCGAGGCGAAAGGCGATATGGTGCCGATCGCTTTCCGATTTGATACGTGCTTTATTACGAAACTTCACGCGTACTCAGGCGAAAGTTTTTAATTTGTTGATATAAATTATGAAAAACTATTTACAAAGACACTTTAAATGATACAAAAATAAAAACAAAATGTGACATTGTGCTCTAGTTTAAACGTTATTGACCATAATAAAATAAATGGTAATCAAAACAACGAACTTCATTTACTACTCACCATAGAATAACTACTCACCGACAAAGTTCCGGGCACACCGGCGCAGGCGGCACATTAAAAATCCACGAAATTCCAAGAAACTATAATCAACTTTAAGTAGTAAACACAAACTTGTTTTTTAATCTATTTCAACTTTAATTTACATCTAATTATTGGCTCACATTTGATTTAAAAAAGCTAAGAGGCAAGCTGTAAACGAACTTAGCATACAAATACAACTTCTTCTTCTTCTCTTCGTTTGTTTGGTAAACAGCTGTGTTATGTGACAGCAGTTAAGTCAAATGTCACTGTCAACAACGTTGCAGAGAATGGTTTACAAATACTGTTACGTATTTGATAGAACAAAAATATTCAAGATGTTTGTCTTATTTGTCGAAAACCTGGATTATATATCATAGAACTATATGTTTATTTGAAAAATTAAATACATACGCAAACAAAAATGAAGGACATGATCTCGTAGTTATTGTAAAGTTTTTTATTGTTTTTGTTATTTCTACTTTTGCGGGCTTCAGTGAAACCAACTTTGTAAACACCGTTTTGTTACCTTTTTAATTAATTCTATTGATTTAGATACTAGGCTTTTTAGTGTATAATTGATTCTGGTATTAAAATGTTTATTGTTTGTTTGTAGTTGTTTTTTTAAAGTTTATGTTTCAGAAATTTCACGATATTGAAAGTCTTGAACAAATTAAAATGTGTTTTATTTTTTCTTTCCAGATTTAATCATCATGTTCTTCAAGTTTCCCCGATTATGATATTTCCTACAAGCAAAATGTTGGAAATACCAGATAATGTGAGTATCCGTTTCTGCCTCCTTTAACTCCTAGCAATAATCTATTTGATACTAGTATTGAGATATCAGTAATTACACAGCATTGTTTATCGGCAGATGCAATGACTGAGCAATTGGATTGAGCTATAATTGTGACGGGTTCAAACAAACATATTATTCATAGAAAGAAACAAAATAGAAATCACTTGTGTTAGTTTTTTATTTTTTATTTCATCAAGTGGCCTTGAGTGGTTGTAATAATAGTCACCAGTAGGTACATCTAACAGCTATCATTTCGCTATGTCTTTAATTGGAAGACATCCAATCTCACCCACTTTAGTTCTCGATCGAATTTTATCGATTATTTTTATTCATGTGAATCTGAAAATTGTTACTTAAATAACAGTGTTTTCTTTTTATTATTTACGGTGAGTTTAGCTATTAAAAATTAAGTTTTAACATGAAGTGGAATTTAAAGTATATTTCCCTCAGTTTTTTTTTTTAATTATGGATTTGGACATAAATATAGATAATTATACCATAAAATACTTGGCTTGTGGCTAAATAACAACCGCACGGTTTAATCGATCATTGCCACGGTTGGTCTGTGGTTGGGTGACCATCTTTACATACCTACCGGAGTTTTTGGCGGGATTTCTTCGAGTGAAGTCTATTTGGCTGTTTTAATTATTCGCAAATTGATTCCTAGTGGATATTGTGATGTAAAATTGGTGTAGTTTTGTATCTCAAGTGTCTGCGCAACTGGACAATATGTGTAATCATCAGTGATCGGACTAGGTAGATTGATTTTTGGTACTTGTATCACAAATGCCCACAGAAAGAATAACATGGATAAGCCGTTTTCCCGGAAAGTAATTCCGGTATTTCCGGAAATTAAATTTATATTTTATTTATTTATTTATTATATTTATATTATTATTATTTCATGCTGTATTTTTGTTTCTGCTGCATGTATTGTATAGTTATTAAATTGTAAATCCGTAATTGGCTGTAAGACTAGCTTATATATCTTAAGATAAAATTTCAGAGCTGTGCATTTTGTGATTAATAAATAAATAATTTCCGGATCTAATTAAATATTGTTATTGTTGGTAGTGATATTATTACTACTCCATTCTAAAATAAATAAAAAAATTAAAGGAAGATATTAAAACTAAATTAATTTATTATTTATCTGTTTTCACGTAACGTTTTCACAACACAGTAAACAAAGAAGCGCACTTTACGAACCGAAGTCGTCATGTCGTCAGTGGGCGTACGCATTGCTTCGATAACCGGTTAATGCACCACCCATGATCCTTTGTTCTGGTTGATCGTTGGGTTGTGTCAAATCGTGAATGTGTGCCGTAAAAAAAAAAATGAAGAATAAGATATAGCTCATTTTAATACAACTCCAACCTAAGTTCCGGTTTTTTTTAATAATCAACCAATTCCGAATTTCCGGAGGAATGTCCATATTAATATATACGTTTCGTATCAATGACCCCAATTCAATCTACCTACTCCGATCACTGGTAATCATTGAAACAGACGCGATCCCGGTAAAATGGAGCTGAGAATTTTATTGTAGTTTTGGCTACCTCAGCGAAGTTTACCGGGAAACTTGATTCGATACATTTGCTGCCAAATACTCCTAATACATTAGAATGTGTACACCCATATTCTAATGTCATGTTAGACTCAAGAAAAATGAAACAAAGACGTGGCTAAAAGGTCTTAGCAACCAGGCCATAAAACTAATTTATAAAAAAAAAAAATTACATACCTACCAAGACTCCAAGAGCACGGAGGGGTGCCTCGGAAAGCACGTTGTTGGTCCCGGCTGTCATTCGTGGATCATTGACAGTCGTTACGGGTCGTCAGAAGCCCGAAAGTCTGACAATAATTCTTACCAAGGAGTTAGAGTTTTAAACCATAATGTGGTGTGTGTCCAAGGGGTAGCGTATTAACCAGTAACTGGGTTGTGTAGGTCAGATAGGCAGTCGCTCCATGTAAATTACCAGTTTTGAGCTTCATCCGGTTAGACTGGAAGCCGACCCCAACATAATTGGGAAAAGGGTAGGAAGATGATGATACCATAAAATACTTAGGTATTGATGAATGCGTGTTTATTTACCCCCAGTCCCGGTAATAGGTCATCTTAGGCCCGGCGCCCATTGGCGGCACGGCGACGTCTCAAGTTAACTCTTGCGGGTCGTAGACGCCTAAAGTCTAATTTGAAATTACATGGTTAAGCAATAGCATGGTTTAGCAATTAGCTCAGCCGTAACCAATTAGATAATTAACGAGACCTTTGGAAATACCTAATAGTGTACTTATTTATTTTAATGAGTAGGTAGGCAAATATGGCTGTCTGTTTCCGGTACCTACTTTATTAGCATAAACTTATTATACAATTATATCACTGTTCAAGACTTCGAGCAAGCGTAAATATTGACATAAGCATTTAGCGAGCGTTTCGTCTAATTTTTACTCATAGCAGTACCTAACACCGTTTCAGGGCTGCCAATTCGTCATTGTTTATTTTATTACTCATATACAGCGTGTTCTAAAAACGTTGACAGATCCGAAAAGGTTCTGCATTGTGTGTACCTAACCTAACCTATACCAATACTCCATTTAAAGCAACACTAGAAAAATAATGTTTATCACCCGTTCGTTATTTCCTACTACTGTTTGTCTCTGCATCACCCAAAGGTTGACTGGAATGACTGGTAGAAAATGCCTATGGCATTAAGTCCGCCTCTGTACATCTAAGTGCTTGAAGTATTAAATAAATGTAATCTATTTATCATTTACATCACACTAATATTATAAAGGCGAAAGTTTGTGTGTGTGGTGTGTGGTTATATGTTTGTTACTTCTTCACGCTCAAACGGCTGTATCAATTTTGATAAAATTTTGTGAGGAGGTAGCTGACACCCTGGATTAGGTAGGCTTTTTATCCCGATATTCCCTCGGAATCGACACATATGCGGGTGAAACCGCGGGGCACAGCTAATGCAGAAAATGCAGAGCATTTCAACAATTTTACACAATAAATTATTTGTAAGTATTATTAATGATTTGGACATATGTAATTGATAGTGGTTTTGACATTATTCATGGTGATTTTGACATTAGTATTAGTGATTTCGACATTATTATTAATTGTTTGGACATTATTAGTAATTAATACCAAAATTTGCCAAATGTATACTAACACTAGTGTATAATAAGATGTGTATGTAATTACGTCTTATTTTTAGTGTGTTATAGTATTATGGTGCCGATTCTGTTGTGCACAAACTAAACTAAAAAGTTTAGTGCATCTTTTTCTTTCAATTTCATTAAGAAAAGGACAGAAGATAAATTTTCACGCTGATTAATTTGACAGGACTAACCTAATTAGTCCTGTCAAATTAATCAGCGTGAGCAGCGTCTATGTCTTGTGCTTGGATTGTAAAAATAAATCTAGGAACGAGAGGTCGGTAGGAGCGGCAAAATTTGAATAGCCTACTGGCGGCAAATGTGTAAATCCGCCACTGCTCCTACAAACAGACGCGACACGCGATATAATCGCGCACGTTGCTCGACTTGCGGTGCCTTTGTGTCGCGCGCGATTTTCGTCGTCTAAAAGGAGGAGCCTTTATATAATACACGCTCTATCTGTGTGACAAGAGACAACTACTTATAATGCACACATAGCACAAAATGTGGGAAAATACAGACTTTTCACTAGGTACATTAGTAAACATAATTTCCACTGGTCTCGTCACTATATTTATTTGGTTGGTAATATGGACATATAAACTTGTCAATTAACTAATTTTGGTAGCGTATTCTCAGTAAACTGCTTGTGTTTTCTATATTTAGATAGCATTTGTTATAAATAGCGATAATCAGTTAAATATTTACCGAGTACACAATAATATTTGGTCAACCTTTTATTTACCAAATTGGTTGGTTATTCTGTCAATATTTAATAAGTTTACTTATTTCATTTTAATTTATAATTAATATAATAATTCAATGTATTTAGGTACTTACTTACTTAATTAGTGAAAAAATATTTTTCATTTGAAATATTGCACTTGAAATAACTATTACGAAAATGAAACGTTATCACCCTCATCTGCCTAGCCTTTTCCCAACCATGTTGGGGTCGGCTTCCGGTCTTACCGGGTGCAGCTGAATACCAGTATTTTACATGGAGCGAGTAAAAATGAAAAATGAAACGTATCATGTAGGTACTTAAATCAATTTGCATCTTGCTTTTCGTTGTAGAATTACATTATGATAAGTAATAAGTTTTTAGATGTGACTATTAAGCCCCCTGTTATTTGCATAAAGATCTCCCAGTCTTGTAATCTTGTTATTATTTTATTTTCTTATCGTTAGGTTACAATACCTACTACGAACCCTAGGTACATCAAGCTACCCGAAACTGTCAAATTTTCCCAATCAACTTTAAATCTTATGCTTTAGCGATAAAGTTGAAAATCTATTAAAGAAATTTGACAGATTGTAGTAGCTTGATGTGCTGGCGTCTGTACATCCTTTTCTCTATTGGTACCTAGTATTAGAGAATGGGATACGGTTGCAGGAAGAAAATACTTATTTGCAGTGCAACAGAAAAATATAATTATTGAATATAAGTTACTACGGTTGCTAGGACACACCAAGCAGTAGACAAGATACAGTTTATTTTAAACTTATAGGTTTGCAACCTCTAACACTGCCCCTTAAACTTATCTTGTAAACATACATCGGTAGCCAAACCTAACTAGTTTACAAAATACTTATGTTTCTCTACCGACAAAGGTTTAGTTAAGACATCCGCCGTCATTTTGGACGTTGGCATGTCTTATAGGTTTGCAACCTCTAACACCTAGGTCAATAAATCTGCTTCCAGTCTAAGCGGATGCAGCTGAATACCAGTATTTTACATGGAGCGACTGCCTATCTGACCTCCACAACCCAGTTACCTGCTCGGTAACTGCACGATACGTACCCCTTGGCAAGACTGGTTCTCAGGCTGAGGCTACATTAGGCCGCGACGCGACCTGCGACACATGAGCGATTAAAACAAGTAAATGAATGCTCACGTATATGGCTGCACCGTACATCAAATATTACTAGCAATCTTTGATTTCTTTATGCGATAGGAACAACATTACTGAAATCACGGCATCGGCTACATCAACATGAGCGAAATTGAAACGAATTTATTAGAAAATTGCTTTTTTTTCGCTTGTAATGTAGCCATACCATGTTTTTCTCGTTTCGCTCTTCCAGTCGCATCGCAAATCGCTGCCTACTGTAGCCTCAGCCTAAGACTTGGGCTTCTGACTAACTGTAACGACTGTCAAAGATCTACGAATGACAGCCGGGACTAACGAGGCACGGATGGGTATCGATAGGTCACCCATCCACGAAATGACCTCGGCAGGCGTAGCTTAATCTTCAAGGACCCGTGTGGCTGTTATTATTTAGCCACGAAGTCCTATTGTTACCTAGGTATATGCCAGAAAACATAACCGACTTCCTTCTGAAGGCCAAATCTAAATTTAAAACTATCAAAATCTATAGCGCAGTCTCATCTCGGCGACAAACAAATGTCAAAAACTTGTCAAAATGTACGGAAATTATATAGTCCGACTTTTAATTAGCTGCTGTAAAATGATACTTCTTAATAACTCATTTAATAACTGAGTTAAGAGATACCTATCTCTAAACTCAGTCCGAATCCGAATTGAAACAAACGAAACTTATTTGACATGCATAAGTGCCTACTTATGCATGTCAAATACGTTTCGTTTGTTACACTATTCTGTACTAGAAAAACAAGATTTGGTTGATGACCGCGAAATAACAAAAAAACGCCAATTTCAGTATTTTACTGCAGCTAATTAAAAGTTCGACAATAGGTATTTTTGTGGTATTTTTAACAGATTGAAATCCGACCGTGAATGTTCTTAAAATTACGAGAATTTCCTCTCTGATATCGCACCGTAAACATGTATATGTACTTGAGGCACAGATTACTAAATAGTTACTACGTAACAGATACTTCACTCAGTAGAAAATTTCCAATACCTATTGCTATAATAGCCTACTCCGTCGCGTCAGCAACCGCTGCATGCTAAAATGTGCCTAAATGCTCAAGCGTACAGTTGTGATTGCTTCGCACCGCGCGATCCCACAGCAATCGCAGGGCCGCCTCTTCGATAAAATTAAATTAACATAATTATTTGTGTCTATTTTATTGAGAACTGTGAATATGTTCGGTAGTTTAAAATTGTATCGTATAAAGGTAAAATATGTTTTTAATAAATTGGTGCTGACTGTAATAATTTTGAAACGACAAAAAATGGTAATAGTTTATCACTTAACTTTCTTCATTGACAGGTAAATGGAAAAATATTAGGTGTTTATCCCTTCTTTTACTTGATTTGTACCCATCTACTGTACATAAGGCACCAGACGGCATTGTAGGTACCCGTACAAACGAATGGAATGATTAAAATTGAATAACGTGCGTGCGCTTCGCTTGCGAAAACCGCACTGAATATGGTCCGCAAACGGCCCGAGACCGCTCGGCCGGGCGGTAGGTAATTATAGCGCGCAAGTACATGAAGTGACGGAGGCCTGCTTGAGGTAGGTACCAAAAGCCATATAATTTATCATGGCCGTTTCAGCCCTGAAATTATCGTAAGACCGTAAGTATTCATTGGCTGCACAGGCATTAGCGTCACTCGTTAAATCGCCTACAGTTTTGTAAATAACCCGCACAGTATAAGATTAACATCGCGAACCGTTGCACGAAAACTTAACCACAGACAACGGTATTTTGCTTATTCTTAAGATTATTATTGACAATTATTATTTACGCAGCCTTATAAATCTTGATTTAAATAATAGTGTTGAGTGATGTGACTATTAGATAATCGCAAAAAGGAAAAAAAAAAAGTTTGTATTTGGAACATGTGGTGTTCTTTCGAACTGGCTGCTTCATAGGTAAGAGGTGCTTTGTTTTTTTTTATATCAATGAATTTTCCTCGCAATGCGCTACTTTTTAATCTCAAATATTACGCGAATTCGGGATAATGTATGTATGTGCGGAAAATTTTATCAAATCGCGGTTATCGCATAAATATCCGCTTTAATGAAAACAGATATGAGTGGTAGGAAATCTACCTACTTAGTCTTCTGTAACAACGTGAATGATGACTCTCCTTAAGTGGCTTGCATAAAGGCAAGTAGGTAGTCAGTCATTTGTAGTAGGTATATAAATATAATGTATGTAGGTTAAAATCAAATTCGTCATTTTTTAGGTTGAGAATGAGCACTTTTTGAACGTCAAAATAACAAGACAGTCTCCCAAAACGCCCGCCCTTCACCACTTCCTAGTGCTTTAGTTGGGACAAAAGTGACGTAACAAACTCCCCAACAGTACAGTCTCAAAGGCACATGATTCTCTATGTATATCCATCCACGTCGAAACGGTTTCTTTCCAGTCTTTCTACGTCTGAATTTTAATCTATTTAGATAACCATCATAATATAACACAAGAGTTATTTGAATAAGCAAAAAACTTTGAAATCCCTCGTGGCATGCAATCAGGTCGTAAAATATTATTATTACCATAAAAATTGTCCAAAATGATAAAAATATTTACTTTTTAGTCACATGTTGAAAACTGCAAATATTTTTCAACACAATTTCAGATAAAAATATTTATTAGGACATCTTGTAAGTTAAATAATTATTATATCCTTTGTATGCAAACCTCTTTGGCAGGACAGTGGCGATGAGCGTCATATCTTATACATTCCCAAGTAGCACAAAATAGCTTTATAATCGATGGATAACAGAATTAGCATATTATTATAGCTTTATAAGAAGTTACATATAGGCATTATAAACCACTATACAGCTCTTGTAATGCTAATTTGGGCCCCAAATTATACAGCCTTAAGTGTAAGAATGGCATTTTAGCAGCATTATATTGGTTGTCTACCGGAATGATAAACGCATTATAATGGGCTGTGAAAACAGATTAAAGCAGTGCGCATATGTTAAATGCGGCTCTTATACAGCTTGTACCATTACAAAGGCAAAATAAAAACATTTTCAAATATTATTTTTAATTTCTGTTATTATTAATAAATCTTGTGTAAAAAGAACATGGATACTTTCAACAAAAAAAATATAAGTGTTACAAGGCAAGTAATTAAACTCTTGTTTTTGTTCTCTATGAGTGAATTAAGGTTGCGAGTATCAGTTTACTGTGAAAGTATGTATATATTTGAATCAAATATTTCATGCGCCTTCAAATTAAAGAGCTATTTATTACAAAAATATTATAAAAATATGTGGAATTGTAAAAAAAATTATGCTCTTACGAAGAAATCTTTAGTTTTAGTCATTATGATACCTGTATTGTACCGGCCGGTCAATACCATAGGTTGAAGTCCTTTCTAAAGGACTATTTACCATAAAATTAAATTTTAAATATTATCGATACAAAAAGCAAAATGGCGTAGTAAACTTTAGGCATGCGGATACGACGATATGCGTATACGACTTATTGCTTGTTAAAATTCTTGTCATTATACGTTTGTATAGATAAAGGCTATATAATATTATGATGAAATGCTTTTAAAAAGCTGGCATTAAAACAGCACCAATGTACACCGTTAAACAGTTGTGACCCATGGGAAAGGTCGTTATAAAAGATAGAGCAGTTTTATAGTACATTACGATATTAGTGCGTAAAGATGGTTATAACATGCGAGGCGGAATTTCAGCCCGAGCCGAAGGCGAGGGCGTAATTGAGCCGAGCATGTTAAAACCATACGCACGTATATCGTACGACGTTTTTTAACACATTTGCGAGGAAACAGAAAAAAAAACATTTTATATTTTGTTCATTTTTAATTATTGAAACAGTTAGTGAAATTACAATTGTTAAAATGATACGTAGTTGTAGTTGGTTTTTTAATTATGTTTTTATTATTACTATTCATAATGTCATTGTTTTGTGTTAGGGTAAATGTTGGAGACGACGAAACTTCTTGAAAGGCGGCAGAAGAGCATTGTAATTCGTCATTAGTTTGTAAATAAAAAAGTATCATCAGTAGAAGAGGGGCGCGGCTCAGAGCAAAACTTCTTCGTTTGTGGCTCCAAATTTATTGTCTGAGTTATTTTGGCACTTATATTTGCTTTGTTTTGGATGGAATCTTTAAATTACCGAATAAACTGTTTTTTTTTAATTTTAAATAAACTCAATCTGTGAATGCACACTGTTGCTTTCCCGCCATTTTAACAGCGCGCTAGCGCTGCCTACTGACTGGCGCCGCGCGGCGATTAGTTCGAAATTTGAATAGCAACAGCGCGCTGCTCACTAGCTGGAGTCACAGCTGGAGTCGTGCGGCGGCGATCAGTTCCAAATTTGAAATGGCAAATAATGCTGTTATGGAATTTGTATGGACTATAACTTAACTATTTGCTTTGGTAACACACGCGTTTTTTATGACCCTCTTTACATATTTAAAACCGGTGGAATTACATCAGCTTTACGAGCAAGGGTGTTAAAAAAGAATTTTAAAATGCTTTTTAATAGCCTAAGCCGTAATTAATGCTTACATACGGCCTACACTTTTGTATAATGCTTACAGCTGTATTAGAAGCTGTATAGAGACATAAATTATGTCTAAAATAAAACCTTTAGCTGCACAAAAGATTGAAAAAGAGGATTATATAGCTTTAGGAACTACAAAGTTAATAAAATGCTGTTATACAGAAGCAAGACATTGCTAAAACCCTTCAAATTCTATAACGAAGCTAGAAGAAATTTTCTGGTCATCACTTTTTCCATTATATCGATTTTGTGTTACTTGGGTTGTTTTGTGTTGCTAATTTTGTGACGTTAGTACTTAGTTAAGGGAATACCTCAGCGGGTCGATCCAAACCTTGCCGCGTTCGGTTTCTGGATGGGTGATTTCAGTCTATCAAAAAGTACTCTGTGATGGGTGACATCCATTACATATATGTAGGTACTATAGACCCCTTCGGACCTTGGAAAGTCCCTCCTGTCATTCGTAGATCTTTGACAGTCGTTACGGCTAGTCAGAAAACCATAGAAACATATCTATGCAGAAAACCCAAAAAGTGTGACAACCAGTCTTAGGCTGCGTTTTCACCATAGATAAGCGAGGATGCGTAGCGAGGGATGTGTGTGATACCAACCAATAACATCGCTTCATCTTCATTTTTATAGCTTGAACTAAGTTAGCGTTGGTATTGGTTAGTTTTACACACATTCCTCGCTACGCATCCTCGTTCATCTCTGTTGGAAAACCAGCCTCACCAAGGAATATCGTGTTCCCCAGTCACTGGGTTGTAAAGGTCAGATAGGCAGTTGCTGCATGCAAAATACTAGTATTCAGCTGCATCCGGTAATACGGGAAGCCGAACCCAACTAACTTGGAAAAGGCGAGGCAGATTGATTGAGATATTAAAGTAAAGTAATTTACGTGTTTTTATAAAAACTAATGTAAGTAGGATAACACTAGGAGAGATGTCTGGGCGTTGGCAAGTTGTGACACATTTCATAATCGATCTTAAAAACACTTAACCTTACAATTTGTATGCTTCTTTTTTTTAGCGTGTCGATGGCAAAAATAGCACGAAAAATTTATAGGTACCTATAGTTTTTTACATATTTTGTTGGGCCCAAAATTCAGCAACGCGGATACTGTTTGCTGACGCAGCCTGGTCCTCACGTGTGCAGGTGACAGGGCATGCATGCTTCTAACATAAATTAACATTGTGTCATTATCATATAACTTACATCAATGTAAATCATTCATCGTTGCTTTATGGAACATCCAAACTATTATTTATCATCAGGGTTTTCATTCTAGATTCATAGTCTTGTATCTTGTTTATACAGTTTTATTGTACAGTCAGCAACAAAAGTCTATTGACACTTCAGTTTTTTAAATCTCAGTTCTCGAGCAAAATATTAACACTTCAGTTTTTTAATCTCAGCTATTGCTGTAAAATATTTGTTCAAAATTGCATTGTACTTCTGCTGCAATTTTGAACGCATATTTTGCCCAATAACTGAGATTAAAAAAACTGAAGTATTAATCAACTTTTGTTGCTGACCGTACATAAGTACCATTACAGTGCGTGCCACGTAAGAAGAGACTTGACCCCGCCTCCCCCGCCTCTTTCCGCCGCCCCTATGACGTCCGGTCCCGTCCCGCACTCAGACCTCATACCGCTAAAGATACCTAAAATCGTGTTCTGCGCATGTCAGACCACGTGGTGTGTCAAGTCTCTTCTTATGTGGCACGCACTGTAAGTAAGTTGAGCTGTAGCGATATTGGTTATACTAATATTTATACAGACAGTAGATAATCTACGAGATACGAAGAACAAGGTCTTTAGGTATTGCTTCAGGACAGGGATACAATGAGAAATTCCAAGGATATTCTAGGCCATTTTTCCACAACGGTTCTAACCTAACATAGCCTCAAGCCTGTAATCCCTAAAGGGTTAGGTAGGGGTGGAGGTAAACATAACTGGTGAAATCTGGGTGAACTATAGTTCACCCAGATTTCACCAGTTATGTATAAGGGCGAGCCTATTGCCATCAACGTGAAACAAAAGACTCCGAGCTGCTACTGAGAAATTTCTGATGGAAAAAACCAATAAATAGCACTTTGCCCGACCTGAAATCGAACCCAGCCGATCGATTCTGTAAAAATCTCACCGTGAAAACTTAGGTGAAGTGAGTTTGTTTTTGCTAGGAATTGACACTATTGACAGCTCACTCCACGCTCACTTCACCTAAGTTTTCACGGTGAGATAGTTACAGAATCGCACTGCTGCCGGTCGATTCTGTAAAAATCTCACCGTGAAAACTTGGGTGAAGTGAGTTTGTTTTTGCTAGGAATTGACACTATTGACAGCTCACTCCACGCTCACTTCACCTAAGTTTTCACGGTGAGATAGTTACAGAATCGCACTGCTGCCGGTCGATTCTGTAAAAATCTCACCGTGAAAACTTAGGTGAAGGGAGCGTGGAGTGAGCCGTCAATAGTGTCAATTCCTAGCAAAAATAAACTCACTTCACCTTAATTTTCACGGTGAGATAGTTACAGAATCGCACTGCAGGACCCGTTTGCAATTAGTTATTTGTTATTCCGGTTATTTGTGATTAGAACAACGAAATTCTACTTTGATTTATTTAGGTACACGTACTAGACGAACAAGAACTACCTTTTCTTTTTTGTGTAACAATGTGTTCGTCGCGCCCGCTACCGCTTGTGGCTTAGGGCGTATTTACTTTTACAATCATCTGAATTTGTTAAGTTTACCCAGTAAAAAATCATTGTATGCATAATTTTTTGTTTTTTTTGCAACCTATTTAGATAGCATAAAATGTAGGTGAGCAAGTATTTGTCTTGCTCTGTTTGTACATACCTAATTTAATGAACCATAACAAAAAGTGACACGGGTCGAGCGGTCCGTGGGATAGGTGACCATACATACTCTTACATACCGAGACGAGAGACCCCTCCGTGCATCGGAAAGCACGGAAGCCTAAAATCTGACAACTAGTCTTGCCAAGGGGTAACGTATTAATCGGTTACTAGTTTGTGGTTTGTGGAGATCGGGGGGCCTAAAAAGGCCACTTTAGCAGAATCATAAAAGGACAACATTATGAATCACAATAAGGCGAAGACAGTCCATGTTTTTCTTTTTTTATCTTATTAGGTATAATCAAAGAGCAAAATAATAATAATCATATAATTGCATTAATTGGTATTTTAGCACAGACAAAAAAAAATAACTGATAAATCCTTCACCAATAAGATTTGATGGACATGAAATGGACAGTTAACTTAACTGTCCATTTTGATTCATGATGTTATCCTTTTATGATTCTGCCAAAGTGGCCTTTTTAGGCCCCTTAAGAGGCAATTCTCGTAATTTTAAGAACGTTCACAGTCTGATCTCGGTCTCAATCTGTCAAAAATACCTCTAATTTCTCTGAATTTTTTACAAGTTTTTGACATTGATTGTCGCTGAGATGACATTGCGACTAGATTTTAAACGATTTTAATTACAGGAATTGGCCTTCAGATAGGCAGTTACTCATGTAAAATCCTGATATTCAGCTGCATTCGGTTAGACTGGAAGCCGACTCCAATATAGTTGGGAAAAGGCTTGGCAGATTGAACAAAAAGTTCTCAAAGTTGAAAAAGATGAGGATGTGGGCGTGAAATAAATATAAATGAATATATTTTATTATTTTAATGAATATAAAGAAAATAACACTTTTTGACAGCAACACAGAACCACAACATAGACAGAATGTAGAAAAAACAATTTAAATTTGAAATAATAAAGAAAAAGCATAAAACACCAAAGAGTACGTAACATAAGTAACGTTAACAATGTCGTCCTTTATTTTTGTAAAATAGGTACGGTAACGTGTTATCCTCGCTCCGGTTAAAGAACGGACCTATAATCCAAAATGTCACTTGAAATTAAGGCGACTACATGACCTAAAGCGCGGTCACTGTCGGACTGCATAGAAGAGAAAGAGAAGCGGGATGACGTAACGCTGGTAATTTATTGCAAAATATGAAGTAATTATTACATAGGTACATATTTACAAAAAATCTATTGTTTGGACTAAAAAAATAAAACTCTAGTTTTTTAGTATGTTGCTTGTTGAATAATCTGACAAAAAATCATAATGATTGTATGTATATTAGTATGGTTTTCATTGTAAAAAGAAAGTTTTTAGAGGTATCTTCATGTTTTTTTTGTATCGTATCAAATTAGTTGTATTATGATTTCAACACACTATCTACCTAGCATATAGTCTGAAGAATATCATATATCTTTCTGATTTTCTTTTTTTTCTTTTTTCTTTCTGGAGTCGATCATATAATTTTATTGTTTCTAAAACTTACCTTTTTTGCGTTTAGCTCCTGTAAGCCTCTTAACAATACTCAATTAATTTAGCGGTCATAAAGATCTGTGAATGAAACGGTTAAAAGTCAGGTTAAATCAATTGGTTTAAAGGCTCCTGCAAACAGGCGCGACGCGCGACGCGAATCGCGCGCGACACTAAGGCACCGCTCGTTGCGCGACTTGCGGTGCCTTTGTGCCGCGTGTCGTGTCGCGCCTGTTTGAAGGAGCTTTAACCTGACTTTTACCCGTTTCATTCACAGATCTTTATGACCGCTACCATTAGGTATCATTAATTTCGATGCAGGGTCAACACCCTGCATCGAAATTAATGATACCTAATGGTCTAGTGGTCGCAAGTGAGTGCTGAGCATGAGGTCCTGAGTCTGATACTCAACTCGGGCCAAGTTTTATTGGGAATTTCTCAGTAGCGATAGTGTTCAGAATTTGTGTCTGGTAAGAAACAGGCTGAAACTGTAAAGATAAGTACAGCAGCGTGGCTAAATAATAACAGCCGCACAGGTCGATCGATCAGGTTAAGCTACGCTTGCCGCGGTTGGCCTGTGGATGGGCGACCATCTTTATACATACCCATCCGTGCCTCGGAAAGCACGTGAAGTCGTTGGTCCCGGCTGTCATTCGTGGATCTCTGACAGTCGTTACGGGTAGTCAGAAGCCGAAAAGTCTGACAACCAGTCTAAGACTGGTTGTCAGACTTAATAAGATACACCTTGGTAAGCCAAGGTGTATCGTATTACCCAGTAACTGGGTTGTGGACGTCAGATAGGCAGTCGCTCCTTATGAAATACTGGTATTCACCTGCATCCGGTTAGACTGGAAGCCGACCCCAACATATGGGAAAAGACTAGGCAGATGTCAGCAGATGTTTGATCTCGTTGCTTCATTACGTATCTACATATACAAATTCGAGCTATTGTTGAAAAGATCCTTCTTCTTTTTATTTTGACGGTACCTACATCTTATACTGTTTGGGTCCAGTAGGTGGCCACGTTTATTGCGGCATCAAAGGCGTTGCCGTTGTTTCGTCTTAAGTTTCCTTCAAACAGGCGCGACACAAAGGCACCGCAAATCGCGCAACGAGCGGTGCCTTTGTGTCACGCGCGATTATATCGCGTGTAGCGCCTATTTGTAGGTGCCTTAAGATGCAGGTGAACGGACATTTAGGACACTCTAGCAGAAGGTGCATAGTCTGTTCAGAAGCACCGTACTCGCACTGGATGTATTGATAATACCCATTTCCCCAATATATTATGTTTGCAGAAAAGACACACAAATTCACTGAAAACAAAACGTTGGCATTACGATTTTTGGCAAATAATTTCCATTCTTTTCTATCAGGGTAACATTCACTATCGTATATCGGACCAATAAAGCCTTAGCTCGGGTTTTATAATTATACCACGTGAAATGTGAACGATAAAATGTACACGTGATTAGTAAAGTTTACCTTTTATACCTAACCGAAGCAATTCTCACGAATATTTTCATTGTTTCCGACAATTTTTTAAGGGTTTTTCCCTAAATTTACAGTTTCCTAGAAAAACGGTGGCCGCACTTGTTTTCTGCTTAAAAAACAAGACATTGCTTAACTTGCTGCACGATTGTATCATTGGGTGATTGGACAGTTATAAAAGCTCTCTGCAAATATTTAGGTATTTAGGTTATTGTTTCGAAGAAAGAAAGTGCTTTTTAAAGACAAAAAAACCTTTGGTTTTCTTCAACGTTAAGTAGAGCTTGCTGGTAAGCGTCTTTAAAATTTCGTATTCTAGAGGCGAATGCTCGCGGGAATCCCAAAGTCAAAGTCAAATTATTTATTTCAAATAGGCACATTAAAGGCACTTTTGAACGTCAAAACTTACAGTAAAATTGAATTGATTCTAGTCGCTTTTGGAAGGCCAAAAGGTAGTGTTCGTATGGAGAAGAATGGATAAGAAACTCTACCGTTACTTTTTTAAAATGTTTTACAAGGTTTTGTATACATAATATAATTATATGCGAAGACGATGCACCTAGAATAAAATGAGTCTACCACAAAAAGTAAAAAGAATTAAAAATGAAGCAATGACAGGTAAATCAATTATGTGATAGATACATGGTGCTCACATATTTTACAAATTATTTACAAATATTGTAAAAGTAGTGTGTGAGTCACAGATTGTAAATCAATGACATAAAAACTTCAAAAATATGAATTAAATTAGGAACCAGTTTGATTTTGTCTAGACTCTAAATTGTCCTATGGAGCAGGACCAGCATGATTGTGCAAATAAATGCAAATATAATTAAATACGGTTTTTTCTGCGATCTCGATCTTTTTCCTGTCTAATAATTTGCAATCCGATATTATACAACATCTGCCATTCCAATTGACTAATAACTTGGCATTATTAAAGCATAAGATTCAGTTGATTGGGAAAATTTGACAATTTCGGGATAGCTATTTCGGGTGTTTGTACATAAACTCACGCCTTCATCCCTCCCATAAGGGTAGGCAGAATCTACGGAACGCCCGCCACCTGCTACGATCCTTACATACTCCTACAAACAGCGATAGGTAAATAAAACAAATATCAACTTTATGATTGTGGAATTCAGGTTGATTTTAGAATGACAAAAAAAAAATAAACTTGTAAGTAGGGTCAGGTGGTAAACAGTGGCCCAGTAGTACACAGTGCACCACCACTCATATCCCGTAAACGCGACGTTGCCAAACCGTACTGCAAACGCGAAACAACTTGCCTTCTACCACCTCCCGCACTCCCCAGTTGACGGCGGCGCGCTCCCGCCCGTAACGGTCGTACAGTGCATTGTTTTGTCGTTGGAGCCCAAAAATGTAAGTACACGTGTTTTCATTTATTTTCTTTCTAGAATCGTTGTATATTTACTTACATTATATTGCACTGTTTCCATGTGTAAAGTAACTATTCCTTAATAACTTAGATATATAAATATCCTTTGAATTTGGTATGTTTATTAGTTATGTAATCTTATAGGTTAAAAAGTGGTGGCTGCACACAGTGGCTCAAAATCATAAGGTACACAGTAAACCATGGTTCACTGTGTACCAATAATTTTGTTCATTATGTTCGATACAATTTATGCATAAAGTTTTCAACTGTGATTGTAATAAACAAAAAAGGCGTTAATAAAAGATGTAATACTAATAATAAGAATCTTTTTGTTTTAGAATGGGTCGAACTAAAACCAATATCCGCAAAATTGGCGGACATGATGCAAACGACATGAAAAAAGCTGTAGAACTTGTAAAGAACGGAAGGAGTATAGTATATAAGTAGGAGCTCTAGATGACTCTTACCAACTTCCAAATTTTGAACAGCCAGAAATAAACGCCAATGCTCAAGATGAGTCAGCTCGTCCTACCATGACCACACTAGAACCAAAGCGACAGGATTCAGTGCCCAGAATGACTATTTCGCCAAGACCATCAACTTCACAACAAGGGGCAGCTTTCATTACACCTAAAGAGATTAGACTCCCTCTGAAGGCTGGTCCTCGAAACACTAAAAGACGAAGGGCATTGGGCAAAAGTATGATAGCGACAGACACTCCCGAGAAGGATAAGATAGAAGAGAAAAAGAAGAAGGTAAAGGGACTAAAGAAAGTACAGGGACTAAAGAAAGTGAAGAAAAGTGATATTTTTAAAGACAAGAAACCAAAGAAAGAACAGAAATTGGAGAAACATGACTGTGACAGCAGTGGCGATGAAACTTTTTGTGCCAGTGGATCGTCTTCTGGGGGAGAGATATTTTTAAGCGATAGCGAAGAAGACGACACAATGATTCTGGATGATGACATCATTTCCAAACCTCTGCCAAGAAACTCTAAAGTGGGTGACTATGTAGTTATTTTGATAGAGACAAATAAGAAGAAAAAATATTATTACGTCGCAAAGATTTTAGAAGAGTCTAATGAACCGGGATATGACTATTTTGTATCCTATTTAAAACTAAAGAGTAAAGTTTTTTATAAATTTGCTGAACCTGTGGAACCAGATATGGCAGGAGTTTGGAAAAATGACGTAAAATTTATACTTCCTGACCCTAAAGTTGAAGGCAGTAGTCGCCGGCAAGCAACTTATACATTCCCAATAAATTTGTCACTTCTGTCTTTTCTTTTTTGATTTTGTTGGAAAATATGTAGATATGGTTCTTTTTGTTGAAGATTTTAATGTCAGAAGAAGAGATTATTCGTTTCATTAGTCTATTATGTTATTTTAGAAGATTATTTATTTCAGAAGTAATGTTGATTTTGATATTTTCTTAAGTTTTAAAAGACTGATAATAACTTTAAAGACTACTTTAATTGTAAGTAATACTGGTAATTGTAGTGTTACTAGATTTGTATGTTAAAGTGTGCCTAATAGTTTGTTTTGTGATTTTATATGATTGTTGCTGACAAATATATAAACAAATTATTAAATATTACATTACGATAGTTTTATTTAACGACATTTCTATCAATAAATTTGTTTAAATATGCTATAAAGGTAGGTAATGAAAGTGATGGTTCACTGTATACATATTGGTCCACTGTCGACTCAACCCCGATTCACTGTGTACTTATACTGGTACACAGTGAACCATTCGCCATCTTTAAAAAAAACCAATATTACCAATAAACTATTAGAATTGGTGCCGAAATTGATATGCAAAACACAAGTTTAATAAATTTCCTTTCGTTTAATGTCAATAGTTCTTAATTACATTCACGTATGGTGGATTTATAAATGTTCAAACTTTTAGTGGTTCACTGTTTACCATGGCATCCTAGCGCAAAATGATTGTTGTGACGTTTGGAAACTAAACTGCGAACGGAGATTACATTTGAAATTCATTTTCACGCTATTTTCCAATGGCAGCAGACAAAAACTACAAAAGGCTACGTGCTATTACAATACTTACATACAAACTCCTTCTCCATATTTAGTAGGTGGGTACTAGATCATTATTACAATATTGTTAACTCATGACATGATGATGAGTCAGTTAAAAAACAATAAGAACTTACTTTTTATAAGTTTCCGAAGTCCAAGGTAATATCAAAGTCCATGTTTAATATCGGGTTTTCCTAAAATCGTCACTATTGGACTGGACAGTGGACTTCGATTATTGTGATCATAATTGATTATTTTTTATAAAGTCTTTTTATAAGTTTCCAAAGTCCAAGTTAATATCAAAAGTCCATGTTTAATATCGGGCTTTCCTAAAATCGTCACTATCGGACTGGACAGTGGACTTCGATTATTGTGATCATAATTGATTATTTTTGAGATTCTGTTAATTAACTGTGAACACACTCGGTTCGTTGTGACGTTGACGTACCTAATTCGAAACACCACAGGGTAGCAGCATTATGCTGAGCAATGGGCGTTTTGCGTGGATGTGACGCATATTTTCCCGCAACTTGTCCTTTTTTAAACGAATTAAAAAAAAGCAAATTATTAATTCGGTTGAATACTTTTTATGTTTGTTACCTCAGAACTCTGTTTCTTTATAAGTAAGTCGATTTGCAAAATTCTTTTGTTTACTTGAATGGTACTTTCGGATTGGTCCCATAGAAATTTCATCAAAATCGGTTTAGTAGTTTGGTTTCTAAACCAAAATTACTGGTAAAAATTTAAGTAAGTAAAATAAATTGTTTTTGTACGTGTTGAGGCTCCTGCAAGCAGGCGCGACGCACGACGCGAATCGCGCGCGACACAAAGGCACCGCTCGTTGCGCGACTTGCGGTGCCTTTATGTCGCGTGTCGTGTCGCGCCTGTTTGAAGAAGATCTTATATATAAATTAAACAGATTATGGTTTTATTGTCCGTCGGAAATCATCAATTTTGACTCCAGTGTGGCTCTAACGGATCAACCCTCTTAAAAAATTTTTCTTTCTTTCTTTAAACAAGATATAAATTCAAAGTTGAAATAAAACATCTAGGTAAATACTCGTTCAGAATTTCGAAGGCGTTCAATTCCTCCATTCATTCCGGAAGACACGATCGAGAACGGAAATTGCAATTTATGGCTTGGAAAGTCGGACCGGACCAAGTTCCAGTGCTTCGATGCAAAAGTAGTGTAGTTAATAACACTTCTGCAAGTTTTCCATTTTATCACAACTGTTACCAGCCGCCTTACTAAAGCCATATATGGGTTAAATATTAATATTATCTGCCTAGCCTTTTTCCAACTATGTATGTTGCGGTCGGCATCCAGTCTAACCGGATGCAGCTGAATACTAGTATTTTACATGGAGCTACTGCCTATCTGACGATGACGTCCACTAAACTGTTAGGTACTGGGTAATATGATACCCCTTGGAGGCTGGTTGTCAGATTTTCGAACTTCTGACTACCCGTACCGACCGTCAAAGATCCACGAATAACAGCCGGGACCAACGGTTTAAGGCTCCTACAAACAGGCGCGACACGACACGCGACACAAAGGCACCGCTCGTTGCGCGACTTGCGGTGCCTTTGAGTCGCGTGTCGTGTCGCGCCTGTTTGTAGGAGCCTTTAACGGTGCTGTCCGAGCCACGGACGGGTCACGGTATGTAAAGATGGTCACCCATCCACAGATAAACCGCGGTAAGCGTAGCTTAACCTGATCTATCGACCTGTGCGGCTGTTAGACCTAATTGGTGATGTTCTTCAGAAAGGTCAGGTGCGTATGTAAACGAACCAAACCTTTTAAACAAAAAAAAAAACAACCGACTTTAATTTGGGAAGTCGGTGTTGTTGGTTCCGCATTTTCGGTTTTTGACACCGACTTCCGAAATTAAAGTAATTTTTCACTTTGTAGTGTTTTTACCCCACACAAATTCAAATATGTACCTGCTTAACACTTGCTATATAAATATCAGTGACAGGAAGCTATGAAAACATCACCAATTATGCTTTCGCGTTCTACATACTTACTGTCTACCCCCATGTGAAGAGGACGTGAGTCTATAAAGTATGTACTTAATAAAACCACCTCGTAATAGTAGAGAGTCTTACTTACAAGCAACATAAATAAACTGTGCAATTAATAATGTGTTTTATGTATGGATGAAGAGAATGTCCAATGACTTCCGCAGGCAATACTCTGACCGACTGACGACAGAGTCGGCTTTCCTCCAAGCATTGTGTATGCCGCTAGACTACTAACTCGGCAGTGATGCGTCGACCATTCACGCGGGAACATCCCACTAGCCAAGAAACCCAGTTACTTACGTAGATTCCATCAAACAAATTCCGTCAGACCCGTCAGTACCTACAATTACTTTATCTTTCTGAGGCCTTTCCTCTTAATACTGGACGGGACAAGGGTCTTGCTCTGGGATGTTTCGACAGCTATTACTGAATAAATTACTTTTACTGAAAAAAATTTACCCGAATGCATAACGTTGCCACAGCTGCGACACAGGCCTCTCAGTGAGAGGAGTAGGCTGTAATCCAGCACGCGGGTCCATTGCTGACCTTCAAAGGTCATCAAATTAATTCAAAGTAAAAGTGAACAGGCTTCTTCTGGGTAAGCTCACTCCATCGTAGACTTTGTCTCTGTCACCTCTGACCTAGACTAGAGTCAAGAGCAAAACCATTTCAATTTAAAAAAATTAAAAAATCACGTTTAAGAATTTTTGGCTTTTTTGGTTTCCTCGATTGGTTTCTTTCACCGTTTTGAAAGCAGTGGTGATAATTTACACAAAGTAAAACGCTTGACTGGGGTCGAACCATAGATATAATAAGAAACGAACCTACGATCTACAATTCGTAAGTGACACTATACAGTTCCCCTTATTTCTCCGAATATAGCCACTAAAAGCTAATGATATTATCCGATGATCTGTCCATCAAAAGTTCATTTATTATACTTGGCGGTTAAGCCTCGTGCCTAATCTAATCTTTAACAAAAAATAATTGAGTATTACCTACAAGAATTACACGATAGATAATGATCACACTATAATTATAGCAATAGTAACGACCATTAAGTATGTACATACATAATTTTTTTATATGCTAGGAACGTATCCATCATACATGTAGGTAGCATAATCACACTAATATTATAAAGTCGAAAGTTAGTGAGTGAGTGTGTGTGTGTTTATATGTTTGTTACTTCTTCACGCTAAAACGGCTGGACCAATTTTGATAAAATTTGGTATTGAGGTAGCTGACACCCTAGTTTATATAGGCTACTTTTTATCCCGATATTCCCACGGGATCGAAACTTATGAGTGAGACTTAAATAACTTATAACTTAAACTATTTTGAGAGAAGTGGTGATGAAATTAAATATACAAAGTTAAGTTTCCTGCCTGGGTTCGGACTCACGACCTACAACTCGTAAGTCGGGGACGATACCACTGAGCCACCACCACCACGGCTCTTAGGTCCTTCTACTGGAGTTCTATAAGGTGGGCACCATAAATGTAAGATTTCTGATGATCACCCGCTGTACGTAACGAAGGAAATGTAGCAGGTCAATGGTAAAAAGATAATGATGATAATGGTACAGACGCCAGCACATCAACCTACCCGAAACTGTCAAATTTTCCTAATCAACTTTGAACCTTATGCTTTAGCGATACAGTTCAAAATCTATTAAGGCTAGGTGGCCCCGAATTTAAGTTTTTTAAAACAATCTGAGACAAAGAATATAGGGTTTTAAATAAAAAAAAAATATATCTGTATTAGTTAAGGATCTTGTCTAGACAAAATCGCATTCAGTTGCAAGACCTGATGAACTTCACACGATAGCAAAAAATCGCAAAGTTACCCCTTTTTAAAACGTTTTTTCAATATTATGACTATATTACTGACTTTTTACATTTAATTTTTGTACTATATTAAAGAAACTAATTAGTTATAGACAAATTCGCAGAGTTTGACTTGATAAAATGATTTTCTTAATTACTAAGTTTAAATATGAATTAAAAGCGCCCGCGGCGGCTCCTACGGGGCCGTTCAGTCGCGTGCTGGCGCTTATGGACGACGGACCTGTGTCAGTTTTTTCCGCGACAACTTCGCGAAACTTATCATCTGTTTTTGAGAGTTTGTTTGTTAGTTATAATGGGCAATAAACAACGCAGGCGAAAAAAGTCGTGTAAAGCAATAAAAGAAACAAATAGAAAGAATGCACTCCAAAGATATGTGAAGAAGTAAGTACCTACCTAAATGTTTTATTTGTATTGTAATGTGGTGAGCCACAGTATAAAAATATCAGTACTACTAGAGAACGCTAAGATTTTTGAAATACATAAAAAAATCAATGGCTAGTTTGGCTATAGAGAAGTTCTCCAATGCATAATTTTATTCAGTATTTATTTGCAAGAGGAACAGTTTGTAGAATTCACTCGAGATTTTTGTTATTGCATGTTTATTATTAACTATGCCACTCCAAATGGAATAATAAAAGAAACTTGGCTTGAAATGTTTACGTGGGTTTTTAATGTTTTAGAGCAATGCAGTTGCAGGCCAAGCGCAGTGCGCATGTATCAACTAATGATTCGGCGAATATCGAGTAAGTTTTTTTATATTATTTATTTTAAAGACATTCTCTATTTTTTACTACATATTTGAATTAAATAGTATCTCACTTGTTATTGTAACACCATAAAAATTAATAATATACATATACTTGAATTAAGTAGGTACGTATGTATGTGGGGGTCACATACATACCTACTTTATTATTAAAATTAAAGTACCTATTTATTAATTATTATTACTGTTTGCGTATCTTTGTTTCTGTATAACTGTCTGTATGTCAGTGTGCGTGTGTATTTGTCTTTGGCATTGTAGCTCCTAAACGGAAAACGGATGAATCGATTTCAATGCAGTTGTCTCTATTAAACAGACTGATTTAATAATAAGAAAGTTTTTTAAAATTTTACTTGTTAATTACCAACAAGTCAAAAACAACTTTTGTGTTACAGATCAATAGAGCATGCGGAAGGGCATAAAGTGTCTCCATTGATGACTTTAGAGCATGGTTTACTTGAATAATCTTAGGATTGAGGAGTAAGTAACTGTATTGTACTTATTAATAATCAATTATATTGTTTTAACCGATTCAATTAAAATCACACTAAAACATGCTACGGCATGCCATAGGCATAAGTAAATAGCCCATAAAATGCGTAAGTTTATATATCCGATAATTATCGCATTTACTAACAACTATGAATATTGAAACAAAAAAATATATTTTATTGTTACAGAACGACTATTCATGCTGCCAATGCCCATGTCACACATGCTGAAATGCCTTTAGATGAACATAATAATGTATCACCTAATAATAATATCAATGAGTAAGTTGCTACTTTTTGTTTTACATAATAATTATGTGGAATTCAATAGGTTATATTAAAATAATCTGTTTTTAGAACAATGGAGGAAATTGAAAACTACACTCTAAGCGTTGAAAACGAAATCGAACACGACTATCAACCCATCAGTGGACGACGAATTGTTGACATGAATTACCTGATGACACAGCTCCAAGAAAAAACGCATCATATCGATTTATTTGACAGCAGAGTTGGATATTTTACAGATATAAAAGTGTTTACTTTTAATTTAATAAAAAAAATCGGTTGTCTGTAAAGTCGGTTTGCTGACGATAGTTGAACGTGACAACGTCATAAGAAAATACTGATGGAATAATTGCATTACATCTGTTAATATTCGCTTGCACTTCAAGCCGCCATGGAACGCTACAGAGCGAGGCCGCGAGGTAACGCTACATGAGTCATGTTTTTTCGTGAGTGCAACCAGCTTCATCGATTTATTAGACGTTGTCACGTCAAAATAAAAATACTTTATTTTTATTTTATTGAGACTCACACAGTCACGCTTCACATTATGTGTTACACGAGACGAACATTTACACCTCTACCCTTCCCTTCTCTCTCCTTTACATTTATACCTCTAAGCTTTTTTGAATTACAATATGCATTGATATTGTAATTCAAGAATTGTAACACAATTCTCCTAAAGTAAGTGTGCCTACTGCTTGATTTTTTATACTGTAGCACGAATATTTGATTTTAGTCAGTCAGATTTTAAATCCTTTTTATAAAAAAAAGTATACAAATTATTTTTAATAATTAGTATCAAGTTTATACAATACGTATCTAATCTATCTATAACCTTAAAAATAACTACTACTAGAAAAATAAAACAAAATAAACTTATACTAATCAATTCAAGTTGATCTACTGCATTGCTCTACTCTGTGACGCAACTTAGTACCTACTCGAGTTCGTGAACTCGTGAGCCGTGCGCTTGGCGCGCGCGTCCCCGCTCATCGTAACTTATTACGTATCGCTACTCCTTGCGGGGGCTGAGGTATGCGTTAAATACCTACAGCGCTCGGAATACCTGGCCTTAAAGAAATTTGACAGATTGTAGTAGCTTGATGTGCTGGCGTCTGTACCTACTGACTTACGAGAAGTAGTTTGCGGGTTCAAACCCAGGCAGGTGCTTTACTTTGTGAAAGTAATTTCATCACCACTACTCTTAAAACGGCGAAGTAAAACATTAGTGAGGAAAGCGGCATGTCCTAGAACCAAATATTTTAAGACATGTGACATCTACACTGGGACCGCGTGATAGATATGATGATGATTATTAATGATGATAAGATCCCAGAAAGTTTTTTTTTAAATTAAAAAATTAAGTTTTCGTACAACAATTGATGATGTGGTTTTCAACAAAGAAAAGACTCATTCAACCTCTCCATGACTCTGGAATCTGGAAGTAAAGAATGGGCAGATGCGTCACCAAATTATATTGCGTCTGCGATCACTATAATCCCTTTGATTAGCGTCCCGCACTTTTTCAATGTCTCATTATGGCCGTCCATTACGAATGATTCCAATCATCAATCCCTTTGAGAAGCGTCCCGTATTTCAATGTCTGCTTATAACCGTTCATTGTTGCTGTGCATGTGCTCCTCTAAATGACATATTTTCAGCAGTGCAGTTTACGAGCTGGTGAAACGATAATCACCACATGAACTACATGAGCAATTAAGCACAAATACTCGTTGCTAATTTCAGACTAAAAACACTAATTACAAATCTCTGTAAGTAACACTATAATTTGGCCATGTAGATCGCATCTCTGCTTACGCCTCTGGGGGATTTCAGGCGTGACGATAACAAAACTTGCGTACTTATCTGTTGTTCAAATTGAAATGCTAACGACCACGACCACACACAAATAATCATTTCGATGCTTGATTATTTAAAACGTCGATCTTCTACTAACGCGGAGTCAGTCAGCATTTCCCTGTTGGTGCGCATGCTCGTCACCTCGAAATGTTCATTTTTCCCGCCCTTCGGATCGCGGTGAAGTTCTATTGTCTATGTGCACATTTCGAATTCATATATAAACGAACTCTTTAGTAACGTTAAACAAAATCTACTATTTTAGAATTATTTAAGTGAAAGTGAATTATTACGTTCTGTGATTTTAGTGAATTATGCAAATTATGTGAGATTTTAGTGCATTTACTTTTCAGTGGTTTTTTTCACCGGTGCGAAATGAAGGAAAAGGTGATTGAATTTTTTTTTCAATTTCTATCTAGTTCAAAATAATCGTCATCTTATTATAAATTATTTTACGCATTAACACAGTTTTATTTCACTGCTAGACAACTAAAGGGCGACCGTCACCTAGAACGGTAATTTATTATTAATGACCCAACAGATTTAAAAGAGGTAAATCCTAAAATAGAAAAAAAATATTACAAGGAAATTAGAATAAATAAACTTTTTTTTCTTCTAAATACTTAATAGGATAAGAATCTCAACAGGCTCTGTGCAGTCTTGCCCTATGCAACGCGTGCCTGAATTTTTTAAACTTTTAAAATGACCCGAATATGCGACTTCACTAATTAACCCTAACCTTTCTGTGGGTAGGTAGAGAGGTACCTAATATAGCCTAAACTTACTAGGTGCAGATGCCAGCACATCAAGCTACCCGAAACTGTCAAATTTTCCCGCTCAACTTTGAATTGAACCTTATGGTTTAGCGATAAAGTTGAAAATCTATTAAAGAAATTTGACAGATTGTAGTAGCTTGATGTGCTGGCGCACTACTATAATAATAATATCGCCAGTATGTATACCTATACCTCGATGTTACCTACTTGTATTTTACGATAACCTTTCCGGAAAATGGCTCCCATTGCCTACAAAATTCTACGACTTATTGATACGTTTGATTACTTTACGTACGGAAATACTTAAAAACAAACTTAAGACAGAAATTACGGAATTATAAATATTAGGTTTTCATGCCTAGACTACACGTCTGAAATATACATAAGTGCTTGTAGTTATTGAACTTTCGATCGTTACCGAGCTCCCGAGGTTCATTCCTTTAATTTCCAAGCAAACATCGTCGTGAAATGGTTTAAATCATTGAATCCGAGTGAGTTCAACGGCTTTTTAGTCTTTTGACCAATAATTGGTGGTTTGATTAGTTAGCAGCTTATAGTCCTACTGCCTACTACTACATTATTTTGATGGTACGGAATCCTCGGTGCGCGAGTCCGACTTGCTCTTGGCCGGGTTTTTTTTTAATGTGTCGCTCTTTCTAACAAACTCCCTGTATAATTGTAAATTACCGTTGGTTGACTTAAAATTCCTTCTTAGTCTATCTTAACTTGATACACAGACAGCCTAGAGCTCCAGATGGTGACGCAAAAAAACTTCAAAACATAAAAATCCACGAATCAAACAATTTTAGTAATGTTACCACATATTACGTAGTTACCGTTTACCGTCATTCCATACAATCATTGTACTGTAGGTACAATGATTTAAACTAATATTTGTTCGGTCTCGAGACTTCACAACTACCAGAAAGATTCTAAGATTGAGATAACGAGGTAAAACATGTGTTTGACAAACAACATCGTTATAATTTACACAAACGAATGAAGTGCTCTTAGGAAAGTTTGCGTGAAGATTTCATTAATTGTTACGACTGTCAGTGTCAACTCAGGAAAGTTTGTTACTTTGTCTATGTAGTCTAGGGCAATATAAAGCCCACAGATATAGATAGACCTAGATAACGCAAGTATCACGAACTGGTTGAAAACCAAGCGTGCCATTTTTTTGACTACTCACTATGACGTCACAAGCTCGCGCTCTCAGCTAGCAGGACTGAGCACGAAAGTGGCGGTTTACGGTTTTTGAACGTAAGCTGGTGCGATTTTTGGGACGCGAATTAGTTGCTCTTGCGTTACCTAGGTGTATGTTATCTGTGGTTATGCCCTTGAAGACTGCTCAGAGCGGGATGTGACAGACAGTGGGACAGAGTGAATAATTTTGAAGGATGTTGCTAATCCATTACTTCATCTGTACGAATTAATTTGTCTGCTCAACAACGTAAATAACGCAATGAATGTTGTTGTACTGTCAAAATGAAAGCTATTTCTATTGTTAGTGTGTTACGCAATTACTCACAGGTGTAAATTGCATCTAGTTCACGTAGCCATGAGCCCCTTAAAGGTATAAAATCAGGAAAAACCTAGGCTGAAGAAAAACGTAGGCATTAGCTACAATAATCTACTAGTTTTCCTTTTCCATAAAATTAATAATAGAGGCCTGAGGAAAATGTATTTAACTAATTACTTGTGAACAATAATAATACAGGTTAGTTTATTTAAATTAATGAAACCTTCGGAACAGTCATTTCCGCATGGTTACATTACTAAATTATTATAATAATATTCAAATTAAATATGTTTATTTTTCCCTTTACTAACTTTGTATTTAATATGGTCGCTTTATCCCCCTTTTATGAAATATATTGTCCTGAAATTCATTATTCGAGAAGCACGAGTTCGAGAAGCACAGAACCGGTCGAAGTGGAGGTGCTTGGGGGAGGCCTATGTCCAGCAGTGGACGTCTTTCGGCTGAAATTATGATGGATGAATCACAACATGTTTCAATATGTTTCGGCAGTTCAAAGTCAAAACATTTATTCAAATTTGTCACATAAAAAGCACTCTTGAACGCCAAAATTTATAATGATAATAATATTATTTATAATTGATTCTAGACGCCAAAAAGTAGTTTCGTATGGAGAAGAATAGGCAAGAAACTCGAATTGCCTCCAGTTCGCATGGGTACCTATGTGCATTTGGCTACTTACCTACTTTTTTTTTTTTGAGGATGGGAAATCATCAAATGACTCCTCCCGCTCTGGGTGGAGCGGAAGGGAGTGTCAGACTCTTACTGACTAAAACCCACCCGTGTTCCTTCCTTCGCCCTTTATGTTCCGAGCCAGCGGTAACCCTTTCGGACAATCCCGCTGACCCGGCAGGCTTCGGCCCTTACGGGCCTTCGTTTGATGCTGACACCTCTTTGAGGCGCGCGTGGAACACGTACGCGCCGTCCGGCACTGTCCTGATCGGACGGTGAGCTACCCATTAGGCCCGCGATACTTACCTACTTGCTTTTTTATTTGACATTATGTAATAAAAATAACCCATCTGCCGAATACCAACATAATATTAAACTTTTATCAACATCTTGTACCATAAGATCTCATTTTTAGCCCGAAAATAAGCGGACTAAAAATTGAGATTAGAAGAAATTATTACTATTCATCTGGTTTTACCAGATGTAAAAAATGGTGGATATGCACAGTCCATATTTTGTCTGTTTAGGGCATGCAAATTAGTTTGGCATTAATACTTACTTAGAGATAGATTATTATTTTACTAAAATTTACAACTATGTTCTTTAAATATAAATTGCATCTACCTCAGACACTACAAAACTTCAATTTCAAATTTATTTAAATGTATTTATTATTAATAAAATAGATACATTAAAAATTACAATTAGGTACATTAAAAAGTACAATGACCCCCAAACTACAAAACAAAATATGCATTTGCTACTGTATGCAAATGCATAGTTTGGAGGTCGGAATCGCGACATTTTCAGATTGAGTTTGTTGCAAGACAGAAAAAATGGGAAATACTATAAAAACTACGCACTACAGACACCCCACACACATACTATAATTATGTAATTCAATTTTAAAAATGTTAACAGATAGGTATTTCAGGTTCTACTAGTCAACTCAAACTTTTAATTGTTCTACAAATCAACTTTTTATCATAAGAATGTCTTCAAGAAATCACCCACTTTCGATAAAAAAATTGTAATAAGAAATGTTAGGCGTGAATTATATACACAGACGGCGTAATAAAGGCGCGAATTACACAGAGAAGGGAAGGCGCGGCGCGGCGCAATGGCAGGCATGATGCCGCTTCCAAACCTTACGCGCGCCGCCGTCTCTGTGTAATTCGCGCCTTGGGAAGGTATTTTTTTTATCCATGAAAGGGTGTTTCATGATAGCCCCATCGCAAAAAAAAACAAAATCATAACAAGAGCTTGTCGAAAAAAATTTCTTTTTTTAAAGATGTCCCCGAAGTAATTTCCCAAAATTAAAAAAAAAAAAACATCTCCAAAACTATCAAAAATCGCAGAAAATACATGGGGTATTTTCGTTATCCCTAGGTATGAAGACTCTAATTTTTTTATTGATGTCACTATAAATTAGACCCTGTTTAGCGTGACCTCCACTGACATTAAAAGAAATGCTACGGTATGTAGGGTACGACTACGGCTAATGCACCTTGCACCGTGTTTATTTAAACGTGGCGCTGCAATAATTACTATTTACTGGATATCGTGGCCATTGTTGGTCGGCGCGGGGCGCGGGGCGCGGGCGCAACGCATGTTAATTACTAACTTGTGTGACATACATGACACGATAGATGATACCATGTGGTTGCGATTGTACATACTTACATCACGAACTCGATGTCAGATGTGGAGATGACGCGAAAAAATAAATCAGCTGTTCCCTACATTTTGACGAGTTATACGAACATAAATGTAGGGAACAGCTGATTTTTTTTCTCGATATCTTATTTGGTCCCATAATATAAGTTGTTCATAATGACGAGTACAGTGACCTCTTAAGAGGTTGTTGTTCTGGTGTAAGTACAATAAAGTATATATAAATAAATATGTTTACAATTTCTACCAAACACCTATAATCGCAGTACAAGCACAGAATAAAGAAATACAGTATTGTTACTCGGCCGTAACCTTGATGTAAATGCCTACAGCCGCGCGGTACGTAAACATGCGATAGGGCTGCCCGCCTCCAGTATTTTAATTACATTTGCCTACTTTGTGTTTCCATTTAGTTTTGTTATTGTATTTTACTGTGTGTACATAAATAATTTTATATAAACAAATAAAATACTTTGTGAATTGAATAGGAAGTGTTTAATAAAAATGCGTGTTGTTTTGATCGCCGCCGCACGACTCCAGCTAGTGAGCAGCAGCGCGCTGTTGCTATTCAAATTTCGAACTAATCGCCGCGCGTCGCCAGTCAGTAGGCAGCGCTAGCGCGCTGTTAAAATGGCGGGAAAGCAAGTGTGCATTCACAGATTGATTTTATTTAAAATTAAAAAAACAGTTTATTCGGTAATTTAAAAACTTGGCTGCATGCTCTAGTGTCTTTGCCAACATTTTCACGCAGCCACGGCAGAAAATAATCCTCGCGCCATTTTTCTCAAATTTTCTTTTCTTTGTACTTGTATTGTGAAATGTTTTTTTTTTTCTGTTTCCTCGCAAATGTGTTAAAAAACGTCTTACGATATACGTGCGTATTGGTTATAACATCTTAACGCACTAATATCGTAATGTACTATTACAGAATTATAATCATTAAAGTCATCAACACAACTCTCTAAGACCATGTAAGTCCAAAGAATGATGATTTCATGAAACAGTTATTCTTATTACAGTAACAGTTATTCAATAAAAATAATTAATTTTATTCATAAAAGTATGCAATCATTTCATTAATGTTTTGTTATGATGTTGTCACGTTAAACTATCGTCCGTAAATCGACTTTACAGACAACCAATTTTTTTGTAGTATTATTCATACACACAGTACAATAAACAACTATTATTAATAATAAAAACCACGTCTTTACTTTGAATTATACAAACTAACAAAACACACATGCGCCGAGGTTTTAACACAAGCGTACCTACCGTTTAATGATTCATGAACCGCCTATAACTACCTACCTCACTCGTGTTTATCACTTTCCTTTACTCTATTCACTTCATTTATTAATCCAGACATCTTTTTTTCGGGAGATAAAATGAAATACTTATCCATTAAAAATACACACATTATGTACCTACCTACAAGTAAGTAAAATTATTTTATAGTCTTACCTTTCAGAGTTTCCAGGTAATCTAAAAAAAGTTATCTCTGGATGCGTTATTGACGAATTCATGCAACCAAAAACAGCACAATATAGCCTACTCGTCATATTAAATATGTACTTGAACTTATTTTTAGTGCAAAAATCGCGCGGTTATTGTTAAAAAAAACAACACACCGTCCGTTCGTCACTGCAGCACAGTCGCGACTGTCTGCATGCTGAGCTCATGCCGTGGTCGAGGCGCGTAGGTATAGCTCGCGTTTCGTCCGTTTGTATGAAGACCTCGTACTGTATGTCTTTATACTGTGGTACAAGTATATGGTGTAGGTGTACCTGTTAATTTCTGTAGAAAGAATCGTTTTCTTCACACAAGTACCCGCTTTCCCTGAAGAAATAGAGCAAAGCATTTGTGATATTACTGATAGCCATAGAATTATAACGCCTAGAAACCGAGTACGCGCGATTTCAGTGAGGCACTTTCAAGTGAGTCTAAAAGACTCACTACGTTCCGAACGTCCGCCAGTTGTCAAGGTCAAACGCTAGAGCAAACATCTCCGAGCTTTCCGAGACAATTTCATTAATAATGACTTATTGTGTAGTGAATGGGTGTCACAATGCATCAGAAAAGAATAAAAAACCTACCAACATATCATTTCATAGGTAAGTACTACAATTCGACTTGTATTTTGCTACAATAATGAATACAAAAATTAAATACGACAACAAAATTTTAGGCCGCCATGTTATGAAGGTGTTACCAGTTGCAATGAATTACCCTATTGTTCAACGAAAAATAAATACACACCCGTATTTTTTTTTACAATGAACCCGAGATTTTTACACAACTGCCCAAAATTTTTTTAGAGAAAAATCAATATGGCGGCTTTGTAGCGCCATTTTGAGATTTGAAAAGAAACTATTTATTTTAAATTATTACAACATGGGTATCAAAATTAAGGTCTTGGTGAGCTCAATTCAAATATAAATAAATAATATACGGATATTTAATATAGATAAGTAGAGTGTACATGCAAAAAAAATCATCTTTATCAGCTGCAAACAATTTAGTTAGACTTTAGCGAAAAAAACTTGCTATTCTTTAGACCAGTAAAAATATAGAAATCGTGCGCTTCTAGTGTAAAGAAACTTTCACGCTAAATGAAATCTAATTTAATAAGGGATTTTCTCACAGATTGAAATTAAGAAAAAAAAACTGGTTTCATAAATGGTACTAGCTAAGCAAAGACGGCGCTAACAAATAATGAAGTTTTTTTTTATTTTCTTGCTCTATGGTTGCTCTGTGGTTTCCATACATACAAATACCATAACACATAACCATGATGATTTTAATTGATTAGTTGTTCATGACGTATTTTCTCATAATTTATCAGTAACATCGATACATTTTCTTCTCCCTTTTGCGTTTTTCCTTAAAATGATTAAAACCATTAATGCTGCTCATTCATGTACCTATTGAATGTTAACTTATAATAAATATAGATTTTAATTACAAATATTCGTTTTAATGTAAATTAACATGTTATTTTTATAACAAGCTTTAAATAGAACTAGTACGTTACCAAGTACAAGATAAATAATCCGATTTTACGTAAGTATATAATTTCCCCACTTTCGGGGAAACACTACTGCACTGTACACACTCCACAACATCAGAGTTTTGTTTGTGTGCGTGTCGGCGATCGTAAATACGCAATGCTCACGCATACATCAATAGATTGATGTGTGCGTTTTTGCCTCACTTGAGACGAAGCGCTTGTATGAAGACTATCGATCTAGGCGTTATTAATCTAAGCTGATAGCTATGTTTTACAGAGCATTCGCATAATAATAATAACCTAGGTTTTGAGAGCATAATATGCAAGCTGGCATAAATTTTATGCTAGCTTGCACCATTGGTTGTCTTTAGTTCCTTAGCGTTCCGAATACATTGCTTGAAATAGGAAGATGCCATCTAACTTCAAATATACTATAAGATTTTTTTACCGTCTGGACAAAAACATCCGAAGCATATGGCACAAAAATTTCTTTTTTTTTCACATAAGATAAAATAAAGAATCTCTTTTTTTTGTTTGAAGCCGAACGATAGCTTCAATCAAAGGATTGAATGTCGCTACAAATTAATTGATAATTTCCGAGCGTAGGGTGCCTTTACGTTGAATTTTTATACCATTTGTCGATTTAGGGCTGATTTTACTAAAGTCAGATAACTTTTATCCGTAGAATAAAATTGACGTCTCACAGTGTTAGTAGGTATGGAAAAATGTCAAAATTTTTAAATTTGTTCTCAGTAAGTATTAGACTTGTATACAAGGTGGAATGCGCCCTACGTTTTTTTTTTTTAAACAGAGATATAGGGCTGGCTTTTACTCCTTTCACCCCCTTTTCACCTTTTATACCCTGTTTTGTCGGGACGGAAAAAAGTCGGCCAGTATAATATTTATTTTATTTTATTCTATTCGGGAACCTTACAGCTACTTACATAAACAGATTTGAAGGCCATTTATAGGTTTCCACTGATAAACACTTGGAACAAAAACGAACAAAATAATATAGATAGATAGATAAAACGTTTATTCAATGCAACAAAAGACACAATACAAGTATTAAAAACGTCAAAAAAGGTGAAAAAAAAGGATTAAAAAGATAAATTGACCCATAAACACGTAGCTTATAAACATCTAACTCATAATATCGATCGATCTGTCGTTTGTAGCTCATAATATCGATCGATATAACCCTGACCGTCATCGCGTCACCGCAAATCATCTTAGGAGCACTGACAAATCGGATTATGTGGAACTAATCCTTGACCTTACAACATAACACATAATAATATGTCACTATTTTAAGCTGTGACTCTTGCGCGTGTTTTTTTTAAATAGGTATTACACAAAAACATCAAAACAAAGAGGCGTGGTCATACACATTTGTGTATGAAAACACGAAGTTTTTGTTTTCCGAGCTGCTGGGAAAACATTCCCCGTGCGGGTGTGAAGAGGGGAAGAGTTTGTTTCATTTTCAACCACTACGCGCACCGCGCACATCATCTATCATTTTGAAAGCTTATCAACTGACTCAGGTTTTAAGATTATAAATTGTCTTGTGAATAGTTGACACTAATCTACAGGAGACAGCTTGTGTGTATGAAAACAAATGTTTATGGGTAAGGTGTTTTTGTGTAATATTTTGAAAAACACGCGCCGGTGACACGGCTTTATTAGGCATTCTCATTATTCTTATTTCTTATGTAGATACTTGGGTTATTTTTCATTTGTTAACTGAACACATCGATCACTAATAAACAACCCTGAACATCATGGAAATGTACGAAAGAGCCGTAAATATGCAGCTAACAAAGGATAATATCAAATATTAGTACTATGTACAGTTCTGCACATCACATTATGCGGGGGCACGTAACTTGCAAGAACATCCATGAAAATAGTCTATACTTCTATAGTTACAGTTATGATGTCGCGATGGCGACACGATAACTGTGACTATAGACTATTTTTGTACAGAAATTGTAAGTTTTGTACAGAAATTGTAAGTTTTGTACAGAAATTGTAAATGCGACATAGATGCGTATTATGAATACCTATCGTGACAAACATAATTATAGGAAAAACTCATCTAGCAACATCCACGGATCACTCCACTCCGACTGTTCCTACGGGGGTAGGAACAGTCGGAGTGGAGTGATCCGTGCCGATGCCAGCACATCAAGCTCCTACAATCTGTCAAATTTCTTTAATAGATTTTCAACTTTATCGCTAAAGCTTAAGGTTCAAAGTTGAGTGGGAAAATTTTACAGTTTCGGGTAGCTTGATGTGCTGGCGTCTGTACCTATTTAAAATTGGTAGGTATTAGCACAGTTACCGTGGTATTAGCACGACATTTCGTAGCTGCACTCCGCTCATGTGCACGCGCACTATAATTGTCCCCTTTGTGTGCACCATAATGTTCCACGTTCGTGTAGCCTCGCGTTATCAGATGAAGAAATAATTATTATTATTTAATTTCATACCGTGCCCGTGCATCATGGCGGAATGTATGAATCACGTAGGTATGCCAGTCGTGCGCTGAAATTGTTTACTTGAAGACATCATTAAGTTACATGTCGTTGCTAGGTATTTAAGCTTAGCAGTTAAACTCACTTTTTTTTTTTTTGATGAGGCCAGGCAAGTTTAAAATTGGTATGTAGCTCGATTCAAACTTTATGGCGGCTCTGAAGGGCGCTGCTCACTGCGCCCCTCACCCCCGCTGACACGTGAATGTGTTACTACTCAGCGACTCGCCTCGTGTTCCGAGTTGCCATAAAGTTTGAATCGGGCTGTAAAAGTGTTACACCATGTATCAGAAATGTACAGACGCCAGCACATCAAGCTACTACAATCTGTCAAATTTCTTCAATAGATTTTCAGCTTTATTGCTAAAGCATAATGTTCAAAGTCTCGGGTAGCTTGATGTGCTGCCGTCTGTACCTAAATCCTGTAAAAACATTTCTCTTTAAATCATTCACTGACAGACAAAATACAGCCTACATGGAGTTTCTTGCCCGTTCTTCTCCATAGGAGCCTACTAGCGCTTTCGAATGGGCTTCTAGCTTCATGTTTCTGACTGACCTACTCCTTGACAAATCAAAAGTGCCTGTAATTGGTTTCATTGGAATAAATGGTTTGAGTTTGATACCGCTGGAAGTCTAGAAGCATGAAATATTGCACAAGAATTCCTATATGTAGGTAACTAATGTCAGCACTAAGGAATGGATTAGGTATTGAAAATGCATTGTCTAAAGGGGTCAAATAGGAAATTAAAGTTTCTGTGGGATCTTGTCGTTGTAGCTGATGGAATATCCTACCCCGCAGACGTACAGACGCCAGCTCATCAAGCTACTAGAATCTGTAAATTTTTTTTAATAGATTTTCAACTTTATCGCTAAAGTATAAGGTTCAAAATTGATGACAGTTTCGGCACGTTTCGGGTAGCTTGATGCGTCTTTACCTACAGCTTGTATGTAATCCCCCGAAATAATTACAAAATTTCATATTTGAACAGTTGTAAGCAGTTGTTATTTATATCATGAGATAGTATGAGTAATTAGTTGGTTATCCATACCAATATTATAAATTCGAAAGTAACTGTGTCTGTCTGTCTGTATGTTAGTTACCTTTTCATGCCTAAACCACTGAACGAATTTCGAAAAATAATTAGCAGAGAGATAGATTGCATCCCGGGGAACGACATAGGATAGCTTTTATCCCGATATTCCCACGGGATTGACACTTATGCGGGTGAAACCGCGGGGCGCTGCTAGTTATGAAATAATTGTTTAACTAGGTATGCATGTAAACAAATAAAACTCATTCCATTAAAATATGACAACACAAAGAATACAATAGATAACGAACACGCTAATAAGAAAACAATTAGAAAAGACGGAGAAAAAAGATCATAAAGTAAACCTAATTATTAGTAAGTAAGTATGTAATTAGCTATTACGTATCCTCGTGGACATCTTTTTTATCTTACTACTAGCTTCGGCCCGCATTGCATTTGCATCTGCGTCGCATCGTCTGCCCGCGCGGCGCTACTATGTACATACAGCCGGTCGATTCTGTAAAAATCTCACCGTGAAAACTTAGGTAAAGTGAGTTTGTTTTTGCTAGGAATTGACACTATTGACAGCTCACTCCACGCTCACTTCACCTAAGTTTTCACGGTGGGATGGTTACAGAATCGCACTGCAGTACCCGGCGATAAATATTGCACATCGACCTTTATACACAAAACCATTTTATACAAAGAATAAAAATAATTATCAAAAGAAGCAAATCTTATTTTTTTTAACAGCTCCTGATAGATACCGGACTGTTTGTATTTCGTGCGACAGAGATAACGCTCTACGAAGCCGAAATTAGCAGATTGTCTCTTTCCAAAGGTCGATGTGCAATATTTATCGCCGGGTACTGTACTTCGTTTTCGTATACCGTTTTTTCTTACTTTTTAGGGTTCCGTACCTTAAAAGGAAAAAACGGAACCCTTATAGGATCACTCGTATGTCTGTCCATCCGTCTGTCACATCCAATTTGCTCCGAATCTAATGGAACGATTAAGTTGAAATTTGGTACACATATGAATCTCTGTGACCCAAACACAGATTTGTAACGTAAATAAATTAATTTTGAATATGGGCGTAATTTTTAGGGGGCAAATAGAAAATGTAAAAATAAATTTATGTAAATAAGTTTTTAAAAAATGGTTGAACCGTGTAGGTATGTACCTAATTATACCCAATAAAGTAGTACCTACACTTGCATTTTGTCCCACGATCTAGCAAATTTATTGAAATCGTCCATCTTAAATTTATAAATAAATCTTTACAAACAAACTACCGAAAATACAGGAGTGTGAGTACCTATGTAACTTAGGAATTGAACTCAAGGACCAAAAAATATTAAAGAAAATGTTAGTTTTCCTGAAAATAATGCTTCAAGGTGTGTGTCATGTCATCATGTGTGAAAATAATACATTCCTACAGACAAAGCAAATGAACGAATAGACAATTGTTGCAAAGTGCTAGATACTCTGTGGTTGTTGCAGTGCAGCAACTGTAGTCGTACGTCTACGCGCACGCGGTCCAATGCCAATGTCACTCGACAATCACCGGCTAAGCTGCTACAATCAGTGAAATTACAGTTTTCTATCATTTTCCCACAACCGCCCAGTGTCACGGCTCGATGACAACGTGTCAGCAACGTTTAACCATAGTTTAAGGGGCTTCATGACCTAAAGCGCGGGCACTGTCGGACTGCATAGAAAAGAAAGAGACGCGCGATGACACAACGCTGGTAATTTATTGCAAAATATGAAGCAGTTATTTAATTACAAAAAATCTATTGTTTAGATAAAAAATTAAAACACCTAGTGCTTTAGTATGTTGCTTGTAGAATAATCAGACAAAAAATCAGAATGATTGTATGTATTTTAGTATGATTTTTATTGTAAAAAGAAAGTTTGTAAGTAGAGGTATCTTCATGATTTTTTTTTCTATCGTATCAAATTAGTTGTATTATGTTTTCAGAACACTATCTACCTAGCATATATCCTGAAGAATATATTTTTCTGATTTTTTTTACTGTAGTCGATCATATATGTATAGACTTTTATTGTTTCTAAAACTTGCGTTTTTTTGGTTTTTAGGTCCTGGAAGCCCCTTAACATACGTTTAGCTTATGACATCATCAGAGAACGAACAGAACATTTATCATTCAATTTGATCTTTGGCGGCTTTGTATGAATCATTTTCATAATAGGTGAATAACATTTTAAAACGTCATAATAGAACTTGTGTTAATTTTTTGATGGATTTATGAAACCAATTAAATAGTTAGCTGATTTTATGACTTATTCTATGAACACTACCTATCATACCTACATCCTTCCAAATTTAAGATTTTTCACACTTTTTGTTTAACTTTATGGTTCTGCACCACTCCACATCCTCTTCCACTATATCTTCCATAACCAAACAGTTGTAATGGAAAAAAGATGATCGAAGTTTATCCCATACTGGCGGTATAAGTAGGGCCCAAAACATGCAGTCAAAGTGACCTCTGCGCTGCCACCGACAACGCCGTGGAAGTGGCAAAGTTTTGGGAAATCAAGATTTAATAAAATACAGTCGTGCCAGCGACACGAAGAAGTAGAAGAGCAGGGCCACTTCTTCTTTCGTCTCATCATTGAATTGAGCAGAAGTTCAAGCTGCACCCTAACTTCGTAACACACTTTAAATCATAATCTGAATAATTTTGAAAGATTGCTATAGAAATCTATTTTTTCATCCATTATTCATTAATTCATTCAAATGTTTTACCATTGCTTCATAATGTTCGACAACGTAAACAACGCAATGAATGTTGTAGAACTGTCAAAATAAAAACGATTCCTACTGTTAGTGTGTTACGCAATTTTTTTTTTTTTAATTTTTTATCCTGCTGGACATGGTTTCAAAGTTTGGATACCTATGGTGTCATTATGACACCATAGGTATCCAAACTTTGAAACCATGGTTGCCCGTTTATGACACTGTCATAAATGGGCAACGTCTTGCGATTCCCGCGACCTTCACCAGGTCGTCAATCCGCCTTTTGTTCATTTCTAACCACGGTTACTAACAACACATTCTAAATTCCAGATATCAGAAGCAAGCTTCGTAACGAGCGTCGAGGAGGCGGCCCGCGTCGACCAATGCACGCAGACGCCGCCGAGCGGCAAGGCGCGCCCACGCACCCTGCAAAGGTATCACACATCAGACCACATCTACGAGAGATCTCACAGAACCTACCGCCTCAAGCACGAACCCAGGCCCAAGAGCCTAGGCCTCACTGAATCCTACCCATTCATTGCGAAGCCGTCCAGCTATGATTATCCAAAGTAAGGTTCAGAATTACAATTTTTAGGCTTATGTGACTAACTTTTGAGAGAGAACGTTGTCTATGTTTATGTGTTGTAGTTTTAATTTTGTTTTGACAGTGCAATGCAGATTACGTTTTTTAGTAAAAAAAATATTGGTTGACTCTGGTGAATTCCGCATAAACGAGCTTGAGCCTCAACGTTACCGAAACCAAAATAATAAAAAACGTGATTGTATAAATAATAATAATATTCGTAGGAAATAGTCCTACTGTCGCATTAGTTCAATTATGTGCACTTTCAACAACAACAACAAGTAATTTTGTCTGTTTATGACCAACTCAACAGCTTCTACCGCATTCATCCAATAGCCCTCAGCTCTGCTGAGGACAGCTTTCTGTACAGAAATTATCTAGAATTTGAAACGACCTCTATTTAAAGTGCACAAGATGTTTGCGGTCCTATTACTCCTTCGTATATTGATGGCAAAAATTATATGTATAGTTACATAGGTAAAGGTAACTTACCTACATAAGTATATGCATTCGTGAAGTCAGTTACAGAAACTACAATTGATCCAAACGTGAATCCAAAATTTCCATTTCTTAATCTATTATGAATTATGATTATGAAATACTCGTACAATACTTCAAACAGTTCGCAACAAACATTTTTTTATGTAGGTAAATAAATTTCAAACAAACAATGGATTCAGCTAACATTTCCGTTGAAAAAACCCAAAACGCACGCTTTTATGTATTTATCAAGCAAGAGACGGTAGTTGAACAATAGTTAGTGACATCGTCTACCCAACGTTTAGATAGACTTGGTGCGCAAAAAAAAAAACACTGGCACTCCGGTAGTGCCGACAGAAGTGAAAACTTGAACAATTACGAGTGTATTTTGTGAATCGTCTTATAAACAAAACACGCGTGTTAAGGTGTGTTCCTTATTTTATAGGGTTTTTTGCAAATCAGGTATGATGACCGCTCGCATGGAGCTCGTCGTCAGTTATATATCCGTGGTTCAGCGCCATCTCGTCGTTGTTGGATGAACTACGTAGTTAGTACGCGAGGCCCTCGTAGTTCTTCCCGATGTGCATAGATGGCGCTGTCCTCAACAACGCGCGTCTTACGTTTTACGTCTTACGTCTTACGAATTTTCGATCAGGGTCACGTGACCTGACGCGAGTTTAGAAGTTTTTACCCATTCCAAAAAAAGTACACAGCGCCGCTAAAGAAGTTTTCACTTCAAAAAGTTAACAAGAACAGTGGTAACTCGTCAGTTAAAATATAATTTGGAACATTATTATGGCCATTATCTACATCTAGTGACGTCTTTATGGTAATCTTTTCTATTGTAATGCTATAAACACACCAAAAATTTCTGACTTATGTGTTCAAAACGATTATAAATTGTGTCCGACGCGCAACAAAAACTTTAAAAATTATGGTCAAATCACTGCATATCTACAAAAAAAAATTGTCAGTTTCTGAAATACTTCGACAGTCATATTGAAGTCTATTTCAGAAATTCCTTTATACCGCTGTAAGTACCTACCACTGCGTAAAAAGAAAATCCCATTGAAAATGTGAAAATATTTAGTCTGTGGTCTTAAGCGTGAAGAAATAACAGACAGACACACTTTCGCATTTATAATATTAGCATGGATGGATGTAAAGATTAAGCTTCAGGTATGTATGAGTAATTATGACTCGTTAATTTATATCAAACTAGCTTCTGCCCGCGGCTCCGCCCTCGTATATGACGGAAATCATCCCACAAGAACGTGCTACAGGAACAAAAAGAAGTGCATGTCCTTCCCCAGGATACGCATCTATCTCCTTTCCAAATTGAATCGAAATCCGTTCAGTGGTTTAGGCTTGAAAAGGAAACATAAGTACCTACTTACAGACAGACTTACTTTTGAATTAATAAAATACAGAATGGATTCTTCTTCTGAAAGTTGTTAATGGCATGAACCATGAAGTGCAAAATACGCAGCTGGGCTCTTGACACGGATAGTGAAATTCGTTAATTCCAGTTTTTCTTTGTGTAGGTACTTAACTCATAACTGTTTTTTTTTTTTCTTTGGCAACTGAGCCGATGTCGACTATTCTGCCAGCGTCCACTGTTGTATTGAAGACAGTTTTGACAGTAAATAACGCAATGACTGTTGTTGATCTGTCAAAATGAAAGTCATTGCTACTGCCGGTCGATTCTGTAAAAATCTCACCGTGAAAACTTAGGTCACACGTGCTTAGGTAAAGCGAGTTTGTTCTTGCTAGGAATTGACACTATTGACAGCTCACTCCACGCTCACTTCACCTAAGTTTTCACGGTGAGATGGTAACAGAATCGCACTGCTGTTAGTGTGTTACGCATTACCCCGCTGCCGCGCTGGTGGCATTCACAGATTTTAACAAAAAATTACAGTCAGCAAGAAAAGGCAACTTTTTGCAAACAAAAACTTTTTTGATGCCAATCATTTCTATTTCATATAAGGATCAAAAAACACTAAAATGGGGTCTAAGAAACTAGATCTAAAACGGGTGCACTGCAACATCCCCGCATGTCGGTTTATCTGCACGCCACTGTAACCAAACAAGTCTTTACACACTTTCTAACAACTAACTACTTTGTGGCACTAACAATGAGAAGTACAGTCAGTCAGGGAAATTTAAATTAATTGTTAAGTAAATTGACACCCTACGTCAATTTGCCGTGTTATTACCATTTCAGACTACTGTCAAAGTTTGACAGTTGTGATTTGAATACAGGGTGACAGGGACATCGACGTGCTATGTATTCAGTGCATGGCTATGGATCTCCGAGCCTTGAAACTTTTTGTTGGTAATTTAAAAAAAAAATAGCTGTTCCATCCATTTTGACCGCGTATGCATTGCACTTTTCTATAAAGCAGCATTTTTTTTTATAACCGACGAAACATTTCTACTCTAGAGTAGGTAATTAAAATCTTATCTTGTTCTTAATATGGATACAGTTTGCGCGTCGATATCTTTGCCACCCTTTAAACTGACAATTTGAGTTCGTAGTCAATTTGCTTATCAATTAATTTCCCTGACGTAACCTAACTGTGGTTCTGATCCAAAAACACAGCTAATTTATTCCTCAATTTGTTCCCAGATTCAAGGTCAGCGTGACAGACAGTCCCACGATATCTGTGACCCCGCCCCACAGCTTAGAATACGTGTGTACTAAAGGCGGTACCAGTCCAAACGGCAGTGTCACTCCTAACGGGATGGTGTCCAACAAATCAGCTGCCACGGTGTTGCTGAGCCCTAGCTACTTACAAGGCCACTGTCAATGTAACCAGTCTATTAAAGTAAGTTCAGAAGTAAGTACATACATCTAATCTGCATTCGCGATTTATTTGCCAAAAATGTAAACAAATATGAGTTTATGGAAAAATAACTTTAAATCCTACACAATAAAGTTCAGTTTACGCTACAAATTCAAACATTTTAATAACTTTTTCAATAGTGCTAGTCACTGTGAAATCAACTTAATTCCCATTAAAATAATGTTGATATTTGTTTAACTTTAAATAATATTAATTTGAAACAAGTTTGAATAGACTTTTCATTCATCTTCTGGGTACGCGCACGCTCGTTTCATCGAAAACCTAATCCATCGGTTTCTATCATGCAAGATCGAGTTCAAGAGCTGCTGCTCTTGTTCTTATTACGTAACACAATTTCTATCAAAGTCTGAATCATTTTGAAAGATATTACTAATCCATTGCAATGTTCGAAAAAGTCTGCTCGATAACGTAAATAACGCAATGAATGTTGTTGAACTGCGGTGCTATCCTATAAAAATCTCACCGTGAAAACTTAGGTGAAGTGAGCGTGGAGTGAGCTGTCAATAGTGTCAATTCCTAGCAAAAACAAACTCACTTCACATAAGTTTTCACGGTGTGATTTTTACAGAATCGACCGGCAGAAATGAAAGCCATTTGGTATTGTTATTACTGAATGCTTCAGTCCAATTCAGTCCCAACCTCCCATTGGCTAATGTCCGAACTTTCAATAAGTCATTGTTTATTGAGAAATTTCTTTATCAGGAAAAAGACGTTGTTTTCATTAATTTTGATTTCACACAGGTGCAAAATTAATTTGAAATTACTGAAAGTTCACGCCAAATGTGCAATCTTGAAAAAAAAAATTCCGTCGTCCGTCGTACTGAGTTGATATTTGGAGAAAATAAACTCCTTCATTTTCGTAAAATAACTACTGAATTTAACTAGAACTATTAGATGAATGGAACTCCAAATTAAAAAGGGCGGGAAGATGACGATGCTTGCCCTACGAATTTAACTCCGTAACCATCCACTTTCCCCCTACAACCAAAAGAGCCATTAAACATAATCATACTAATTTCCTATTCCTTATTTCCAGAGTGTAAGCGAGGTAGCACTGGCGATGCCGGTGTCCCCTGCCTGGAACGAGGAGCTGCCTCAGGGCCCCGAGGGTCTCTCGTGGCGGAGACTTCACATGTCCCGTGCCAAATTGAAAGCCACTGCCACCACCTCGGAACTGCTGTCAGGTAAATAGACGCTAATTTGATGCAGTACTGCCCCTGGTTCGCACGGTTTTTACGACTTGACAAAAAATTGAGTGACACCATTCCCAGAATAAAAGGCGCTTGTTTAAGGGACTACATGACCTAAAGCGCGGTCACTGTCGGACTGCATAGAAAAGAAAGAGAAGCGCAACGACACAATTTATTGCAAAATATGAAGCAATTATCTATTTACAAAAAATCTACTGTTTGGACTAAAAAATTAAAACACTAATAGGTACTTTAGTATGTTGCTTGTAGAATAATCTGACAATCAGAATGATTGTATGTTTATTAGTATGTTTTTTATTGCGAAAAGAAAGTTTTTAGAGGTATATTCATGATTTTTTTCTATCTTATCAAATTAGTTGTATTATGTTTTCAACAAACTCTCTAACTAACATATATCCTGAAGATTATCATATATATTTTCTGATTTTGATTACTGTAGTCGATCATATACTTTTAGGCGTTATAAAACTTGCGTTTTTTGCGTTTAGGTCCTGTAATCCCCTTAAAGAAGTTCACGTCTGATCTCGAGGTTGGTCAATCTATGTATGTTCGTTAAATATGAATGTAATAAACACATGAGCATAGAGCAATGGTGGCCCAATGGTAACCGACACGACTTACAAGTTGTAGTTTCAAACCCAGACAGGTGATTTTATTTGTGTAAATTATTTCATCACCACTTCTCTCAAAACGGTGAACGAAAACATCGTGAGGAAACCGGCATGTCCTAGAACCAACAATTCGAAGAAATGTGATATCTAGCAACCTGCACTGAGCCCGCGTAGTGGATTACAGCTGACTCCACTACGAGTGGGAACATTATAGACTAGTAATTATGCTACACACATGAATTTTCGGGAATAAATTCTCTAAATGATAGTGAAAACCGCACCAACATCCGTTGCGTAGTTTAGAAACCACGCGGTCTCACAAACAGACACGCGACTTGAATTTATAATTATGTATATACTATCTACGCATAGAAGAACATGGACTTATTTATTAGTTAAATGCCTTTTTTTTGGTGGAAAATCCTCATGGATGTCCTCCGTCATGGGGCGGGTGGAGGGGTCTGTCAGACTCTTACTGACTAAAAACCACCCCGGTGTTCCATATAGAAAAGAAAAAGAAAGAAAAATTGTTTATTCTGCACAAACAAAAACGCATATTGCAAATAAACATAAAACAAATAAAATAAAAAAGACACAAAATATACACACACAACTTAGTCAAAAGCCTCGTACTCAAGCTTAAAAACAGTCACACCACACAACACCATGCATCGCACACCTATAACGCCGGGGGTCGCGGGAACGTACGATCTTTCCGCAACCCCCGGCTGGCCGGCCTCCTCGGAGTAGTTAAATGCCTGTATTATGTCAGAAAACTGCGTATGTTAGATGCCACACAATTAAAATTAGACAGGAAAGCTGATAACGTAAATTGATGTTTATCCTTGTGCAAGCTGTATATCCCGATTAGTTAAGGAATGTGAAAAGGGACTTGTTCTACTGTTTGATATGCAGTGCACGTTATCGAGGTCAGCAGAGGATAATGCCACATTATGCGTAGGTATAATGTATCTTACATGAGTAGATATCTATTATTATAAGACGGAAAGGATTTCAAAGTTCCCACATTCAAAGGTAGGTTTCTAGTAGTAAAACAAGCAAAATCAGTCAATAATTTTCCCACTGCTGGGACAAAGGCCTCCAAAACTCCAAAGACGCTTCAAAATTTTTTCAAATATCTCGAAAACTATTGAATTTCGGCCATACATATGGGGGGTTTAATTTGTTACATTTTGCCCCTCTATCAGCTCCTGACTGATATATTATGTCAAATTACAAATTAACCCTGTGCAATAATCGATCCGGATTCCGGTCAAATCAATTGTTCAGGGGACACCAGACAGTAGTTAGTTATCTATATAACTAGTGTGTTTTGTAAAAGTATGTTGGATTGGATTCAGCACAATTAAAATTTGAAAATAAATCTGGTGACTTATTATGATTTTCCTCGTGTAAGCTGTACTTTCCGATTATAATAAGGGATTTGAAAAGGGACTTTTCTAACTGTTTTGTATGCAGTGCATGTTTTAGAGGTCGACGGAGGATAATGCCAATATACGATGCGTATTAAGTGTCGATAGTTATCAGAGACTACTTTCATAGTTTGTTCTCCCCATTTTTTCGAATACGGTATGGTGGTTGCTATACCAACCTCAGTTCGCAACCACCTAACAACTTAACAAACACCTTCCAAATTCCAGGTTTCGCGATGGTAGCAATGGTGGAACTCCAGATCAACGAGCCGACGAACGTCCCCGAATGGCTGTTCGTGATGTTCGCAGTCTGCACGACGGTTCTCGTGGCCGTACATATCTTCGCACTGATGATATCAACGTACTTACTGCCGAATATTGATGCAGTCAGTAAGATGGAGATGCCCAGGGCGCCCGCGAGTGCGTTGAGAGACTCGCCTCATGAAAGGATGAGGGGATTCATCGAGCTGGCTTGGGCTTTTAGTACTGTATTAGGTAAGTGATAAAAGATAATCAAAGACTTCAGTAGGTAGGAAGTATTATATAGCAATCTGAGGCACGACTGTTAGATTTTGCAGGAGCCACGTAAACGAATGCGTGCTCTTGTCATTTTCGCATTTTAGGGTATCATCATAAACCTAATTTTTTTACTGCTTGGATACACGCCTGCTCTCTATGGGAGGGAGTGGGCCGTAATCTACCACGCGGGCCCAGCTGACATGCACGCATTGGTTGTTCTCGTAGGCGTTCGCTCAAAGATTCGGCTTCCCTGACCCAGATAAGAAGATTGTAGCGAAAATCATTCATCGGTACCCCGTTTTTATATGTTTTTTCTATCTATTCCAGGTCTCTTCCTGTTCCTGGTAGAGATAGCGATCCTGTGCTGGGTGAAGTTCTGGGACTACTCGTTCGCGGCCGCCACCGCCGCCACAGTCATCGTTATACCAGGTACAGTGATACCACTTGTCTTTCTGTGAGTGCACATTCTGTCTCCTTGTCATTTCTGTTGGTCTGTGTATCAGGTATGTTACAATATAACTTCATTATCCATTTTGTATTACTTAATAAAACGTAAGCTATCTATACCTACTGCAGGCTGCTAGCACAGAAAATAATACTTTACTAAAAAGTTTCTGTGCCTTGCACTATTTTTGGACCTCTAACTGCATGTAATTAGCATCTGTAGTTTTATGTAACTTGTACTAACAACAACATGATAACATGCCTTTCAATATAAAGTTGATCCAAGATTTTTAACCGGATTCAAAAAGGAGGAGGTTATTGATTCGACTGTTTTTTTTTCTATGTTCAGCGAATCTTCGCCAAATTAACTGATTTTGATGACTCTTTTTTCAAAGATTCCTTTAATTAAGATTTAAATTGCTCTTCCATGATAATATTTATTTAATCATAGACTGAGATGCCGTAGGTAAATACTACGATTTTTTCTGGACTCTTGTTTTCTTTTTTTTTCTTGTTTTTTTTTTTTTTTTTTTTTTTTATTACTCACACTTTTCGTTTTTTTCTTAAGAATTTCTTCCTCGTGTTTGTTTTTTTTTTTCGCTATCCAAGCGTCCCCTTGGCCACTTCCTTAACTTCCTCATCTAACCGTTCTATTTCTTTTACAGTATTAATCGTCTTCGTGGCGTTCGCGATTCACTTCTATCATTCTTTGGTGGTGCAGAAGTGCGAGACTTCGGACCAGGACATCGAACAGCTGGAAAGCATGAAGAGGGACCTGGATACTGCTACCGTCAAAGTTAATATGTTCTGAGCATGAGGCAACGGTGAACTAAGTCCATTGACAGCGTAAAATAAAAGACATTTTGATTAGGCAATAGGCAATTTCTGATCGACAGTTCAGGACCCTATTTGCATGGTGATATTTTACCCTATTTTCCATTAGTGCCAATAAAATTATCGCCATGCTGTTGGATTGCGGTCAGAATAGTTTTTTGAGTAACCAATGCGGATAAAAAGTCGTCATATCTGCGATAGCCTAGCTGACATTCCCGACGATAATGCATGCTAAAAAGCCAGTATAATTTTAAGTGGCATGGCATAGGCACAGTTTTCTTACAATAATTGTTCCCTGTGATAATGTCCTTGCGAATCTTTGATATTATAATCTTTTAAGCGAAAGTCTCCCGAAAAATCGAATATTATTAGGTATGTTACAAACGCAACGAGTTTTAAAACGAATTAGATCAGATATGTTAAGACTACGGTGAAGAAAAATCTGAAATCCTTATTATGTAAAAGTAGGGTCTGGTACCTTTTTTCTCTAATTAAAGGGAAGTAGACCCTAAGTAGACATGCATACATACAGAAGTTCCTGTTTGTTGAATCTACAAAATTATTATTAATAGCAGTTTCAAGTATTGTCTTGTATGACGTAATTGCAAGACTACCCACACAATTTCTTTTAAGTGCTAATTACTGATGAGGAATTGTGGACACAAGCACATGATCTATGTGCATGATACACGTGTCATATAAAACAATACAATTATCATAAACTTGTGAAATCTCTAAAACAAATAAGCGTAGGCCGTTAGGTACCTACCTAAGCACATTACAAGCCTCAAAGACAATTTAATTATTATAAGAAATGTGTAAATATTTAAAAAGAGATGACTCAGAAGTCGTAGACTAAAAAATAACCTAGTTATTTATAAAACTATTGGGAGGGAGTGTTAAAATTATCAAAAGTACAATGAGATTTAAATTTCTTCCTTATTTCAACGTCATAAGGTTTAAAATTGATGTGCTTTTGTTTTATTTTTTTATATATTTGATGGTGCTGACTGTGTAACTAATATTCAGATTATTTGTCAATAAAGGATCTTAGTATTGAAAATATATTAAAAGATAGTTTTTTTTTTATATTTCCACCAAAGAGTCTTCCAGGTTTTTATTTAATGTAGGTACAATTAGAATGACTGTGTAAGGGAAGAATCTAAAAATAAATAATAAAATATATTGAGAATCATAAAATAATCAACATAGTGAATGTACACTTCGAGCTGTTGAACCAGTATTTATAAAATGATGTGAATTTGTTATTATGAGTGTTTAAGAGATAAATAAATAAATTAAATCTGTTGAAACATTGTTTTCTTTTCACCAGCTTAGATGGCAAGTGCATGCATGGGCAAGGGTCGGTAAAATCATCTACAACAGTCCACTGCTGGACATCATCGAGGGCGAAGTGACAATAAATTATTGTTGAAGTGCCAATAATTTATATCCTTAAATAGTATAAAACAAAGTCGCCGAAATGTCTGTACGCGCATAATTTCCGAATGACTGCACCAAATTGGATAATATTTTTTTTTTGTTGTGTTCGGTATTGCCAGGACAAGGTTTGTATGAAAGAAATTTTCGGAAATTCGAAAAAAAAAATTGCACCTGTGGGAAGCTGGGGCGGGCCGCTAGACCTGAGGTTGTGGGTTCAAATCCGGGCAATAACCAATGTGACTTATTAAATTCATATGTTTTTTCTGAGTTTATCGTGAACGTTACAGGCATCGGTGAAGGAAAACGTGATAAAACCTGAAATTTATAGTAAGTATAGTAAGTTTCGACCCCGTGGGAATATCGAGATAAAAATTAACCTATGTGTTAATCCTGGTTATAAACTATATGTGCGCCAAATTTCATCCAAATCCGTTCAGTGGTTTTTGCGTGAAAGAGTAAAAAACATCCATCCATCAATCCTCACAAACTTTCGCGTTTATACCTAATATTAGTGGGATTATAAAAGCAAACTTTTTCTGTCGATGTCGACATGTATCCCATAAAAGGTAGGAGGTAATCCCAGTGACACGCTGGTTTAGTTAGAGCTGGTAGGTATTTTTATTAATGCTGTTGCAACACTTGCAATTTATAATGTTGTTAAGAGGTTTTACTAGAACAAGCGAATTAGACCTTGTAAATGGGACCTGGCTTTTTGAGGAATATACCAGAAACTGTTTGAAGATAATCTGTCAGGCCACACGCGTCTCTAAGCTCCATGTGTCCTGCGGGTGTCCTGTCTACACTTCGTTTGGAGATTAGCGGTGAGCCCACAACTCAAGAATTCATCTGCCCCAATGGCCTTCGGCAGCTTTGGCTCTCCAGATTATATGTCCACTTCAGCTTTTTATCCTGTGGGCATGTCGACGAGAATGGTTCTCGTCCAAGAGTCGACCCTCCAGATAAATTTCGAGCAATTCCTGTAGCCAATTGTGGTTTCACATGCAACTAATTCGGTGGACAAAGGGTTTTGGTAATCAGTATCAGTAAAAGAAACATAAATAAACATAACCTTACATTTATTTTTAAAGACAAACAAGTACAAAATCTTCCATCCTTACTCACCTAGCACAACTTACAAACCATGCCTTAGAAAGTTCTTGTCAAACATCAATGCTGCTTTAAATTCAACACTACCCGGGCCCCGAAACTCTGTGGCCCCCCCCAACTCAGTGGGGTCTCGCACTTCTGTGGGCCTTAAAATACCATTGATTCAAAGCAACATTGATATTTGCCAATCATATCAATATGTATTATTACAAACACTAAACCTAAGAATACATTCAAAAATTATGTGCGATTGATATTACAGTGTTTTATATAAAGCAAAGTAAATTATTACATATTTTAAACCTCATTTATTATTATTTAAACTTGATAATATTGTAAGCCTTTGGCAGACGACGGACAGGCGTTGAACGTTTTTTAGAGAAAATGGTCGAAAAAGTATGTACCTAGGTATGTGATATGATAATGTTCAGGGCTCATTCCTGCCATTTGCTAAAGGTATACAGTTATATTGATTTTTCGTAGATAAATGGCGCCGATTCCCTTGTTCGCAAACTAAACTAAATTTAAGTTCAGTGCATCTTTTTCTTTCTATTTTATTAAGAAAAGGACAGAAGATAACTTTTAGTTTAGTCCTGTCAAATTAATCAGCGTCTGACACTACTCCATACAAGTTTAGACGTAGTTAAAAACTTGCCTACTAAAATTACGTCAGGCGCTGACTAATTTGACAGGACTAAACTAAAATTTATCTTGTCCTTTTCTTAATTAAATAAAAAGAAAAAGATGTACTGATCATAAATTTAGTTTAGTTTGTGAACAAGGGAATCGGCACCAATGTCAACATATTTTCACAGAAAGCTTTATACATGCTTAATTTGTTTAAATTCAATTATTCAGAATATTTAAGATCCATTATACTTACACAATTTAGAGGTTAGTACATTTAGCTACACAAATTCTAGAACAGTAAATTGACGACAGTCGCAAATGCACGTAGTGTTTTTTTTTACTTGTCTTATTTGGTACACCTCGGCTTAACTCTATGCGTATTACATGATGTTATACCATATGTTAAATTTAATATGGATTTCTAAGTTCCGTATTACAGAACCTCACTCAAGATTCAAGCATTACTTAAAACTAGTTTCAACCAATCAAATGGCTCTAAACTATAGTAGTTGGCCGCGCCTTAGGTATGTGAGCGGTAGGTCGGAGGGGCGGGGGCGCTTGTTGTCATCAATCTCATGTGAGTTGCGAACACTAGGCAACCCGCCGCCGCCTCACCCCCGTCCCGCCCTAAGACGCGGCCAACTAGTTCCGCGCGGACTATAGTTTTAAGTAACGCTTGAGTCTCGAGTGACGTCCACGGTCCACGTATACGGGACTGGTTTTGAGAAATTAAACAGTAAATTCGAAGCAGTTTTTAGGTGTTACTAATTTATTCCATGTGTTTTTTTGAAGTAAAAACTTCTTTAGGCGCGTTGGGCATTTTTTGAGATGGAAAAAACCATTGAACTCGCGCCACTGTTACCGTAAGTGACACCGCGCGTGTTTTGTTTTTATGACGATTAAAAACATACCCGCTTCGGATGTGATCGGCTGTCCTCGGGTTGTACACGGTTATATCCGATATGTCAGTGAGTGATGGCAAAGTATTCTGTTTGTGTTTTGTTTTCACTTCTGTCGGCACTCCCAGAGTATACTTACTTGTGTAATAGGCTCAAAAACCGTTTACAAAATAGGTCAGGTAAAGAAAAATACACTATATGCTTAAAGGTTATAATCAATGTTCTACACTTATTAAAAATGGGGCATTTGTGCACAATATTACTTACTATGTAAATAGAAAAATTTGGTTAGATTTTGTAATACATAACAAGACTATTAGGTGCGACATTACTACTGTATATAAACAACAAAATGGTCAGCTACCTTTATTTTTTTAACATTTAATAGCTCGCAAATGTTACGAAGATAACCCCAATAAGTTCCTGTAAATATAATATTATCTGTAACTATCATTTAAAATATTACTACACAAACAATGGAAACATTCATAATCTTGACAATAATTAGGACAAAACAAAATACCAAGCAAACTACAGATACAATTAGGGTTGCCAACGTTTTTTATATCAAATACAGTATTTTCAAAGCCTTGCTTGTAAAAATATAGTAGACGGCGAAAAAATGAAAAGAATATAGTACTGTATATTTAAAAAATATTTTATTTTTTAAAAGCATGTTTTTGATACTTCGAGCCTTTACTAACTAACGGGTTCTTTTTATAAATCAGACTAATATTATAAAAGCGAAAGTTGGTGATTGTGTTTGTATGTTTGTTACTTAAAACGGCTGGACCAATTTTGATAAAATTGGGTACAGAGGTAGCTGACTATCCCGATATTCCTACGGGATCGAAACTTACGCGGGAAAACCGCGGGGCGCTGCTAGTGTTTAATAATTCTAATTAAACATCTCGCCATTTTGTATTGAAATGAAAATATAGTAGTTTCCCCCAGTATATATTTTTTTAAAATATAGTATTTAGGCCTCTAAGTGTGCATACACACGAGCAACATACGTCGACGACAGAGCCAACTGAAGCCGACAACGCGTCGGCGACTGCCGCCAACATGCTACTCGTCTATTTGAGTACGGTGTCGCCGACACACGTCGACGCGCGCGACGGTTGCACGACGCTCGTGTGTTTGCACACTAATATAGCAGGATACTACATTATACATATAGTAGGGTTGGCAACCCTGGCTACAATGCAAAACATAGATACTTAACACATTATCATGATATCGACTTACATACAATCTTCACAAAGGTACACAGTGTCAGAGTCTTAAACATATTTATTACATCAATATCACATCTCAACATCTTCTAATGACTGGTGGGCGGGAACGAGAAGTCCATTTCTCCTCGGCTGCTTTTCTGCGTCCTTCTTCTCGTCGTCTTTTAGGTCTGCCAGGATATTCTCTCTGGGCTTCCAAACTACTAAAGACATGTGAGGCTTCTCCAGTCTACAGAGAAATGAGAGGGTTATGTCAATATTGTGAAACAACCTCATTGGTCGAGAGTGAAAGTGACTGTGTAAACCAGTTCTATCTTAGTGGGATTTTGGTGAAATTCCATAGGAAACTGAGTTTCTAAGATAGAGCGTTTGGATGTACGACTAGGGTTATCCTCCAGACGGATGATAAGCGTTCTCGCCCCCCGTTCCCCGTCCGGACTTCGTCCGGCATCGAATGTCTCCGGACTTTTTGAACGAAGATGGATTTATCAGAAAATAAAAAAAGATGAATAATTAGGTACTGCTCTCAAAACGGTGAATGAAAACATCGTGAGGAAACCGGCATGTCCTAGAACCAAAAAATTCGAAGGTTCGCGTGGTGGTCCTGTGTCCCAGAGCGGTTGGAACTTTATAGCAGGGATGTTAGGGAGCTCCGTAACCGTAACCGAAACTATCGGATATCCGATATAAAAAATTATCCGTAACCGTAACCGAATCCGAAATAAAAGTTTCGGATAATATCGGATAGGGGCGGAGCCTAATTTAGACACAAGATAAAGATAGCTATGATTGTTATGTTAAACTTAAATCATAGTAAATAAATATGTGCAATGTGCATTGTAAATTTAAATCTAATTTTAATATTTTCTTTGAATACGAAATTACTAAATAAGTACTTATAAGTAATAATTTTATTATTACATTTTCATTTTAGGTAGATTAGATAACACTCAACATTTATTTATAATCATTTTTAATTTAAATAGCTGTAATAACTCACAGACTGATTGTAATTCCTACCAAATAGTTACATATAAATAAAACTATTTTACTAACTATTTGTATTGTACTTTTGAAATTCCTAAAAAAATTAATAACCGTAACCGAAATTATCCGAAACTAACGGATAATCCGAAATAATTTCATATCCGTATCCGTATCCGGTATAATAATCATTCCTATATCCGTAATTAATCCGTATCCGAAATTTCATATCCATAACATCCCTACTTTATAGGCTGATTATGTAATCATTACTGAACAATGAAACGTTTTTTGCAAATGTCTGGCTTTTTTGATAGGATTTTTCTAATTTCGAAATGTTAACCCTGTACAAGACACGTCCAGATGTACAGATGCAGCTGACGGAATACCACACATGAGCACAATTCACTCAAATTGCTTTAAACTTTCATGGAAATATACATCTTATTTCTTGTGACATAAGAACGATATTGGATAGTTCGCGGTTCTCGCTAAAGTACCGAAATGCTAACACTCAACCTTTATGTTTGGTTCAACATTTCAAGAGGTTATACATCTCAAAATAGTTTCACTTTTCGCAGCTATGTGCGCAGGGAACATTACAATTCGTTAATACAAAGTAGTAAAAAGTACTAGCTTTTGTCTGAGAAACAATGAAAATTAAAGCTAATTATAAAAATGTGTGTCATAATATGAAACTAGATTGCAACCCAGTGAAACAATAGATTAATTATCTACTTCATTTAATTGAATAATGATACACTCACATCTTTAAGTAGTGTAGTTTAGATAAGATAAAAGATGACCTGAGTAGTCATAGACTGTTGGTTTGTGGTTTTTGTTTTTTTTTCATAGCAAAGAGATTTCTACCTACATGAGATCTTTATTGAGCTAGGTCCTGATGATACTAGACATCTAAGACTTAGTGACCGTGAGAATTTCAATACAATAGAGACAGGGCCAATTTGAACTAGTATTTATGTCAAGGTGATTTAGTAATCAATGCAAAGGATTTCATTGTTGATTTGGGTTTTGACTTTTTGAAATGTATGCAATCACTAAGATTTTGAAAAAATGGCTCAAATAAATTGCATAATTATGAATACCTACTTGTACCTGCCAGCCTGCCTACTCTACTAAATACTTTTTCTTTCTTTTACTCCATTAATTCATTGTTGAATTGATTCTTTTTTAATTGTATGCAAAGTAAGATTTTACAAAAAGCTTCAAAAATTTGCATACAACTGGCAACTCCATGAGGCTTTCGGAAGTGTCACTAGTCAATCTGCCTAGCCTTTTCTCAATTATGTTGTGGTCAGCTTCCAGTCTAACCAGATGCAGTTGAATACCAAAATTTTACATGGAGCAACTGCACACAAACAGCTATCAACATACCAACTGCGGCAAGCACAGCTTAAACTTCAATTGATCAGTGCAGCTGTTATTATTAAGCCTGGAAGGAAATACTAGTGCTGGCTGTTAAACTTTTTTTTTTGTCTGTTTTGTCTTTGACCGCCACAGTCATGTATAGATGACAAACCAAAATGTGCCCAGTACACTACGGTTATCCAAAAGGGTAAAAATAATCTCATATTTATTGGGGGAATGAAGATATAAGACTGCCAATGTCATGTCATGTCACCCTATGTAAAATACATTCTACATTTATATCTGTAATTTATATTATGATGTCCATAATGAAGAGTATTCTATCCTGTCTCACCTTTCAATAAGCGCCGCAGGCAACAGTGGTTCCTCCTGCAACTTCTTCAGCTCTTCGGACAAAACTATTGTATGACCCTTCAGCTTTTCACTGACTGGCTCCATGCCTACGTCCATGACTTCATCAGCGGCTAGTGAGTGTGGAGTATATTCAGACGATATGTGCATGCTACTCATGTGAGCGGCCATTTTCTCTTCTGTTATTAGTTGCTTTGCAGGTCTGTAAAAAAAATAACCTATTGAATACATAGTGATCTATCTAAATTTTATGTTAAAGGGGTTTGGTTTCCACCTTTAGTCTTTCAGGTGGACCATTATACGTAAGCCATGGCAGCGGAAATATATAGTACCTGCTCTTCTTATTTTAAAGGTTTTCTTACCAAAATTATAATAATAATGGTAGTACTACTAACAACCATTAACAACCAGAAAATCAGCCAATCCCTCAGTTAGCCGTTTTTTTATATGTTGAAAATCTATGGGCTTGCCCTAATTTTGACCCCTAGACACGCCACTGCTCACTATGTGTATGTATGACCAGACATATGAAAGTAAATGAAGCAATAAGAGAATGTTAGGATCGTAGCAGGTGGCAGGTGCTGTAGCTTCTGTCTACCCCTATAGGAAGAGGGCAAAAGATCTTCTTACAAAAGAAATGCTCTTGACAAGGGCATTTCTTATAGGTCTAGTGTGATGTAAACAGAACTACAAAACAAAATAGTGGGAGGGTCTATTTTTGTTTACAATGATAGAGTGTAAACAGCTATACTAATTTTAGAAAGAATCTGAGTTGAAGAGCATTCGTATAAAACAGGTTTTTTATTAGATGGAAAGGAATGGTATGGTACCATTCGACAAAATGTTCTTTTGTACAGTACAATATTTATATATGTTTTGTAAAAGTGCCATGCAATATAAAATATAAGAAACCTTTTAATAGAGTACTTACACGGCCGGTTCTACATCCAAACTCTTTCTCTTGCAGTGGATAACAGGGCTGATCTTCTGGTCCAATGCTGGATGCTGACCCGTGAACTGCACCAGTTGGGGCGGTGAAGACATGCCCCATGTCAACCCCTGCACGTTCCACGGCGCCCCCGTAGGCGCAGGCATTGCGTGCGGCTCCGACATCCCACGATTGAAAGGCATCGACGACGCCAGTGCTTGATGAGCAAACATTTGTTTCGCCAGTTCATCTGACTGATTATACGGAAAACCGGGATACCCATATATATCCATTTTCCCTGGAGTCAAAACTGCACAATCTCAACAAAAATATTTCCGATTACCTGCACTTCCAGGAAGAGTTTTTACGTTTTTTTCTAACACTCTCACAACAACAAACTGTATCGACACAATTGACATCTGTCTGACTTTTTAAATCACAAAGTAGAAGGTTCTTGAAAATTCTACCTTTCATGTAATATTTTTTACGCTATTAGTCGATTTCTATATTCTCCTTCATTTATAGTACAGATGGACGACAGATGATCAGAGTTTGGCCCCGCAAATCTTAAAATAACAACTTAAGGGGCTTACAGGACCTAAACACAAAAAACAAAAGTTTTAGAGACAACAAAATCAGAAAAAAAATATATAAATTCTTCAGGATTTATATGCTAGGTAGATAGTGTGTTGAAAACATAATAATTATAACTAATTTAATACAATAGAAAAAATTATGAAGATACCTCTAAAAACTTTCTTTTTACGATAAAAGCCATACTAATATACATACAATCTATCTGATTTTTTTGTCAGATTATTCTACAAGTAACATACTAGAATACCAGTGAGTGTTTTAATTTTTTAGTCACACAATAGATTTTTTGTAATAATTTGCAATAAATTACCAGCGTTGTGTCATCGCGCTTCTCTTTCGTTTCTATGCAGTCCGACAAAGACCGCGCTTTAGGTCATATAGTCGCCTTATGGGTATCAATACAATCTTTAAATCTTTCTAAGTTAGATTTGTACCATAAGAACAATTAATCATTTATGGAAAAGTGCTTATGGTAAAAATCTAACTTAAAGAGATATTTTAATGAGTTTAATAACTATAATTCTGTAAATACTTGTCTAATAAAGTCGCGAATCCTGTTTTGATCAAGATACAACCTGACATTGACCTGCAAATTGCAAAAAAACCTAAGAAAATTTGAATTTCGCGGTCTACCACTGCGCATTTACCTTATTTTACTGAATCACTTCTTCTTCGTAGTGCAACTTAGCACGCCAATACTGCATCACTAAGGGACCCAATAACATCGTCATTGAAGGGACCTCATTGTTTTAAGTTTTAACTGAAACATGACCATTGGGCGGCCGGGCTTGGTTGCCTTGTTTTATACCAATCGTTAACTAATAGAAAACAAAAGTAAACACTATGGTACGAAATCTTATACAATCGAATCGACTAACATAAAAATTTTCGTTGGTTGCCAAAGAGTTAAGTAACTATTTGGTTCTTCACTATTTGACAAGTAAACCACGAAATCAAACAAAAAATTAAAAAAATAATTTTGCGCCTTTCACTTTCGTGTTTGTAATAAAATCATATTTATTTTGCTAAATTATGTTCTCACTCTGTGTTAACTTTAATCAGTGAATGTTGTGTAAATAACTATAAACAATGCTGGTACTTCTTTAAGGAGGAGTGACCTAAAAACTTGCAAAATGGGCTTGGACTTTGATGTCTTTGAATTTTGCAAAAAACTGCGGCAAAACCGGCCTCCGCCGTACCAGTGTCCTTTAGAAAAGTGTGACAAGGTGTACAAGAGTTTATGTGGGCTACAGTACCACTTGGTTCATTATGATCACGATAACCCAACCCCGGCGACGCCAGCGGTAGCTAGTCATCGGAAGAAGGGTAGAGGCAGGGCGGCTGTGCCAACGGGTGACATTGCTCTTCAAAGTCCACCGAAAGAGGCTCTAACTTTCGCAGAAGCTCAAAAAGTAGTCCAGTTTGAGATAGATGGCAAAATCAGCAGAATTCCAATTGATCAGCCTTTACCAATTATGTCTCTGGAAGATTGGGAGAAGACAAATGCTGACCTGGAGAAACCTTTGCCCATTGTAGAACCTCCAGCTGAACCTCATGTCAAATTACCTGAAGCAAGCTTCAAGGTATGGTGCATTGATTTTTGTAATAATGTTATTAAATTTTTTATTCCAAAGTCATGTTTACCTCTCATGAAAAATGATGATTAAATGACTTAATTTTACAGTATTTTTATTGGTAGAGACTTGGAGTTTTTATATGTGTTGTAGAGCAAGATTTACTCATTTTAAATTGGCAGATGAATAATAATGGTATGGAAATTTTTGTTAGCCTGTAAGTCTTCTACAATGAAACTTAGCCAAACTTGGGCTAAAAAAAAGCTACCATTGGTAAGTAAATCGATTTGTTTTTGTTATAGGAACCAAGTATAAACTGGGCAATAAGCCATGGCTCTAACATAGTAAGACATGATGTTTCTTTTCTTTGTATCTACAATGCTATTTGCATCATGTCTTTATGAGAAAACATTGCACTAATCCATACTATAATATTATAAATGTGAAAGTGTGTCTGTCTGTTACCTCTTCACGCTTATACCGCTGAACAGATTTACATGAAATTTGGTATGCAGATATTTTGGAGTCCCAGGAAAGGACATAGGATAGTTTTTATCCCGATATTCCCACGGGATCGACACTTATGCGGGTGAAACCGCGGGGCGCTGCTAGTATTAAATAATTATACATACTTATCCAAGACCTAAATACATAATTCAACTTGTGCAAATAAATGATTTTGTTCTACAATTTCATAAACTTATTCAGGATTAGCGTGATCTAGCACTACTGGTTAAAGCTACACACAAATGTGCTATCACAATCTTCATTGATTCTTATATGAACATTCACAGATTGATGAATGTGATGACATCCATAGTTAACTCACACCTTTTCCCATGGTGCGGGTCAAACACTACACAAAGTCATCTATTACAATCCTCACTACACTCCTGTGATGAGATTTAGTATACTTCCACTTCCAGCTTGTTGATGACTACAATGAGCGCGTATGTGACGCCCCAACTCGACCAAACGCCTACATTCGCTTCATAGAGAAATCTGCCGAAGAGTTGGACGGCGAGGTGGAATATGACGTGGATGAAGAGGATACTGCTTGGCTGGCCATCATCAATAAGACGAGGGCCAAGCAGAACTTGCCAGCAGTCACTGTTGATACGCTAGAACTGCTCATGGATAGATTGGAGAAGGAGTCTTATTTTCAAGTAAGTACAATGCGTGCCACGAAAGATGAGACTTGACACACCACGTGGTTTGACATGCGCAGTACACGATTTTAGGTATCTTTAGCGGTATGAGGTCTAAGTGCGGGACGGAACCGGACGTCATAGGGGCGGCGGAAAGAGCGTGGGAGGCGGTCAAGTCTCATCTTTCGTGGCACGCATTGTAGTTGTGTATTCATAGCTTAAGTGACCTTTTTATACAGACAAGGTCAATTCTTTTTTGAGGCAACACCAACCTAATTGCGTAACACTTTCAATCATATTCTGATTCATATTGAAGGATATTGCTAATCCATTGCTTCATATGTTCGACAAAATTTGTCTGCTCAACAACGTAAGTAACGCAATGAATGTTGTTGTTATTGTTACTGATAGAATGTTACGCAATTACCCCGCAGTAAGCCTATTTTGTGGTGCCCTTACCAATCACCATGAATAATTAAAACTTCTTAGTCATGGTGAATGGCGGCAAATTCCCTTTATTAATGATTCACTGTCAAATTACATTGTATTTAATAATTCTTGACATTATAATAAAATAACACAGATAGTAGAGAGATAGTAGTTAACGTTATCCTTATCCTTGACATTTTATGGTTTAATTTTGACATTGTTTTAATACTCTTAATTTTAATTCTTTGAAATACATATTTGTATGCTGGAAACAGCAGAATATTATGGACATCATAATACATGTAGTAACACTTTTGTAACAACAATATTCTAACAAATAAATACATTTATTATTATTATTATTTATACAGTAATGAAATGCTATGGTAGACTCTAAATTTTGTTTTTAGGGTTCCGTACCCAGGGTGCCGGTGTCCGTCCGTCTGTCAGCGGGCTGTATCTAACGAACTGTAATATAGACAGGGTACCTGGTAGGTACTCGGTAGACTGTTGAAATTTTCACAGAGTGTGTATTTTTATTGTCGCTATAATAACAAACAAAACAAAAATTAAAGTTAAAAATATTAAATGGGGTCTCCATACTAGAAACGTATGTTTTTCGGCGTCTTTACCTTGTGGTACGGAACCCTTCGTGTGCGAGTCCAACTCGCACTTGGCCGCTTTTTTATAACAAGCCTACAAGTTCACCTTCGCTATGTTTCTTTCTTAGGCGTCTCAGAATGGCCAGCAGACAGCAGCCACAGTGGACGAGGATGCGGTGTGCTGCATCTGTATGGATGGCGAGTGTCAGAACACCAATGTGATTCTGTTCTGTGACATGTGCAACTTGGCTGTGCATCAAGACTGCTATGGGGTAAATCACTCTTCTTTTGTGTTACTTTATTCAAAAATATACATCAGTTATCCAACTCTACTTTTAAAAAAGTGTCAATCATTGTGACTCGCACAGGAAGAACACAAACTAAATAGAATGACACAAACATAAAAAAAATTCATGAAATTAAAATGGTATATAAAAAACAAAAGGTCTCGGGTGATTCATGATACTATAGTCAAAAATCTGAAAGTATACAGTATTTGAAACTGCTTTTTTGTCGACAGCAGAAATATTCACAAATCTTTTTATTACGGGTACAGATTATACCTACATACAAATGCATTACTGCAAATAAATCTTCTACTGTCACAATATTAAAGAATAGTAAAACAATGACCGCCAAACTGAATCAGCTTGCGTGTCGGTTGAGGTTCTTGCTATGGAACAAAAAAAATACAAACCCATTTTAGGGCGAGGGTCATTCATCTTTGTCTCTGTCGTTGCCGGCCTCTCCCAGTAAAAGCTGTCTTTCATAATAATCATATAAACCTGTTCTAGGTGCCCTACATACCTGAAGGGCAGTGGCTATGCAGACGATGTCTGCAATCACCCTCGCGTCTTGTCAACTGTGTACTGTGTCCTAACACTGGAGGTAAGTATTCGATAAGTAAAGGTAATATGCACCTTATAGATTACGTATAAAGTTCATATTCTATTGCTGTCTAAAAATTGGTTTTGCTCGTCTTTTGTGAATGACTCAATGTTGTTTGTTTTTAGGTGCGTTCAAGCAGACGGATCAAGGCACGTGGGCTCATGTGGTGTGCGCGCTATGGATACCTGAAGTGCGATTCGCTAACACTGTATTTTTGGAGCCGATAGGTGAGAATTTATATGACGCCATTATTCTTGCATTATGTTATTTTTAGGGTACCGTAACTCAAAAAGCAAAACGGGACCCCTTTAAGATCACTTCGTTGTCCGTTTGTCTGTTCTTCTGTCAAGACCCTTCCTTTTTCTCAGGAACGCGTTGAGTTATCAAGTTAAAATTAATATCGAATATTCAGGGATGCAATCCCTTGAAGCAGTGAAAAAATCAAACTTCTAAGTCAATGCAATTAGGGAATCAAAACCTTTAGGGTACTTCTGTTAACCTAGAAAAACCCAAGACCATGAAATTTGGCAAGAAGCAATGTATAGGAAAAAATCCGAAAACACGGGAAAAATATTCGAGACACGGTTCCCGTGATAAACTACACATTACACACTTGACCGGTTTTTTTTATCTCAAAAATGTATTGCAAAAGACCCAAGGCTTTTTTCAAATCCAGTGATTTTTTTCAACCAACATTAATTAGACTTAACTGAATATTTTTTTTGGTATTTGCGCTAAAAATCTCGTTATTTGAGCAATACTAATTTAAGCCAATTTCTATTGTGGTAAAGTTAATTTTGTAAAAGCGAAATACGCGAAGAAAAGTGCCAGCATCAGATATTTCTTTAGGCTGATCTCCGGCTTTGGTCGCTCATAACTTAATTCTGTTTTTCATTGCCTCACAGATTCAATCGAGATGATTCCCCCGGCTCGATGGAAGCTTCAATGCATGGTGTGCAAACAACGTAGTGTCGGTGCGTGCATACAGTGCCACAAGACTAGCTGTTACTCAGCCTTCCATGTCACCTGCGCACAACAGGCTGGGTAAGTCCTTTATTAATATCCAAAGGCGATTTTAATCTGTTAAGGTACTCTTGCGAAGGTGACTGCAAGCAGCACGTCGCCCAATCGCAATGATAGACCGCAGGGACTCGACATGCCGCTGCGGTTTTAATTCCGGAAGCGACGTCACACCTTTGACGGAAGCGGCAATTTTGTGCATTAGTTTCGCGATAGTCAATTGTCTAACAAAAAAAAAATGTCTTGTCGCTCTGTTAGGGAGAGACAGTGACGGCTTTGCATTGCTGTTTAGTGTTTACGCACACCGCAAACCAGCTGCTGTCTGTCAACCAGCCGTCAGCGGCCGTCTGCGGTCTGTCACTGCCTGTTTCGGTTGCGGTCAGCTCCGGAAGAGCTCTTTTACTCTGGAGTAATTTGAGAAAACAAGCTGGAAGATTTTCTCATTATCTATTGATGAACCAGCAACAACTCTGCTCAGCATAATGTCAGATGACAACACAAGGTGTACCACCTGACGCTGATTTTCAGCTGCAACCCACAAGTACCATACGCTGGAATAACAAACAATAAATTAAGAGAATTAATTAAGAAGGCATGAGCTATGATCACCACGCTTGCTCGCCGTGGAATGCTGATTTCAGACTTATATTTTTTTACAAGTCCAGGTTTAATCACGATTTTTGTGCGAGGAACGCACGGTAAAGATGTGCGCACTAAGCCGTGTGATGGTTTCAGTCTGTACATGAAGATGGAGGCGGCGGGTGCGGGCCGCGACCCCAGCCAGCCGGTACAGGTCGCCAAGATGGCGTACTGCGACGCACATACTCCTGCGCATATATTACAGGTAATATCTCATTAGAATTACTGGCAATAGTGCCGGCTGACATGGGTAAAGAATTTGGCAAACACTGTGATTAACCCCTATTATTATCAAGGTATGTTTTCTGGCATGCCATAACTGTAACGTATTTCATTTTTATCTATCGCGCTTCTTTATCATATTCTTTGTAAATTGAAAGATCTGGCTCTTGAGTTACAGAAACTCCTAGTACAAGAGCCAGGGCTACACTGATGTCTGCGTCTTGAAGTAAAAATAAAAAATGAATCATTTGTTTTTGTAAAGGGATAATTTATGGGTTAGAAAGTGACATTATTCCTTTTTATTCTGGACAAATGTCCGAAATATTTACATATTTCTGTTATGTGTTTCCCTATTTGCCAGGAGCGTCGAGCCCAAGAATCAGAAGGAGATACAAAATCAACCGATCTGACAGCGATTCGGCTGAAAGGCAGAGAGAAGATAAAACAAGTATGTGATGGAAAAAAAACTACCTCGTTAAAAGTACACGCACTTTTCTTTATTTTCTTCTAATTTTCCAGCAAATCAAAAATATTAACCCCTGAATACACTCAAGTGTTACAAGGCTGTCCGATATTCTTAAAAGTCTATGCTTTACATAATCCGCCTATAATGTTCTGACTGCTGGCTGTAATCCACCGTTTGGGCCCAGTGCGGCTTGGTAGATGTCACATGTTTTCGAATTGTTAGTTATAGGACATGCCGGTTTCCTCACGATGTTTTTCTTCACAGTTTTGACACCAGTGGCAATGAAATTATTTACTCAAAGTAAATCGCTCGCCTGGGTTCGAACCTACGACCATAGCGAACACTGCTCTCGTATGTTATAATGCATCTTAAAGCTAAGCGCACGTTACAGCCACATTGCGCTGTAAGCTCATGGCATTCCAACAATACAAAAAGCCCAGTACTGCCTGCCTGTAATGTGTGACGGTTCGTACAAAATATAAGTTAGTGATGTAGGAAGACTTGCAAGGCGCTGCGGTTCACCCTAATGAGCGTTAACCCTAAAGTGAGAATGAGACGCATCGGCGCAGCGTCTTAACGTTAAACTAAATTTGAGTATTCGATCGTAAAGATGGGTTACCCTAAAAAAAAACGAACCGTCACATAGCGGGGCCGCAACCATAAAAATCCGCGATTTTCAACAATAATTTGACTTTATAAAATACCCTCTAATAAATGGATGGCTTTCATTGTAGGACCGCTAATGTGCCACCGTTTTCTCAGGAGTTTTAGATTTTTTTTTTTTTTTCACATAGCACATTAATTTGTATAATCCATCAAATCTTTCTCCATGTCTAAACCATCCATATTCCCCCAGGCTCGTCGCGTCCTAGCCCTCAAACGCACATGGGCCCCTGTGGTCCTGGTCCCCACATTACCCGCGGACAGGGTCGCTGAGGTCGCTGCCCTGGCCCCTGGGGCACCTGCTGCGAGGGCGCAGCTTATGAAGAGATTGTTGGCTTACTGGACGCTGAAGAGACATAGCAGGAATGGAGTGCCGCTGTTGAGAAGGCTGCAGAGTCTTACGAGCCATCATGGTTAGTAACATTAAAGACCATTATCCTATTTTAAAATTGTCTGTTGTGAGACGCATTTAATGTATATTATTGTTTTATTCGCTTTCTTTTCAAACTAACAGTTGTTTTCGAACTGAACGGAACACTAATTTTTATGAAGGGATCATGCACCTCATTGGTTACTTATGACAACTCATCTATTCTCTACTACATAGACTTCTAATTTCTATTACAATATCCGGATTTCCACGTTTTGTATACGTTTTTTATAGACGTTAACAACTTAACTGTCCATAAAGTAGACACAATAGTTAAACAATCAACATGAATCATATATGATTCATGGGACAGGGAAACTGTTAAGCAAAAAAAAACTACAAATAAAAGCAAATGACTAATTATGCGAACCTATCAGTAATAAAATAAAAACTAATACTTAAAAAATATGTTTTTGCCCACAGGAAGTCGAGGTATACAGGATGGCACGGTCAATGTAAGAGAGCTGTGCAACCAGCTCAAGTACTGGCAGAGGATACGACAGGACTTAGAGAGAGCAAGGTAAAATATTAGATGAATTATACAATTTCTTTAACAAGCGGGTCTAGTCAGACATACTAAGAATTATAGCTTTTATACGTAAACTATGCGCACACGTTTGAAGCGGGAGTTTGGCTTCTATACGAAGGTAATTGCTTTTCTGTTCAGCTACCCTTTTTATGATTGCTTACTTTTCTTGCCACCAGATTACTCTGCGAGCTAGTACGCAAACGCGAGCGTCTAAAGGCGGAGTACACGCGCGTGTGGGAGCGCTGCGTGCTTCACTCGCTGCAGCCCGAGCGTGCCGCGCTGCACAAGCTCCTGCGCATGCTGAGGCAGAAGGATGCCAGCGATATATTCACTGAGCCGGTGGACCTGCAAGAGGTATGATATCTAAGGGCCGAGTACTTTACTAGCTGCAGCCAGCTGTCAAAAGAATTTGAAGTTTCCCACAACACTGTTAGACAGGTGCAGTTGGCGCCCAACGTGGGACTTATTTCTAACTTTTCAAGATAAATTTTTATACGGTTCTCAGTGTTTTAAGTAATATTTCGCCCTTTCCAAATGCCACATATTATAAATGGTGATGAGCAATAATCTTTAAAATGGCTGTTACCAATTTAAAATTAATTATTTGTTTTTAGATTAATTAGCTAACATCAAAATGTTTTATAAACCACTGAAAGCTGTCATATATTTCTCTGGTATCCTTAGAAAACATCTCGTATTTATCATTTTCCTAATCTACATTTAATCCTCTCAGGTACCAGACTACAGTACCATAGTGAAACACCCAATGGACCTGAGCACTATGGGCAAGAAGTTGGACCGCGGCGCATACGCAACCATAGACGATATAGAGGCGGACTTCAAACTCATGATAGAGAACTGTCTCACTTATAATAATAAGGATACTGTGTTTTACAAGTAAGTGGATTGAAAGAATATCTTTTATTTATAAAAAACTTAGACACCATGAATATTCAAATATTTTAGAGTTAGTAAGATATTATTTGGCTAAAAGTTTAACCGGAACTTGTCCGAAGGTGGTGCGATTAGTGTGCCCTCTTAGTCAAAAGTCTCTTAGTAAAGGAGATAGGATAGTTTTATCCTGATATTCCCACGGGATCGACACTTATGCAGGTGAAACAGCGGGGCGCTGCTAGTGTATGTTTAATACAAGTCGCAGTTTGTTTTCCTGGCAGACAGAAAAGCAACGAGCTTTGTGAGAAGAGGTATTCCATTTGACCGTGCTTGATAACGCATAGTGATACAATAAGTGTTGTTTGAATAAAAACAGTAGCACTCCGGGAGTGCCGACAGAAGTGAAAACAAAACACAAACAGAATACTTTGCCATCACTCACTGACATATCGGATATATACATTAAAATCGAGTACATCCCTAGGACAGCCGAACACATCCGAAGCAGGTATTTTTTAAATCGTCTTATAAACTAAACACGTGCGGTGTCGCTTACGGTAACAGTGGCGGGAGCTCAATGGTTTTTTCCCATCTCAAAAAATGCCTAACACGCCTAAAGAAGTTTTCACTTCAAAAAATTACTGTACAATGCGCGCCACGAAAGATGAGACTTGACCCCGCCTCCCCCGCTCTTTCCGCCGCCCCTATGACGTCCGGTCCCGTCCCGCACTCAGACCTCATACCGCTAAAGATACCTAAAATCGTGATCTGCGCAAGTCAAACCACGTGGTGTGTCAAGTCTCATCTTTCGTGGCACGCATTGTACTACTTTAGCAGAACTATTTCTTCCTACAAACACTCTAGGATAACTCGTCAGTGTTCTACCGCGATTTGGTGATACTAAATTCTGTTCGTAAAAATGCTCCAGGGCCGGTGTAAAAATGCGTGAACAATGCATACCGCTGTTCCGTCAAGCTCGACGGGACGTGCGCGAGGCCGGCTTGCAGGCGCTGTGCGCGGGCACTGACGCCAGTCCGCGCGCGTCCGACAGCCCGCACCGAGCTGTGCCCAGCCCTAGGAGGAACAGGTATGGATAGATTAACACTAGTGACCGACCGAAAGTTCGGTTTCGGCCAAGGAATCTAGTTTCGGCCTTAGTTTCGGTTTCGGCCAGGAAATGGCCGAAACATTTGGCCGCGTCGAAACTCGAGTGTTCATGAATTATCGTGCATCGTTCGGCGAACTTCGCGGCTAGCTCGTGCTCGCTCGTCACGTCGCCGACCCAGTTCGCCGCCGTCCATGGTTAATCGCATGGAGTTGAGGTTGTGTTTTGCACATAAATGATTAGGTAAGTATTCAACTGTCTGTATGTATAATATACATTGTATATTCAATTAAATGTGTAAATATCACACCTGATTTCTGTATTCGATTGAAAATTTTAAATATGTTTAAGTAAGTTTCTGTTTCGGCCGAAACTAAGAGCAAGGCCGAAAGTTCGGTTTCGGTTTCGGCTGAAAAACCTGTTTCGGTCGGACACTAATTAACACAGCGGAAAGTTCCAGACTGTCGCCATCATGGCGCTTTGGGGAACTGTCGAAACTCACTCACGCTGCAATATTGACATAGTTGGAAAAAGGCATCTTGACAATTCAAAAGTGCCTGTAAATGGTTTAATTGAAATGAATGCTTTGAGTTTTGAGCATATTGATTAACACATACAGGGTCAAATTAAATTATCTAGCGAAACTCCGCAGTCGTGGTGGGTAACGAGATTTTAAAACGATAAAATAAATTGTTATATTTTTTGGGTCAACTACTGTAATATGTTACTTAAAATGTCAGTTTAAAAAGTCTGTTTTTTTTTTTGTAATCTTCACACACGTGATGGTTATCGTTATTTGAACACGGCAATAATTAAAAATAAACGATTTCCTCAACTCGTATTACACCACCAGCGATTGTTGACCTCAAAAAAAACTATCATCTTATCATTGTAATGTAATCGATTTAATAAATTTAAATTCAAAGAACAAACTTGCGATAATGCTGAAATTTTACATACAACGTTTAATTTTTTTGACGTGACAACGTCTAATAAATCGATGAAGCTGGCTGCACACTCGAAAAAACATGACTCATGTAGCGTTACCTCGCGGCCTTGCTCTGCTGTAGCATTGTACGCCATGGCGGCTTGAAGTGCAAGCGAGAGCGCGGAACGAGCGATGAGTAGGAGAGAGACATATGATGTCGAACGCTGCCGAATCGGCCTCCGCGTTCGGCAATTTCATTAATGTTTTGTTATGACGTTGTCACGTTAAACTATCGTCCGTAAACCGACTTTACAGACAACCAATTCTTTTTTTGTATAATCATGTTTTGATTTCGATACCCATCACGCCTGCGGAGTTTCGCTAGATAATTTTATTTTACCCTGTCTAATGCTTTATTAAAATAAGAAACCCCATTGATTTTACTTCCAACGGTTGGCATAAACAACCCTGTTAAAACCCATCCTGTATATTGTATGGTTCAGTATCGCCAGCCCGCGCCGCGCCAGTCCGCCTCGCCGCAGCGTGAGTCGAGCCGCCAGCCGGCCGCGCTCCAGCAGTGAGAGTGAACGGGAAAGGACACCAGGTAACCTCTATGATAATGACTATAGATTTAGTGTGGTTATTTTTAAACGACGTGTTGAGAACACGAGCCGTATAGAAAACTGTGAAAGTCCTAATTTTCTTTAGTGAGAACAAGGAATAGCGCTCCACGTCCTGCTTATAGTTGTTGCGTTTTAGCGTGGCAATAGCTCGCATCTCTTTTTTTTTTCGGACTGGAGAAAGTCTTCAAGGCGAAAGCGTCAGGGTAGCCCGCGAAATTAGATTTTTTTTAGGTTTTTTGCAATTTACTGGTCAGTATGTTGATTAATATATGATTCGCGGCCGTAACAAATATGTATTTACAGAATTATAATCATTAAAGTCATCAACACAACTCGTAAGACTACGTAACCCCAAAGAATAACTGTTTCATGAAATCGTCATTCTTTGGACTTACGTGGTCTTAGAAAGTTGTGTTGATGATTTTAATGATTATAATTCTGTAAATACATATTTGTTACGGCCGCGAATTATATTTTGATCGACGTACAACTTAATACTGACCAGCAAATTGCAAAAAACGTAAGAAAATTTGAATTTTGCGGGCTACCGCTTTCGCCTTAACGAGATTTTGTAATGATTAATTTGAATATGTGACGTGTTGGGTTTATAGAGAGACGTAAGGAACGCAGTGTGTCAAGGGCTCGCAGCGAGAGGCGGCAGTCCAACGCGATAAAAGACTCGGATGATGAACATATCGCTGTAAGTATTATATTCCCATACGGAACACTTTTTTAAACCAAATGCCTGATTGTGTTGCTCATTTAATAAGTTCAGAATAAATAAATCTGTCATCAACAGAAAGTTTGCCTGTACGATCGAGGAATAAAATTATTTATCAGCTTTCAAATTCGTTTCCTTCTCACATTTTGCGTAAAAGCTTAAGGGTGCCGAAGATACCTCACTACTTCGATGTCACCTTCATGTAAAACAAATGCATGGTAATAGACACGCGTGGTGGTATCATCACTTTAAATAAAGTCCTTGGCGTTTTGGGGACATTAAAATATTCCGAGTTTTTGTTTTTGCCGATTTTAAGACAATTATGGGCTTTCTTTTGTGTGGAAACATATAAAACAGGGTATTAGACAGTGCTATATTAAATAATAAAATGAAACAAAGCTTTTAAATACAGTAAAATCATTTTTATAAGATAGTTAAAATGGAGAGCTTCTAATGAAGTCGTGGCGCTGGTGGCACGAAAATTTGGAACTTGTATTGAAGTCCATGGCAGTGAAAAGGTTAAAAACAATCGTGTTTGCCACATAGCTGCGTTCAAAAGTTCCATTTTAGCATTAATGCCAGACAGATTCTGTCTGATGCTGGTTTTTTACTACAAACAAAAAAGAAACAATCAGCATTCATATTGAAAATGACATAAAAGCGTCGTCTTATTAAAATCAGTTTCATACAAACAGACAGAGATAAATAGAGTCCACTCTTGCATTTCATGTCTATTCTATAAGGGATGTAACAAGTGTACATTGACATCCCCAGTCGCCCCGCGCCACGTCCCCCGCAGCGACTCCCGCGCCGCGCGCGCCGGCAGCACGCGGACGCACGCGCGGGCGTGCGCGCGGACGCGGGCGGCGCGGCGCGCGCGGCCGCCCCGCTGCGCACGCGGACCGGGGCAGGGATAACGGTACGATACTCACTGAAATACAGTAACTGCCTGTTTCTGAGGTTTTTGAACAGTTTAATCTATTCAATAGTGCTATGAGATCGATGTCTTCTAACAACATCGATATCGTACACTCTGTTAAGGAATAATTTTGGCTTAAATTGGTAACTTTGTTAGAAAAAATTACTATTAATTTTTATTCTTTGTAGAATGAACAACTATTCTAATTCTTACTAATTCCGCGGGAAAAAGAGTGCTTACATACATTTTGTATGCACTAATGTCAGGGCTATCAGTGTACAACCCTATTCATACTTTATGGCGACTCTGAAGTGCGCAGTACTTCACTCCTCACCCCCGTTGACAGGTGAATTTGTTTTTGAAAAAACTGGTACTGCGCAGCGAGCCGCCTCATGTTCTGAGCCGTCATAAAGTTTGAATCGTGCTGTACCGGAGCATGGTCTATGTAAAAAAACACTGACTGGAACTGTGTAAAAAAAACATTGGGAAACGTTGATTTGGGAAATTCAATATTTTAAAATATTAACTATGTAAACATCGACCTTTTACTTAACAGTTATGGAAATAGCATTGCATGCTGTGTAGTGTATTTTGCTTTCTTTCATTATACTTTTCGAACTGTTCGACTTGACAGAATTTCATCTAGTTGTTCATAGAAAAACATCAATATTACAAATATTTGAATTTATTTTATAACTACAGATACACCAACGTCTGGTTCGGAGACACCAGTGCCTCCAAAAACAGTGGAACGCACCCTCAAACTGGCAACACCAGAGAAGTCACCGGTTAAACAACCAGAGACAACACCAAGTTAGTAAATAATCTCCTTTCACGTTCAGCGCGATTTGTTCAGGGTCAACCCTGGCAGACCAATCTTCTCCATTGTCTGTGGTATTTTGATAGATCATAGTATTTTTATCTCGTGAAAAACGACCTACTATTTTTTATACATAATTTTTGTTTTTATAAAACATACTGTATTATTTGTAAAACATTTGTTTTTATATCTAACATGTTTTTTATATATGAATGGCAACGCTTATCGTTGCCATTCATGGGTATGTGCGATATTACAGCAAGACTTTTTATTTTTAATTTAAAACAAGCCGTCGTCGTCTTGATCACTATTGTTTGTAATTTTGACGCGTACTATGGAGGTTTTTGTCATGTAATTTTTTTTACTTCGGTTTGCACAGGTGATAGAAATGATACCGCTTTATAACTTACCTCACTGCTATTAAAAATACTTGTAATAGGTGCGAATGTTGCCAGTTACAGGCCTGGGGCTCATGGGTGGACTTAGGAAGCCCACTCTGCTGGTGTCGCCATCTACCGTCGCAGCGCCACCCAAGAGCTTCGGCTCTGATGGTAATTATAAACTCTTTACACACTTCAATTGGAAACTACACTATTATCAATTTACTATTGCAGAATAAAGACTTATATTTTGTTTAATTTGATTTTTGTAATTAAATCTGTAATAATTGATTGTGATAAGGCCTGAAATAAAAAAATGTTTTGGCTGATGATAACAAAAAAAAATGTCCGACCCTAGCGGCCATACTGAATGAAAACAAAAAAAAAAAGGTTAATCATCATCTCAAGAGTGATGCAATCTGTCAGTGGTTTTTTAGCCTAAAACAACTTCTCTTTACTATTTATTTTTACTTTTAAAACATTACGAACAGCGTCGTTGCCGACATTATCAGCAAGTTTGGGTCGCTCCAGCTTAGAGCCTTCGCCAAAGAAGAAAGGTCGCGGCAGACCCCGGAAACAAGATAAGGACAAGTCCACATCCTCACCAGACCTATTTAGGTACATTATATAAGACGGAAATATCTGTGGACCTTGAAAAACTCCACTTTTTCGCCTAAAAACCGTTTTTCGTTCGTACAAAGTAACACAAGAGCTTCAGAGTTCAGAATCAAAATGGCCCACAGGTATTTTCGTTGATTTTATTGCACGATTTTGAAATTGATCTCTAGCACAATTTTTGGAGTGGGAGAACTCTACTGAAGGCAAGAAAAGTATGTAATCTAGGCTTTAGCGAATTAGATAGATTTGTACAAACAGTTAAGAAATAAAAATTTATTTCTAAGTACAAATGCTTCTATTTTATTGCAAATGTGGAATCATAGATTTCATGGAGAAGATTGTGTCTCTAAGCGGACCTTGGCAAAACCGCTTACGTTTTTGTATGGAAAAAAAAAGCTTTGCACCGCTTATAATATGTATCAATATTGCTTATTTTGAAAACGGTGCGCATGAAACATAAGCCCACATGCGCACGGACGTAAAAATATCGCGGAGGCATTTTATCGCACATTGAATTTTCAACTCCTCAAGTGTTGGGTCCGAGCATTGAGAATCCAATAGAGCGCATCCCAGCTCGGCAAGAAAACACACTGATCGATTTTCAACCCTCGGCCATAGGGCCGAGGGTTGAAAATCTATCAGTGTGTTTGTGTGGATTTTTGAAAGCACTGCTTAGGCAGTGCGTTCAAAAATCCAGTGCGCGAAAATAAATCGCCGCGATAAAAACGTGCCAGGCCCGTGCCGGACGGTGCGTACGTGTTCCACGCGCGCTTCAAAGAGATGTCAGCATCAAGGGAAGGGGCCCGTCAGGGCCGAAGCCTGCCGGGTCAGCGGGATTGTCCGAAAGGGTTACCGCTGGCCCGGAACATAAAGGGCGAAGGAAGCAACACGGGTGGGTTTTAGTCAGTAAGAGTCTGACACTCCCTTCCGCTCCACCCAGAGCGGGAGGAGTCATTTGATGATTTCCCATCCAGAAAAAAAAAAGGCCTAAAGTTAAAGCTACTAAGTTTTTGATTGAATATATTCAAATGTTTCTCGGACATCTATAGAAGTTTGATTTGATAGGTGCAAACCTTTTTTGTATGAACTAACTCGCCGTAAGCGATATTTTAATGGATTATTTACACGAGTAGAGTCCTTTGCCTGGAATAGGCGATTATCGAAAGAAAATTGCCCAGCTAGTGTAGTATAATAATTTGTATTCGAATTTTTTGTTTTTCGCTTGAGTTAAACGCGTTGTGAGTGCGATAATTAACTGGTGAGCCTCGCCAATAAGTCTGCGTATGATCATTTTCTTGCCTCTCGTTGTTTTTGAAACTCTCCTCGTGTAAATGAGCCTTAATATCATCTGCGTCGAACATCAATGACGTTCTGAAAAATCTGTATGTAAGGTGTAATTAAATTGCGTAGTACAAGCCCGAGAAATTAATTGATTATCAAATTGACACTACGTCAATTTAAGTTGGTTGTCAATTCGCTAATCAATGAATCTCTCTGACTTTACAACCGTACTGAAACCTTTGTACCGAATTTTATGTGAGGAAGGGGGTGACCATATTAGGCTCAGTTTAGGGGTTCGCGAATTCCAAGAGCGTCATTAATGTTTGACCAGCTTCACTTAGCATTTGTTTTTTCTTATAATACAATGTAATTAATACCTTATGATGTGCTCAGGTCGTCACAAAGCGGCGAGGGCAAGAGTATGTCGACGCCGGTTGCCGCGTCGTTCCTGCAATACCGCGGCCCACCAGGGGAGGTCGGCTCTGACAGTGACCTTGCGCTCTCCAGGTAAACACACCCATTTTTCCCCTATTTACCGTTAGTCAGTACAATACAGTGTCCTCGGAGAGCATGTCATGGAGAATAGAAGTAAGGAGAACTGACTCTGTTGTGAAAGTGTCCGTCAAACAGCGTTAAATTAGGGTGGCGCCACAGTAGCAACAGGGCCAGGGTAAACTCACAGCAGTAATTTTAGGTTATGTTCACACAATTATTTTGTACTACGTAAATAGTTGAGGTTTGGTATACTCGGCTGTCACTAACTACTCTAGTCTCTAAAAATATTAAATTTTCTAACTCTGCATACTTCAATCCGTCAACAATTGCTACATTCATACCATACCCTTTGCCTACGCTAGCGCCACTATGGTGGGTTTTTGAACTGTTATTTACTGCTGGACACTTTTCAACTTTCGCCCCATAAGAGTCAGTTCTCATTACTTTTATTCTCCATGGAGCACGTAAAGCCGTCGATACTGTGCCCGAGCTCTTCCGGGAGTTTCGGATTGCCACCCCATCGGACTGAGACAGTGAGGGAAGAGAGTGCACCTGTTTGCGCACACACTTGTGCACTACTATATCTCCTGCGTATATATGTAGTTGGCTAATTTCTGTAGAGATTTTTCGGTCAGGAGGAAATAAAGTTGATTTTTAAACCTAGAAGCCTATGAAGCGGCAAATCTATTAATATTTTGCAATGGATTTAAAGATTTGCGACGGCAAAAGCAAACGCGTAGCATTTTAAAGTATCGGGCACAAAACGGGCGAGAGAGGGGCCGGGCGATTCCGTACAATATTCGTCACGGTCGCTCCGCAGCCTTTGAAGCCGCAAGTCTATTAATATTTTGCAATCGATTTTATTGCGACGGCAAAAACAAACGCGTAGCATTTTAAAGTATCGGGCACAAAACGGGCGAGAGAGGGGCCGGGCGATCCCGTACAATATCCGTCATGGTCGCTCCGCAGTCTTTGAAGCCGCAAGTCTATTAATATTTTGCAATCGATTTTAAGATTTGCGACGGCAAAAACGAACGCGTAGCATTTTAAAGTATCGGGTGGCACAAAACGGGCGAGAAATGGGCCGGGCGATCCCCTTACTCTTCACAGCTTACTGATAATATCTAATAATTACAGATCGTCGTCGAGCAGCTCGGCGTGGTCGCAGTCGTGCTCTTCGTGCACGCACTACGAAGACGAAGGCTCCCACCACTCCTGCTCTATGAGTTCTACTGACGGGTGAGTACTATACACAATCGTGTTGTAGATCGTCGGCACAGCCGGCCTCGCTGTCGTGCACGCACTACGAAAACGAGGGCTCCCAACACTCCTGCTCTATTAGCTCCACGGACGAGTATAACTTTGTGAACCATTCTAACCACTCGCAAGAGCAAAAAAACTGACACTTACAGGGTGGCAGGACCATCGACTCACAGTCTGTTACCAAGGATTCAGCACATGATTCTACTGAAGCTGTTTCTCATGATGCTGCTGTTTATCATGGATTACTTTAAAAAAAAATTGCTATTCCATACATTTTAACCGCGTAGGCGCACTTTTATATGGAACAGGAGTCTTTTTTTTGAACTGACGAAAATTTTCTACGATCCCTCTAGAATTACGTGCTGACTTCGTGGTTACAGTTTGCGCGTCCATGTCCCTGCCATCCTGCAATACTCGCTGCGCAGTAAGTCACCCCTTAACCCCCGCTGACACGTAAATTGTTTACTGCGCAGCGACTCGCCCCATGTTCCGAGCCGCCATACAGTCTGAATCGGGCTGCACCTTATGTCGTCGCTCGCATGACTAAAAGTCCTATCTAATTTTTCCCATTTTTTTGGCTGTTTATGGTTGGGATTGGGACAGCTACTTTTTTCTATTCGTGATTCTTTAAACTTTCCACTAACCGTCGTACCTCTATGTTATTTAGATCTCAAAATATAACCAGTTTGAAAGGCAACAAACTTTAAAGAATCACGAATGGAAAAGTGTAGTTTTCCTGACTCAAATCGGCTAAAAAATAAGATAGGACTTTTAGTCATGCGAGCGACGATATTACATTACAGTACTGGGAATCATCATTTTGCCCGAGATGATGATACAATCTTTGACGCCTGTAATCTCCTCCAGGTCAAGCTTCAACGAGCCGCCCGAGTCCGCGCGCTCGAGCAGCAGCGGGCCCGAGCAGCGCCGGCGCCGCTCGCGCCGCTCCGCCGCGCACACCGACGTGTCCGACGCCGAGCCCGCCACGCCCGGCAAAGTGAGTTGTAGGGCTTTTTGGAGACTATTGTCTTGTTAGTCATGCTGAAGTAGGTAAATAAAATACGAAAAAAAAAAAAACAAAACTCTCATGGTTGATTGTAGAACCGTGAGTGTCGTAGGATGTCACTCAACATCGCAAAAAGAGTAGGTCTACAAAATACTTCTGTCAAGAAGACGTATAAAAAGTAAATATACAGACCATTACCGTGATGGTTAGGTATAGCAAATCGCTATACTACGTCCGCGATTTAGTTCCCAGACATGTAAATAAATATGTATTTTCCAAAGAAGTTTATTGCCTAAACCCATATACATAAATGTAATATATGTACATACATAAATGTTGATTAACGTAATGTAATGATTAGCGACTGTTTAGCCATCATGAACGTCACTTAACTTCATTGTTTATAAATAAACCCCAAAGTTGCAAAGAGAAATATCTTTAGTACCCACAGATAAAGTTTATGAATGATTAATTAACCTAACATAAAGTTGATATTCGTTTAAATTCGAAATAACAACAATTAGGAACAAGAATTTATCTAGGCTATCTAATAAATAACACTACAATAGTGTGATACTGAACAGGGCCGAGGAACAAGATCTTCAACGTCGAAAACCCCCGTCAAGTCTGCGCAGGCGTCGACTTTACAACTAGAACCGTTACAACTCGTCTGGGCCAAATGCAGGTCAGTAAAGTCAGTAGCTGTATACCACATTCATTATATATTTTATATGTAGCACAGTATTTAGTTAACATATTAACCTTAATTTATACGAAAGATTCTTGCTTATTATTATTAAGGGGAATTATGACCAAATGAGGGTAGATATTTTCATCTTCGATTTAGTAACTTGGACATGCTTTTATTCTAGGTAGATTAGATTTTAGGGATTTTAACCCCTCACTTCTGAGTGCCAATTTACACGGGAAAGCGACACATCTAATATCGAAGTCTGCACGAGATCCTCGATTTTCATTAAACTATTTTGCATTTGTTAAAAATCGGTGTTAGGAACCAATTTTAACCCAAACTTTTTCAACAGAGGCTATCCCTGGTACCCAGCTCTAATCATCGACCCGAAAATACCGAAAGGCTTCATCTATAACGGCGTCCCGCTCCCGGTCCCCCCTCAAGACGTGCTGAACCTCAAGAAGAACCACTCCCACGAGCCAATTCTCTACCTCGTACTGTTCTTTGACGTCAAACGCACTTGGCAATGGCTGCCTCCCAACAAGCTTGAAGCTCTAGGACTCGACAAAAGTGTCGATCAAGCGAAATTAATCGAATCCCGAAAACCAACGGACAGAAAAGCTGTAAAGAAAGCGTACGGTGACGCCATGCAGTTCCGTAAGCAAGTCCATGGAGACGATAAATGACAAAAGTTTAAGTACAGGTCCCGCCGGCCTCCGCGAAACAGAACCTTCAGCTTTGGGCACTTTTCTACGATGCACATACGTACCCCAGACACCACCGATTCCAGTGATGATTAAGTTCATAAGTTTTTTCGCTTTATTTTATGCTTTTATTGAAGTAACCCTCATTCCATTTTATTATTTGGGAAGTGCAAGGTCTGATGGCATTGGCGTGATTGACTGTGAAAAATTAACTCGAAGAATTGGACGATAATAACAGTAGAAAGGGTGAATAACTCGAATTTCTGTACGATTTTGTGTAATATATTGGTAGGTCAAAAGTGTAGCTTTAACCCTCGATAAATGAAGGTGAATTTGGATAAAGATACGTAAAATTAAGGAAGAATTATTAATTATTGCAATTCAATACTTTGTATAATTTGTATACGATTATAGTAGTATGACCATGTGAAGACATACTACGTTTGTCTTCAATAAAGTGTACGCATAAGTTGCGTATATTTGCGTTTGATTCTGTCCCACATTTCTATTGGGGCAGCTACAAAGATGCGCCAATCACAGCCATAGAAATCGTTGAACGCAAGACGCAATGTGTGGAATTCGCATCATAATGTGCAGCTATAATAAAATTAATCTCTTAATTCTTCTAAAGGCCGCTGCATACGTGACGGGTTTTTTCACGGACGGGACGGAACGGGAAATTTTGGAAATATCGTTTCATACAAAATGTATATGGAAGCGCATATGTCACGGAGACTCGGACGGGACGGAAACGTATACATTTTGTATGAAACGATATTTCCAAAACTTCCCGTTCCGTCCCGTCCGTGAAAAAACCCGTTACGTATGCAGCGGCCTTAATTGTGAAATAAATGATAAGTAACATGAATGAATTTGAAATGTATCCAATTTGTATCTAGATTGTCGAGCTTAGTGAATGAATTGTATCCATTATATTGTAGACAAGAAAAAGCATAATCATGTGTATACATTAAAAAATATTAATAAATATACTAAATTGAATATTGGGATGTAGGATAGACTTTGATAAATAAGTTATGTATATAGGTTGCATGCACGTGTGTTTATGAGTGTTTTCGGAGGGCTTATTGTGAGCTCATATTGCCTGATAGAGGTCGCATACTTACATGCAGTACCTGGCCGTAAATATGGCATATGTATCTTGTATCTAAATAAATATGGCACATCTATCTTCTAAAATGAGGGTTTTGAGGTTTTATGTATTTTTATTTTAAAATGAGATGCTGTTTGTTGGTAAGCTCTCCGCCCCGACCCTTACCGAGCCAGCCCGCGCCGCTGAGTCTGTAGCTTTAAATTCATCCCTAAATAATTCCGATCCAGCCTGGCCCTTGCTACCCTCCCCCAGCGGTGCCCTAAACCGAGGTCCGTACCCGTAGGGGGTGCTCTTAGCGTGTAGTCGCTTAGTTTTAAAAATTTTTAAGCCCTGACTGGAGGCCTTAATTTATTGAGCCACAGGCAAGACCGGTTAAGCAGACTCAACCTCCTAGGTTGAACCGCGAGATGTCCAGCCCAAAAATAAAATGTTGGTAAGCAAATAACTTGAGAATAGAATGGGTGATCCGATTTGGATATTTTTTATTTTAAAATGTTGAAAAGTTGCCTGGAAATTCGGGAAAAACTGAAAGTGCTTTTGTTTATGCGATTTTTGTATGAATTGAAAATTTTTGTATTAATATTGAAAGTATAGGTCAACGTTTGTCGGGTCAGCTATGTAGTTGTTGATAAAAAAAAGTTCGGGTTTATAGAGCAGTGTCTGTCACTTCTACATCTGTGTGTTACAGTCTTTTTCTCAAGCTCGATGTGTCATATTAATGTCCATGTCCAGGTACTATTGTGTGAAAAGCTGGAGCTATAACTAGCCCCTGATCTAATAGATCTTTTTGTAATATTTTGCGTATCTGATAATATGAAACTATTTTGACATGTCTGGCCAAGTTTTGGCAATAGAGTCTGGCAAACGAAAGTAGACACTCGAATTATTAGACTTTTTATATGGCAATGTTAAACTAAATGTCAAATTCAATTTGTCAAAACAAGATGTCGTATTGTTTATGATTTGTTGTGATCTTGTTGAGCATTTTTCTAACTCAAAAATGAATAAAACTATTAAAAGCGGAGTGAGGGAGATGTTGTTTCGCATGATGTCTAAATTTGAAGAAAAACAACAGGAGAAAGAAGCTGAATTCAAACTGAAACAAGATTGTTTACGTGTGGTGTTGAATTTCTTAGGTTAGTATGACGCTTAGAAGTTGATACTTTGTTATGAATCTTTTCACATGGAAGTTTTAGATTCAGATTTTGATTATGAAAGTGAATAAAACAAAATGATTATAGAATATTGTTTTTTTTTTTTAATCAGATTGCTACATAATACCTAGTCTTATTTTTTATTTAAACGTAGTAAACTGATTATTCGAAATGTCACGTGTTTCTTTAATTTGGTTCAATAAAGTTAGTGTGATTTTACATTTCGAATCTTCGATTATACGCGATTAGCGCCAGCTATTTTAATATTATTATTTTTAACTTAGCCTATACTAAATCACTGCTGGGCAAAGGCCTCCCCCGAATCCTTCTGGGAACTTGAATTTATAGCAATCGTAATTATCACAGACTTTGTGGTAAGTTTCTTTTGATAAGAGGTTGCCTAGGTAGGTTAGTAGCTGCTACTACCGCAGTATTGATATATTTCGTAGTAGTATTTATTCCCATTTTTGAACCTGTCCACATGCAGACAAGCAGTAGTGTACAAATAATAGCAAAAATCAAATTATTATAAAGTATCAAATTAGGTTATTCCAGGTATGTCATACTAATTTTGCTATACTGATATTTTTTAAATTTGCCGCGCTTTGTCAGTCTCTACTTTCATTTGCCAGACTCTATTTCTTTATAAGAATTGTCTTTATAAGCATTGCCTGTTTGTAGAAAAATACATAAAAGTGTATTTCAATTTGTTTGTATCATTTATACATACAATACAAATCTCACACCTTCCCATGAGTATGCAGAAACTACAGAATGCCACCTGCTACATTCCAAACATACTCCTTTTGACTCATTTACGTCCATACATCTGGTCCTACACGCACGCAAGTTGCGAGTACTTCACATCTGACCTTTCTGAGTTCTGAAGAGCACAAACATTTTTACTACGTGCCAACTGGCACAGAAAAATTAAAGGTTATGATTTGAAAGGAGTTCTGAACATTAAAAACCATTAGCCCTTATTCTACAGAAACTTTATTTAAATTAAACTTGCATAATTGTTATTCTATTTGTTAATGTCCTACAATTCATTCATAGTGTTTGTCCCACTGGTATACTGGGCCAGGAGTTGGTCTCAGATTAGCTGCGGCCTTGGGTGCTCTGAAAACCAAATTACATTGAATGAACAATTTTATAACATCTACTAAAAATATTGACTGCCTGTCGGATTAATACTCAAAATGGTGGCACGGGCTCTTGTGCCCGTGCCACCTGAGTTGGATCTGTACAACACAACCTATGTTTGTTTTTGTTTCATTGCACTACTTTAATTGCAGTTTATTTGTCAATTTATATTTATGACGTGGCGGCATGGCAATTGACATGACCTAAAATCAAGTGGTCAATATGTTAAGAGCTTCATACCAATAGATTGAGGCTAACAATGAGCCTGACAAAAAATAAGGAAGAAAGGTAAATTTTTGGTCAGCATTTTGAAATCTTGGCCAACTCCTGCCTAGCTAAAAATGGCAAAATCAGGCCTGTTACTGACACAGCTCATGCATTGAGCTTTTGTAACAAATTAGAACCATAACTATACAGATTCACTACATCACTAACTTTATGAATGACTGGATCTACATTTAGAATTGTGTTGTTTTGCTATAAATGATATTTACCCCTTGCCATCACCAGCTGCTAGAAGCTTCTTGGTAAGGTCCATAGGTGGTGCTACTTCACGACGTCCATCTCGGGTGTAATAGTAGTTCTGAGCATGCCTGCAAACAAAACACCCTTAGCAGATGTCTAAACAATAGATTACAGTCTTGAACTCTTAATTTTGAAATAGTATATGAATATATGATAGCACTGCATTGCCTTTCACGAAATAATAATATTAGGAACTGCTAAAGATTCCGTGTTCACCTCCACAGTAAGTATATTTAGTGTTTCCGCACGAGCGCTTTTTTATCGCGGTGTTTTTTTTACAACGCACTGTAAAAGAAGTACACATATAAAATTTGTATACACTTCAAACAGAGTAGACCTTAGACCGAATGACTAACTAAACCTCTAAAAGTGTGAGGTTACATTTGATACTAACTTGTGAGAAACTCCATCAGGAATCTGCGGTTGGGGCTGAGTCCTGTCCGCCAGCAGCGGCTCGAAGCGGAGCGCGTTCGTGTGTTTCCTCTAATATGTATAACAAACAATACAGCTGTTTACAAAAACCTTTTCCGTTACATAATGAACCAAAACAAAACGATTGATACTCACTCCAAGAAGGAAATCTCTGAATCTTTGCATTATTGGCGATATATCGCGCAACACTACGTTTGCTTTACTCATTTTAAAATATTGTTTTACTAGCAAATTTGAGAAATCAACACTTTTACGCTATTGCGATTTTCACAGAAATAGGACATAAACATCCAGTGTTGCCGCAACTGAGTTCCCAAAAGGTACTTATCCAGCGCTGAAAAGGTACATTTTGGGTTAAAAAGGTACATAAGCAATGCTTTTACTAAAATCACTCACTACTGCTTCTCTCGCTCTCTGGCAATAAATTCGAGACAGGGAGAGACTGCCTGCTCGCCAGCAGAAGTTCTATTTTTTGGATTCCAGGCGTGAGAAAACTTACCTATATTATATAAAAAATCCCCGTAGTTTATGATAGGTAGGTACTCATTGAATTGTTTCTCGTGGTTATTATATTTGAGAAATCGCACGATAAAAAAGTTGAAATCGTGATTGTGATTGAAGTTAGATCCATAATCTGAAAATTAAAAAAACATACATATATCCTCATAATTGTCAGTTAAAACTAAAACAATAAATTAATTATGTAACTAATTCTACAATCAAGTCATGCATGTTCATTGCAACAAATGCCTTTACCAACCTTTTGTTAGCCCAGGAGATCTAGGACGTTAAGTATGTATCAATTATAATATAAAATTGTTAGTAAGAATAAGTAAGTAATCATTGTTTGAGTTTCCAGTTGCTGCTGATAAGTAGTGATTTCGGCGGTTCGTATTTGATAGAATCTTTGATACTTTGTTTGGTCATCATGAGAGCTGATATAGTATTTGTGTTTAATCTGTTCCGATTTTATCGGTTTTGATGAGTTTAAGCTGGCTAAATATTCTTTCGACCGAAGCATTTGAAAAGGGAAGGACTAGAAGTAGGCAAATAACTTTCTTTAGGTTGGGAAACAGAGGGTCTTCGTTCATGTTTCGTAACTTGAAAACCATATTCCAGTAGCTGGTGGCCGTTAATGTTGGGTCTAGTTTCAATTTTTCATGATCCAGCAGAGCATGCTCTCGCCATTCTTTGTATAGAGCTGGCTCGTCAACAACACTTTTCAAAACTGGATATCTATTTAATATTTCACTTAAAAGAATGATGATTTCATGAAACAGTTATTCTTTGGACTTACGTGGTCTTAGAGAGTTGTGTTGATAACTTTAATGATTATAATTCTGTAAACACATATGTCTTACGGCCGCAATTCATATATTAATCAACGTACAATTTAATACTGACCAGCAAATTCCAAAAAACCCCAAATAATTGAATTTCGCGGGTGTTGGTTTCTTATAAATATAATCTGTTAAAAGTGATTATATTTATATGAAAAATAGAAGAGAATAGGTGTTCAATGTTATATTAAGTTTGTGGCATTCATTATTCAGGAGTGTTTTCTTTTTATGGCTGCGTTAGGCGCAGGGTCTATAAAAGGGGGTCTAAAAAGTCTAAGTAAAAATCAAACAGCACAAGAACAAACGAGCAAAAATGTCTATAAACTGCGACTGCTTCAGTAAGAATAGGTACATCAGACTGGTTCCAATCTCAATTTTATTAGCCAGATAGAGGTAAATTTCATCCCAATTCATTTGCTTTATGAGAAACTAAAAACTTTTTGAAGTATCTATGCCATCGATATTTTCTACACAAAGAACTAGACTTTTTGAGGCTGGCAACTGTGGCAAGCTATGCTGGGATCTCTCTATTCTCTGTATAGTCTGTGGCTAGGGAAAGGGATGGATGACATGACATGATATAAACACATACTAGTTAGTTTGGGCTAATAATAATAATAATTCTAATTGTAGTATGTAATACATATTAAGAATTCGTTGTCCTTACTTAAATATGTACAATGTCCGATACAAGCCCCGATAAGAGACAAACCTGATAAAACCATAATCTGCCTGACCGGGGTTTGTATGCAACAACCAACATTGTTTGTAGGTAATTGTATATTATCGAATTACAGTACTGTGATTGAAGACACAGTAGCAGTGGCAATTTGTATATACTATAAAAAAACTTATGTACTTAGGTGGTTGAGGCTATATTCCATAGTTTGAACCTACCTACGTTCATAGAACGCATTTTGCATAGGTAGCTACGTAGTAAATCGGGAATTGGGCCTATGGTGTGGCACCACCCCACCTCTTCCTAAGGGTGTCGTAAGAGTCGACTAAGGCGAAAAACCGTAGGATAGGTCATAGGCAGCAGCGTTCTTTCCGCGTACTGTACCACCACACTCAACACTGCGATCGCCAACTCGCAACGTCAAGCATGGCGATTACGGTACGTGGCGATTACGGCAAAACCCCCAACTTATGGGAGGCCTACCTCCTGCAGTGGACTTCTAATGGCTGATTAACAGTAGGTAGTAGTTAGTAGAAGTAGTAATAGAATCAAAGCCCACAGCAACACACACACACACACACACACAGAAAATATCTAGTAATATTCTCAAAGAAGTATTTTAAAACTTACCAAGCACCACAGCAGCGAGCGAATAGAGGCACCAGTCAGCCGCTCGGGGCCACCACGAACAAATCGAACACAGGATCCGATTATTGGAAATGGGCTTATTCTATTTATTCATTGTGCACTATGTAGGTATACAAGAAAGAAAATCACTTTCCCTTATCGTAGAGACCAGACCAATATCTCGCGCGCTTAAAAATACAAAACAAAATATACCTATCAAAAGTACCTATCCTTTTTGCAAACAAGCGCGCCCTGCTAGTAGAGTAGAGTAGTGTTCTATCTCTGTGTATAGTGTCTGTGGTCACTTGATGAGCGCGCCCAAAGAGCGCGCCGCTCGCCGGTCGGATACACGATACAATGTTCATTGCCTACCTACTCTCGGCGGAAGCGAGACAGAGCTACTTCCTATTCTTACATTACGTACGTCTGTGACTTCACATTAGGACCGAAGATGCTAATCTCGTTTTCTCATTTTGGCGGCGGTTTCAAGAAAGGTAGGTACGTAAAATTGTCTTTAGACCACGATTTTACATATGATTTTGGATGTTAAGTTGAAAAGGTACGTAAAATGGACCTTACTACACATTACACATAGGAGGCTTAAAAGGTACGTCAAATGTGTAAAATGTACGCTAACGGCAACGCTGTAAACATCTGATTTGAAGTTTAAATTTCGACGTGACGTAACGTCAGCTTGACACTGACAATTTTGACAAATTGCATTTCGTTCGGAATTGTTTGGCAATTTGTGTAACATAGGATAACATCACGTCTTATATTGTAGTCTGTGCAAAGCAGGTCGGCAAAGTTAAGGCCTGATGAGCAGTAGACGTAGTTCGGATGAAATGATGATGATGATGACATACCAACAAGTGTTTTGACACCTTCTACACGGGAAAGAGAATCCATTAAATGATTTGAATGATGAGAATCCATTGAATTTTATGCTACGGCGAGATTATCGAAGTCACCACGATTATCATGCCCACTATTCCATGGTGAGATAGTTTAAAATAAATCCTTCTTCTCTTTTATGACCTTTTTGTTGTTGTAATTTGTTATAAATTAAACTTGACATTGACAATTTTAATGTTGATATGTAGTCAAAATTACTGGTTATTTTTTAATCCTTTTGCAGACCTTTTGCGCAAATATGTCTAAATATATGATTGCTCGAAATGTATGCAATGTGCTTGTAAGTTTCTAACTTTCATAGTTAATCGGTAGCAGTCGTTAACCACCCCAGACCACACTTGTAGGACAATCCATTTCACCTCTCACTCACTATCCATTGCTTCTTCATCATAGAAACTCAATATAGAATCATCATTTTCCTGCCTTCTTCTCTCAATTTATTTGGGGTTGGCGCAGCATGTATTTTTCTTCCATATCTACTTCTCGTTATCTCAGTAGTCTAGTCATCCTCTTTCTAGCCATGTAATTTTTCAGCACATTAGGAGATGCGTCGTAAGCTACATCACTGGTCCGTCACTGTCATCAATTCACAATTTATAATCAGGCACCGTGTGTGTGATGGTCGTCGCTCCACCTATTTGTGACAAGCCCTGTGGCTTCACATAAATACTACCCGTATTATCCCTTATGACTTAAACCTGGTACCTACAACATGGAGAGTGGTTTACAGTATAGAGTCAGGCGTAAATTAGGGATGGCGATTCTTTCCGAAAAAGATCGATTTTTAAATCGATCCGAATCGTAAGTGGATGTATCGATTCACAAAAATATCGAGGTCTAAAAGATCGATTTCTAAAAAATCGATTTTTTTTTCAAGTTTGCATTTATAATGTAATATAAATCCATTTTATGAAAAACAAGAAACATAACATAATAAATGATCTCTTATCAAGTTATCAGTAGTCAGTAAATTTTTTTTAGTTCAGGGAATTCGATAATAACAATAATTTTTATTACCATATCAAAGTCAGATCAGGTATGAAAAAAGACATTTATTTTCAAAATGTATTTATTACATGAAAAAGTTAAAGCTCCCAAAGCTTCATATCTAAAGTTTTTAAAAACAATAGTCTGTCTGTGAAAATAGTAGTCTGTCAAGTCTACTGGGATCCAAGCGGTTCCGCTCATCACTTGCGATGTTGCTGGCAATTGAAAAAAGGCGATCCAAAACAAAAAAAAAATCGAATGGCTATTTTCAAGGTGAAACATCGATTCACTGGATCGATTCAGTACTGCATATCGATTTAAAAAATCGATCTTTTGGGTCTGAAAAATCGATTCTTCGATTAATCGATCTCAGCAGATCGCCATGCCTAGCGTAAATATTATTAGCTTTTGCTTCGCCAGCATGGAGGTCAGAAATTGTCCCACGGGAACCCACTACCAGAATAAAAAGTATCCCATGTGTTAATCTAGGTTATAAACTCTAAGTTATGTATGTTTTTCAAATGTCATCCTTGTTTCAGAGAAATAACTCCATCCCATCTACGGCCATAACGAACGTTAATATAATGCCAAATCCTTTAAACAGTTTAAACATGTTACCGTCTATTCCTGAAAAGTATGTGATTTTGTTTTTTTTATTTATTTTAGATGCTTGATGCTCCGACCAAATAGACCAAGACAGAGGGCTGTTAACAGTAAAGTGAGGCGGTTTCGTAAACATGTGTGCACATAGTAAGGTGTAGTTTGATTATAAAATGTAAATGGTTGTAAATGTGTGCGTGTGAGCATGTATGCACAGGCGGAGGTGTAGTTTTTGCATGCTTCACTGTATTGTTCGCAGCGCTATGTCTTGACTTTTTATTTGGTCTGAGGCTTGATGATGATGATTAATTATGACTTATTAATTTACTAGTTTCTGTCCGCGTGCAATTTCTTGTTTCATCTTAATACTTCATCTACATCTTATGAGTTATGACACTCGGCAATACTGTAGCTTCCGGCCATTTGGCGGATCTCACAATACATTGCGACACGCGACAGGGCGCGGGAAACGGAGCCAAATTCCGCGGAAACGCGTTTTTATGGACGCGGGGGTGCGTTATCTGTGCCCAGTCGCGTGTTTTAATTTGAATTTTCAGAATCGAATCAGTCATTCCGAAGATATCCCCTTGCATTCAAACTTACAAAGGAGATTGGACGAATCTGCCATCATGAAATCATCAAATGACCCCTCCCGCTCTGGGTGGAGCGGGAGTGTCAGACTGTTACTGACTAAAACCCACCCGTGTTCCTTCCTTAGACCTTAATGTTCCGGGCCAGCGGTAACCCTTTCGGACAATCCCGCTGACCCGGTAGGCTTCGGCCCTAACGGGCCCCTTCAAATGATGCTGACATCGCTTTGAGGCGAGCGTGGGGCACGTACGCGCCGTCCGGCACGGGCCTGGTCCTGATCGGACGATGAGCTACCCATTACTCTCCGCCCGCGCCTACGGTGGCCGGGAGTCTTAACGCGGCTCCCGACACCCGGAGCGTCTCTCGCGGCGGCTGGGACGCGAGGCTCTCTCCCTCAGCCATCTCGCCACCTCCTTCGCTAGCATGACTGCTTCGCAGAATGAAGCGACTGCCTCCCACTCCCTCTCGCTCCGGACCATGGCTTTAACCAGGGCCGGACGTGAGAGGTCGCCGCCGCTGCCGATCGCCTCTACGAGGACACGGCGGTGCTCCGCCCAAGCGGACAGACCTCCACCGTGTCCTCTGGGCGATCCTGGCAGTGGTGACACCCGGGCGTTTCCTCCCGCCTGATGATGTGCAGGAACCTCCCGAAAAATCAGTGTCCGGTGAGGACCTGCGTCAGGCGGTAGGTGAGGGCGCCGTGACGCCTCTCTATTAGCTACTCCTCAAAGAGGGGTCTTATCGCCAACTTAAAAAGCTCTTTCCATTGGTGTACATATTATGGCTATTGGGCGCTAAGAACATTTCTAAACTTCGGTGCCCAAGTTTAGTAGTCACCTATTTAGGTCCTTAACTCCGAACTGACTAACATACATTATTGACCTGTTTGTAGCAAATGTTGTCCTTAAAAAGCTCTTTCCAATGCAATGATGTATATATCTTATGGCTGTTGAGCACCAAACTGACTAACAATTGGCAAAAAACGTGTAGGTAGCAAAGTTTCTCCTTAGAAAGATCTTTCCATTGATGTATATCTTATGTCTATTGGGCACCAATAATTCCTTAACTTCGGTGCCCAAGTTGTCACCTATTTAGCTCATTAACTCCGAACTGACTTACAGTTGGCAAAGGTCTTATTAGATGCAAAGTTTCTATCTACTTGAAAAGCTCTTTCTATTGGTATTACCTTATACCAATAGAAAGAGCTTTTCTAGAAGCTATTGGGCTTCAGGGCAGAAACCCATAGTACGGTGCCTATTCTCCTTTTACCTCTTTATAATATTTATTTCTACTGTTCTAAGTAATGTCCGCAGTTCTTCGGATAGCATTATGCTTCGCAACTTGCGTATGGCAGTGACTCCCAGCTACGGACAAGGATCAAATATTTATGAAACTGTGAAGACAAGTGCTTGTTCATCCTCTCTCGCTGGCGATCCCAAACGCTTAAGGAGTTGCCAGGACATACGGTTAATACATTTTTCAGTGTGTAGTATAGGAATACTTCTCTAACTTATCCTCAGAAGTCAAAAACGTTTCAGTTCTAGACACAATCTCATCTTTAGAAAAAAAAATTAAAATCAGCTATTTTTGACAGAATGAGACTAAGATTAATTTGTTACGGGAATTGCCCCTCTGGTTTCTGCGTGTGTGAGATTATGGTGAAACTATCAAATAAAAAGCTTGACATCTATACTTATAATAAATCTGTAGAAGTGAAAATTCTGTACATTGAAAATATCAAAAAAATAAATGGCAGGGGGTGTTACTATACCGACACCGAACCCAAAAATGTGATTAAAAAAATTTTTGTCTGTCTGTCTGTCTGTCTGTCTGTTTGTTCAGGCATCACGCAAAAACTACCGGTTAGATTACGATGAAACTTGGTATAATTATTCTTTAATATCCTGGGCACCACACTGGGTACTTTTTATCCCGGAAAAGTATATACAAAAAAAAAATAATAATTTTGCGGTCTGGAACTACTGGTTCGAATTGAAAAATTCTTAAAAAAATTGTGTTGGATAGTCCATTTAACGGGCTTTTTAGAAGGCTATAGGCTATATAACATCACGCTACGACCAAAAGGAGCGGAGCGTCAATGAAAAATGTTGCAAAAACGGGAAAAAATATTCCTTTTGAGAGTTTCCGTTGCGTACGCTGCGTAAACGCTTAAAGTTACATAAAAATCATGTAGGACGCAATTGTTCCTCTATAAAAGTCCTATAAAAAAGTCCGCAACAGTATATATCTATCTGTTAAGGTTGATTAACCATTACCTTTTTTAGGGTAATCAAATTTGTTCTAAAATAATGCATTACTTGCGAAGGTGTTTTTATAAACATGATATTGATCTTTATCCAAATAAATACGTTATTCATCACAAGTATTTAATTTTGAACAAAATTACCCTTGACAGCATTTGATTTCAATGAATATCTTAGGAGATATCATAGTTTTAAAATAACTCCGCAAGGCGGCCGGCAGCTCTGCGAGGTACCATACCGCACCGCGCGGCTCAGCCGGGCCGGGCGGTCGGCTTACTGGCTACGTACGAAACCGTTGTGCTCAGCGAACTGCTTTTTTGAATTAAATGTTTTAGTAATATCTCATCCATCATCTATACTAATATTATAAAGAGGTAAAGTTTGTATGTAGGGGTTTTCGAAATACCACCCCTAAGACGGTGAAATGGAGGGACTTTGTTTGTATAAAAAATCTTATTCCTCGAGTTAATAAACTTGAAACTTGGCACGAATATTTATCTAAGTAAATTATAAAGTATGGCATTTTTTTAAACTACCCATTAGAGGGGGATTGGGGGGTGTCAAAATTTGTATGGAAGAATTTTAACGAGCTGTCCGATTAATTCGAAACTTAGTATTTATACTTAAGACATAAGCAAAGCATAACGTGTATCATGGTTTTTGGAAAATGTATCCCTAACGGGGTATGGAAAAGGGGTAGTTAATTTTACAAGGAGGATTTTACTGCGTAGCATGATTAACTCGAAAATTGTTATAAATAATCTATCAGTTAAATAATGACCACCCCCAAACGATTTTTTCGTATTCCATCTCTCTGGGGGTGAAAAGCAGGGATCCAGTTTATTATGAAAAATCAATATTTATTTGTTATTTTTTCTTTTTCGTTATTATTGTTCCACTGCTGGGCAAAGGCCTCCCCATATTCTTTCTTCATTTGTTTTGTAAACCTAAAAATTGGCCCGAATACTTATTTATCTAGAAATAAATGAAAAAGATCATAATTATACATAATTTTCGAAATTTTTTGGGGAAATTACGAATTTCACGCGGACGAAGTCGCGGGCAGAAGCTAGTTTAGAATATAAGGTTCTCAATGACATGATCATATGGATCATGACGACGAACGATGTTCGGGATCCATGATTGTAAAAAAAAAACTACTTTTGTCTATTTACAGAGCGGAAGTACTTGACAAATGGAATAAGACACCTAAACCAGACACACAAAAGGAGTGGATTAAAAATATTATGTTCAACAAGTTGGTCTTATAATATATTCGACCATTATTTACATGAAGAAATATTCTATGCTCGTATGAAATAATATTGAAGAAATATTTTGTAAACAGTTAAATCCCGACGCGTCTCTTCGTCTCAGTCCCTCGTTCATATTTATTATTGTTAATAATTTGGTTGATTTGGTTAGGACCTACACGCTGATAAAGGTGCCGATTGCCTTGTTCACAAACTAAACTAAATTTAAGTTCAGTGCATCTTTTTCTTTCAATTTCATTAAGAAAAGGACAGAAGATAAATTTTAGTTCAGTCCTGTCAAATTAATCAGCGCCAGACATGACACTACTCCATACAAGTTTACACGTGATTAAAAACTTGCCTACTAAAATTAGGTCAATTTTCGATTAATGAAATAGAAAGAAAAAGATGCACTGAACTTAAATTTAGTTTAGTTTGTGAACAAGGGAATCGGCGCCAATAACATATTTGCACAGAATAAAACTAATGTTTAAATACAAATATTTTGTTTATCATTAATACAGGGTTTTGGGAATGAGGGTTTTCTGAAATGACGTTCGCTAGGTGGCAGCACTGACACGTCAGGTCCAGGCATCTGTCAAAGAGCCTATATTTTCTTTAGTCATGACGGAATGATGAACGAATGAATGAATCGAATGATGAACGTCATCATATATTTTATATTGGAAGAACTCTTGTCATAGTGGTGCCAACTGGTGTCGTAAATTTTCACGAAAACCCTCATTCAAAGAGCAGTGGAACGGCCGTGACGATATGTAGGTCGTAGGTTCGAACCCAGACAGGCGCTTTACTTTGGGTAAATAATTTCATCACCGCTGCCCTCAAAACGGTGAAGGAAAACATTGTGAGGAAACAGGAATGTTAAAAAAAAAATCGAAGACGTGTGACATCTACCAACCCGCACTGTGCCAGCGTGGTGGTTTACGGCCCACACCCTCTCACAGAGAGGAGATCTGTGTCCCAGCGAGTTACGTAATTATCGTACAACATTCTAAACATTTTTGATCGGTATGAACAGGAAGTTCGATTCCTTTTTTTTTGGATTTTCGGAAAGCAATCTATAAACACGCTTGGAACCAAATTAAACGAAGTTTTTTAAACACTGATATCTATATTATTGAAATAATTCACATTATCATAAAGTCTTCGCTTACATACTAATTATGTACATAAATATACATCTAAATAATAAGTATATCTTATAAATTACAGTGGGTACTAAAATAATTTAACCTAATACTCGATAGTGATGTTTTTCGTCTTGAGATACTCGTTGAGCGCATCCTGGCCTGGAAACGAATGATAACACACGTTAGTTAGGCATGGTAAGGTTATCAATGTCATGTCTGGTATGTACTCATTATTGATGCCAATAAACTCAATGCTTTGCTATCACTAAAAAGTAAGAAGGGAAGTAGGTGTATTTTTAATCAACTTCAAATAAGGAGACGGAAACTCAAAAGCATTTATATCAATTAAACCTTGTACAGGCACTTTTGAATTGTCAAAATTAAATAGTCTGTCAGTTAGTCGGACAGTTGAAGCTAGTAGCCCATTCCAAAACGTAGATCTATATGGAGAAGAGCGGGCAAGAAACTCCATGGACACTCTTTTAAATCAAGATATTACAAAATCCTGGGTACATTATTCTTGTAATAATCTAGATTTCATTTGCAACAGGTCGGGGTGTAGCGTTTGGTACGCGTAAATTGATCATCATCATCATTCATCCGAAAGGCGTTTACTGTCGGACATGCCTCCCCCAAATGTCCAAATTACGTTCTTAGCCAGGTTATAGGCGTGTGATACGCTTCCATACAAAGCATTAAGCTATGGTACAAGCTTTCGGAAACCGTTTATACGAGTAGTTACAGTAAGGCCCTTAGCTTGGGCTGTCCATTAATCACGTGAGGTTCGAAAGGGGGGTCCATAAAAAATCACTAAATAACACAAAGGGCACCCCCCTTTGTGTTATTTAGTGATTTTGTGTTATTTAGTAATAATATAACGTGTATTTATTTTTTCGGCAAACGCGCGATACTGAACCGAAAAGCGGCGTTACGTGTATTTATTTTTTCGTCAAACGTGTACAAAATCGAAAGCGGCTTGTAATGTGACCTTGTGTACTAAAAAACACACGTGATATAGAGGGTAGTCGTAAACCTCACCATGAATCACCAAGGGGGAGGGGAGGTTAAAAAATGCCAAAAATAACATCACGTGATTAATGGACGGCCCCTTAATGGAAAGCCTTTTCTACTTTTATTCAAAATTATGTCTTTCATAATTTATATGGGTTGTGGAGGTCAGATAGGCGGCAGTCGCTCCATGTAAAATACTGGTATTTAGTCGCATCCAGTTAGACTGGAAGCCGACTCCAACATAATTGGGATAATGCTGGCAGATGATGGTCGAGACTTGTACAGATGATGATGACTGGCTTTCAGAATAAGAGGTGATTACAGTGACGACCTAAGTGGAAAGGTATATTTTTTGGACTTAAAGAAACCAAAAAAAATAATATATAGAGATATGAATAGTCATATCTCTTGGTTTATATTGTTCTCGTAAAATACATACCTAAGTCCTTCCCAAATCCAGATTGTTTGAACCCTCCGAAGGGCGCGGCGACATCGGTCTTGTTGTAGGTGTTGACGAACACGGTGCCCGCGTCGATGCGCTCCGCGAACTGCAGCGCGCGCGACACGTCGCGAGTGAACACGCCGCTGGCAAGCCCGTATTCTGTGTTGTTGGCGCGGCGGATTACGTCGTCCATGTTTCTGTGGGAGTGGTTATTTAATTAGAACTTGTTGAAGAACGAAATTTATAACTTTTGACTTATATCTTTATTGTTTTATACGGACCAGCGCAGCGCTAGCGACGTGTATTGCAAAAGCACATTCAACTACAGGCTTATTTTTCGTAAATTGGAAGTTATCAACTGCTTACTAATATATTGAAAAATTTGGTTCTTTTACAGCACGAAGTAAGCTAATCAAAGATTATGAATGAGCAGCCGACCAATTGTGTAAAACTTAGGTGAAAAGAGCGTGGAAGAATGTCCATAGTGTTAACACTATGGACATTCTTCCAAGTAAGCTTATGACAAGTACAATGACAGCTTACTTCACCTAAGTTTTAAGGGTCGTCGCTCACTGGTCGAGGAGGCGTCGAGGCGTGGTCTCTACGTAGAATCGAGGCGCGGGCAGCTATGCTTCCTTCACACATTCCAATTCATTTAACATGTCATTGTCAGAAGATAAAGACGTACTTGCACTCGATACAAGTATAATCGCACAATATTTCGATCAATTTCACGTTGGTTTCAAAATCGTAACGCATTATTGTAATAATAAATATGTCTACGCCCGAAACAAAATGACAAAATGGCGGTGGAGTCGCGTCGCCGTCGGACACAGCGCCATCGCCGCGCCCTCAGCCTTACCGCGCCTCCGCCGCGCCCTCGGCCTCATCGCGCCCCCGCCGCGCCCTCGGTCTCACCGCGCCCCTGCCACGCCCTCGGCCTCACCGCGCCCCCGCGGCACCCTCGGCCTCACCGCGCCCCCGACGCGCCCTCGGTCTCACCGCGCCCCCGCCGCGCCCTCGGCCTCACCGCGCCCCCGCGGCACCCTCGGCCTCACCGCGCCCCCGCGGCACCCTCGGCCTCACCGCGCCCCCGCCGCGCCCTCGGTCTCACCGCGCCCCTGCCGCGCCCTCGGCCTCACCGCGCCCCCGCGGCACCCTCGGCCTCACCGCGCCCCCGCCGCGCCCTCGGTCTCACCGCGCCCCCGCCGCGCCCTCGGCCTCACCGCGCCCCCGCGGCACCCTCGGCCTCACCGCGCCCCCGCGGCACCCTCGGCCTCACCGCGCCCCCGCGGCACCCTCGGCCTCACCGCGCCCCCGCGACCTCACCACGCCCCCGCGCCCACGCCACCTCACCGCGCCCCCGCGACCTCACCGCGCCCCCGCGGCACCCTCGGCCTCACCGCGCCCCCGCCGCGCCCTCGGTCTCACCGCGCCCCTGCCGCGCCCTCGGCCTCACCGCGCCCCCGCGGCACCCTCGGCCTCACCGCGCCCTCGGTCTCACCGCGCCCCCGCCGCGCCCTCGGCCTCACCGCGCCCCCGCGGCACCCTCGGCCTCACCGCGCCCCCGCGGCACCCTCGGCCTCACCGCGCCCCCGCGGCACCCTCGGCCTCACCGCGCCCCCGCGACCTCACCACGCCCCCGCGCCCACGCCACCTCACCGCGCCCCCGCGACCTCACCGCGCCCCCGCGACCTCACCGCGCCCCCGCGACCCCGCCCTCATCGCGCCCCCGCCGCCTCACCGCGCCCCGCGCCTCACCGCATCCACGCCGCGACCCCGCGCCCCAGCACGTCGCCCACGCATGTCCGTGCCGCGACTCCAGTATGTGAGCGCACCGCCATTTATTCCTAAAGAAAACTTAGAAGCGGCGCGCCGCTTCTGCGCCCGCGCCTTGACTCTAGCTCGTGTGAGCGACGCCCCTAACAGTGAGTTTCTTACAGTACAGAATATACCCGCAGAGGATAATCTGTTGGTTCAATCAACTCGTACTATTGTAGACTGGACGATTAGTATAGGTAAACATCAAACATATATATTTATGTCGCTTACTTGCTACTAAACTTGCTGATAATCATGATGGGTCCGAACGACTCCTCCTTAGCAATCCACATGTCGTCAGCTACATCAGTGAAGACTGTTGGCTCGAAGAAGTATCCCGCGCGGTCCACTCGCTTGCCGCCTTGGACGAGAGTCGCGCCTTCTTTCACGCCGCGTTTGACGAACTGTACGGGGAAATAAATGATTAGTCCTGTAATAGTGTTTAATAACACGGCTATATTGCCCTGAAAGGTAGGTAGAGATGTAGTACATTTTGCCCGAGCTAATTAATCGAACCCAGGACCCACATTCAGCAGTAAAGTAAAGTTAGACTGTCGTGAATTTAGTGGTATCAATAAATTCACGACAGTCTAACGTTATGATGAGTTTTCGGCTTTTTAAAATATCACCACTCAAAAACTGTAAAACAACCTATATTTTCCCGAATGCCTTAACTCTAGTCTTCTCTGGGCCGAATTTTTCAATTAACTTTTATCTGAAGAATAAATATGGCGGTTTGATATTATTTTCTATACAAACCACATTTTTTTTCCCTCATTTAAGTTATTTGGAGATTGAAAAATAGCCCTTATTGGATTAGTACGTGAATAGAAGATAATTATCGCATCATACCTCAATAAGTTTATCCATATGCGCCTTATGGTTTTGTGGTCCATGTGACGTGCCTCTATGCAGCGGGTCGCCGATGCTGATCTTCTTGGTCTCGGCGACGACGCGTCGGACGAACTCGTCGTGGATCGTCTCCTCGACGAATAGCCGGCCGGCTGCTATGCAGTTCTCGCCTTTGTTGAAGAATACGGATGCCATGCCCTGATTGAAAAGAAAATAAATAATTATAACGCCATACGATCCTCAAATAACATCGTTTCGTTTTCGCAAGTTTCACAAGTTTAAAAATTCAATTCAATTCATTTATTGCATCAAATGGTAGGCACAGACGCCAGCACAACAAGTTACTACAATCTGTCAAATTTCTTTAATGTATTTTCAACTTTATCACTAAAGCATAAGGTTCAAAGTTGATTGAGAAAATTTGACAGTTTCGGGTAGCTTGGTGTGGTGGCGTCTGCACATGAAGTTCTTATAATAAAATATTTAGTAACACAGATTTCATTCATTCATTTCATTTCATTCGGTCGCAGTCTTTAGTCTGCTATTATACTGAGATAAAATTAGCAAGTTTGACTGTCGTCTTCGAAATATTTACGTAAGGTGACCTGACCCATGAAGATGATGATGGCGGGATGAGTTTGACGCCTACAGACAGAATTGGTCTCCACATTTGCTCAAGTGCAATGGGACAACATAGGCTAAAAATGAATAATATTATAATAATAACTTATTATTTCCACACATTGAGGGGAAGACCCTACCTGGGATAATGACCACTAATTCATGAAACAAAATTTGGTCGCCTGAAATGTAGACCTAGTGGGATTGTTATAAAGATCAAGTTTGCTTACATTTCTGACAGCCTTGTCGAGATCACAGTCTTCGAATATAACTAGCGGTGACTTGCCGCCCAGCTCCAGGGATACTTTCTTCATGTTTGAAGCTGCACATGATTTCATAATGGTTTGACCTGAAATAAAAACAAATGGATATTAATTTTGATTCGGTTTATTTTAGTTCATCTTCTTAGCTGACAGGACACGCAGGACATGATATTAAGGGCGTTTGTGCACTACAAGGAATTTTACTGTCCGGCAGTCCGATTTTTTACGGTCCCATATGGCACGACATAATAAAAAAATAAAATCGGACTGCCGGGCAGTAAAATTCCTTGTAGTGCACAAACGCCCTAAGTGTCCCATCGATTTTTATTTTGTCTCTCCCACGTTTTCTCATAACACATTTGACATTGGCAGAATTGTCGACATCGGCACCTTTGCCATTGAGAAAAATAGAATAGAAGTGTCCTATCGTTTGTAGAACAAACAACAACTAAATTTTAGTTTTCTGTTGGACATTCGACAAAATATGTTAACATGATCATGCTCGGTTTTCTAGTAGTCCGCCAATTTATTTCCCTTCAAGTTCAATGCAAAGTCCAGTCAAACGACGCATCTATTTTTTTTTGCCGACGAAAGTGTCCTCCCGCAGGCGAAAATGGAATGCATGCAAGACTAATTTTTTTTTTATATTTCGTAGCATCTAAACGGCTTTATATATTTTTGTGTTTTATCGCGTATAGCATGTTTGGCCTTTACTCTTGCTTTGAAATCCACAAGTTTAGCAATCAACCTCAATTATTGTATTAGCCCTGATGTCTATTTGCCTCTTCATGACTGCTTTGCTACGGGAGAAATCTGCGTGTGTATTGAGTACATACCGATCTCCGTGCTGCCAGTGAAGCCAAGTTTCCTGACCAGCGGATGGTCAGCGAGCGCCTGCCCCGCCAGCGCGCCGCTGCCCGGCACGATGTTGATGACGCCGGGCGGGATGCCCGCGCGCACCGACAGCTCCGCGAACTTCAGCGCCGTGAGGGGACATACCTGTGGGAGAGGAAGGAGTTACATTGTGGGTTTAATACATGAGCTATAAGTAAAGTAACTGCTGTTTACTGCAGCTAAATACGATCCAAATGTATGTTCAGTTACATAAGTTGTATACTTAATACCAGACACACGGGTCGATCTATCAGGTTAAGCTGCGCTTGCCGCGGTTGGTCCGGGGATGGGTGACCATCTTCTCATATCAAGAACCCTCCGTGCCTCGGAAAGCACGCTAAGCCGTTGGTCCCGGTTGTCATTCGTGGATCTTTGACAGTCGTTACGGGTAGTCAGTAGCCCGAAAGTCTGACAACCAGTCTTACCAGGGGGTATCGTATTACCCGGTAACTGAGTTGTGAAGGTCAGATAGGCAGTCGCTCTATGTAAAATACTGGTACTCAGCTGCATCCGGTTAGACTGGAAACCGACCCCAACATAGGTGGGAAAAGGCTAGACAAATGATGACTTATTGCTCACAGAGTCACAGCTAAAGAATTTTAACATGTATAGAAGACTAGCTTCCGCCCGCGGCTTCGCCAGCGAGTTATGTCGAAAACAACTATCCTATGTCCTTCCCCGGGATGCAATCTATCTCTCTGCCAAATTTTATCGATTTCCGTTCAGTGGTTTAGGTGTGAAAAGGTAACATACAGACAGACTGTGTGAATGATATGATTAGAAAGGGGTTAATAATCCTCTACTTTTATCAACACTCAAAATGTTATGCAAATAAGGCATATTTTATTTGGTTGCTAAGGGTCTGTACTTACAGCTGCGGGTTTCATAACGACGGTGTTGCCAGCAGCGAGGCAGGCGGCCATCTTCCACGACAGCATCATTAAAGGATAGTTCCACGGAGTGATCAGTGCGCACACGCCGATCGGCTCTTTTCTTGTCATAGCCAGATTCCTGTAGAAAGAATATCGGTTGGAATTTATTTTTGAACTTTAGGCGCGTTGGGCATTTTTTGAGATGGGGAAAGAACCATTGAACTCGCGCCACTGTTACCGTAAGCGACACCGCGCGTGTTTTGTTTATAAGACGATTAAAAAAATACCCGCTTCGGATGTGTTCGGCTGTCCTCGGGATGTAGGTCTCTCACTCGGTTTTAATCTATATCCGATATGTCAGTGAGTTTGTGTTTTGTTTTCACTTCTGTCGGCACTCCCGGAGTGCCACTGTTTTTTTCTTCATCATACCATAACATCACGCCTGTTTTCTCGAAGGTATAGGCAGACGTGTATTTACAATATACCCACATTTCGCCAGTTATGTTAAGAACTTAAGACCCATAAAAAAAGACAATAAAAGAGACCCATAAAAGGGAGCGAAGGCGGGGCATGTTATACACAGCATAATCAGCTTGTCACGTGGGCGCAGTGTGGGTCGGTAGATGTCACATTTCTTTGAATTTTTGGTTATAGGAAATGCCGGTTTCCTCACGCTATTTTTCTTCGCCGTTTTAGGAGCACTGGTGATGAAATTAAATAAGCAAAGTGCATGCTTGGGTTCGAAGTCACGATCTACAACTCGTAAGTCGGGGCCGATGCCACTGGGCCGCCACTGCTCTTGATTTACATAATGTACACAAAAAAGTCTACACAACTCTACTAGAAAATCTAGGTATGCGTATATATGTTTACATTCCATTGGATCAGAATACCTACAGATTTAAAAATAGAAATATTTGAATGCATAGGAGAGCATGTTTAGTATCTATCACTAGCTCAATTGCAGTATATTTTTGTACATGCAGCTTCGTGTAAAACAACACGGGAAGACTGGTAAATACACTTGATTTTGAAATTATCGTGCATTTTTGCTTTTTATTTATTACTAGTGACGCGCCCTTGCTTCCCATGTGGCGAAATGTCAAAACTTCGAGATTTCTGTGCTATACATCCAAATTAAATATTAATTATTTATTATACAAGAGTGAAAACCTTCCGGAATAAATTCTCTACATGATGGCGAAATCCGCATCAAAATCCGTTGCGGAGTTTAGAAGGACAATGCGGTCACACAGACAGACACGAGAGCGAAGCGACTTTATTTTGTAAATGTAGATTTTTTTATTGGGAAAATAATGCCTTTTACGAATTTCCATCTCTACCTGTTGGGTCTAGCATGGTTGATCGGTATGGTGGAGCCCTGTATCTTGTCGCACCAGCCGGCGAAGTAGCGCCACGTCTCTATGGACATGCCGACGTGTGTCTTGAGAGCGAGCGTGTAGACTGCGCCTGAGTCTATAGTCTCGATCGTGGCGAGCTCTTCTTTGTGTTGCTCCATTAGGTCAGCTAGTCTGTTGGGACAAGAAGTTAATAAGTATTTCAAAATTTTAACCAAATATACCATCGAGGAAACTTACATCTATACACTGTAAGGGCTATTCTCACTTGAAGCGCTCTGCCGCTATAGTAACGCTTGCTAACAGATGTGGTCATCGTGTGCACAGGATTTTGTTTTCAAATTGGGTAAGTTTCCTCGATGGTACCATAATGCATGTTTATCTTTTATCTGCAGATTACGGCGGTTTGGCATTTTATTTCCCTTTACTTATAAGTTATAATCGTTGTGTAATCTTTACATAGCGATTATAAGGCGGATTTTCTATGCAAAAGCAAACCGTCATATTTACTCAGCAGATAAATGTTATCAGACGACTAAAAAATGGGTCCTAAATGGTGGAACTTACTAAATTGCCAATCCTCAAAGTTTGCATGAAAAAATTAAATATATTAATAATTATACCGATTAGTAGCAGATAAAATGGCAACTGTGTAATCACAATTAGCTCATAATGTTCCCAACTCTGGGACACAGATTTCATCTCCGTGAGAGGGAGTGGGATGTAATCCACCACGCGGGCTCAGTGCGGGTTGGTAGATATCACATGTTTTAAAATTTTTGGGTCTCGGACATGCCGGTTTCCTCACGATGTTTTCCTTCACCGTTTTAAGAGCAGTGTTGATGAAATAATTTACACAAAGTATAGCGTCTGTCGGGGTTCGAACCTACGACCTACAACTCTTAAGACGCGACTATTACCAAGAGGCCACCACTACTCTAAACAACTACCTATGTAACAATAATAATTTATTAAAAAAATGTTTTTATATTGAAATATTTAAAATGATGTGAAGAGGTATGTGTTTATTATAAAAATGAATAAATAAGAATAATAATAAATACTTACTTGAACAACAGCGCCCCCCTCTCCCTGGCACTGATCTTCGACCACTCTCCTTCATCAAACGCTTTCTTCGCAACCTTAACTGCTTTATCGACATCATTTACCGACGCGCTCTGCACCTTACATATCACGCTCTCATCCGTAGGATTGATCAACGTTAACGTCTTCCCGCTATCAGAATCCACGAATTTACCACCAATAAACAATTGAGTAGGGAATTTAATCTTCATTTTATTACACTCCATTTCTACCCCATCATAGACAATTTCTTGTTTCGCTGAGCCACCTCTAGATTTAAATACAGCTATGTTATAGAATTCTTCGAACATACTGTTCATGTATATGTCTTCGTTTTGCAGTTCCAGATTAGCTAAGTCTTTGATCTCTTCTACTAGTCTGACGACGTCCATGGAGCCCGCTCCTGATGAGAAGAAATCTGTGTCGTCATCGATGTCGATTCGAAGGATAGCCTTCCATATGTCGCGGACGTTTTCTACGAATTTTTTCTCTTCGGCTGTCAGTTCTAGTTGTACTCTATCTTCGTTGGCTTTGAAGAAGTTTTGCGCGGCGATCATTTTGCCGTTAAGTTTCAGTCTTTTTATGTTTAGCTGTAATGAGGAATTAATATGATTTTAGAATATGAGTAAAGAGAGTGCATCGGGCATTTGATTTATGAAAGCATTTTTTAAGTCTTTGATTAAAACAGATTTAGAAATTTTAAACCCATAATATACATAATTAACAAGAATATTATCAATCAGTTGCTTTTTCTCATATTGAGCAGGAATGGCTGTCGAGAATTTCGGACCATCGATCTCAAGTTTTTTTACAATATTATCCCTAGTGCCAAACAGAAATAGAAAAATGGATCTAAATCCCTTTACTTAGAGCTAGTTTTATCTAAAAACACACCGAAACTTTGTCGGTCAAACATTAATTTAATGTATTTTTAATATATTTTTTTAATTCAACATACCTTTACTCCATCATTAGCAGTAATAAGCAGACCAGCATCGTGCACCACAGCTGGTTTATTCAACCCTTTAATAACTAACGCGTCGCCCTTCGTCTCATACTCGTCGACCCATAGAGACGAGCCATAGAACTTGACCTCTATGGTCTTGTCACTGTCCTCTTCGACGCCTTCTTTAGTCTGTGGTTTTATGAATGTGGTAGCCCCGGGGGAGGAGTCGAGGCCTCGGATGAAGTTATGGAGGGCTACTCCGCCTTTTGACCAGTTGATCTGGAAAATAAAGTTTGAATTAGTACCCTTTGTATTTTTTAGAATAGAATAATTGTTTATTGTTGCTGTTAACAAATAGAGTTGGTCAAAATTATAAAATTACCTCCACAACATATTTTTATTTCTTAATTTACTATTGCTATAAATGGACAGTGTTTTGCAATAAAGACGAAATTGCTTTGACCAAAAAGCTTTGTGTACCATGTATGTATTTAGTTTACGTAATCATTATATCTGTACTAGCAGCGCCCCGCGGTTTCATCTGCATAAGTGTCGATCCCGTGGAAATATCGGGATAAAATCTATCCTATGTCCTTCCCCGGGATGCAATTTATCTCTCTGCCAAATTTTATCGAAATCCGTTCAGTGGTTTAGGCGTGAAAAGGTAACACACAGACAGACAGACAGATTTATTTTCGAATTTTTAATATTAGTATGGATTGAAACTGCTGTCTAAGGTCACTGATACGCCAAGAAACAATTAAATAGGTTAATTACAAGCAAGTCGTTTATTCAGACTAAAGATATGAAAAAGTGGTGCGTAGCTCGATTACGTCAACACAAAAAACAAAATTATATTGGATAGAGATAAAAAGTGGAATTTAATAACGGGAAAGTTATACATATACGAGTAGATGGAAAACAATACCAAAAAACAAATGAACGTACAGTCCGTTCAGTTATTTTACCTCTGACAGCAGCAAACTAACAGGAACCTTATTGTAACGACATTAAAGATCACAGTGATTTTGACAGACCTGTCAGCGGGAGCAATCCAACAGCCACCTTATTGAAATTAGAATAAAGATCACTGTGACGTCGACAGTGACGCAAAATCAGAGGTATAAGAACTGTAATAAAAATATTAGAAATTGGTTGTTACCTGATGGGTCTCTGGCTTGAACAGGGCCGGGTCGTAAGTGGCGCCCTCTTCAGTTTGATTGATTCTAGGCGCGACATTGTTTGCTACCATGTTCACAGCCTCCGCTAAAGCTTTGATACCTGTTAACAAAGAGATTTGTTACTATGTTGGCCATTGTACATTTTGTTTGGCTAGAAACCACAAAAGTAACGGAAGTGCTATTCTGAAGTGAGCTGTCACTTCACGTGATGCTTAGGATTAATATTACTTCGTACGCAAAATACGCGCATTGACGTGGAGTTGCAGATACCAGCCCGTATTACCTATTACCTAGCTCACTTCAAGCACTTCACCTAAGTTTTCATGGTCAGCCGGTCGATTCTGTAAAAATCTCACTGTGAAAACGTAGGTGATGTGACTTTGTTTTTGCTAGGAATTGACACTATGGAGAGCTCACTCCACGCTTACTTCACCTAAGTTTTCATGGTGAGATAGTTACAGAATCGCACTGCAGATCACTACAGAATAGATCAGCTACATTTATTTGGATTTCGAAGCTAATGCGAACTCATGGGTGTCTTAAAAGTTTACTAATATGGGAATATTATGTTAAGAAGGTCTACTTGTATCCTGATCTTATTTTTTTCATAACCAGATAACTTTCTATTCTATTCTATTTTTGAGGTTCTGGCTCCATCGGTTACGTTCGATGATTTTGCCAATGTCAAGGTATGAGAAGATAATGATCGTAAACTTTTACACAACTATTGATCAGTGTTTGTAGCGGTGGCATCCATGAATCCCCATGCTAAAAAAGGACAAAACATTTTTTTTTATATTAGATGTAAAACGTCACAAAATAAATGTTAGAACATTCAGTAAATATATAATAAGTAAATATATAATAAGTAAATATATAATAAGTAAATAGGAATATCAACTATAACTGGATTTTATTAATGCTAATGAATTTATAAAGGATTTTAACTGCAGGGGTATGGGCTAGAGATAATAGGAAAGGAATGTTAATTGGGCGGGGAAAATCAGGAGGGAGTATGTCGTAAAGGGGAGTGGTTAAACGAGGACAGGAAAAAAACAAGTGCTCCAGAGTACCCTCATCCAGACCGCATTGACACAGAGAAGAGTCCCTCACGCGGATTTTGGCCAAAAAAACAGGAGTGCAAACAAAACCAAGTCGGAGCCTAATTATAACAGAGGTGGCTATTTTACTAGAAAATTTGAGTTTGCTGAACCAACAATTAGATGGAATGGATGGTTGGATAGAGCCATAAAATCTACCCTTCAATAATCGCGTTTTTTGCCAATGATCATTCCAATCCTTCATCATTTCGGGTTTAACAAGACAGCGCAGATCTCGAGGATAGCAAGACGAATGAGATTCGATCCCATTGCGAGTAGCTAGCTTGGCTATCGAATCCGCTTTCTCATTATCAGCAATTCCAGAGTGGCTGGGGATCCAAGCCAGAGCAATCTCTATGCCTAAACAGTGGCATCTATACAGGAGTTGTTTTATCTTTAAGATAAGGGGAGAATTGTTACGAGAGCGAAAAGGCGATTTTATTAAATCCTGTAGACAGCTAAGAGAATCCGAGAGAATAAGGCTTTTGTTGAGTCCATGTGATTCAATGTAGGAGACTGCTTCTAAAAGAGCTATTCCTTCCCCTGTGTATATAGAGCCAAGAGCAGAACTACGAAAATTAAGAATAATTTTGTATTTTGGGATCCATACAGCTGATCCCACATTACTATTATCGGACAACTTAGAAGCATCTGTAAATAACGTCAACCAATTGTGCCAGTCTTCTGCCAGTATTCTATTGAATTTGACATTAGCAGCAGGGTCATGCTTGGATATACCAAAGTTAAAGATAATTTTTGGTTGGAAGAGCAAGGAATCAAAATTTACTTCAAATAAGGGGTTTTTATCTAACTGGACTAAGGAAATGTTCAAATTATTAAATTTACTGAAGCTGTTAACGAGAAGTGGGGGATTTTTATGAGACCAATAGCGAGATGTTAAGATTAACTGAGAAAGTGTACGAAGAAGAGGGAGTAGAGGATGACATTTATTCTGGATGACTTTATAAAAAAATCTGTCACAGAGATATTGTCTACGTAAGTGAAGGGGCGGCTCTAAACATTCTACCTGAAGGGCATTAATAGGGGAGCATTTCATAGCACCCGTGATAATACGCAAGCACTTGGATTGAATCCTGTCCAGTTTGGCTAGGGCTATTTTGTTGCATGGTTCCAACAGAAAGATTCCATAGTCAAAGTGACTACGAACTATGGCGTTATATAGGATTTTTTGAGAGGTTGGATGAGCTCCCCAGCGAACTCCAGAAAGGGCACGTAAGACATTAACGCCTCTTTCACATTTTTTTAAGATGTAATCTAGATGGTAGAGACCAGATAATTTTGAGTCAAGAATGAGGCCAAGAAATTTAACTTTGTCACGGATCAAAATGGGTTCATTTTCAACATACAGGTTAATAAGGGGAATATTACGCTTGCGAGAAAAGACAACCGCATTGCATTTGGAGACTGACAAACTTAAGCCGTGATCGGTCAGCCACTGGTTTAAGTAGAAAAGGGCAGAATTTAAGCGAGATGAGGCATCTGAAAGGGCAGCTGAATTAAAGTAGAGAGCAATGTCGTCGGCATATTGTAGGATTTTGCAGAAACAACTCACTGAAGATTCCAAATCATGAGTGTATATATTATAAAGGATGGGGCTTAAGACCGACCCCTGGGGTAAACCCTTCCACACTATATGTGATGGGGAGAGGTAGTTTTGATGACGGACAGAGATAGAGCGGGACATGAAGAGACTACAAATGATGTTGACCATCCTCACAGGGATACTCAGCTGTATCATCTTTTGCCTGAGTATTGGAAGTTGGACATTATCATAGGCTGAAGCTATGTCTAAGAAAACACCGAGAACACTTTCATTATTGGAAAAGGCGATGCGGACATCAGACATGAAGACACTTAGGCTGTCCAGAGTTCCCATGCCTCTTCGAAAACCGAACTGAGAACTGGATAAGAAGCCTTTGGTTTCTAAGATCCATTCAAGTCGATTCTTGATGAGATTCTCCATAATTTTAGCCAAGACAGAAGAGAGGGCGATAGGACGATAGGAAGTAGAATCTTTTGGGTCTTTCCCAGGTTTCAAAATTGGGATGATTATTTGGGATTTCCAAGACTCTGGAACTTGGCCAGTAACGAAAAAGGAATTGATTAGGTTCAGAAAGATTAGTTTACAGTCAGAAGAAGATTTGGAAATAAAGGAGTAGGGTATTCCATCGACCCCCGGAGCAGAATCCCGGAGATGATCTAAGGCACAAATAAGTTCTGAATAAGAGAAAAGGTCATCAAATCTATCAGATGTAGTAGGAGGAGGAGGATCTATAATGGGAAGGCACTCGAAGCTAGGAACAAAGGGGGGGGCTAATTTGGATATAAAGTCTTCCAACCAGGTACTGCGGTCATTGGTAGAAACATCGGGTGAGTGGCTGTCACAAGCTCTGCGGAAGATTTTAATTTTTTTCCATACAAGGGAAACTGGAGTGCGCGGGGACAGTGATTCGCAAAACTTGAGCCAGCCACATCTTTTCTTTCTTGCCAATAACCTACAAGTAGTTGCAGAAGTCTTTTTAAAATTTAAATAGTCGGGCATATTTATACTAGAGGAAAAGGTGTTTTCGGCTTCTTTCCGTTTACGGACGCCATCAGTGCATTCAGCATCCCACCAAGGTGGAGAAGGTATCAGGTGACGGGCAGAGTTTTTTAATGGGATTGAAGAATTGGCCGCTCTCAACAGGCACTCAACAAAATCACTGTATAGAATTAAGGAGTTGGATGAATTTATCTGGGGAAAATTTTGAAGTTCTGCATCCAAATTGGACAAGAACTTAGACCAGTCAGCTTGGGGTAGGCGATATTTTTGTAGGGGTTGGATGTCAGGAGAACGCGGATGAGTACTTGGAAAAGAAATTAGGATAGGAAAATGATCACTCCCATATGAATTTGGGAGAACAGACCAGGAAAGAGTAGATACTAAGGATGGGGAAGAAAAAGTAAGGTCAGGAACACTAATATTTTGGTTAGGAGAAACCCGACGGGTAGCAGATCCATCATTAAGAACACAAAGGTTGCGATCATCTAAAAGGTCTAGCAAAAAGCTGGAGGAGGGGTCATTACAGTGAGAGCCCCAAAGGGTATGACGGCAATTAAAATCACCTAACACAATCAAAGGGCCAGGAATAAAAGAAAGGATAGAGTTAAATTCAGACAATATATTAGCATTGGGATGGGGAATATAGGCAGATACATAGGATATATCCATGGCTCTAATGGCCACAACATGTAGACCAGGGTCATGATGGGGAAGAGGAATCTCGGAAAAAGTGATAGATCTGCTAACCAATAGGGCGCAACCCGCCCATCCGTCATCTCTATCGTCCCGAAGACATGAATAACCAGGAACCCTAAAGAGAGATCCAGGCTTGAGCCACGTCTCCGACACAGCAAAGACAACGGGTTTATATCTATTTATAAGATAGATTATGTCGTGTTTCTTCCTGCGAATGGATCTACAATTCCACTGAAGGATTTTGTCCATTTTGGTGAATCCAGGTTTCGAGGAGTTGTTGAACTAATATGATGACATTGTTCGGTATTGCATCACTAAATTTAGACAAAATGTTAATAAGTGAGCAAGTTAGGAGCTCTATCAAGTTGTCATTAAGAGTGGGAAGGGGAGTGGTTTCAATGTAAGGGGAATTCAGAGCACAGCCATTAGGCTGAGAAGAATTAGGTGTATTGACTATCGATTTATGGGCTCGAGTATCATATGACTTGCCCAATTCTGGCCTAGGTCTTGGGGAACGAAAAACCGTCTTGGTGTAGGATGTTTTAACAGGGGATGCATATGGAGAAGAAGTAGGAGTGTTAAGAGGGGGTGAGAAGAGAACGGGTTCAGAAGGGTAACCTTGAGGAAGTTTGGATTGGGAGGGACTTGCTGTAACATTGGAGTATGGCAATTTACGGGTACGGGGAAATCTTGCTGATGCCTCACGGTAGCTTAGATTTTCTTGAGACATTACCATTTTAATTGACTTCTGTCTTGAGTGTTCAGGGCATTTAAAATCAGTGGCCTTATGGCTTCCACCGTCACACAAAAGACATGAGACCTGTGAGTCGGGAACATTACAGCTATCTCCAGGATGAGGTTGAGCGCAACGGTAACAGCGCGATTTAGATCTGCACTGATTGCTTATATGGCCAAATCGTAAACAGTTGCGGCATTGGATAGTGGGGAGTTCATAGATTGAGACAGGAAGAGAAACATTATAACAGAAGACTTTCTCTGGGAGAATTTGGCCAGAGAAAGTAAGCACCACAGTCGATGAAGGGGACCAAGTAGCGGAATCCTCTTTTTTGTTTTTAAAATTAAGCCTTCTAGCCCTAACAACTTCTCCACAATTTCGAGGGGTTTCTATACCGAAGACTAGCTCCTCTAGTGTCCAGTCCGTAGGAATATCCCTAACAACTCCCATGCGACTCACGAGGAAGCGAGGGATAGATGCAGAGTAATTATATTCAGCTAAGATGGGATTGCTAACAAAGTTGTTGGCATCACTTAATGTTGTAAAATCAACAGACATCCTGTTACGGCCCAAAGACCTGACACTGCCTTGAACAACACCTTTAAAACCTTTCTTAAATATAAATTGGGCAAACTTAAGAGAGTTTAAGGTTAGGCCTTGTTTAGGATCTGTTTCCACCCTAGAGACAAATACCGTGAAGGGAGCTCTGTCACTCTCATTATAGAGCATTTTGGAATCGTTCTCGAAACCTGGCTTAATAAACACGGACTGAATTGAATCAGACGGCGGCTTATTTCTTTTCGCGTCAACAACAGAAAACTCAGGACTTCTGGGGCGCTTTCTAACGTCGGGTCTCATGCAATCAGAGTTTTGGGAACACTCCATCACCTCCATAATATCTGGAGGAATGCCTCCACCCCCATCAGGGGGTTCCTCGGCACTCATTTCCTTAGGAAATGAGTGCCAAAAGGCTTAAAATACCAACCTTATACCCACACCAAACCACACAGAACAATCACAACACTATAAACAGATTTCAAATAGATTTTGATATCAAAAAAGAATGAGGTTAAGAAACGCGTGCTTAATCTCACCAAGACAATAGCAAAATCCCAGATAACTTTTAATCGAGGAATAAAATTGACGTTTGACAGTTTTTGTAAGAAATAACTGTCAAAATTTCAAAATTATTCCTCGAATAATGTTATCAAATGATCGAAAAATCAGCCCTAAGAGTCGAGAGTCTGACGGGTGTGTATCTTTTCGCCACGACATCCATTGTCGGATAATTTTGCTGATGCGAGAAAAGAAAAAGAACAATTCTAATTGAATATAATATCTTACCTTCAGGATACAAGTATTTGTTGTAGATGGAGTCGACGGTATCTTCAGTGCCAGCAGGGAAGCTCTTCTGCAGCAGAATGGGGCCGGTGTCCAGACCGTCGTCCGCCCAGAAGATGGACAGGCCGCAGGTTGTGTCGCCTTCTATTAGGGTCCTGTAGGATTTAAGATAGGCTTTAGCATAATAGGTGATGCTTATAATTAAGTTGTGTATGTGGCTAAATACAGATCTTGTACATCAATTCTGTCTGTATATGCTGGCGAGGCTCAATGCGCTGGGGCGCATGCACTCATTATTTTGGTTAGGGGGGCAACTCGTCCCAGTTTGAAACTGGGACCAGGGACCAATTCCACCTTTTCTAATTTGTTTAGGGGGCAACTTGTCCCACTTTGAAACTGGGACCAGGGACCAATTCCACCTTTTCTAATTTGGTTAGGGGGCAACTCGTCCCACTTTGAGACTAGGACCAGGGACCAATTCCACCTTTTCTAATTTGTTTAGGGGGCAACTCGTCCCACTTTGAAATTGGGACCAGGGAACAATTCCACCTTTTCTAATTTGGATCGGCAAGTAACCGAAAACAGGAAGAAGAAACAGGGTGGCAGGGAAATCGACGCGCAAACTGGTATCATGAATTCATAAAATGATTTGAAAAAAAAATTGCTGTTCAGTACATTTTGACTGCAGGCGCATACGCACACGTAATGCACTTTTCTATGAAACGGCAGATATTTTTTTGTGATAACCGATGAAAAATTTCGTGGCTAGGGGGTCTACATAGAATCATGTGCTGAATTCTTGGTTTCAGTTTGCGCGGCGATGTATGCCTGTGTGTCTTTAGTGTTTCGAATGCCCAAAGCGGTTGAATTGAAGTTAACCGCCGCTACTTTTAACCTTTTATCACCGTATGGTCTAATAACTTTCCCCGTAATGAATATAGTTTTATAGCGAGTGAACTCATCAACGTTGGCAGGCTTTTTACATTCTTTGAACTAGCGATGTTGTTATCCAATTACAATCAGACAGATAATTGACTCCGATTAACCAATTTATAAATAAAAAATAAATGTAGCGTGGCTCTTGAAAATTGCTAAACAAGAATAATATGCCTAAATTACCTAATTATTAACCTCGATAGGAAACAAGTGATTAGTTTACTACATACGATGCAACGTTCTATAATTTGAGTAATTTTGTAGCTAATACTGGGTTGTAAACACGCAAGCATGACTAAATAGAATTAGCAAAGTCCTTTGTAAAGTTGTCCATAAAATTGGCAACGAATATTTATGATTCTCGTGTATGGCATGAGTGATTGTAGGACTCATTGGAAACATTTATACCCTAATACTATTTTTTACAGTCACGTAGACAATTTGCAAATGATGTGGCAACAAAATTGTTTTCTTCTAAGAGCATTCTCAATGAACACTAAGGAACATTTCAGGTTAAGATTATCATGCATTGGTCACGTATATCTAAACAAATACCCAACAAGTGCTTGTCGCTACTGGCAAAAATTATACGATAACGTATAAAATGTTATCGTAACAAAAACCACATTCTCTGATATTGTTAGGACCCGACAAAACCTCGCTTCATGCAAACTTTTTGCTTATTTAACTACCTCATTTATTCTGCCCACTCAATTTTCTAACACGAGAAGGTAAATGGCAAAAACGCCCCATAATAATATAATTTAACTTGATTAGTATAAAACGGTGTCATTACAGAAAATAAGCTACCTCGCGGAAAACCTCAAAGACCGCAGCAAATTGAAAATTCTAGACAGGGTCGGGAATGTAAAATACCGTTTTCCTATAATTTACTGCACCGGTTTAAGTTACCGACGGAACAAAAAGTTACCGATAAGACAAGTCTTTCCTCTGGTGCAGAAAAACAGCCATTTTTATTTTATACTAGCTTCTGCTCGCGGCTTCTCCCGCGTGGTTATCGAAAATCATCGAACGGAACGTGCTACCGGGACAAAAAGCCTATATCCTTCTCCAGGATGTCATCTATCTCTGGCAAATTTTATTGAAATTTTAGTCGTGATGAGGTAGCACATATACACAAGAGTTACTTTTGTATTTATAATATTATAAGTAGGTACCTTGTATGGACTATCACTTTAAAATCTTTACAGCAAACTCTCGAAGGTGAAAAGTCTAGATAAGAGTCGGGAATGTGAAATATCGGGTTCCTATAATATACTGGTCGTTGCTGGTAAAAAAAATCGAAGACGATCATTTGAAGAAAGGAGGCCTGTGTGTGTCCCAGCAGTGGGAACATTATATGCTGATTATGCTCAAGCTTGTTAAAAGGAGATGTCCGCTTTTTGTATGGACGTTGGTTTTTTATTCCAAGAAAAATCTAACCAGCATCAAACTCTGTTCAATTAAATACGACAAAAATATGGAACTCAGAACTACTGAAATAATATTTTTAAACCCCTCCATTTAAGCGAAAAATCATAAAATAATAATTGATGTTATTTGTAGTTGGCAACCCTAATAAATACTCCGTCACTCTGTGACAATGTCATATTTGACATGATTTTTCAGCTGTCACTGGCGTTAGAGATGTGCCAACTCAGGATAAGGTTACTCGGATTGAAATTCATGTGACTCGAGTTGAACTCGAGTTACGGAACTCTGGTAAATGGATGAAATTGAACGAATTATTGTTTTTTCACCTCTGTTTCGCGACGATTTTTTTTTTATAGATTCGCAAGGAAACGTATATTGAGACTATTTTAATTATTTAAAATACAATTTCAGTAGAATTTAAATATAAAATTAGGTTCAAATACATGCCAAACCAGAGACGTCAATCACGTACTCGCTTCTTCATTAATTACCGTGGCAATCTAATTCAACTCGATCGCGGCATCTCAATCTGAGCGCAACTTGAATAATCGAGTTAGCCATACATAGCTGGCGTCACCAGCTCAAAGTGTTATCGATTCTTGCCGAAAAAGATCCTTAGAAGATTAGATGTGTTGATGATGTTTAGTCCATTTTATGAAAATCAAGAAAGATACCTTAATAAACGATTTCTCATCAGTAAAATCAGGGATTTTTTTAGTTCAGGGAATTCGTTAATAACAAATTAAGTACCATATAAAGAGTATTCGGTATAAAACAAGACATTTATTTTCTTAATGATTTTACATAAAAAAGTTTAGAAAATAAATAATATATCTTATAGTCTCAATAGAAAACACAAATGTTGATTTTCTATGCTAAAAATTGATTAAAAAAATCGATTGTTTTCGCCCGATAAAACGATTAATTGAGGTCAGATCGCCATCCCTACCGGCTCCATGCGTCATTCGTCCGACGTCATGCTCCTACATCAAAAATTGATTGACGTTGATGCTCACTGCCAGTAATGACAGTTCTCCTGTGTCAATTTTGACAAGTTTACTTTTTTTTTAGGTGTGTTCATTTTATTATTCTAGATAATTAGAAGGTTTGTTCGTTTTAGATGTAAATTCTCACGAAAACAAAAAACGATTTTTCTCAAAATTGGAGGTCTTTAAAAATGTATGATATAACTAGAACGACTAGTTTTAGGGATGTCTATCCAAATATATTTAACTTACTCTGGTTGGAATTATTAAATAATAAAAAACCATTTCTGGACATGTCCTTTACGACAAGCAATTATTTAAGAACAAAAAGGAATGTGCCCTGCTGGCTGATAGTATGTCATGCTCACACAAATGTCTCGCTGACGGTGGCATGTGTGTTGGATCATTTAGCTCCCTTCAAAATGGTTGAGCTGAATGGTGCTGATCTATGCGTCATGTTCGTGAACGGGCGCCGTCAGTTGGGGCTGGTCATCTCTTAGATGCCTCGGCTTATTTTTAATTATTTTAATTTTGAATTGTTTTCTTACTATTTGCTGTACTCTGGACGCTTTTAACGCGTACGTCTTTTTTACATCGTTCTCACATATAAATTCACATTAATGATGTAACTAATATTTTTGTAAAAATATAATTTAAAAGAGTGTCCATGGAGTTTCTTGCCCGTTCTTCTCCATAGGTACCTACGCTTTGGAATGGGCAACTAGCTTCATATTTTCTGACTGACCGACTTTTTGACAATTCAAAAGTGCCTGTAAATGGTTTAATTGAAATAAATGCTTTGAGTTTGAGTTTTTTATTCGATACCAACATTTCTACTTAAAATCTTCATAGGAACAGTTGCAAACTCGCAAAGGTAAGCAAGCCTAATCGATTCTACATACAAGGAATTATAGTAAATGTGAGAATCGATGTTGTAGCGTATAGGTAATCAATTTTAATGTGCTGCAGCCTGTTGCAATGTGCATGCAATCGATCTCGCGACTCGTAATTACATAACGTTAAAGTTCCGATAGAACGTGTTCCGAGCTGTGATGACATAGTGAAGACCGTTTCATCATTGGACATGGTATAGCGTCTAGATAACGTTGCGAGAGGCAGATTTTCTTGTTCCATTAAAATATTACATAGTTAAGTATGATGGGATTATTTTTTTTTTCAGGATGGGAAATCATCAAATGACCCCTCCCGCACTGGGTGGAGCGGAATGGAGTGTCAGACTCTTACTGACTAAAACCCACCCGTGTTCCTTCCTTAGCCCTTTATGTTCCGGGCCAGCGGTAACCCTTTCGGACAATCCCGCTGACCAAAGTATGATGGGATGGGATCACTTGGGTTATATATTTTTCCTTTTTTTTTAAAGCCATTATCTTTACTTAGTTGTATTAATTTATTTTATTTATATTTAATTACAAGTAACAAAGGACTCAAATATGTTAGTAACAATATTTCTTAACAACTACGTTAGTAAATTTAACCTACACACTTAACGTAACACTGCAATATTGTTCATGCAAATCCCTGCTACAAGCTCAACACCGATGAGGAAAGTTTGCAGCAGTGATTCACACACAAGCAGTCCAGTGTGCTCGTGATACACCAGAATTTAATGTTGGGGCTGGCCCGCATCCGGCGCACCAGGGGGTCGCATCTTTTTCGCATCATAGCGTAGAAGTAATCGACACGAGCTTCAGCAAACATCCCTGAAGCGCTACAGAAGCGGAACAATCAACACCCGGAACGCTTTATTATATTGAATGCGAATTAATGATATTGAACTGTAATCCTTGCACTATATTAATATCGTCCGTTTCGAAAGCAGTGTCATGCCGATGCGCATGCGCACTGATATTGGTAGATGCGTTTAGGATGTATGAACAGGCTTACTTCTTAGGCTGACTTCTTCATGATTTCCTACTTCATAATTATAATATGTATTCAAGATTTTATATAGATTCTAAGCATTTGCGCGACTGTCGTTTAGGAATTGCACGGAGAAGCTGTCCGCGTTATCTGCGCGATTTGTTTGTTTATATACCAGCCATGCATTTATGCGTAGCGTGGCTGTGGGTAGCAGTACCTACATTTTCATTCAAAGCTAAACTAAGTACACATGCGTAGCTTAGACCCGTATTACACTACACGATATTTAGGGCCCTATATTTTTATAGGACCCCTCCGCCCTTTCTCTTGTTACACCAACCCGATTTAAGGATTAGGGTCCCTGAATATTGGGTAGTGTAATAAAGGTTTTAGCCGTGGGCTGCTGTGGGGAAGCGCCTTTAACATTTGATGGTCTGTGGAAGCGTTGATTGTTCTGTTACTGTTTACGCGGGTTCGCAAGTATCGTGTTAAAGTCGTCGTCGAGAAAAAGTAATAAGTGGATTGACTTACCAATTGATAGAAGAAGCTCCTCTATGTCTGGGCAGAATACTGGGATGGTAGCAGATGCTCTCGTACTTGGGGTGCGTGATCACTTCCATGGGGATGAACTGTGTGCAGAACGGCAGGACATTGATGTCTGCGTTCACCTGTTGATTGAAAACATGATGTTGATGAATAAACATTTTCGTTTCATTTCTTATTAGAAATGAAACGAAAATGTTTATTCTGTAAAAAGGATATCTGAATCACTTCTACACGTTATATTATAAAAATTAAAATACGCTAGATGAGCGGCGTTTCCTATCTGACTATTCTGAGAGGAAAGGCCGAAACAAACGCAGAGGTCACGGTCTCTTTTAAAGTCCAGACATAATCATGGTCAGATCATGTGAAGACCATGCGGATTGATGTCTGAAATGGTCTTTCGAGGAAAGTACCATCACAGATATGAGTGGACCAGTCTAGTCACTGGAAGCATTCGTCAGTAATCGTATAGCTCAACTCAGAACTTGAGGAAAAATATGAGAGTTGAGGCTTTGTATGGCATGTCGCCTTTTTTATGAAACGTCGATTATACTTTTGTTTTTTTTCGTGGAATATGTTTTGGGATCGTCGGTCTGGCTTCGGACTCCGATCCCGAGCTGACGCAGCGAAATTTAATTAAAGGCTTCAAATGACGACCTAATCAACGTAGATTATTAAGTTACGTTAGCCCAACCAATTTACCGGTACGTACGAAATTATTTTCCATTCTCTGTGAACTCTATAAAGTGATAAGTATTGCGGAACTAGCATTCATAACGAATTATCGTAACTGTAATGATCAGCTGTTCTCATTTATTTATCTCTAAAAAATACAGAATGCCTACTTATCTGTTTGTTTTATTAACACGCGCCCCTTTCGTGTAAACTTTAATTTGTGAGATAGACAGGTTATCGAATAACTTGGCACTCGGTAACAAATACACAGTGATTCAGTTTTTTGTATATTAGACTAGTAGCGCCTCGCGGTTTCACCCGCATAAGTGTCGATCCCGTGGGAATATCGGGATAAAAACTATCCTATGTCGGTCCCCGGGATGCAATCTATCTCTCTGCCAAATTTTATAGAAATCCGTTCAGTGGTTTAGGCCTAGGCGTGAAAAGGTAACATACAGACAGACAGACAGAGTTACTTTGGAATTTATAATATTAATATACATAGAAGTATGGACTAGACAGTGTTGGACAAGTTTCCTGTCTAGTAGTTCGCGTAGTTACACAGATCGGCCAGGTGTTCTAAAGGGATTCTTTGTAGGGATAAGTCTAGTGTTTATCTTGTAACTTGTGGTAGATAAAGTTACCTAGATATTCTAACAAGCTGTGATTATTTCACTAAAATAAATTATCCCAGTGGAAAAGTTTTAACAGAAATAACTACGAAATTTTTAATTACAAAGATAACGTATCTTTCTAGTTCGAACATTTATATTGAAACATCACGCCTTTTCCCCATAAGTGGTTAGTAGAAGCCACAGAATGCATAATGCATAACCTATTATATTTATATAAATAGGTCAGTTAGGCAGTCGATCCATGTAAAGTAGGTACCTACTGTAAAGGTTGTCCACTAAAGTCGACCATATTTAGTGCAGGCTGGCTACAATTTAGCGCGGGTACCATTCGAATGTCGAACACTCAAGCAAGTTTAGAACGGGGCGTCAAATATTTTATTAGGTTTTTTGTTTCACAGTACTGGTATTCAGCTGCATCCAGTTAAGACTGGAAGCCGACCCCAACATAGTTGGGAAAAGGCTGGGCGTGAAGATTAGTAGTACAATGCGTGCCACGAAAGATGAGACTTGACCCCGCCTCCCCCGCTCTTTCCGCCGCCCCTATGACGTCGGGTCCCGTCCCGCACTCAGACCTCATACCACTAAAGATACCTAAAATCGTGTTCTGCGCAAGTCAAACCACGTGGTGTGTCAAGTCTCATCTTTCGTGGCACGCATTGTAGTAAAGTTAGGCCTTTACCCAGCTGTGAGTGAAGACGAACTGTGGATGATGAAGGGAGCTTAATTATCTAAAGTCTATTTAAACTTATGTTTCAAATTAATATTAATTCAAGTTAAACACATATCAACTTTATTTTAACGGCAATTAAGTTGATTTCAGAGTGAGCAGCACTATTGAAAAAGTTATAAAAATGTTCGAAGTTGTAGCGTAAACTGAACTTTATTATGTAGGATTTAAAGTTATTTTTCCATAAAATCATATTTGTTTACATTATTGGCAAATAAATCGCGAATGCAGATTACATTTAATTTTCTATACTTTCCAACGCGCTTGCGACCACTCGACCAACGAAGCGGTCACAGAATAATACTTACAGATAAACTAGTACCAAAGTATAATACTGTTCTGTAATAGTATTATAATAGATAGAGGAATTGCTCTATGTATATTGCATATTAACGTCATTATGATGACCAAGTTAAATTAGATATGAGGTCAAAAGTGCAGTAGGAATAGAGGCACCAATGTTGATAAACACTAATGTGACTGTGACATAACCAGTTACGATACATACCCATATAATAATAATATGTCAGTTAGATAATAATCAAATGAACATTAAATTATTACGGAGGATGCATAATCATCCCATAAAATTCCCACTGATGGGACACAGGCCTCCTCTCTTCGAGAGGGAGCGGGCAGTATTCTACCACGCGGGCCCAGCGTGGGTTGGTAGATGTCTTCGAATTGTTGGTTCTAGGACATGCCGGTTTCCTCACGATGTTTACGTTCACCGTTTTGAGAGCAGCAGTGATGAAATTATTTACACAAAGTCCTGGCCTGGCTGGGTTCGAACCAACGACCTGTGTGTGTGTGGCTGTGTGTGTTAGGGTGTTTGTGTGTGTTCTGTGTGTGTCATGTGTATGTTTCCTCACGATGTTTTTCTTCACCATTTTGAGAGCAGTGGTGATTAAATAATTTACAAAAACGAAGTGACACTTTACTGCCTAGGTTCCTACCCCCAACTCGTAAGTTACGGCTCTCTCCACTAGGCCATCATAATAAGCTGGTATTATTGTGATTATAATGCATTGCTTGTTGCTAGTAAACATAATGCTAATAGTAGAATAGTCATGACTGCGCAAATTTAAAGAATGGACTGAGATCGCGAGCGCCGCTAACTGTATCATCTCAAGAAAAAAAAAAGCCCAAAATAGGTACCGTCACAGATAATATAATACTCGTGCATTCGCGATTTATTTGCCAGAAATGTACACATATATGAATTAACGGAAAAATAACTTTAATTCCTTTACAATAAAGTTCAGTTTACGATACAACTTCAAGCATTTTTATAACTTTGGCAATAGTGCTAGTCACTCTGAAATCAACTTAATTGTCATTGAAATAAAGTTGATATTTGTTTAACTTGAAATAGGGTAGGGGTGTGCACTGCAGCACTGCGCACTTTTACTTTATACTAGTAGAAGAGACATCATACGAAAAGGTATTTAACCCGTGAGAAGGCGCGCTATGAGCAATTTGCTCACACAAAAATTTAAACAAAAATTTTTTGTTGATACCGACGCCCTAGTGTCTCAAGCGCCTAGGTACCTTCCTAACTATTCATCCACTCCCCCGTGACGCAACTCTCATGCCGGTCAGTTCTGTTGCGACTGCGCAGCTAAGTGTTTGTGGAGGCCGCGTACCATCGTGCGGCAATTTGCTCATCACGCGCCCATCCGTGTAAGTATTTATTTTTCCAATTAAAAAAGTATAATTGTATTTTCGAGATTATATTATATTATTTATTTATATTAAATTGGTTAATTATTACGTAAATACTCTATAGTAATATTTTAATAATAATATTTATTGTTTTTAGCTACAACACACATGTAAAATGGGCGACCGACGTCAAGCACAAATTTGTTCGTGGCTGGAAGAGGATTCTGGTGACGAAGCATTGGATGCGGATCTTGAGAATGGAGAACATATCGTCAGATCTTAAGTTTCTAACGAAGTTATTTGTGTCGGCTCCTAGACCTATTTAGGCCAAGCGAATTCTGTTCTATATGTAGGAATAGACGGTCAAAAAAAGCTTGCACTTCGTGCAAGCAATTACTCAGCACCGAACATATCACATATGTGTTTAATGTGTTTCGAGAGGCACACTTGTCCAGATCTCATGGAAAAGTAATTTTTTTATGTTTTTGTTATGTAAGATTTTTTATTGTGATTTAAATGAAGACTGTCAAAATAAGAAAATAAAAATTAGTTGATTTTTTATTTGTTTTAGAAGTTGCATTTATGTTTCATAGTTTTAATAAAACTACTTATTTTCTTACTTATTAAACCTTGTTTTATTCATACAGATCCATTATAAGTCAATAAGTACTATAAAAGTAGAAATATGAGCATTTAAAGTAGTGTGAGCAATTTGCTCGCGCGCGCCTATCCATGTAACAAACAGAGGCGCGCCTTCTCACGGGTTAAGTATGTCGAACGTACCTTGGGCAGTCTGTCTGACCTACTAGAACAACATCTTTGCTATATCGCTTAATTTTTTTTTATCACGACATGAGCTTCTGTCGTAAACTTCGATAAGAGAAGAGATGAGAACACTAACATATAATACATCCAACGCTAACATAACAAAACTAGACAAAATTATTATTATCTTCAGGCATGTTTTTTGATTTCTCAGCCCTTTAACTGGTTTCAACTAGATTTAAGCGCCGAAGACACGTAATTGCAACATGAGGTGCTTATTATGTTATTCTAATTATGTTATTCACTGCGCATGCGCATGCGCAGACGTGACGGACAGATGCCAGACAGCTAGAGACGTTACGTCTTATAATTATGGAGTATTTAAGGATGTAAATACTTATTCATAAGTTGGTATTGATTATAATTAAGTCATCTTTGTCATTTTACTTAGAACACTTTAAGATTAGGTACAGACGCCAGCACATCAAGGTACCCGAAACTCTCAAATTTTCCAAATCAACTTTGAACCTTATGCTTTAGCGATAAAGTTGAAAATCTATTAAAGAAATTTGACAGATTGTAGTAAATTGATGTGCTGGCGTCTGTACTAACAATTTAACGTATGTGGTACCGCCAACCGCTTTAGCATGGTAAGTTTGACTTTGACAGCGCTTATATTTCGCAGTAGTAAGAGCGTTTTTCGTAGTTCGAGTGTTACTACAGAGTTACAGACGTGTAGTTTAGAGTATCTACTTCTAATACTTCATATTATTTGTAGACACCGCTTGATGGTGGAGGGCTGTTTTCCTGAACTTGTTGAAACAAGTGCTTAAACATATTTTATGAATACAGGTGTTAATTTGCGACTCTTTGCATTCTTCCATATAAAAACTGTCCAACATCAATATTATTCCTCGAATAAAAGTAGCCCTTACGGTGTATAGATGTAAGTTTCCTCGATAGTACTGGAGGAAATACAGGTGTGATAATTATGTGTGTTATTTTTTCGCAACTTGATTGAGTCTAGCCTACCTATGTTACTAGACAACATAATAGTTGACTATTTGATTTAATTTTCTCCTCAATCATAACATTTAGAAGATCAATTTGTTTTAATTTAAAACCAGTAATAACCAATAATTAAGTATGTCACTCACAGACTTGTACTGCTCCAATATTTCGGGTATCACTTGACCTTTCACCCGCCATGTCTTGTATTTGTAGACTGGTTTGCCATTTTGAACTGCAATTGTCGCTGCAAAGTAAAAAAAACTCATTAATATATGGATTTTGAAATTTTTCCTGTTGTAATATCAAAAAGGAAAGAGAATAATATAGTTAATTATTTCGTAGGACTTATTTTTTAAATATCTAATTTTTTAAGTTACATAATATCTCTTCCAAGCAGGTTTTATATTATTTAACTGGATAATAAATAAGCTTTATTAAAATTAACTGATTTAACATTTTTTCCTATTGTCATCACACGACTTTTATAATCTTTTTTAACTCAACAAAGAGATGTAATTCTCGAAAAAAAGTTTCTTAGTAAAAAAAAAAACTATTTTGATCTGGTGTCTCTGTGCTGCTCGGCAGATGATTATGGTCTATGATTAGATTATGGTGATATTAAAATTACAATGCACAAGTTCAAGCTATTTATTGAACAGGATAAAGAGTTCTTTCATACAAGTGCCTGTGTTAGGAAATGAGGAAGCATGAGGAATTTTATTACTACCTAATGTTTCATTTTCCTTCATGGTTTATTGCACTTTTTTAATTTTAATTTTTTTACAATACCAAAACACTGTTTCCATTAATTAAGGTAAGCAGAGTTATTATAAAATTTAATTAAAGTTTAGTATTTACCAAGTGGATCCTCCCGGTTGCCTTTGTCCAGCACTGTGAAGACTCCAACCACCTCATGACCATCTTTTTGCAGGAGTTTGAATACTTCCGCTGCGAATGTGCTCTGCCCAATGATAGCAACTCGCAGCTTCTTCTTCGGAGTCTATAAATAATTAATTTAAATTTGATTCTTCTCCATATAAACAGGACAGGAATTTCTAGTTTGCTATGTAAGTTTTAGTAAGTATATCTGGGATTTTTAGAAGAAAATAAAATTTATTAAAAATTTTAATTTTTACTGAGTTTGGGTAAACTACCATTTATTCCCGGATAAACAATGAGGATAATATTATTAATTAACTATACACCAAACCGCTAAACAGTGCGGCCTTTCATTCCGAAAGGCCGCACTGTTTATTAGGTATAAATAAAATTGATACAACAAACTACTTACATCGTTATTCAATGAAATAGGTGGCATTTTCGTTAACGACAGGCAATTTTGATTTGTTCAAAATAATCAAACAACTTGTTAATCACTTCTCGCCGACTGGCGCGCGGTCGTACTAACACGAACCCAACAGTTCGCTCGTATTTAGCTTCTCTTCCACTGGCTTAGCCTTGACATCGCTATCGTAAGTTTAGCGTTTAAAGCGATAAAGCTAAAGAGAAACGTATTCATTTCGAAAAGAAAGACGCTTTGCCTTGCCGATGCCGCCAAAACAATACATTTTTTGTTTGACATTATTGATTGTCATTTTTTTGTGATGAATGACAGACAGCTGACATTGACAGTAGTGGAAGCAGAATGGAACACCGTATTTTTTTTTCTCATGCGCTATCGATTAGGTATATTCGAGAAAAAGAAATTGGTAAGTGGCATTTCCAACCAAAGCTGATTAATTTTTATGATAAAGAATATTATTATGGTATTTTAATTAAAACGTCCAAGCAATTATCTAAACAAATATCTCCATTTTAAATAAGTACACATACCAATTTTTTTTATTGTTTTCAATTTTTCATTTATCTAAGTCGACAAAAAAATTGTCGAAAACGAAAGCTGAAGTCAGACACCGTCGCGTTTATGTGCGGGAAAAAATAAATGTTTGAATTGGAGTGATTTGATTGGTGACTTTACTCTATTTTTCTTTTCAAATTTTCTTTACGTATTCCAAGCTGCACATGATAACAAAGGAAATAATACTACGTCTGACTAAACTCGATTATTAGCTGTTTTGTTTTAATTTGCTAGGCATTAGCGAAGAATCGAATCACTTGATTAAAAAATCTGAAAATTTAAATCTTCTATACTACTGAACAAAACTTAATATTTGTTGCCAACGGAATGCATAATAGCAATTTTTGGGGATGCCGGAAGCGTAGGCCCCGTTTATTATGGGTTTCAGCGAAAGAATATCACAGTATATCCCCCATGGCATGCTATAAAGCAATGTAAAGAGTAGGTTGGTAGCAGAGGCATCTAGGTGTTATCATTCCGTTCAAGGAATAATTGTTGAAGATAATACTTGGTAAACACATCATGACTTACCTAAAACAGTTATAGATAACAAGCGAAACCAGTTAAAAGCAGTTCTCAATAATAAAGCGGTTAATTAGCGGTTGTGTTATGAAAACAATTATCGTAAATAGGTTGAATACATTGATTTTGCGAATTATTTGGAATGTAGCTTAGCGATTGGAGAACGATATTTCAGATACAAAGTAGGTACCTACTGTTATAAATCAGCAATAAGCGAGCAAATATTCATACTTACCTAGGTACTTACCATTTTCAATTATGGCATAATAATGCATCTGCTTTGAAAATTTGATTATGGTCTCCTAATTTTCATCAAACTGGCAAAATGAGCTTAAAAGTGGGTAAGTATATTTTAAAAACCCTTCAGCCGATTGACGTATTTTTTTTTCGTAATACGACACCCGGCTCGTCTGCGGGAAAATCGCAGAAACTTGCCGGAAAAGTGCGCGGTCACACTCAAATTACGATATCTCCTAAACTATTCAATGGAGCTATTTAAAAGATAAATCGTTGGATTTGTTATGAAATAAGCTAACCCACTATGTATGAATTGATCCAATTCCAATTGGAAATACGTTAGCAATTAAATTAATTGCTAACGTTTTTCCAATTGGATAGAATAATTGCAATAGAATAATTGCCAATTATTCTAGTTGGAATCTATGATGATGACTCACGCGCACTTGACACGCACCATGTTCGAAGAAATAACAATTCTTGTTCGAAAAGAAATAACAATACTTGTTCGAAATCTTTAAGGATTTTTGGGAGTAAAGTTGTAGGTTTTGAACGATAATGGAACGATAATCTTATCCAGTATCCTTTTACTTAGATGTTTAGTGTATGTGTAATCTTGTGTGTTTTTCTTTGTACAATAAACATATATTATTATTAATTTTTAATTTTACATATCTCGGGACCATGGGGTTCCCGGTCCTTTGGAAGGGGTACGAGGGGCCGAAGCCAACTCGCAGAGGCCCTTCAGGAATATTAATGAAATCCGGCACCAACCGACGATTAACCCTGTATGCACTATGCAAGTGCATCCAAGGATAACACCCGGTTGGTGTAGGACTATTGCAGGATTTGCAAAAATAAAAAGTTGGACTATGGGTTTGGGCGGCTAAAGTGGACTGGTTACCAAGAACTATGTAAGAACTATGACCCCTGCCGAAAAAAATGTTCTGGGACATTTTTGATGACGTAATCGCGGGGTGCGGGACGTGTGGGTGGATATATACACGGATAAAATGGCAAGGGGTGACTTGCACATTCAATAATGGGCCTCCGTAACGTAAAAGTAAACTCTTCCGGCATAGGCCTAGAGTTCGGAGCGCGCAAGCCCCACCACGACGTCAACGTAGAGATGCGGCGATGGGGTTATTATTATTATTATAACCGTTATTAGTAAATTTTGGCCATTTATCATAGTCAAGCCTTAACATAATTTTGTTTACAAAAAAAAAGTATGTTTAAGATAAGGTATTTTTTTATGGGCCTGTGTCACCTTCACCTGCAAATAAATGGATTTATTTACCTAATTATGTATTTGCAAGGCGGTAATCTTCGGTTCTTGCCTCATCCAAGAAGTCAAGAACCAACTGTGATCGATGTCATCGATCGATAGAAAATTACATCAGCCGACGCCGATTGATAGTTTTACGAGTAACTAGAATATCCAGTCGATTTGTAACGTTGATCGACGTCCATTAAAGTTGGTCGAATGGGTTTGGCAACACTGGTCGAGACTCGAGAGGGTGTAGTAGGTTTCCTCACACGTTATAAAGTCCAACGACAAACAATAGACAATACGTTTGGTAGGTACAATACCTAACGTAGGTATTGTAGTGCTGTTTGACGATGTTGCAGAAGAAGTGGCGGACCATCAAAACTCTTTTTACTTTTTGTTAGAGCTTTGTAATTTTATTACATAAACACTGCTATTTTAGTGGCTCTCGTGGCTCAGTAATAAATGCCGCACGGGTTGATCAATCAGGTGAAGCTACGCTTAGCGCGCTTGGTGTGTGGGTGGGTGACCATCTTTACATACCCAGACCCCTCCGTGTCTCGGAAAGTACGTTAAGCTGTAGGTCCCGGCTGTCATTCGTCATCTTTGACAGTCGTTACGGGTTTTTCAGAAGCCCGAAAATCTGACGACCAGTCTTGCCAAGGGGTATCGTCAGTAACTGGGTTGTGGAGGTCAGATAGGCAGTTGCTTCACGTAAAATACTGGTCTTCAGCTGTATTCTTTAAGCTGACCCCAAAATTGTTGGGAAAAGTCTAGACAGATGATGAAGCAGCTGTTTAAAGTGTACAGACCATAGAAATGTAAAACTTACCGAAAAACCACCTAAGTGTAATCAAGTCCTATGGAAATTAAACTAAGCACCCACCAGTATTTCACAGAACTAGTTCCTATTTAGAAATACTATTCTCATTCAACACGAGTGCCTATTTCACTAGACTGATTTGAGTCTCTTAGAACCAATCTAACGAATCGAACATTGCAAATTATAGTAGGTAGTTAAATAGGTACCTATCACAAGATGTGAAGGTATCCGGTTGAATCCGGTTCCATTGACAGAGACGATACTCGTACATTCCAGATAAATTGACCCCAGATAAGTGACTGAAATATAGCCCGAGAACTGACCCCGTGGCCTAGCGTTCATATCAGCTGTTATTTGGTGCATGGCATGTTTTCGGGTAGATAGAATATGATACTGATTTTTGGTGAAACCGGTTACTTTTTGTTTTCATAACATTGCATGTTTTTATGAGTAAAGGTGATGCAAAACTTTTGTTAACCGACGAAAAAAACTGAGGAGTTTCTCAAGTCAAGCGTATATATATATTTTTTTAATGTAAGACCACGAATACCTTTTTACAGAGTAGTCCAATGATATATTACGTCATTGGAGTAGTCCGATTTTGAAAATTCATTTTTTTTTATACATATAGTTTCGGACTAAGTACTATTGGTTATTCTGTGGTTTCGGTATGAACAATGTAGGTACCTCTAGATACTCTCTGAGGAAAAGCCCCCAATTTTAAAAACTCACACTGGTGAGTTTTTAAAATTGGGGGCATTAGGTATAACTTTTTACATCTCTTGACCTTTGAAATGCGTAGGTACGAGGGGCCGAAGCCAACTCGCAGAGGCTCGTGGACGTTTTTAATTAAATGAGGCACCTACCGACGATTATTCCTGTATGCACTATGCAAGTGCACCCAAGGATAACCCCCGGTTGGTGTAGGACTATTGCAGGATATGGAGAATTGAAGAGTATTATTATTATTAAGTATTATTCTGTGGTATAAGTGACTACCCCGTGGTCTCGTGGTTGAAAGCGCGACTGCTGAGCCTGTCCTGGGTTCAATTCCCGGGTCGAATAAAGTGTTAATGGGTTTTCCATTAGGAATTTCTTGTAACAGTTCGGACTTTGGAAGTTGGCGGTTTAATACCCCCGTTCCTCGGAAAGCACGTAAAGCCGTTGGTCCTGCGTCTGACCTCTCTCGTGTCGGATTGCCGTCCCATCGGACTATGAGAGTAAAGTACTGTTCCTTTACTCTATAGAGTGCATCTGTCTTTACGCACACACTTGTGCGCATATCTCCTGCTTACCTGGCCAATCTCCTTTGAGATTGGCCACCGTGACTGAAATCAGTCGTGTTGTGAGGTTATTATTACAGTTGAAATTTAGTAAGAAAACGATGGATGTTTTCCAGTTAAAAATTTGATAAATGAACTGTTTGTTTTCTTTTAATATTATCTCCTTTGGTGACCGTAATATTGGCTACTAAGGGGAGCTATTATTAGGAATGAGTATGACAAACAGTAGATAAAAAGACAAGACATGCACTTATAGACATACGTGTGATTATAGTATATTGCTCACGCTTTCGATATTATTAGGTAATTGAAATGTAATTAAATGGGTCAGCAATTATAAAATTTGGCGAGCCACCCAAAAGCAGCATTTAAATAATTTGGTCAGCATACAAAGATTTTGTTTGCAATAAAAAAAATCAGGCAGCAATTCTTGTTCCGCAACTAATTTTGATAATGGTCAAAAATTAAATCATACATAGGCAGCCAACAATAACATGAGTCTGCATAATAAACATTCAGTCCGCAAAATAACTACTTGAGCGGCAAGATTTTGTGGATTAGGCGTGAAAAGGTAACATAATTTTCATTTCATCGAATATTTATTTGCGATAACAACATTTGCGCTGTTGATCAAAATGTATAATGTTCATATGATGTTCCCACCCCGAGGTTCGGTTTTGTTAGGTTACTTTAAGGCCTGTATTAATGCCGATAACCTTGAGCATTTGGGCGGAGCTAACGACCCCTTCTCCGCGCCACTCCGCTACCCGCATGTAACAGAAAATGTGCGGTTGTGTGCGCCGCCACCACGGTTTGCCTCGCCTAGTCTCGTCACAGAGTATCGAAATCACAGAAGGTCAAGTCATCGTGAAAGTTAAATAATTATGTGTACCACATATACAGGATGTCCCAGAACTCAACGTCAAGCCGAAACGGGGTGACAGGATTGATCATAACCATCACGAGAAAAATATAAAAAAAATCTATCCCATGCAGTTTGAAAATTATGGGCATTTTAAGAAAAACCTAGAAATTTGATCAAACTGTACCATTTTTCGGTTATTGTGGTTATTCTTTTTTATTTTTGTTCAATTAAACTTTGGAAACGTAATCCTAAATAACATTTCTAGAATCCCAATAAAAAATAATGACACGATTGCCTCAAGTTTCCGAGAATTGAGACTATTCGTTAAACTACGAATTTAAAATTTTCAAGATTCGTCGACTTTGATTGGCCCTACTTTAAAAAAAAATGTACTAGAGTGCCTTGGCAAGTGGTATTAAAAGTTGGCGCGTTTAATCAGAATTCTAAAATGGTACAATACTTGTTAGTTCCATACAATAAAAAAGAGTAAAAAAATTAAAACCTCAAGTAACCCGATTTTTGCTATCTCAGTTAAAATGTTTTTGATTCGCACAAGCTCTAGGTAGGTTCTTAATTTTAAGGCAAAATGATGAGAGAGATGGATAGTGGGTATGTTTGCCATGAGTGAGCGAGACAGATAGTGACGCCACTTTTATTAAAGTGAAAAAAGTGAAAAAAAGTTAGTAAAATAATGAAAAATCTTGATCTAGTTTAATTTAGGTTTGTTGGAATAAAAGTCAGATAGAGAAATAACATTTTTATTACAATAAATGTTCAAATTGTTTACCATCAGCCTCAATACAAGCCCTACATCTTCTTAAAAAAGATCTACTTATTAGTCGGGCATATCTTCAAGAGTTGATCTCCTCAGCTGCTTGAGAAATGCGTTCACGCAGGTCGGCTACGTTCTCAATGGGCTTATTTATTGTAATAAAAAACGTTATTTCTCTATCTGACTTTTATTCCAACAAACCTAAATTAAACTAGATCAAGATTTTTCATTATTTTACTAACTTTTTTTCACTTTTTTCACTTTAATAAAAGTGGCGTCACTATCTGTCTCGCTCACTCATGGCAAACATACCCACTATCCATCTCTCTCATCATTTTGCCTTAAAATTAAGAACCTACCTAGAGCTTGTGCGAATCAAAAACATTTTAACTGAGATAGCAAAAATCGGGTTACTTGAGGTTTTAATTTTTTTACTCTTTTTTATTGTATAGAACTAACAAGTATTGTACCATTTTAGAATTCTGATTAAATGCACCAACTTTTAATGCCACTTGCCAAGGCACTCTAGTACATTTTTTTTAAAGGAGGGCCTATCAAAGTCGACGAATCTTGAAAATTTTAAATTCGTAGTTTAACGAATAGTCTCAATTCTCGGAAACTTGAGGCAATTGTGTCATTATTTTTTATTGAGATTCTAGAAATGCTATTTAGGATTACGTTTCCAAAGTTCAAATGAACAAAAATAAAAAAGAATAACCACAATAACCGAAAAATGTTGCAGTTTGATCAAAATTCTAGGTTTTTCTTAAAATGCCCATAATTTTCAAACTGCATGGGATAGATTTTTTTTCAGACTTTTCTCGTGATGGTTATGATCAATCCTGTCACCCCGTTTCGGCTTGACGTTGAGTTTTGGGACACCCTGTATTTACAATGGTCCAGTTTTGGATTTATTTAGGTATTATCTATTGATATGGATGTACTTTTCGGGCTATGGTTACGAATAAAATTGTTAAAAGCTTTCGAGGCCGTGAGTAGAAGCTATACCCTTAATATAAATCAGCCTGGCTTGCCATGTGGTAAACAACTTAATGTATCTTTTTAACTAAAATTAATGGCTAAATGTGCTGCTAAGCGCAAAACTCAAGAATGGCTGGACCAATTCGGTTTTTTTTTAAATATTCGTTGAAGTCTTAGGAAGGTTTCTATGAAGAGAAGAAGGGTAGGTAGGCACATGCCTACCTACGTACATACGTAGATAGGTAGGTAGGTATGTAGGGTAGGTAGGTAGGTAGGGTAGGTAGGTAGTTAGGGTAAGGCAGATAGGAAGGTAGGGTAGATAGGTAGGCAGGTAAGGTAGGTAGGTAGGTAGGTATAGGTAGTATAATTATCACTAGTGTATGTCATATTATTTGTTATATTTTTTATAAACAAATATATTATAACTAAAATTCAGCTGAATAATCTTCAAGTTCTTCGACAGACCTTACAAGATGCTTGTGAGTCACCGTGTCATCCAATAGAGACCGTAGTTTTTGAATGCCCAAATCATCTTGTTCCTAAAATGAATGCAGTTATACATATATTTACAAGTAAAACAAAAATATAGGTTCATAATTTGTAAAAAAAAATACATTCACATCCAAATCAACAGAATCACCTTCAACTTCTCTGGTAGAACTAATTGATTCACTACGTATAGGTAATGATTTTTTTATTTGATTTAATTAGTTGAATAATATTATTGACCCACTTTAGCCCACATGGATAGTAATGATAAGTGATAATTATAATAAAAAACATGACTACCAATTTTTTTTTCTAATTTTATGTAGTCTGTGCCACCCGCGGTCTGCGATAGGCTGATTTAATTGATTGATTGATGTCACCCGCGACGATAGAAGTCGAGTAAAAAGTATTCGACTTTCGATCTGTCATAGAGAGATTTGATCCTTATGATTGACCCTATCGATTGATGCCATAAAAGTACAGGGTATTATTTTTTCGGATTTTAGGCGGTTCGATTCCCGAGAGCGGCAAGCGAATTTTCGAACATCTTTGATTGCAGATTTGTTTTTTTTTTTAATGAAGGGATTTTCCTTTGATTATATTTGCTATCTCCAGTGTTTAGAGTACTTGCCCTCTAGGTGAGGTTAAAAAAATCCAGCCTGTATATACATATATATTATTGAACTACTACTTTTTACTATTGTATGACATTATTATTTTTAATTCCTTATTTTGTTGACTGATCTGTATTTACGATAATTTTATTTTCAATGACATTGTACAGACGCCAGCACATCAAGTTACTACAATCTGTCAGATTTCTTTAATAGATTTTCAACTTTATCACTAAAGCATAAGGTTCAAAGTTGATTGCAAAAATTTGACAGTTTCGGGTAGGTTGATGTGCTTGGCGTCCGTACTTTATTGAATAGTGAAATTAACAGTTAACATTCTTGTTTTATATTTGCACACCTTATATGGTTATTAACAGTGTACCATTTGACCTTTTTTAACATCCACTGAACCTGTTTTATGCAAATAAATGATTTGATTTGATTTTTTTATTTGAAAATAATTACGCCGGTAATCAATAAATTGACAAATTATTAGCAAGTACGTAACCTATAATCATAATTAATACCTACTTTAGGAGCATTTTCAGTTTTGTGTCACAATATGTCACAAATAATCGCAACGCATCAGAATAATAGACTTTACTTAGGCACCGAAAAGTAAAATTTATAATATTGGCTGAATCATTTCGTGGACGTGGACCTTCTGTGATCATTCACTACTAGTACTTACGACTTTCGTTTGAATGAGGTAGGTATTTTATAAACAGTACCTATGTACACAGAGTAATGGACAGCGCATAAGTTTCATAAAACCCCGCTTGGGTAGGTACACTTTTTGTTTTTGCAGTAATATTTTACGATTTTATTTCGTAGTGCGGAGTTCTCGCAACGCGACATACGTCCACCTAGCAACACGATGCGCCCCGCACTAAACTTATGGACGAGTGCGGGGGTGATGTAGACGCAGTCCTTTATCAGAGGCCTTTTTAATTTATTATCATAAAAATAATACATATTTTAAAAAAGTAACAAAACCAAATTATTCTCCTTTGTATTGCGAAGATGTAGATATATTTTTTTACACTCTTTTGATAAAAAATGAAGGAGTAAAACGGTTTCATCTCAATGATTTGGAGGTGATTTGGTGATTTTTTTTTAAATTAAGTGATACCGGTAGAAAAATTATGGCTAAACCAAATTACGTATTATATCATGAAGATTACTAAGGATTTTTTTCAGTAGTAATTTCTCTGTAAATGCCGACAAAAAATGGCTTCATCTGCATGCTTTTTTCAAGCTTTTTTCGAGAGAGCGGCCTTAAGAGTCTATATTATGATGTTTTGGTGATATTGGGCGATCTGGATATCGGTATCTGTAAGACTTGAGAGTTTGCTATTTGGACACATTAAACTTGGACTTATAATCTTTAAATTTGCAGAAGCGAAAACACGATTGGATAAAAAAATCTCGATAAAAAAAAATAACGAAAAAACCTCGTTTTGCACTTATTTTGAGTTAGATCTCTGAAACCCTATGGAATTTAATGATGATTTTTAAACTAATAGATAGGTAATAATATTATCTCAAATCGTGCAGAATTATTTTTTTATTTTTCTACTCGTTCTCCTCGTAATTAGCAATCCAGTGATTTGGCGCTTGCGTCATTTTATTCTAAGCGAGCATACTCTCTTTCTGTCTCTTGTTTTGCACGCGGTAGTAATAGCGCTATCCTTTTCAATTTATTCAATCAGTCTGCTACGGCACCTGTTGGAGGACGAACCTATGTTTGGCGACATTACAGAGAGAGGACTATTTTCGACATTTTTATTTTGTTTAGTGGTAAGTATTACCTACTGTAAAAAGGAGTTAAACCCGTTTGGTGTAAACATAATAAATTATTATCATTATTTAGTGTAAATAAAGATGGGCAAAAAGAAAACTCTCGGAAAACACGACACATGGTTGCCCGGTTGGCGCCACGGAACAGAAAAAACAGTTTGTTCCGTGGTTGGCGCAGTGACTGAGCGATCGACTGCTGCGCTGCGTGTCGCGGGTTCGATTCCCGACCGGACAAATATTTGTATTGCCTACAGGTAGTTGTTCCGGATCTGGATGTTTGTGTATGTGAATTTAAATGTTTGTAAACGCACCCACGATACAGGAGTAATTCCTAGTGTGGGACAACGTTTTTTAAAAAAAACAAAACGTTTGAGGGAACAACTCCGTATTCTGAACGAAAGAAAGAAAAAAGTAAGTACAGACGCCAGCATGTCAAGCTACTACAATCTGTCAAATTTCTTTAATAGATTTTCAACTTTATCACTGAAGCATAAGGTTCAAAGTTGAATGGGAAAATTTGACAGTTTCGGGTAGCTTGGTGTGCTGGCATCTGTACCTAACTACCGATTTATATAACGGTATCAATTCTTTTATTTCCTTAGCTACTTAGGTATTTCGAATGTCTATTGCCTGGGGAAAAAAGTAAGTAAATTTTTAATCCCCGTTAATATTTTTTTTACCTGGCTCGTTGGTCTAGCGGTCGCAAGCGCTACTGCTGAGCTGTGAGGTCCTGGGTTCGATTCCCGCACCTCTGCCCACCTCATCGGGCAATACAGGCGTGATGCTTTGTATTTATGTATGTAAATTTTAAATCGCATAATGTAACATAATTGAATCTTTCCCGTACAATGAGAGGTCAGCTTATATACTGGAAATGTATAGCTTGGTACGTAGCCGTGTGTTCCTACCTATCTACCTATATAATGCGGGTAAAAATACAATAAGTTGTATCAAAATAATATCATCCTAGTTCAATCACTGATATTTTTACTAATCAATATTACTTATTCAAACTGATGAATTTTATTTAAAGAAAAAAAAAATTGCCATGATGGTTTTCTCTTTTTTAGGGTTCCGTAGTCAAAAAGGAACCCTTATAGTTTCGCCATGTCCGTCCGCAGTTTAGCTCAGAGGCTCTTAGTACTATTAGAAAACTATAATTTGGCATGGATATAATATGTACAGACGCCAGCACATCAAGTTACTACAATCTGTCAGATTTCTTTAATAGATTTTCAACTTTATCACTAAAGCATAAGGTTCAAAGTTGATTGCGAAAATTTGACAGGTTCGGGTAGGTTGATGTGCTGGCGTCCGTACATTATTAATCACGCCGACAAAGTGGTAAAATAAAATCTTGAAAAAAAATTTTTTTACGCTATCGGTTTTTTTAGGTACTCGTAAAGTGGGGATGTTTTTGAAGTGAAAACTTCTTTAGCATCGTTGTGATTTGAAATTTTATGTGTTTTTGTGGATCGATGGATGGATGGATCGATGGATCGCCGGATCGCGATGGATCGATGGACCGATGGATTGATGGATCGATGGATTGATGGATGGATGGATCGATGGATCGATGGATCGAAGGATCGAAGCATCGATGGATCGAAAGATCGAAGCATCGATGTATCGACGGATCGAAGCATCGATGTATCGACTGATCGACGGATCGATGGACCGATGGATCGATGGATGGATGGATCGATGGATGGATGGATCGATGGATGGATGGATCGATGGATGGATGGATGGATCGATGGATCGATGGATCGACGGATCGATGGATTGATGGATCGATGGATTGACGGACCGATGGATCGACGGATCGATGGATCGACAGATCGATGGATCGACGGATCGACGGATCGACGGATCGATGGATCGATGGATGGATGGATGGATGGATCGATGGATGTTCTTTAGCATCGTTGTAATTTGAAAGTTTATGAAACGAAAAAGCGACAGTAAAAAGAGACATGTAAATTCATAAGATTAATCGTGGGAGAAAATGAGACAGGAAGCATTATACAGTGTTTTTGAAGGTTTCACCTTCTACCACGTGTAAATTGCACACATGCTGTTTTTTTTTTCTCGTCTACCCATGTTACCGTTGGATGGTCCTTTAAAAAATCTTGCGGGTTTGTGAAAACCATTTTTCGATTTAGGGATCAGTTTGTGAAATATACTGGCCTGCAAAACTAAGTAATACACTTTTAAAATTTATATTTTTTCTAAACTATAGAATTTAGAGATTTAAAATAAAAAACGTTTTGTAGCAAATTTTATCGGCTTTCTTTGAAACTAGTAACTATACATTAATAATATTTTTAACTTAAAAAATATCTAAAACAATAAAAATAGCCATTTTTAGCTTAGTGTCAAAAATACAGTACAGTGCAGTTACATTTAATTAAATTTTTAATAACTGGTATTGCCTCCTCGGGCTCTGACTACAGCTTCGAGCCGGTTTGGCATACTGAACACGAGGTTTCAGAGCTGATGTTGGGGAATATTCTCCCATTCTTCAATCAGGGCCTGTTTTAGTGCCCTGAGGGTGGTAGGTGGTGGTCTACAGCTTCTGACTAGCCTCCCTAGCTCATCCCAGGCATGCTCAATCGGGTTTAAATCAGGACTTCTTGATGGCGAAGCCATCACGCTGATACCTACCTCCTGAATATACTCTTGCACAACCTGAGTCGTGTGAAGCCGGGCATTATCATGCATCAGCATCGATCCGTCACCCATATTTGCTAAATACGGCCCTGCATACGCATTGAGAATCTCTTGGGCATAACTTTCCCCAGTCAGAGTGCCATTTTCTATGTCCACTAACTCTGTGCGACCTTCTGAAGATATGCCAACCCATACATGTACACTGCCTCCACCGTACTGGACTCTTCCTGAGAAGCAGTCTTGAAGGTATCGCTCACCAGGCCGCCTGTAGACACTTCGCCTTCCATCGAAAGTGTAAAGTGACAATCGAGACACATCTGTGAACAAAATTCTTGACCACTCTTCTTCATCCCACTGTATGTGTTCACGGGCGTATCGCAGTATCGCTACTCGATGCTCTCTCTCGAGTTTGGGGCCACTCGCTGGTCTTCGGGGTTTCAGATTTGCTTCAGCAAGTCGTCTTCTCACTGTACTGTCACTAATGTAGTCCCTTCGGGTCTGAAGAAGCTGTTGCTGGACTTCAACTGCATTAAGGTGGCGATTTCTCAACACAGTGGAAACAATATAACGGTCTTCTTGGGCACTAGTACACCTGGGTCGGTCATTACAAGGTCTCCTCAGATGGTTTCCAATCTCTTCGTACCTTCGTTTCACCTTCTGGACCGTTCGTAACGTCACACCCACCATTCTTGCAGTACAACGCATACTGATGCCTAGTTCCAGAAAAGTCATGATCCTAGCACATTCTTCAGGTGAAAGAAGCACGATAAATAAAATGTATGTGCTGTTGTCTAACTTAGCTTTTGTAACAAGACTCATCGATCAAGAAAAAGGTTGAAACCAAAAACAGAAACAAAAAATTATTGGTAAAATTGTAATTCGAAAAGGATTATTTTTCTTTTTAAAGCTCTTTTCAGCCATTTCTTAAAAGACTTAACTCTTTTTCGAGTCCTTTTTATTTCGAAAGTTCTTCTTTCGAAAATCTTCTGCACTTAAAAAGTTATTCCAATTTCAAAAGTGTGAAGTTTTGCAGGCCAGTGTAATAAGCTTTAAAGTGCTGATTTTTGTTAAAATCAAGTCCTTCTAAGGCTAAATGATTGTTTTTCGATATGTGAAAAAATTCACGCTAGTAGTATAACGATGTTAAAAGGAAAACTATCACAGCTACGTAGGCTTTACAAGTTTACGAGTGAGAACATGATTTTCAACTACAATGTTAAGTTTGTTCTTGGCATAAATTCATTCCAACTACGGAATCATTCATTGTGCGTATCTATTCCATTTCATTCTGTATAAGTCTCGATATTCCCGGGAATTTCCGAGACAGTGCACGTGAGTCTTGAAAATCTAGTCTCAGAGCTTGGGACTGGAAGCGCAATACTAAGGTTACTTTTTATTCAGGTACCACGTGAGCAAAGCCGGGCCCAAATGCTACTATTCAAAAAGTCCAAAAAGTTTAAAATCTTATTGTTTCAACAAATCCAAAACGACGACGTGGACGAAGTACGACGATGATGAGCTCGAAGACTTGGTTTATGAGAATCAAAGGTAGGTAATAGAAATGAATGCATCGATAATATTGCAGTTCTCGCATTTTTACTGACTTCAAAAAGGAGAATATTCTTTATTTGACGGTTTTTAGGGTTCCGTACAAGTTCTGTCAAGTAGCATATTATATGAAAGGGCTTTGGCCATGGGAAAGTATCGGAGCTATTCAAAAATATACTACTATTTCAGAACATTCATGCATTGCTATTATTGTCTGCTTTATATTTATGTAATAAAATGCATTAATCTTGTAGGTTTCCAGACGAAGAGGACAGGTCAGATAGAAATCAATGAAGAATCAGACGAAAGAAGAATGATAGACTTAAATTTTTTTTTAAGAATTAAAAACCTTTTCTATTCCCTCAACAGCCTTTGGTTGCGGTATAAATAATTTGGAGTTGATAGGGGAGAAAAGGTTAGGCTTCTTGGGATAAACTCATTCCCAACTACGGAACCCTTCATTGTGCGTGGTTCGACACGCACTTGGGCGGTTTTTTTTACAAGCCTAAAGATACAAATGGGGAAGAATTATTTTTTTCAATGCACCCCCTCTTGATGGGTATAATTGAATAGGTCTATTTAAACGAAGGTAATATAAATTAATACATCACTTTTTTTCAGTTATACCGTTTGCGAAATATGGCCCGCCAAATTGCCTGCCTTGCAATGCCAGGGGGCGTTGCAAGGCACTGCAGTGCCCCCCACCCTCCCTGCCATTTCTAACCTAGAAACTTCCACGTTGCTATAACTTAGTAAAAACTGTTTTAAAATAATTTCGCGAACAATGTGATTATAACTTTTCGAATAATAAAGATAAAACTGCAAAATAGACAATAGACGTCCTAGTTCAAAGATTTGCCTTTGCCTTTAGCAAACAATACTCTTTTAATAGCCTTCTATTTATCTTTACATCATAAAAAGTATGTTACAGTCGTTTGTAATTACAGCTACGGAACCCTATATTATGCATGGCCCGACTTGCTTGGTCGATATTTTTATTTATAAGGAACAATGATGTATAATACGTCATTGATAAGGAAACATTATTTTGTTCTAGGTACATGCATGGTTATGTTATGAGAGAGTTTATTTTTGTTTAGGGAACATTACTTTTTGTTATTACGGTAATACGATATTTGTAATAAGTACATACCTTCGAACGTTGACGTCGCGAAATTTTTTGAACCCTCTTTGTCTTTTATTTTTTATGGGATTTTTATTGTTATTGTAATGGTATTATATATTCTGAATATACATATTAAATTGTTTAATAAATAAACATTGATGAATATTTACATAACATTTTATTTCATACTAACCTTTTAGGTAAGTATACATATAGATTGAGTACCTACGCGAGGATAGAATAACGGATCAGTCTATATAGTATCGAGTCCACAAAAAGAAAACACGAGCCTCTAAATTTCGAAACTCGCGCCTCGGGATGGAAGCCCTAGTACCTATTTACCTACTATGTTGGTGGTAGGTATGTCAGTTTGTAGGTCTATGAACAGAGCTTCAAATAATAATTATGTATGTATTGTATACCGACAATGAGCTCGTTTGTTTAGCTGTGTTATCTTTTACACATCGATCCGTCGTACCGTGGAAATACTTCCGTGAATTTGAACTTTATTTGAATGACATAATTTTTTACGAATACATTTTTATTGCCATACGAATCAAGTTCAAATTCACGGTCCGTCTCCGGCACAGATCGCTGTTGATCAGTTGATTCAAACTCGAACTCGACTCACGCAGTCGATCGCGCTTGCTGCGTCGCCGCTCGCCGCCCGCGCCGCGCGCTTTTGCGTATTATAGTAGAGGGGGCGCGGGGTGGCGCGGGCGAGAGGTACGAAATCGCTCGCGTTGGGCTGTATAGGCGCCGTCTTAAACCCTTTTCACAGAAATAGGAGCCCCGCGAAGCGGGGCTCCGCGAGCTCCGTCGACATTGGATGCAAGAGCGAGTGAAGTTCTTTCTTTTCGTAGTCACTCATTTTTGTTCTAATATCAGCACGTTCTCCACTAATAAAAGTTTATATGTGCGTTTGTCGTTATTATTATCGACCACCTTATGCTGTACAAAAATAATTACAGCCATCCAGAATGACATAAATTGCTGATTGATTTTGAAATGTTTGCTGACCATGAGTTGCTGACCAATTAGCTATTTCTGCTCACCGATTATATTTTTCTGCTCACAGAAATAACAATACTATGCTAACCATTTAATTGACACCCTTAGGTAATTTTACTATCGGAAGTTATCTTGACCAGTCCAGTTCAAACCGGTTTAATTGAAATGGAAACAAATCAGTGTCATAAGAAATATTCATGATAATATATTAATAGTTATTTTTTTTATATTATTTTTAACTTTAATTATCGGGGCTTTCCCAATGGAAAACCGAAAGAGCTGATGTGCTCTGTCGATAATGTTTTAGAAATAGATGTTTCTATGGTTATGTTTGGTAATGGTTTATGGTTATGGTTCGGCGTGATATACTTATATAATTATATACTTTTTTTACCTACAACTGGGTGTCTCTTGGCTTTTATCTCACCTGTTATAATGATATTGCCAAGTCTTCTCTCTGTGAAAGGAAGCAGGCTGTAATTAGTAATCACACTAATATTATAAAGGCGAAAGTTTGTGAGTGTGTTTGTATGTTTGTTACTTCTTCACGCACAAACGGCTCAACGGATTTGGAAGAAAGTTTATAACCAGGATTAAAACAGAACTTTTTATCATGATATTCCCACGGTATCGATCGACACTTATGCGGGTGAAACCGCGGGGCGCTACTAATCACACTTATACATATTATAAAGGTGAAAGTTTGTGAGTGTGTGTGTGGTGTGTGTTTATATGTTTGTTACTTCTTCACGTTCAAACAGCTGGACCAATTTTGATAAAATTCAGGGCATCTGGCATGCGTATCTGGGTTCGAAATCTTCGAACCACGACCTAAAACACGTAAGTCGGGGCCATGAATTACACTATTAGATTTTATTAACATACCTAATCGGGAAGCTCGGCCTGATAATGGCATTGAATAGTCCGTTCCCTGAGCGCTCATTAGGGGGGGGGGGGGGGGCTCGGGATAATTTACGTTCAAACCAAGTCTCCTGGCTTTCACTGAAAAAGTTGTGTAGGTTTATGTAGAGCCACGTTTAGTCAACCTAGATGAGGATGGGACAGGAGAGTGGGGATTGGCACAAGCAAAGAGTGGGTTAATTATTACAATTAGTGAATTATATATTTATTGCATAAAAACACGGTATAAAAAAGACGGTAAAAGTATAAATTTGAACAAAATATGTTTTTATAATAAAATAATATGTTAACATGCAAATTTGTCAGTAGGTAACAGTAGTAACATTTTTGTCAATGAAATCCTTTCCACTATAAAAACTAACAGATAAAAATTCGTAAACAATTTTTTAAAATAACCTTTTTTTAACATTTTTGATATCATTTGGTACCCGTAACTTATTATGACGGGTGTAAAACGACACCTAACGAAGCCGAGAGTCACTTATTCTCCCCGACATATTTTTTTTGTACTGGGCCATTCCTGGGTACCTTCTGGTTACGGCGATTTTGAAGGTCAAAATTCCAACGTTTACTAAAATTTTTACAACGACAAACAACATGTTTTTAATGTTAAAATTAAAACACAACTTTTAATCCCCCACGGCTCTAGGGTTTACGATACAACAAGTGTCAGAATGAAGTTCAGTCAGATCGAAACCGACCGAACCAAATGAAATGAACTTCGCAGTAGGAAATGACCGAACATTCGGCCGATACGATAAATTTACCACTTCGGAGTAGACCCCCTGTACCGTCGCGTTGCATGCACCCATAGCATCATATTCATAAACACAATGTTTTGCGTGCGTTACATTGCGCACTACCGCAAACAGAGGTGTAATTGCGTAACATCAGTAGCAATGGATTTCATTTTGACAGTTCCACAACAGTTATTGCGTTATTTACGTTGTTGAGCTGACAAATTGTTGGAACATATAAAGCAATGGATTAGCAATATTCTTCAAAATGATTCAGATTGTGATCGATAGTGTGTTACGCAATTAGGGTGCAGCTTTCACACCAAAAATAAAAGTCGTTTCCCAGAAATTATTTTTGTGTAACATATTTGTTACTTTACTTTGATGTAGAGAAAATACTCAGTTGACGGCTATTGTGATGTGTCTTTTACACCCTGTATACGCAAAATATGCGCATTGACGTGGAGTTGCGGACACCAGCCCGTATTACCTAGTATTACCTACATCCTGTATAAACGTACAGACATTGCAGCTTTTATTATTTAGTTAGTCTTGGAATCTCGCTTAGTACTTACGAGCCATGTTGGGGTCTCGTCGATTGGTCGGACATTAATATCATCTGCATTTGTCCTGTGCCTCGGAAAGCACGTTAAGTCGTTGGTCCAGCACCTGCGAGGCTATTCTGTAAAAATCTCACCGTGAAAACTTAGGTGAAGTGAGCGTGGAGTGAGCTGTCAATAGTATCTATTCCTAGCAAAAACCAACTCACTTCACCTAAGTTTTCACGGTGAGATTTTTACAGAATCGACCGGCAGATCTCCCCCCGGTCGTGTCGGATTGCCGACCCATCGGACTAGAGTAAAGGAACAGAGAGTTCACCTGTATTTACGCTCACACTTGTGCACTATAATTATCTCCTGCATACCTGGCCAATCTCCGTTGAAATTGGTCACCGTGACCGAAATCTGTCGGACTCTGGAGGCTATTAATATCATCTGCTTTAACAAAGAAATCCTGATGCTTTCTAACAAACTTACATACATCTCTTACTATATAAAAAGACGGTAGCGGTATGCATTCGTCACCAGCGTCAGGCACCAGTTGTCTGGCATTTTTGCTGAACTGGGCTTTTTGGCGCAGCCGTGAGGCACACTTTCCTGCTAATTTCTTACATCGGACTTTGCAGTTTTTATTTTTATCTTAGTTCTTATCTGATGTACGACTATTATCTAACTATCTGGTGTATTGTGTGTCTCTTAGCCTGTGCTAAATAAATGTATTTTCTTTCTTTCTTCTTTCATTCAGTGAAGTCTGGCTGTGGATCAGTGGATGGTGATGATGCAGTCTAACGGAATGGTATTCGGTGTTGTTATTTATTTTTATTTAGTTGTTTTTTTTTGCTGACAATGAAAAGTCATTAGAAACAGCATGCATTTGTTTTAGTTTGTACAATGTATGTTTGCTACTATTCTTGGGAGTGTATTAACGGTGGTATTACGTTTTCAAAACACTATTGTTTGTTCAACAACGCAGACTGAGTTTCAGAGGAATCCTTTTGTATAGTACTGATCTTCAAATGGTGATGTAGTGCTGTGGTCATAGCCAAATGTGTTTGTTATAGTGATGGCCGAACGGTGGACTGTTTTCGTGGTTCTATTTTCACTAATAGAGGTATCTATGGTGTTAATATCATGATGTGATTCTCATACAGGAACGGGATGGGTTGTGGAGGTCAGATAGGCAGTCACTCCATTTAAAATACTGGTATTCTGCCGCATCTGGTTAGATTGGCAGACATGTAGATCTTGCCTAGCCTTTTCCCAATTATGTTGGGGTCGGCTTCCAGTCTAACCAGATGCAGCTGAATACAAGTATTGAGTTGCATTCTACATATTAATGTAAATGTGTAAAATTAATAATTATATATATTTCATATCATATGTTTAATTTGTTAAGTTTTTGTCTCAAGAACTGTGTGGTTTAACATTTTTGTTTAATACATGCGGACTTTTAGCGCCTTTGCCTACATTTTTGTGAGAATAATGGTATTTAATTGTTGTTATTAGTTTATGTTTTATTATATATACTTTGATTTATGTAATTGGTTTGTTAAGACGTGTAAATCCAATAAATAAAACTGACACTTGCAGGAATGGCTGATTTCGTATTTTTGGCGCGTATTCATTCTGATTCTCTAATAGCTTCCCATTAATATTTAAAGTAGGTGGATAATGTAATGAACTGGGTTTTACTGGTTATTGTCAACCTGCATCATCCCACTGCTGGACAAAAACATCCCCCATGACATTCAGCTGTTTTGGTCCTGGGCAAGAGCCCTGAAAGACTAAATTAATGGCCAATAGTCCACCTATTGGCCATAATTTAGTCTTTCAGGGCTCACCAATTAGTTTTGTTAGGGGTTCGTATTTAAAAATAAGATTGCTGTCGCGTTCAGTTTGGACGTTCGTTTGGTTTGGTCGATTACTAGCAATTCTAGCAAAGCAAGTAGCAGCCAAGATTAGAATATCGAATAAGTAAATAAAACTAAAAGACACTTTTTTTATGTAATGAACAAAAATAACAGCTTCTTTGGTAGTTATTATTCATGTGAAAAATGTATTTTTTTACTATCGGTCTGTCTAACCCTGGAGTAAAGTTGGTGCAAGCTACGAGTAAAACTCAAAATTTTTATTTTAATCATTTTAATTAGGTACCTAAGTCAAAATAGGTCGGTGGCGGCGTCGTCGGTCCGGATCCGGACCGCGGTCCGCCATTTGGTGACTCCCGGGTCTGGCTCATCCCGCCGTCTTCTGCGTGGCTCATATGGCTATTTTGACCCACTGTTCATTCGGTTAGCGGCAAACGTGTTCAGCGGCCCCACTTACATTTTGCAGCTTTTTTAAGATGTCAGTAATCTGTGTTTTGGAACGGAGTGTAGTGTTGTGATTGCGAATATTGTTTGTTAATTTGTCGCTTAGAATCCTATATACTTTATTGGATTACTGGTAGTTTTACTTATCAAATCAAGTAGGTACCTACTTACATATTTATTACCTACGTCGGTAGAGAGAACACGCCCTATGTTCAGGAGTTCAATGCAAATTTTGATTCTCTTGATGTTTTTATATAAATAATATATTTTACTTATTTTTATGTTATAAGCTGCACGTATGTAAAAATTATTATTTTAATAATTATGATGTTTTTAGCAGAGTACGATGATTTTCCATAGTTGAGTTAATTTAGGCTGTTTTATGTTTTTAAGTTACCTAACTTATCAACTTATTATGTTTATCATTTTTCACTGACTTAATTAATTGTAACGCTACATTACGCGCAATTTTATTTTATGTTGGGGTCCGCTTCCAGTCTAATCGGATGCAGCTGAATACCAGTATTTTACATGAAGCGACTCAGAAGTCAGAAGCGGTCAGATAGGCATCTGACCTCCACAACCCAGTACGATAGGCACTCCTTGGTAAGACTTTATGTCAGACTGTCGGGCATCTGACTACCCGAAGCGATTGTCAAAGATCTATGGATGACAGCCGGGATCAACGGCTCAATGTGCATATCGAGGCACGGAGGAGTCACCCATCCACGGACCGACCTCGGCATGCGAAGCTTAAAACCGTCGATCGACTCGTGCGGCTCCTCCTCTATGTTATGTCTAACTAACATTGCAATATCGGATTATTAAGGATTATCCGAAATTTGTAATTATGGCGCATTATTGGCCAGCAAAAACAAATGACAGTCATCAGGGTCTCATACACGTACGCACTGCAAGTTACCATCCCTACCTAGTTGCTATTCCACTAATTCGCACTAAGCGTTTTCAAATGTCCTTTATAATGCACACAGCAAAAGAGTGGAACTCTCTACCTGCGTTTTTGTTTCCGAGTGCATACAACCCGAATCTCTTCAAAGTAAGAGTGAACAGGCTTCTTCTGGGTGAGCTCACTCCATCGTAGACTTTGTCTCTGTCATCTCTGACATAGACTAGAGTCAAGAGCAAACCCATTTCAAATAAAAAAAATAAAAAAATACAGCATCTTGAAGTGCGGAAAGGGAGTGCCAGCGTCTGTGTTCCTTAACCCGAAAGCCTTCAATGCTAGAGTGATTTGGCATTTTCTAGCTACCTAGGCTCTTTTCATTGTAGACCTCATCCATCGCTTCCCACCAGGCGAGATGGGGGCCATTATTTATAGAGATAGATTAATGAAGAATGTTCTTGAAACTAGTTTTCCATTTTGCAGAATATGAGACCAGAAAACTTGCTCGTGGAAGACATGTTGCAAGATCCTCCCTTGACGAGGTCACTCGGCTTTGCAATAAGGAAGAGGTTCGAGAAAACGCTGGAAGATGCCAATCTCAACAAGGAGTACATGTACCGGTACCATGAGATGCTGAAGGCCAGTCAGGAGTCGTTCGAAAGCTTCGCCAGTCGAGACGAAAGGAGGCTGCGCAGTGTCGTTGGTGATCATAATTACGAGGTCATGAGAGAAGGTTTGTGAGATGTCATTGTTGTTATACATATTTCTTCGAGTTAACAATCACCGGATACACGCCAACATAACATCGCCCTTGTATTCCCAGAAGGGTTAGCCAGAGGTATAAGTATCTATAGTTCACCCACATTCCGCCACTTACCTATGTCTGAGTTCCAGGTAATAGGGGGCGACCCTATTACCATCAACCGAGCACAGATCTAGAATCCGGGCTGCTACTGAGAAATTCTAGATGGGAAAACCTAATAACACTTTGCCCGATTCGGGAATCAAACCAAATGCCTCATGATCAAGCAGTAGCGCTTGCGACCAAATCTCAAATCGTTTATTGCAATCCATAATGTAATTACAGGTGCACCACTAGACCAATGACGATTTAACTCTAAATATTGAATCGTGTTCAGAATTGGACTTGGAATATTATTATCCTAGTCTGGCTACAGACTCCACATTATTGGAGGCTAAACCACTATCACATAGAATAATTTCAGATTTTTCTCTTTATAAACTTCGGAGATAAGGGAACGGTATTTTTTTACATTTTATGATATTGGTACCCTACTTTTGTAATTTTCCAGCTGGTGTACTGGACCGGCGCCGGAACGCGCCTCGCTTTCAATCTCCCGTTGGCAGGCGAAGAGCGAGGACGCAAGCTCTGAGGCGGCAGAAGCTGAACAGTCAGAGCATGAGGAGCCATCTGCAGCATTCCCGACAGACCACTATCGATTCGAGCGAATAGTTTTTAATTTTGTCAGGGCTATTCTGCAGTATGAACTTTTTTGTGTGACCACCGACAGACTTTGAGACTTGTAATTATTAGATCAGTATACCCAGTGGTAAGTGGCCGTAACTTGCGTGTTGTAAGGTTTAAGGTTCGATCCCAGACAGGCCCTTTGCTTTGTGTAAATTATATCATCACCACTGCATCTCAGACCAAATAAAAAGTCAAGACATAGCGCTGCGAACAATACAGTGAAGCATGGAAAAACTACTTGTCCGCTCCGTGCATACACGCTCAAACGCACACGTTTACAATTAAGGCTCCTTCAAACAGGCGCGACACGACACGCGACACAAAGGCACCGCAAGTCGCGCAACGAGCGGTGCCTTTGTGTCGCGCGCGATTATATCGCGTGTCGCGCCTGTTTGTAGGAGCCTTAAAGCTAAGTATTTGGTAACATGAGAAGTTACTTTATTCTCATTTCCATAAAGGCTCCTGCAAATAGGCGCGACGCGCGACGCGAATCGCACGCGACACAAAGGCACCGCCCGTTGCGCGAATTGCGGTGCCATTGTGTCGCGCGCGATTTTATCGCATGTCGCGCCTGTTTGTAGGAGCCTTAAGACTGTCGTCAACGGGCATTTTCTAAATTACTAAATTAGTTGAATTTTTTGTATTTGCCTTTAAATAACTAGAACTTATAATAAGTACGTATAAGAATAATTAATTTAAATAGACATTAGGTCTAATGTTAATAGATTAATATCATAAATATAAATAAAAATATGACTTTTTCTGGGCTAATAAACGTGGTTTAATTGCCCACAGTCCAGCAGTGGGATGATGCAGGCTGGTTTACTTTATTATTATGTCCCCTAGTACACAATCTCATGTCAATCAATACATGAGATTGTTGAATCCTATGATATTGGAAATTTGGAATGCGACCGTGCAGTGTAAAATTTCATTCTTGTAACATTTGATATGCATTTAAAATATTGCTGGTTTTTCTCAATTCATTAAAATTGATGAAATAAATAGTAGTTTGTGGAGCGCTTTTATACGAATTACGGATAAAAAGATGCTGCTTTTGATCCCTAAGGCACTAAGCAGACGATGGACCATTAATTTGTCCGCGACGATAGAACGTATGGAAATCCCAGCAGTCTATTTGGTCTTCGTGAGCATGATTGCATAGATTTCTATACGTTATAAATTATCGTCGCGGACAAATGTCTATCGTCTGTGTAGCGCCTTAATCGTATTATACCTAAGGCGCTCCGCAGACGGAAGTCTTTTTGACAGCGATGACCGCGAGAGACATCATCCGGCAAGCATATCGGTGGCGCGGTCGTTTTGTCCTCCGTGTACGTTATTGCGAAGATTTCCATTCTATCGTCACGGAAAAATTGTCCATCGTAACGTCTGCTCAGCGCTTATACATATTTATTTATAAAAGGTGTAATTTCGGTAGGTATGACAGGCTCACGCAGTAGCGATTGACATAGAGCAATATGAGAATCGCTATGTTAGGTGACGATGGACAGACAGGCACTTTACTTTGTGTATTTAATTAAATTACTACTGCTGTCAAATCACTGAATCATGAAGAACATTTACTCTTAAATAAAATTATTTGATATTTTTGTGTCAATGTCCATTATTATCTATTTGCAGTAGGTATAGGTACCTACTGCAAATAAAAAAATAATAATAAATTGACATTGTGTCAATTTTTATGAGTATTATACCAAAATAACTGTTAAAAAATAGTATAGGTACAAACTTATAAATACTTAAGAGTAAGAGCTCTTCTTACAGACCACGTTTTTTTCAGGCGCCGTCGACGCGCGTCTGTAGCGAGTTTCTCGTCAGTTTGCAGTGATGCACGATGCAATCGCAAGTAATCTGCCTTTTTCAAGTTTAGCAGCGCCGAAAACGCGTGATAGTGAAACGCTTACCGACGGCGCCTGGAAAAAACGTGGTGTGTAGGAGCTCTTAGCGATACTGCTTGCATTTACATATCGTCAGGCGTTGAAAGTTACTGTCACTATCAGTTGGTATTTTGTGCTGATACGATGAAAATTATAACAGGCGCTGAACACAAAGCCACATTAAAACGCAGTCTTTTAACCAGCCGAGAGAACTGCATAAAGCAGTACACAGAGAGAGTAAGAGACGGTCTTTTCAACTGAGGATTCTTTGGTAAACGTAGACAGCGATCGTCTAATTGAAAACTGCACGCCCCTCGACTAAAATTTGTATACCTACAAACTTTAGAAATGTGTATGTAATAATTATTCAATGGAGGCGTGTGCAATTTTAAACGATCTCTACCTATTTCAATATTGAAACGGCTTATGTAGGTATAGCAGTGGCCGGCGACTGGTTGATTTATTTAGTCAAAGATAATTTTGGAACCTAATAGATATTCCTATTACCAAAATGCTGCTAATAATTGCAAATCAGTAAATAGAAAGGACCTAGAACAGGACCTTGAGGGAAACTCGTCTCAACCAGACATATTGAAGACGTAGTTTGGAATTGTGCCCGTTTGATGGCAATAGGCCGCTCCCTATTATATGGGACTACTAACCGTAACTGGCAAAATGTGAGTACCTAACCTCTGCCTTATAAACCCTCGGGGAAAAGTTCGCGATTTTATGATGTTATCTGTGGTGCAAAACTACTGTAGGGCAAATAAATATAAATAAAATATCCTTTATATATTAGTGATGACTTATGGCACTGAAACGTGGTCGCTCACAATGGGCCTTATAAGAAGGCTAAAAGTCACCCAAAGGGCAATGGAAAGGGCTATGCTTGGAGTTTCCCTGCGTGATCGAACCAGGAATGAGGAAATCCGCAGGAGGACCAAGGTAACCGACATAGCCCGAAGAATTGCCAAACTTAAGAGCCCTCTTACATTTTAGTAGGTACTGAGTGCGCATTTTTTTTTTTTTTTGTTATACTAAATGGTATTTCGCTGTTCAACTTAGGAGGTTATCGTCTTCTTAACCGGGATTGCCTGTAGATGCCTTAATAAATTAAGGCATCCAGCCAGGGCAAGCGCGCATCGCCCGCGTAATGAAATTTAGAGTACTACTATTTTATTTATTAAACAATCGAAGTATTAATGTTTGTTTTTTTTTAATTGATATTGTATAAGCAATTGTTGAAGACTGTTTTGGTATAAATACTACGTGAAAGTGATGTAGAAGATCGAAGATATTCAGACTTGTTTCCAGTAGATAATTGAGTTAGGTCCAGTAATTTTTTTTTATAGCACTTATGACAGAGAGTTACTTGCTATATTTTTAGCTGTAGAACATTTCAGAACGCTATTTCAAGGTCGTCAATTAATTATCTTTACGGACCACAAGCCCATAACATTTGCATTTTCAAAATTATGTAAAACAAACAATAAAGAAAGTCCAAGACGTATTAGACAACAATTACTATTCATAAGCGAATTCACAACTGACATACCGACGGCGAAGTGCCAATAACTCCTAACTGACAAAGTCAAAAATTTACACATACTGGATAAAAACGTTCAAAAATAGACACGTTGTTTTAGTTGGGAGGTAATATTATTTCCACATTTTAATTTAATGTTGTTGTAATAAAAATACACTTTTTATCACACCTGCTCTGAAAATACATACTAATTATACCAATTAGAGGGAAGAAACGCCTTTATCCCGCCCTTCAAATCCTTTCATCCCAAGGTATGGAAGTTTGTATGAAAATCCTTTCGACCCAAGGGTGGGAAAAATGTATGAAATTCCATTACATACCCGGTTTTTCTTTTTTTTAATTTGTCAGCAGTCATACTGCCAAGAGGTTTTAACTGTCTACTAATTAAATTTCAAGTAAATTGTTACTGGCCACATACAGTTTTTTTTTTACCAGTTACCAACCTCCTTGGTGCATACAGAAAATTAAAAACGAAATTATTTTTGTATATAAAACGCGTGGAATCACGGAAGAAGTGGCTGCATGACCTTATGATCTTAGCCTACTCCAGAAACGGGCGAATAAAAAATGGAAAAGCCCGCGCATTTTCGCAAAAACACATTTATCTTTGTGTTTTTTGTAAAATATGGATACTTCGAGCGACAGTGATGATGTTATCCCTAACACACCGCCAGAACTATTAGAGACGGCCCAAGAAATTGTTGATAATCTGTTGCCGGAAAAATCTAAATGCAGATACAACAATACTTATATGTCCATAATTTTCCTCGTAGGTGTAATAAAAAGCACTATACATCCCTCAGGATAAAGTACAGTTCCATACCTCAAATGGTTTGCGCCCCTCGCAAGCTCGTGGCGCAAATGCCATAATCTCGGTATGGAACTGTCCCTTTCTTCCCTCTGAAGTAATGTACTATTTTATCACACCTGCTCTGAAAATACATACTAATTATACCAATTAGAGGGAAGAAACGCCTTTATCCCGCCCAATCCTTTCATCCCAAGGTATGGAAGTTTGTATGAAAATCCTTCCGACCCAAGGGTGGGAAGTATGTATGAAATTCCATTACATACCCGGTTTTTCTTTTTTTTAAACGGTTTTTTTTTTAGCTCACCCCGTTTGTTTTATTTATTCTTTATTCTTGGGTCATATTTAGTAATTCAAATTTCACCCTCTTCCTGTCAACCGATTTATCTGAAATTTTGTATACACTTTGGATTTTGGTGACAATACAATTATGTTTATTCATTATCATTATAAATTCAAGATGGCCGCCGCTACAAAATGGCGGATAATTTATGTTTTATTAATCCCATCAATATGGGTATCAAATGAAAGGGCTCAACAAGCAGAATACAATATACTATAAAAAATTGAAATCCAAGATGGCAGCCGCTACAAAATGGCGGATAACGTAGGTTTTATCGATCCCATCAATATGGGTATCAAATGAAAGTGCTCAACCAGTATAATACAATTTACTATGCAAAATTGAAATACAAGATGGCGGCCGCTACAAAATGGCGGATAACGTAGGTTTTATCGATCCCATCAATATGGGTATCAAATGAAAGTGCTCAACCAGTATAATACAATGTACTATATAAAATTAAAATCCAAAATGGCGGCCTCTACAAAATGGCGGATAACTTAGGTTTTATCAATCCCATCAACATGGGTATCAAATGAAAGGTCTCAACAAGTAGAATACAATTTACTATGCAAAATTGAAATCTAAGATGGCCGCCGCTACCAAATGGCTGATAACAATTTTTTTTCAAGCACTAAATGAATTAAACATAATGCGAAATAAAAACTAAAAAAATTGGTAAAAAAACTTTTTCAGTTAAACGTTTTTATGTTAAACATACATTGCAATGTTTAAGATAAATGTACTAAAAACCAAAAAATAATAAAATAGATACAGTCGTGGGAATTATAAACATATGCATAGACTAGACTAAAATAAAACCGTGGGGCACGTCAATTGTCTACAAATTATAAATAAAAATAATAATAAATAAATAGTTTATTGTCACAAAAAGAAATACATACATATTATCGACTTAATGTGACGTGCCCCACGGTTTTATTTTAGTCTAGTCTATGCATATGTTTATAATTCCCACGACTGTATCTATTTTATTATTTTTTGGTTTTTAGTAAATTTATTTTTTAATTTGTCAGCAGTCATACTGCCAAGAGACTTTAACTGTCTACTAATTAAATTTCAAGTAAATTGTTACTGGCCACATACAGTTTTTTTTACCAGTTACCAACCTCCTTGGTGCATACAGAAAATTAAAAACGAAATTATTTATAATAGCTGCACTTTTAATAATAGGTAATTGTACTTTTAACTAAATATAAACATTTCTATGCATTTATGTCCATAATTTTCCTCGTAGGTGTAATAAAAAGCACTATACATCCCTCAGGATAAAGTACAGTTCCATACCTCAAATGGTTTGCGCCCCTCGCAAGCTCGTGGCGCAAATGCCATAATCTCGGTATGGAACTGTCACTTTCTTCCCTCTGAAGTAATGTACTATTGCGAATTCACTAAAACATGCGAATAACGCCTTTAAATTCAAAACGAAAAAATAGTGAATTTCTCAAAAAAAAATCAGTTAGGAGGTATTGGCACTTCGCCGTCGATACGCCATATAAGTGGGCAATATAAGAAATGCAAACAAGGTACTCAACAAATCTTACGAAAAGAAATGGCAGTGTGGCACAGTACCAATAGTAAACTATTGGTACTGTGCCACACTGCCATTTCACTGTCATTTTATGTCGTGGTTGTGCAGGTTGTGCCAATGGTAAACCATTGGCACAACCTGCACAACCACGACATATGGTGTAGTTATGTGAAAACTAAAACAAGTGCGTAAAAATAGTGCGTGTTAAAATAAGAAAAACAAAATGTAAGCAATTACCTATTATAAGTATCTTTATTGCACTGAAATATTAAAACCTAATAAAAACAATACAGAGTGTAATAATGTGTCTAGTTAATCTTTAAGAAAAAAAGGACATCCTGTTGTTAAAATGTAACACAATACAGTGACTATAAGTGTATGTACCTACTCTAGATAATTACTATGTAACTTAGAAACAATATGGTAATGTAAAAGTAAATTAGACAAAAAAACAAGTAAAAATTATATTATACAATTTTAAAAAAAGGGGAAGGTATACTATACTGTGGCGACACACACGCCCACACTTAACAGTGTATAATAATAAGGTAATCGTGAAATATAATTCAGTTGGCATTTGACCTTTCATTGCATTCTTTGGCCTTTCATTACGTCCCGATAGGCAACCCTACACGTGTACTCTAACAATGTCACAAATGACGGTGACTAATCCTGACAAAAATAAAGTACTACGATAAATAAATTAGTGGCGGAAAAAGAAACGTTTTAATTAATAATAAGTTATTAGAAGTAGCTAACTAATCATACGATTACACAACTAATCGAACAGTCACTTGATTTAAAAAGAAAAAGAACATATCTGATAGACAACTTTGAGAAAACCTTATCGGAATAATTATGGCTGATGTAGGACCTCTAGTTTTTGAGAAAAATCGATAAAACCTCAAGAACAAGGGCATTAAAATGATGCTTGGATTGAAAATTATTTGATAAAAATAAGTCTGTCTTTATTACTATTTATCTTATTAAATTGAAAGTACAACCTGATTACGATCCATATTTTGTCTGAGAATTATCAGCTTTATTACGTACAGATAAGAAAGAGCAAACAGGAACTTGGTCAGAAAATAAAAAAATACCACTTGTTTGAATTTTAAACTGCACTAACGGATAGAAAGTTTTTGCTCAAGCTTATCGCAAATAAATGCATTTGACTGCATTTGATAGTTTAGGAAATAAATCAGGAAATGTATGGGAACAAAATTGGGGATTATTTGATTGCGGCAAGATAATATGGTGTTTTAAATCAAGTACAAGTTGTAATCTTGATTCGTATCAGTAATAGACAAGTTGTTGACTGTTGATAAGGCGTTTTATTTAGATGATACGTTGGAACTGTTTCCAGGTGATGATATTATTATGATAGAAGACGTAAAATTTCTGAGTTTACTCACTCAATGGAACTTGTACCTTTTTGACCTTTGATCGTAAGTGGGAGATCATTGCAGAAATACCAAATGCTTTGAAAGATATTGGCATTTATCTAGGCCCTCGGCGTCTCGGGCTCTCGGCCCTCCTTTTCCTTTCTGAACTGCTAAGAGATTTTTTAAATTAGTTCACACCTTAAATACATTATAAGGGGCGTATAAAAAAGTACATTTTGTAAGGGTTTCTATACAAATATTGACATAGTGACACCAGTAACACGACAATGAAAGCCCAAAAAATTCATCGTAAAAGGAGTACCAAATCATAAACATTGGCAGTGAGGATCCCCAGAGTGCACCGGACGAGTTATAGGATCGTCATTTCCCACAATTTACCATACTTCAATCTTCTCAATAAGGCCATCCTCCTGCGATGTTAAACGGAGATCTAGAATAGAATAGAATAGAATAGAATAGAATATTATTTTATTTGCTCAGAATGTAGGTATTTACAATAAGGTTATTACATTATGTGATTTAAGGAATCCTTGTACATTCTACCACTTTGGCATGCAAATATTGATGCAGTTCAAACATCAAAGTAAGTATCAAACATTGATATATTAACAACTAAAATTTATCATCTAGGAAAGCGGATACGGAGTAGTAGCATTTATCTAAAAGAAATAAAGTTAGTTTTTTTTTTAAAGTTGTTACTGGTTCCGTTTTTATGGAATTAGGAATGTGGTTAAAGATGGTCGGTGCCATACCAAAAACACTTTTCCTCAACAAAGCAGTCCTGTATCTACCTGTGCGTAATAGGTTTCGGTATTGAGATCGCAAAGTTACATCTCGATGTCTGCTTTCCGATAAACTTAAAAATAAATGTTGATTACATTTAACAAAGAGAGCAATTTCTAAAATGTAAAGGCAAGGAAATGTCAACAAATTATTCGTTTTAAATATTGGAACACAGCTGTCAGTTACTTTTAGACCAAAAATTGCTCGTAGGCAGCGTTTTTGGGCCTTAAAAATACTCTCTCTTTCTGTACAATTACCCCAATATATAATACCAAACCTTAAAGTAGAAACGACAAGACTATGATATGCTAGTAATACTGTTTTGATATTAACTTTTTTTTTAAGATTATACAGTGCATATGCAGATGAGCTAAGTTTTTTGCAGATTGCTTCGGCCTGTGCCTTCCATGTCAGTTGACTGTCAATCAATATTCCTAGAAATTTCGTTACATCTACTCTGTCCACATTTTGACTGTTATAATTAATATTTAGGTCATTGATACGTAGTCTTTGGTAAAAATGCATTATCTTTGTTTTTTGTACGTTTATTTGTAAATTGTTTTTATGTAGCCAGTTTATTATAATCTCAATGGTGTTATTTATATCGTTTTCATATTTTTTATTATTATTGTCGCATTTTAAGAGTGCTGTACTATCGTCAGCAAACAGAACCATGGGATGGTGGGTTTGGCGTGGGAGATCGTTGATATAAGTTAAAAATAACAAGGGCCCGAGGACGCTTCCCTGTGGTACACCGAATTTTATTTCTCTACCGGAAGACACATACTTTAGTTCTAATTTAGACTTGCAACATATTCTGGAAATTTCTGTCATTTGCTTGCGACCGGATAAATATGATTTTATTAGATTCAGGATATTACCTCTAATGCCATAGGCGTTTAGTTTTTGAAGAAGGGTGTTATGATTGACACAATCGAAAGCTTTTGACATATCTGTATATATAGCACATATAGGCGTTTTTGTATCAACATTCGGCATAATAATATTCAACAAGTCAAAAATTGCCATGTTTATATTTCTGTTTTTCCTGAACCCGTATTGCTCATTGCAAAGTATATTAAATTTAGTCAAGAAAGATGATATTGCTTCATATATGACTTTTTCTATTATTTTGGAAAAAACGGGAATTAAAGCTATAGGCCTATAGTTCGACATATTGTCTTTACTGTTCTTTTTGTGAATTGGTTTTACAATTACGGATTTTAAGTTATCAGGGAAATATCCTGATGATATGCTAACGTTAATAATATGACTTAAAGGGCCAGCTATACTATTAGCAACAAATTTTATGACCTGAGTGGAGATTCCGTCATAACCTACGCTCTTTTTGTTTTTTAGTAATTTAATTATTCTCATCACGTCTTGAGGTATGACTGGTGGTACAAATATTGAGTTTGGATTATGGTCAATTTTCTTAACGTCGTGCGTCGGGTTATTAGTTATATTATTGATTTGGTTAATGAAAAAATTATTGAAAGACTCCGCTATTTCTTTCGGATCCGTTATTGTCTGATTATTATTTCTTATTTGTAAAATTGGTTCCCTATTAATTTTGTTATTGTTTATTATTTGCCAGGAGGTTTTCGATTTATTCTTCGAGTTCTTGATCAAGTAATTATTTTGGGATTGCTGAGTTAATTTAATAATTTTTTTAAATCTCTTAGAATAGTTAACAAAGGCGTTTTTATTTTCTGTTGACGGCTTTAGTCTATGTTTCCAAAGTAGATTTCGTTGCTTTTTACTGCATAATCTTATGCCACGCGATAACCACTTGATTCTTTTTTCTGATTTTATTGTCACTAACTTATAGGGAAAACATAAGTCATGCATGAGCTTAAATAGTTCAAAGAAATTGTCATACGCTTTGTTCGAATCCTCTGTGTTATATACGTCAGAAAACGATAGACTCTGAAGATATTTATTAAATTTAATGAGGTTTTCTTTACAAGTATCTCGAATCTTAGTTCTCCAAGTTTTAATCTTGCATGATTTATTTACTTTTATATTAATTAGTTGAGCTGTATGATCTGAAAGCCCAAAGTCTATTACTTGACTGTGACATTTTTGTCTACTGTTGAGTGCAAAATTATCCAAACAGGTATTACTAACAAGACGTGTCGCTTCGTTAATTTTCAAAATAAGGTTATAGCTTTGGAGAAAGCATTTAAAATCAAAAGTAATTCTATTATTTTTCAAAGTGTCTATATTAAAATCGCCGCACAGAATTATTTTTGTGTTATGATTACTACATACAGCTTTTAAGATAGTTTCCAAATTTTCATAAAATTCACTTAAGTTAGACAATTTTGGCGGTCTATAAATACATAATATAATTAAATTATGTTTTGTCATTTTAATGGCGCAACATTCTATTATTCCTGAAATCGAGTGTTTCATTATGTCAGGTAATTCTGTATACTCATGACCCTTTTTGACTAGAATACAGGCTCCACCGCGTTTTATGTTGCCTCTTGCATAACATGCAGCGAGCCTATAATTGGGTATATGAAGAAGGTGTTCCTGGCCTGACATTATAAAATGCTCGGTTATGCATATAACGTCTACAATTATTTGTTTGCTTAGTAGCTCCTGAATGTGCACGGTTAATAGATCAGATTTATTTATAAGTCCGGCAATATTCTGATGCATAACATACATGTGATCAAAGAAAAAACTCGTTATGTGTGACCGCGTTCGTGTTAACATTATTAGTCAGATCAGGTTCAAGTTCCGGTTGACATAAGTAGAGATTATTATTATTCATAAGTACCAGCAAATTTTGGAAAATATTTCTCATTCCTTGGTTATTTAATTTTCTGTTGTATTTTGAGAACATAGTAAAATCGTAGAATAAGTTTAAATTAGAGTCTAGTACTGTTACATAATTATGTGTCAATAAATCTAAATGCAGTAAGTTGTTAAACGTTTCGATACGCCAGTTGAACATCGTTGAATAATCGCTTAGTTTGAATGTGGGTAGGCACAAAATAATATTTGTGTGCTCAATTTTCGCCAGTGTTTCTCTTAAGAGCGTTTATACAGAAAGTTGGCAACGTCGCAAATAGCTGTCAAATATTTCGCTGTTTAGATTAATTTGTCAATATTACTGTATGAAAATAAGAAATATGGCTAACTAATGAACTAGAATATTGATTATGAAATGCAATAATTAATATCGTAACACCGAATATTTAGTTTTAGATGTAAAAAAAGTATTTGGAAACTTTACAAATGCCTTTTTTTCACCTAAAACGGTTACAACATCAAATTCAGTGTTTTAATTGCAATTCATTATTAATATTCTAGTTCATTAGTTAGCCATATTTCTTATTTTCATACAGTAATATTGACAAATTAATCAAAACAGGGAAATATTTGACAGCTGTTTGCGACGTTGCCCACTTTCTGTATACGCGCTCTTAATCCTATTATGATTTCGACATAGTTTTTGGTTTTTTGAAAATCTTCTTCTCCTATTAAAACTACACAGTAGTCATTCAACGAGTAATCCACAACTTTTTGGTGCAAATTACTGATAAGTTGTAACAACCCGCATTTCGGTGACATGTAGTGACAGATCTGTAAGTTTTGGAATGTCTCTTCTGCGATGGATAGAATATCATTTGTTTTGTTAGCACTAACAATGCATAACCTATTCCTGGTAGATATCACATTATTATCCTCTATTTCTGTGCTTTGAGTTGTTTTATTTTGTTTTGTGTTTGTGGAGCATGAGATTTTTGATTGTTGTTTTTCCGCTATGGTCCCTTTATTGTTGAGCTTTTGTGTTTTTGTTTCAGATTTAGGTGTTGTAGTTTTGCTTTGGTTCTCGGCTTTATTTCGATTTTGAAGCAAGTAATCTTCTTCTTGGGAAAAATTAAGTTTGCCTTTATTTATACTTTTCCTCTTAATTACGGTTGAAACTCTTTTCGGTGTACTATTACATATTTTTTTCAGGTTGTTTATAACTTTTTCATGGTTAACAATGGTATTTTTAAGTGAAGTATTCTCTGTTATTAAGTTTTCAATTTCACTATCCGCAGAAGCTAATTTCTCTCGCAATGTGTTAACTAATGCCCCTAATTCTGTTATTGTTTCATTTTCATTAAGTTGTAAATGGGGGCAACTTAAGTTATGTTTGTCGTAAGATGGTATAGATGAGTATTCGTTGTCATCGTCCACTGACAAGGATGCAAAAGAATTTTCTGTACTTACGGTTATTTTGCTTTGCTTTTTTCTGAGAGTTACGTTATCAGTTTCTAGTGAAAACAATTGTAAGTCAGAATTGTTTGACATGGTAGATACGGCGTGATTCACTCAGTTGTAGATTAAAGATAAGAATCTAATTTTGGAGTTGTTTAAAGATTGGTATTTTACAACAGTGAGCGTAAAATTTCCATAACATAATGTTCAGTTCACTTGTCAGTTTAATTATTTATCACCTCAGACGGTACTGAGTTTACAAATAGTGTATAAACAAAATAATGTTCTTTCCTCATATGGCTTGAATTTCTGTAGGTATTTGTTGCATTTGTGTATCATTCGGGACCTCCCCGTATCCCACCACGACTTTGTCATCAATCTCGTCCGTGTGTTTCCATTTAAACGCATCTTTAATAGCTTGTTGTTTTAGTAGTTGCTCCTTAACTTTTATAGAGCGTGTTATTGTTGTTATTTAGTTTATTTTCATGGTTTGCTTTAATGAATTTAGTATAGTAGTACCTTTTTTACTGGCCTGAGAGTAGTACTTACTTCGGTAAGATTTGATTTTGATTTGATTTTGGTTTGTTGAAATTTGTCCTGAAGGAACTCTCAAGAATGGGCTGTGTTGTTTCTCTTTTCAGAATGTTTGCTTTTGCCTTTATGTTCTTTGAGTTCAGAAAGTTCGTTATTGTTATTTGAACCCATGAACTTTCTATCAAATTGTGATCGAGGCTTTGAACAATAAGTTGCCAGGTAAATTTTCTCTACAGTATTGTTTTGTTTAATGTTAACATCTTTCCCTGTTTATCGTATCGTCTCGTCAGTCGTCCGATAGTGTGCACGTATATTGTTACACATAAATATGCTGATATTAGTCAGCACAGCACGAGTCGCGTCGGAGCTCCAACGTGCTGCGAGCGGGAACTATACAACACACAATATGAAACATATTTGTATCTTCTTAATGTTTTCCTGTATAGGACTTTCTGTACAGGTAAGTTCTCAACATTATTTCATATTTTGTTTTCAGAGTGCTTGTATAATTTCATTTTTTGCCGAGTAGGTAATTTGATTGGCTGCTATTCTTTCATTCCACCAATCACAACAGCGAACAAAATTATGTAGATTTAACAGCTGATGTACTCGTCAGAATCTTGATTAGTGCTTCAGAACCATAAGATTTTTGTTCTCTTAGGGCTAATTCAACCAAAATTTTATAGGGAGGTACTTACCTAGAATATGACTTATCCTAAGAATTTTTTTTTGACAGTTTTTCCATACTTACTAGAACTGTCTTACGTCAATTTTATTTCACGGTTATAAAATATCTGACTCTGGTTAAAACTGCCCTTAGTGACATTGATTTAGCATTTACTTAGTATCTAAACTATTCGGCTTCAAGCACATCGTTACATTGTGACTTAAATATCAATATATATTGCATGAAGTGCTTACCACTTTGATTGACCTCAATAACCCAAGTTACCGGGCAATAGGTATACCGTTTGGCGACTATATCCATAAATAAGTGCCTACTATAAAATCTAGATGCACATTGTACAGACGCTAGACGCCAGCACATCAACTTTCTTTAAACGATTTTCAACTTTATCGTTGAAGCTTAAGGTTCAAAGTTGATTGGGAAAAATTTACAGTTTCGGGTAGCTTGATGTGCTGGCGTCTGTACTTAAATTATGCTTATTTATTGTTGCTACCTCATATTTGCGATAAGTTTGTGATAACGTTGTTAGCATCGATAAACAGACACCTGTTTAATATTCACAACTTTATCTACCTTTAGAGAAGATTCATTGTCAGATTTATTGGAACGAATTTGCTCGATTCTTCACAGAAAAAGAAAATGTTACTGGTCCTTGCCCAGTGATCCGCGTGCGTCATCGAGACCTAACATCACACCAAAATTTAAATTCCTATGTTGCATTTACCAAGATACGGAGACAAAAAAGTGATATTTTTAATGTTTTGATTTTCCTGTTTAGGTCGGAACCTTAAAAAACTCAGACTTTCCTGCAACAGCAAGAAAGTCTGAGATTATTTGGTAAGAAAGTTAGGTAAAGAAAACCTACTCTCTGTTTTACAGAAAATTGGGACGTAATTAAGATCTCTAGAAAGTGCATGGTAGTAGGTACCTAGCGTCTGGTCTGTGTATGGGTGACCATTTTTAGTTTTTACATACCGTGACCCCACCGTGCTTCGTTAAGCCGTTGGTTCCGGCTGTCATTCGTGGATCTTTGACAATCGTTACGGGTAGTCAGAAGTCCGAATATCTGACAACCAGTCTTACCAATGGCTATCGTATTACCACTAGGTAATACCGCCACCGCCACAACCCAGTTACTAAACTGGGTTGTGGCGGTCAGATAGGCAGTCGCTCCATGTAAAATACTGGTATTCAGCTGCATCCGGTTAGACTGGAAGCCGACCCCAACATAGTTGGGAAAAGGGATTTATTCCGGTCTGATTCAGATGATGGTGATACAAATCATATCAAATCTGCTTTTTCCGAAAGTGTCCTAACATCTGCGGTTAAATGTTGTTTAGTTTTTCGCAAAAAACAGCATAGACAAATAATGCTAGGATCTAAGGAAGTAAAAATTGTCTTTGGTCTTTCCTGTTAATACATGCATGATTTAGCATTAGTTTCCTAAAGATTCCAAGAGGGAAGACCCAGTGTCCATTCAGTTTTGTGCAAAAACTAAAAGTCCAATTATTATACACAGTTTCTCATACCGTGGGAACAGTTAATATGAGCAGTAATGTCCTTTCTTGCGATAATAACAAGATCTGTTTTCCAAACGTGTAGCATACTGACGCGTGACGTACAGATTACCAAGTGTCAATAGTAAACATCGGCTTAGCGACCCCTTGAATAACTGGCCGTTGAATCAACGCTAATGAAATTGCATCAATACTGCTCCGTCTCTCTCACACTCATCGGCAAAGTCTGAGAAATGCATCCCTTCTCAAAAAATCAACATGAGTGGTCTCATGCTATCCTAGTGCATCATCTACTAACTGCACTCAATGACATCTAAAAAAAGTATTTCATGAAACGGGAAAACTTTCTCATCATTCTGTCTCTTTTCAATTCAGTGGAAAAAGAAAAGGATGGCAATATTTTTGACGTTGCGAAGCCGTGGCCACGAATTATCGATTATAGTTGTTATGGATACGAGCCAATTTAAAACAAAGACAGCTTGTTTTGTGCGATCATTTGTTATTGTGAAACACGTCCTCAGTACCTATTTCTAAAGTTAACATTTTTTAATTCCATATAGGTATACAGGGTTAATCTTCAAAGACCGGTCAAGTTTAAGGGAAACCATCAAACTGAACAATTTACTCCATGGGACAATATCGTAATCCCGAAAAATTTATTAAATGTCCCATAGAAAAATTTAATATCTACTCGAACTAAACGTATGGAACGACTGAATTTTTATTCGCGATTACGATGGTGGTCCCAGGGGCAAAATTGTTCAGGTTGATGGTCTGTACCACACCCTTAAATTTGGATGGTCTTTGAAAACATCCTGCCGATCGATTCTGTAAAAATCTCACCGTGTAAACTTAGGTGAAGTGAGTTTGGTTTTGCTAGGAATTGTCACTATTGACAGCTCACTCCACGCTCACTTCACCTAAGTTTTCACGGTGAGATTTTTACAGAATAGCACCGCCTGTATAGAAATTTAGTGTTTGATGGCAATAGGCTTACGTTGTGGGACTTAAAAATAACTGGCGAAATGATGGCGTACTATAGGTACAGACGCCAGCACATCAAGCTACCCGAAACTGTCAAATTTTCCCATTCAACTTTGAACCTTAAATGCTTTAGTGATAAAGTTGAAAATCTATTAAAGAAATTTGACAGATTGTAGTAACTTGATGTGCTGGCGTCGTCTGTACCTACACCTCTGCCAAACCCGAATACAGTTGTGTTTGTTTTTACCTATTTATGTTTTTTTAACTTCCAGCACTTAGGTGCGGTACTTTAAGACTATACTTAAATATTATTGTACAGGAGAAATTATTATAATACAAGAATTATTGTCTTTTGAGTAAGCCCAGGTAGAATGGCGCGTTCTTCCCGCGGCGATTTTTTTTCGCCTAATGGATTTTCAACGCACTGCTTAGCGCCGAGAGTTCAAAATCCAACAGCTTGTTTTTCTGACAAGCTGGGTATGTGCTCTGTTGAATTTTTAATGCTCGGCTCGACACCGAGAGATGAAAAACCTGTGCGCGATAAAATCCTACTGCGATATTTGTTTAAATTTAATTACGCTTTACTGAGTGAGACTGAGCCTGACCAAAACGGCTACGACTGGTCACAGCTAAATAACCTTCAGGCATGTGATTTGCGGGTAAATGTGCTAGAGTTATTAGACGACTATGTATATTCGATTATCCTTGATATCCGTTAAATTAAGTGACTTTGTTTTCTCCAAACTGCGTTTGAAAAGTGATAGAAACAGCCACTTATGTCCGCTGCAGGAAACGTAGATTTAATCAGAGGGAGATCGTTTCTATATACGTTTTTTTTTTTTTTTATATACGTGAGTAACTGTACCGTCCAGTTGGAATAATGCTAATAAAAGTACCTACCCATATAAAAAATAAAAGTTGGACTCATGCGAAAACTTGTATGGATGTTATAAAAGTTGGACTCCTGAGAAAGTTGGACTCTTGCGAACAGAGGGAAATGAGAACATAAAGCAGTTCCATACCTAGCTACTTAATTTTCACGAAAACCATTTTCGACTTCAAAAATCGGTAAAAATGTAAACGCCTAAAGTTTGAAACCGACTTGTAAACAATTTTCACCTTTAGCATAATTTTCTAGGTCAGGCGCGAACTGAGCATGCTTGAACCATTTGGACATGAGACACGAACAGTAGGCCTGCCGGTCGCCTGTACGTCTGTAGTCTGTACCAGCTGGCGCCTGGCTGACAGTAGCGAGCGAGACTCTACTCACGACGGATGTCTCGACCTCGGCTATCAAATCCACTCGTTTATCATTTCATCAGCCGGTGTTTTCGTCTGTAAATAATGTCGCTTGTTAGTGTTCTTATATTCCTCTGTCTAGTGTTCAATTCCTATGAGGTAAAGTGATTATGTATAAAATAAACTTGTTTGTTCGCCTTTGTTGTGGTTGTGTCTGTTACATATCTTATTGTTGCAAGTGGTTATTCCGTGTTGTGTCGTATTGTTGTCATTTATAGGTCATTGTGTTCAATGAATTATGATAGAACACTTTGGGGTTTATTTGTAAACGATGATTAAAGTTAAGTGACGTTCAAACGTCAAAAATGTATGGATAAACAGCCACTAATCGTAATCAATCACTGCTTACGTTTATGCAACGTTTATGAATAAAGCGGTATATTTTCTTGTTGTCTAGTCCTTGGGTCCGAATTGACTTAGTATATATCTACTTCTATCCGGTAGACTTTCAGTGCGATGTGCGTCAAAAATAAAATTAATATCGTTCCATTCAGTGCAGTCTTACCAAGGGGTATCGTGTTACCCAGTAACTGGGTGGTTTAGGTCAGATAGGCAGTCACTCCATGTAAAATAGGTGCTGGTTTTCAGCTGAGCCCAACATTTACAGTATTGTTTTCCGACATGCAAACAGTACATAGAGAGCAGTGGTGGCCCAGTGGTCACGGACAAGACTTACGACCGTAGGTCGTAGGTTCGAACCCAGACAGGCGCTTTACTTTGTGTAAATTATTTCATGACCATGACTGCTCTCAAAACGGTGAAAGAAAACATGGCGAGGAAATCGGCATGTCCTAGAACCAAAAATTCTAAGACATGTGACTTCCACCAACCCGCACTGGGCCCGCGTTGTGGATTACGGCCCACTCCCTCTAGCTTAGAGGAGGCCTGTGTTCCAGCAGTGGGAACAGTATAGGCTATGCTATAAGTTACAGATACAATAAAAGGTGTTCCGTCTATACAGTGTTTATACGATGCAAGACATTTGTTGCTTAAATTTTATTGTACCCCACAGGCAAATCCCTTCGTTGGTTCGTCGAGTAGTTGAGCTTATAGAGGTATATAGGGAACAGGGTGTAAAGTTCACTTCATCTTCATCCTCCGACCAGACGGGTGGTGTGTCTGGCGGGCAACTGCCCGATGATTCATGTCGGGCCGTTGTATCTATGCTAGCTGCGCGGTAAATTTTACTTGCGAGATGTAGGATTTTGCGTGACGTCAGTATGACGTGTGGTTCACATGTGGCGTTGTAGATACTACTACAAGCTCCTTAAGTTAGAGTTGAGCTGCACGATTACTGAGAAATGCGTTCACTTATTGAACTGGTCTACTTAAATATGTGTGGTTATTTCCTCAAAAGACCATGTCAGACCCTAATTTACATGGTCCTCACATGTTCTGGCCAAGATTAAGTCTGAAGTATACGACCGCTGGTTACTAGAAGTATGAGCTGAAAAATCTGTTTCCTTTTTGGTATATCGTAATTAGGTACCGATACCTATCACGTTTGTAAAGTTTAGGTACACAAAAAAAAAAACAGATTTTTAAACTGACTATACTATTTCTTGACTACACTCACTGTCCCTGGTCATAACCCAAGAAAAATACATCAATTTAATTTATTTTTGGCTTAGATATTGATACTATCCCGTCTGCGGAGTTTCGCTAGATAATTTGGCCCTGTATGTTTTTAAAGTGTCTCTTCTCCTCAGAAATCGACACCTCAAGATGACCACTACGTAGGCGCCGTGGTGGAGTATATAGTAAACGGAAATGTGGCGACAAACCTTGCCAACTACGCGAGTCTTATAAAGGAAGCGGCCGAACAGGTTTGTTGATTACAGCAGGTACCGTATTATGACGTTGTAATGTCATCGTGATTCCAGTGCGAGAGAGAGACGGAGCCAGGTATACATGACCGATAGCACCATTCCTTTTTTAACCGACTTCAAAAAAGGAGGAGGTTCTCAATTCGACGGTATGTTTTTTTTTTTGTGTGTTTGTTACGCGATTACTCCGCCAAATGTGGACCGATTTTCAAAATTCTTTTTTTGTTCGAAAGGAGATACTTCTGAAGTGGTCCCATAGTCACCAAGTCAGGATCTGATGATTGGATCATGGAGAAATCGAGGCAACCCTCAAATTTTATGGGCCCAAACATCGTTTTTCGCAAATCTTATGAAGTAATTTAAGTACTTGCGTATGGTGATCATCATCTCATGTAGCTGAGCTGATGATGGAAGGTACGACTCCTTAACAGTAAGGAGTAGGCATCGACTGATTTAGTAAATTATTTTTTTTTTTGATGTTTGGAAGGGCGTTTGCCATTTTGGTCTCGTGATCATCAGGTCAGGAGGTGATGGACTAACCATAGACGATAGAAATCTTTAAAAATCGACAGCACATGTCTCGCGATTGCTGCGATTGTTTGTGTATGCATAGTTTAAGCCATAACATAACATAACATTACGCCAGTTCAGGGCTGCCAGGTGCAAAAATGATGTGATCGTACAACAACTCAAAAAAAATCGTATGCCAAGGAAATTTAGAAATGAAAAGATCGTACATCGTACACAACCTAAAAGTACAAAGTTTTTATTAAAAATAACAAATAATCGTTTATTTATTAGAAAAGAAATGCAATAGAAGAAATAAAGAAAGAAAACATATTTATTTGGCACATGCCTTACAAATACCTACACAACAAAACAAAAAAAAAACAAAACTACACAATTAAAAGAACTATTTAAGTATTAGAATTATACAAATTTGCTGTCGTCATATTGTTTAACATTTCTTGTGTTGGTTTAAACTTCGTACAATTTTTGTTTCTTCTTAATAATTGTTTGGCTAATAATGTTCCCTTTAGTGTTTCATTCGTTAAACTGTTTCTAAGTTTTGTTTTTATTAAGTTTACTTCGCTGAATGCTCTTTCACAATCTGCACTAGAATGGGGCAAACATAACAAATTTAAGGCAAATTGAGCCAGTGTTTTGTAATTCTCAAATTGTTTTTTGATGATGCCCCAAAACTCGTCGGTATTCATAGATAAATCAATTTTATCTGAAATGTTGGGAAAACTGCGCCATTCGTCATCTATTGCCTGCATCATTTGAATGTCGTTGGGTTTTACAATTCTTGGAACAAGTATCATAAGCGGCTGTAAGGTAGGTACTTTATTCCTGTAATTACTAGCAGCAGCATTGATAGGTTCAATACAGTCAATTTTTGATAGAATGGGATCATCTAGGTCATATCTTTTTTTAATTTCTTTAGCGCTTGTGACTAGAAAATGCCGACAGCGATGAAAAAACTCCTTAGTGGCAGGAATCTGACGACGAAATTCAGGCTGTGTAATTTTGTTCATCACTCGGATTCCCAAATAAATTTGATCATCTTTTAACCATTTTTCTTGTCGTTCAATATCAATGGTAGAAAGCTCAGTTTTGTTGACATAATCACGATCCAAAATACATAGCAAAATATCTTTATACATTTCGCGCACCTTTTCGTTTAAAGATGTAATCACTACTTTTTCAGATTGAAAAAGTTTATTGAAATTGGTAAATTTGGGCAATATCCAAGACAGGAACATGTAATAAAGCTGCATGAATGGATCATTTAAATTATTAAATATCAGTTCTGTTGAAACAAGACGTTCATTCAACCAACAGTCAGTAAAGAACAATTTTAATGCTTCCCATTGTTCTAATAATCGATCTACAACCGCCACCAATGACAACCAACGGGTTTGTGAAGGATGCAAAATCTTGTGAGGCGAAGCACTCACAAATTCTTGAAACTGTTGAAGGCGAAATTGCCTTTTTGAACTATTTTTGAAAAAACTATATATCTCTCTCGCTAAATCTTCGCAGCGCCTTGGTAATTGTTTGCACGATTCAGATGCGCAAAGATGTGCAGAGTGGCAAACACATTTCATTACAAATATACCTGGCAAATTTTTCTTGAGTCTGCTCGCCACAGAGTTATTCCCACCCATCATCACGTTGCAACCGTCTGCACCAAAACCAATCATATTTTTAGTCGATATATCCCGGTCAGAAAAAGACTTCATCAGTATGTTAAACAAATTTTCCCCAGTAGCACCTTCTTCTGCTGTTTTTTCATCATCAGAGCTAAATATTTTGCAAAGATCCCAAAACTTACTCACAATTTTATTTTCCTCAACGTCATAATATCTAATAATTATACAACTGGCCTTGTGAGTGCTAACATCTGTTGACTCGTCAGACATAACGCTGAATTTCTCAGTTTTCAGTTTTTCGACTAGAGACGATTTTTCACTTTCACCAATTACTTCGGTGATTACAGCTGTAGCTTTTGTTCTTTTTATAGCAATTTTATGTTCCACTCCGAAATCTTCCAATATACCATTTATTAAATCTGACATATGATCTGCAGTTTGGAATGCAATATTATGCTCAGCTAGAAAACCCGCCAGCTTGATTTCAGTCGCTGTGACAACTTTATTTTTCGGCATAACTCCTTTCGTAACAAATGCGGACATGATATTACGCTGTTTTGTTTTGCTTGGTATTGCAGACATGGCTTTCATATGCTTTTGCCTTGAAGCATGTAATTTTAAAACTCCATATTCTGAAACCATTTCGACGTCACAAACAGTGCACCTGGCTTTAAATTGGGTTTTACCAGGCCCTAACCAGTCCTTAAAAAAGTCTAATTTTTCCCAATCAGGACGATACTTCTGTGCCCTGTGTTTATCCCTCTCTGCTACAGAAAGCTCTCCTCTTTTAGCCAATTTCTTTTTTGGAGTACCTGGCGCAGGTCGCTCGTCTTCACTTTTGTCACACATTCTTGCTTGACCAAAAACAACAAACACAAAAAAGCACTCAAGACAGTATACAGATTCAAAGAGGATATATAAACTACGTACAGATCGAGCGAGACTGACAAGAAAAAAGAGTTTTTAAGAAGTCGCAATTATTACCGAAAGAAAAAAATAATAAGTTTCGTAAAAATGCAAACAAATACAGCCTTTAAATGACTCTACAAAGTATCTTCATTCAAGTAAAAGATCTACGTACGCGTTAGGTTGTTGGGGAATTCCCCGAAACTCATACTTGCCAGTTGAGCACGTTCGTTTCATTATGAAATGTTGCCATATTTGCCAGGTATATAAAAATCGTACATTTTCCGTACGATCTTGGTCTAGCGATCGTACATGAGTAAAAATGCCAAAAAATCGTAGGAGTACGATTAAAATCGTACATCTGGCAGCCCTGCGCCAGTTTGCTTTTAAGGGCGCTTTTAAATGCTCTTGAGTCTCGTTTGATAATCGTTCACGAATCAAATTGAGCCGCTGAGCATGACTTTCTGGACTCTCATTAAGCCTTGATAATCTCGTGTTTGCTCTCTTCTGAGAAAGTCGCTCGCTGCTCATCACTCTCATTTAAAATGTTTCTAGTATTTCTTTCCCTACGTTCTTCCTTTTCGTCGTTACTTTCTTCCAAACGGCGCTTTCTCATTTGAGCAGCGCGTTTAGTAGGCCTACCCATATTATACAAAATTAATTTTCTTTCTATTAAACATTGAAAAAAGAAACTTCAAACTATGAATTATGTACAAACTTAAACTAAAAACTAGAAAATAAAATTATTTAAAAAAAAAAACAAAAACCGACTTCAAAAAACTAATAAACACTAAAAAATTAAAAATAATATTAAATTGAAACTATAATTAAGAATAATTTAACCTAAATAACCTTACCTAACTTTAATCTACACTATATTTTACAATTTAACAGTTTTTGGAGTCGGTGCCAAGCCCGCACTCACAAAATATTAACCAAAAAAAAGGTACTATATCAGCAAAAAATATTAACAATCAACAAAACAAACTGAAAAAAAATAGATAGATACACTTGGCTTGGCACCGACTCCAAAAACTGTTAAATTGTAAAATATAGTGTAGATTAAAGTTAGGTAAGGTTATTTAGGTTAAATTATTCTTAATTATAGTTTCAATTTAATATTATTTTTAATTTTTTAGTGTTTATTAGGGATGCCGCGATACGCCTTTTTGCCGATACGATACCGATACCGATACTCTTATAAAAATATCGGCGATACCGATACCGATACCGATACGCTTACTGAATTCAAAAAGGAAGGTAGATTAAATAAAACACAATTAATTAATAGTTTTAGTAATCAAAATTAACATTTATAAGATTTTTATGGAATTAAAAATCTTATGTGCATGGAAAGATACTACGCGCAACAACATTCAACCTAACGAAATAGGATAGATATGTGCGAGTGCGAGGGCAACCGCCAAAGCGGGCGGGCGAAACAAAACACTGAATAAAGCGCGGGGTTTCCCCGAGCATAGTTAGTTCGTGCCTCGTTTGCAACGAAATAGACGGGACAACACGCGCGTTTACATTACATTTTTAAAGCGTAAAAGTATCGTTGCATCGGCCATAAAAATATCGCCGATACCGATATATCGGCAAACCTGAAGTATCGCCGATATATCGGTATCGGTATCGGTATCGGATGCATCCCTAGTGTTTATTAGTTTTTTGAAGTCGGTTTTTGTTTTTTTTTTAAAATAATTTTTTCATGATGGCATTACAACGTCATAATACGGCCCCAGAGCTACTTTACATTACAAGCCGTGCGGCCAGTAGGTTCGCCCATCGCGATGGGGAAAAATGACTACTATACAAACTTTCATCCCCTGTTTAACCCCTTTAGGGGATATATTTCATCATAAGGTTGCGTGTTCATATCATGTTGGGGTCACCAGTAGATATAGATAAAAGTAACAGGGTGTTTACATCTTGCTCATGCATCCTCCACAGAAAAGGGAGCATCCTCGGACAAGACGGGTGTCGTGTCTGGTGAGCTAACTGCCCGACGATTGATGTCGAAACGTTGTATTTGCTAGTTGCGCGGTAAACTCTGCTTGCGCGATGCAGGATTTTGCGTGACTTCAGAATGATGCGTAGTTCGCATGTGGCGGTGTAGATGGCGCTACAAATTTTTATAAGGACTGCGTCGTTGGTCTAGTGGTCGCATTCGATTGCCAGCGGGGTAAATTATGTAATTATGCACTATCAGGAGCAATAGATTTAAAAATTCTGACAGTTAAACAAAATTCATTGCGTTATTTACGTTGTTGAGCAGAGAAATTTTTCGAACATATGAAGCAATGGATTAGCAATATCCTTCAAATTTATTCAAATTGAGATCTTTAGTTTGTTACGCATTTTTGTGTTTCGCGTTGTTTTTATTTTTTTTTATTTTTTATTTAAGGAGCCGATTTTCGACTTTCCTCATGATGGCAATGTTGATAACAGGATAATTAACAAAATGATTTAACAATGTTTTCAGGGTGCTGACATCGTGGTGTTCCCTGAACTGACCCTCACAAACAGCTCGACTTTCTTCACGGTACCAATACACGGCGCACTGCGGCAGTACCCGATTCCAGCTCTCTACCCCTTGAAATTTGATGAGGTCTGTAGAACAAAAAAGAAAACAATTTGATGTGTTTTTGTAGGGTCATCGACCGCAATAAGTGTATTCACTTGAAATATCAGTTTTAAAAATCAGTTTTGTGTATATACTTAACTAGACATGATAAAACACATTTTCTGAGCTCGGTGTGAGTTCAGAAAACGTTTTTTATCATGTCTACTTCACACTATCAGCGGTCCACAACATTCAATCTTTTTTATTTTAATTTTCAATCTCGAAAGTCATGACGTATACAGAGTTTTGCTAGCTAATTGACCCTTTATATGCCACAAAAATATTCGTATCATGATCGATACTATTTACTTGGGGTCGATGGACCCCAAAGGATTTGGGATAGAGATAGCGTCGTAATGCCTCACCTCAATTCTTTCAATGCTTTGAAGAGCAATAGTAGCCTGGTAGCCTACCAAGGTTCCTTTGTAGTCATCAACCCATTTACCAATACCAAGCATTGGTTCCATATTGGACATCCATCTACAGTACCCGGCGATAAATATTGCACATCGACCTTTGGAAAGAGACAATCGGCTTATTTCGGCTTCGTAGAGCGTTATCTCTGTCGCACGAAATACAAACAGTCCGGTATCTATTAGGAGATGTTAAAACAATTATGATTTGCTTGTTTTGATAATTATTTTTATTCTTTGTATAAAATCGATAGGATCGAATAGGTCGATGTGCAATATTTATCGCCGGGTACTGTACCTAGCTTCTAGCTTGAACGAATTAGCCTGCTAAGCTTTGGTAAGAGGGGCTTGTGGATAAGTATTAACAGCCGCACGGGTCGATCGATCAAGCTAAGCTACGCTTGCCGTGGTTGGTCCGTGGATGGGTGACCATTTTCACATAAAAAGACCTCTCCGTGCCTCGGAAAGCACGTTAAGTCCCGGCTGTCATACGTGGATCTTTGACAGTCGTTACGGATCGTCAGTAGCCCGAAAGGTCTGACAACCAGTCTTACCAAGGGTTATCGTATTAACCAGTAACTGGGATGTGGAGGTCATATAGGCAGTCACTCCATGTAAAATACTGGTATTCAGCTGCATCCGGTTAGACGGAAGAGAATGGAAGCCGACCCCAACATAGTTAATAGGAACGGGCTAGGCAGATGATGATCTAATCTAAGCTTTGAAATTCGTTGTTTCAGTTCATGGTAGGCATATCAACAGCCGCGCGGGAGAACGATATCTACGTGGTGATCAATGGTCGCGAGCGCTTGGACTGCACAGCCCAGGACACGGACTCGGAAGAGTACTGCCCTGAGGCGAAGGAGTACATTTTCAACACCAACGTCGTATTCAACAGGATCGGAGCGGTTATTGATAGGTGAGAATATACTTTTTTAGTGTTTTATGTGGGTACACTAATAATTGTGCTTGTGTGGCGAGTTAGGGCAAATAAAAGTTATTGTTCTTTACTCACGGTTATATTGTTCTAACACAAGTCACAGAAACGTTCACAGTAGAAGTAGAAAAGCACATACGTAGTTAGGCACACACAAGGATAGTTTGGTACACAGTAGATACATGAAGAAGAAAGTCCATATATAAATATTATCGTTAACAGTTTTAACAGTTCGTAAACTCCGTATTCAGAGACACTATAACAAGCCGGTAGGGTTACGGTGATAAACAATTGACCGGGATTATTATGAGTTGCGTGGGCTTCGCGTCGCGATAGCGAGATCGGACTAAAGGTCAGCCAAGGTGACCGACCGCGCGCTGCTTAGCGCGACCCCCACTCGTGCGCATCGACTACGTCACTGCGTGACGTAGACGAGCGCGCCTCCATTGTACCCGTATGGTATTGTCGTGTACGACATGCGACGGTGAATTAATATTGAACAATATTGTAATTATGTATGTAAGTGTAAATATGAATTGTAGATCTAAGTGTAGTGTATTGTTATGTTTATGTATGTGTATTGAGATTATTGTTTAGTGTAAGATAAATGTTAAGGATCGCCACATCACTCCCCTCCAGAGACCGTCCTACGGGCGATAATAGTCTGGGAATCGAACCCTTCGACCAGACCTGGTAGTTCTGACGGGAGTGTCCGTGGGCAGTATTTCCTCGTCTTGGACATCTTGGTCGGTTGGTGAGGTGTCTGCCAACATGTAAGCGGGTTTAAGGCGGTCCACGGAAACTTTTACCTTTTTACCTTTTACTATTATTGTAAAGGTTTTGTCGCCTTTATGTACAACCTCATGGGGACCGGTGTATGCTGGTTGCAATGAACCTCGAAGCGCATCGTCCCTGAGGAATATGTGACTTGAGGTAGTAAGGTCCCTATGGACAAATAGTTTGTCCCTGGAATGGCGTGCAGCTGGAGTGGGCTGCAATTTTGCGGCAAACGAGCGTAAGCGAGTGGTGAACTCCGAGATGTCGGTGGTGCCGCTGTCACCGGAAATGAAAAATTCTCCCGGAAGTCGTAATGGCTCACCGTATAGGAGTTCCGCAGAAGAAGTCTGAAGATCCTCTTTAAAAGCGCTCCGGACACCCAGTAAAACCAAGGGCAGAGATTCTGTCCAGTTATGGTCTGCGTGGCACATTATTGCCGTTTTGAGTTGCCTGTGGAATCGTTCCACTAGGCCGTTGCATGCTGGGTGGTAGGCTGTGGTCTTCCGGTGTTTGAACCCGATTATTTTGGCTAGATATTGGAACAGTGCGGATTCAAATTGCCGTCCTCTGTCTGTGACAATATCCGTAGGACAACCAAAGCGTGAGATCCAATTGGTTAGCAACGCTTTACCAACTGTCTCTGCGGTAATGTCTGCAATCGGTACCACCTCTGGCCACCTAGTAAAACGATCCACGGCCGTCAAGCAGTACCGGTACCCCTGTGATGGAGGAAGAGGACCTATTAGGTCAATATGCACAAAGGCAAATCTTGCACGGGGTAATTCGAATGTGCCTAATGGTGATGACACATGGCGATTGACCTTAGTGCGTTGACAGCTAAGACACGTTCGTGACCATTGTCGACAGTCCTTGCGGACTCCAGGCCAAACGTATCGCTGCGCAATTAGTTTTGCGGACGCGTTTGCTCCTGGATGGCTGAGGCTATGAAGGCTCTCAAATATTTGCCGTCGAAAAGCTTTTGTCACGAATGGTCTCGGAGTGGCTGTGCTCACATCACAGAGTAACTCGACGGGACTGCCGTCGATTTTAAGCCTCTTTAGTTGAAGAGATGTTTCTGACTGTTGAAGCTGCAACAGTTCCGGGTCTGATGCTTGGGATTTTGCGAGAACCTCAAAATCGATCGGTGTTTGCAGTTCACTGACACGGGACAATGTATCGGCGACGATATTGTCCTTGCCGGAAATGTGCTGGATGTCCGTTGTGAACTGCGAAATAAAATCAAGGTGTCTATACTGACGCGGAGCACAGTTGTGCTTTCGCTCATGGAAAGCGTATATCAACGGCTTGTGGTCTGTATAGACGGTGAAGTGTCTCGCTTCCAACATATGGCGGAAGTATTTTATGCCTTCATAGATCGCAAGTAGCTCACGATCGTATGGCGAGTACTTCTGCTGAGCAGGGCTCAACTTGCGTGAAAAGAAGGCAAGCGGTTGCCACTGCTCGTCCCTGAACTGTTGCAAAACTGCACCCATTGCCAGATCAGACGCATCTGTAACTAGGGCGAGCTTCGCTTGGTAGTCAGGGTGTGCAAGCAATACAGCGTTGCAGAGGCTGTCTTTGCACATATTAAAGGCGGTGAGCGCCTCGCCCGTTATTTCCACGGGATGTTGACCTTTTACTGAGCCAGTCAACAGGGCGTTAAGGGGACCTTGAAATTTTGCGGCTTTAGGTATAAACCGCCTGTAAAAGTTCAACATCCCTAAGAAACGCCTGAGTTCCCTGACCGTTTTAGGCGTAGGGAAATCCTTGATGGCTTCCACCTTGGACTCTAAAGGTCTGGTTCCAGCTGCAGAGATGCGGTAACCTAAAAACGTGACTTCGTCTGCTCCAAACACACACTTCGAGGTATTGATGACTATGCCATATTTCTGCATCCTGGTGAAGAGCTGATGCAGGTGATCCTCGTGCTGCTCCTGGTCTTTCGAGAAGATAAGAAAATCGTCGAGATAGCAATAACAGAAGTCAAGGCTGCGCGTCATTTCATCGACAAATCTCTGAAATGTTTGACCTGCGTTCCTCAGACCAAAGGTCATATAAGGAAATTCGTACAGGCCAAACGGAGTTGTTATCGCCGTCTTCTGGATGTCGTCCTCACTGACTGGTATCTGATTATATGCCTTAACCAGGTCGATAGTTGAGAAGACCTTGCAACCAGCTATGCTGTGGGTAAGGTCGTGGACATGTTTAATTGGATACCTGTCGGGTATAGTCCTGGCGTTGAGCAGCCTGTAGTCGCCGCAGGGTCGCCAGCTGTTGTCCTTCTTTGGCGCTAAATGAAGGGGTGAAGACCAAGGGCTTTCAGACGGTCGAGCAGTGCCGTTGCTAAGCATCATCTCAAATTCCTGCTTAGCGATCTGCAGTTTGTCTGGAGCTAGCCTGCGAGGGGAACATGAGATGGGCGGGCCGGGTGTGGTACGTATGTGGTGTACTGTGTGGTGTGTGGTTTTTCGGTGTGTGCCCGCGGGTCGCGTGATCTCGGGGTACTTATTGAGTATTAAGTGATACCTGGAATTACCAACGGAGACCTTCACTGAGCACGTCGCTGAAGCCTTCGCAACGGAAGCTGTGACATACATTGAGGTGGTTTTGTCCACCAAACGTTGATTTCTGATGTCAACAAGCAAATCGTAAAAGCTTAAAAAATCTACACCAATAATTGGCTTGGTGACATCAGCTACAATAAAACGCCATGGGAAGTTACGGCGTAAACTTAAGTCTAAGTTTAGCTGCAGATAGCCGTAAGTATCAATTATAGACCCGTTAGCGGCCGATAACTGATAGTTCGACTTGACACGCTGTTCGTGTAGATAATGCCGCGGAAACACACACAAATCACTACCAGTGTCCACTAAAAACTGTGTCTTCGATGCCAGGTCCGTGACGAAGAGGCGACCTGTGGTCGTCAGACAGTCGTCAGCCGCCATTACCGACTGCCGTTGGAGTTTCCCGACTTCTCGTAATCGCATGGCTTAATGCATTTGTGGGCCTTGGCCCCAAACTTGGCGTGGTAGAAGCAGAACGGTTGCTTCTTGTGGCTAGACTCTGACCGTTGTCTGGATCGACGACGCTGCTGTTGGTTTGAACGCGATTGCGAACGAGGTCTCCTACTCAGCTCCGTTGTCAGGTTCTTCACGGCCTTCTTTAGTTCGGCGATCTCATTCGCCATCTCGTGCATGCTAGGTCCCGTCGTCGATGCTGCGGCGACTTGGCATGGGGTCACGATGTCCTGGACCCTGTCCGCTAGGTCTGCTAGTCCCTCCAGGGAAGTATGTGGCTGTGAAGCCAGAAGGGTCTGGACGTTGCTTGGCAGGCGACTGCTCCATATTGTCCGGAGAAAATCCTCTGGGACGCTCGGGCCGGCCAAACTTTGGAGATGTCGCAGGAACTGTGATGGCTTCCGATCTCCGAGCTCTTCATGTAAGAGAAGCTGTTTCACTCGCTTCTCATGTGACGCAGTAAGCCTCTTAATGAGCTCGTGTTTGAGCTTCTCATATTTGTTGTGCTCTGGCGGGTTGAGGAAAATATCACGTACTTGTTTTCATATGCATTTAGTAAAAAACTGTTAATTTGAAGTTACAAAGAGACACTTCGATTTTATTAATTTTTATAAATTTTTCGGTCATGATTATATTCTTTTCAACCTTGCAGTTGTTGATCACGGCCGGTATAAATTATACGACCGTCAGTCGTACGACTTCTATCTGAAATAAATTATGATTAAAGTGACATTATAAACCTTTTTCGTATATTCCAGGTTCCGCAAGATCAACTTATTCGGCGAGTACACGCACACGCCAGCCTTGCGCCCCGAACTGGGCTTGTTCACCACAGACTTCGGAGTAACCTTCGGCCACTTCATCTGCTTCGACCTCATGTTCCAAGTGCCGGCTGTGCAGGTGGTGCAGAAGAACCACGTTAAAGATGTCATATTCCCCACCATGTGGTTCTCTGAGCTACCGTATTTGACTGGTGAGTGGCTAAAAGTGGTCTAGGACGAATATACAGGGTCAAATTAAATTAGCTAGCGAAACTCCGCAGGCGTGATGCGTATCTATGTCTAAACACGATAAAAACAAAAAGAAATTAATATACTTAATAAGTTTTTGACGTGACAACGTCTAATAAATCGATGAAGCTGGCTGCACACACGAAAAAACATGACTCATGTAGCGTTACCTCGCGGCCTTGCTCTGTAGCGTTGTAGCTGTAGCTCTGTAGCGTTGTTGTTCTCAGAGTAGTCAGATAGGAAACGCCGACCTCATCTAGTTTAAAAAAAAAAAAAATATTATTGACGTGTAAAAGTGTTTGTACAAACCTACTTACAAAATAAAATCATTTACCTATCATTTATCATTTAGCGTTCCATGGCGGCTTGAAGTGCAAGCGAGAGCGCGGAACGAGCGATGAGAGACAGATGATGTCGAACGCTGCCGAATCGGCCTCCGCGTTCGGCAATTTCATTAATGTTTTGTTATGACGTTGTCACGTTAAACTATCGTCCGTAAACCGACTTTACAGACAACCGATTTTTTTTAAGTTATCAACAGCAGGTCACTTGAAACATCAGTTTAAAAAATCCAGTTTATTTGTGTAACTTTTACAGACGTGATGGATGTCAATATCTAAACACGATGAAACAAAAAAAAAAAACGATTTTGTCAGGTCATACTTCAAGTAACAACTACAAGCGGTCGAACACCCAAAAAATATCATCAATCTTCAATAGTCGAGTTTATGGTATGTTGACTTCAAAACTGTTTCCTGTAATGTTTCAGCTGTCCAGATTCAGGAAGCGTACGCTTATACCCTGGATGTCAACTTCTTGGGAGCTGGAGCCAATAACGTCAGAGTTGGCAGTGCAGGTAAGCTGTCTCCGTTTATATTGTTTTGGCTTTCGAGAAGTTCAAGAAGCGGCTGGTCGTTATTAGAAGTGCAGTTTCTGTTCGTCTCAACTCTCAATAATCTTATATTAATTTTATTTTTCAGGTTCTGGAATATATTCAGGCAAAGCCGGTGCTCTGATCAGCATCATGCCAGGATTACCCACCACTAAAATACTTGTAGCTAAAGTGCCTAAAGTACCTGGACAAGTAAGACATTTTTCTCTACGCTTAGGTAGGTACAGAATTTACCAAGAGCTGGCCAACTGTCGTTTGTGTCCCAGAAGTAGTCACCTACAATAAGAGCTAGCAATTTCTGACTATAGGTATCCTTGATTCCGTATCCTTAATTTCTCTCTACATGTCATCATGATCATCATTTCAGCCGAAAGACGTCCACAGCTGGACATAGGCCTCCCCCAAGCACCTCCACTTTGACCGGTTTTATGCTTCGCGCATCCAACGAGTTCGTGCGGCCTTCTTCACAAGGCTCTTTACAATCATGTGCAAAGAGAAAATTGCAATACTCCTCACAAACTATATCTGGCTGTGTCTTAGTCTATATAGGGTTATTGGTTAAACACTAACAACCTCTCAGGACTATATTACTATTATACATAAACAACAACTTTTGTTCTATGACTTTTAATAATTCATCAGACTTTCATACAAAAATAAAAATATTTCAATCTAACGCTCTAAATGTTACGAATTCTACGCGAAGCAAAAGAAAACGCTAGTTAGGTAATCAAACTGCCGTGTCTAGTACAAAATGTAGCGGAGGGGAGCGGCGACGCGACGGTTAGATATAACAACGAATTCTTGAAGGTTTGTTTTTGCAATTTTTTTTTTTTTTGTTGCGGACTCCAGGCCGTATTTACCTGTTACCTATGTATTATGTTTTTTAAAAACCTAAGTCATAGAGTTTTTGTTTATGATGCTAGTAATACAGTCCTAGAAGGTTGTTAGTGTTTTACCAATAACCCAGCATACTCATGACTACTTACTGCTTTAGTACAGATATTAGTAATGCTACTCACAAATCAATAACTACTTGTATTTCTCCAGGTCACAGAACCATACCCTGGTCCTATCTACGACAACCCAGCAGACCATGACAGCCTGCGCCTGATCACAGACCTGTCGCTTCCTTCGCATGTCAGCAGGTTGCTAGAGGTGGGCTCCCAGGAGTTTACGCTGGCGCACAGGGATACAACCTGCACCTTCAAGGTCACGCTTGCCCCGAGAGACAGCGCCACCGTAAGTTGCCTTTTTTTAATTTTGGCTGTATGGCCTCTTTGATATTGGGGGCTTGTGGCTAAATAATAACAGTCCCACCGCTCGATCGATTAGGTCAAGCTACGCTTGCCGCGGTTGGTCCGTGGATGACTGACCATCTTGAAATACCAAGACCCTTCCGTGCCTCGGAGAGCACGTTAAGCCGTTGCTGTCCCGGCTGTCATTCGTGGATCTTTGACAGTCGTTACGGGTCGTCAGAAGCCCGAAAGTATGACAAATAGACTTACCAAGGGATATCGTATTATCCATTAACTGGGTTGTGGAGGTCAGATAGGCAGTCACTCCATGTAAAATACGGGTATTCAGCTGCATTCGGATAGACTGGAAGCTGGACCCCAACATAGTTGAGAAAAGCCTAGGCAGATGATGATGATGGCCGCTTTGATATTGGTAGTGAATGACGTGTACGCATTTTTTATTTGAATTTTTTGCATGATATTTTTATTTTGCATGATATGTTACTAATAGAAGTTGGTTCATTTTGTTGGTTCATTACTAGTTTATTTTTTATTTATTTAATGCACCAATTACACTAATAATATAATTATGACAAAATTGTTAATATGCTGCTTGTGCACCGCATGAAAATTTTACACGAAAAATTAACAATTTGCACGCGTTTTTTAATTAATTGTATACAAAGTGCGATTTAGAGCTTGCTTTATAGTTTTAATTTATGTAGTGTATTATTGATGGAGGTAAGTAACCTTTGGATTTATGTTGGGTTTTCCTTAACCTATTTTATAATTAACAAAATTATATTAATTATTATTTTTATTTATAATAATATTTTATTATTTTTTTGATAATGCCTGCCAGGTTGGACTTAAAAATAAATTATGTTCATGCGTCGGGCCTATTTTACTTCCGCTTACTATTTTTACTTCAGCATCATCATGGTCTTTCTAGGTTCTTTACATATTACCCAACGTCAATGACGCTGTTGGAAAATCATCACCATCATGCTTAGTATCCGATTGGGTGAACGCAGTAGTTATATCACTGCCATCACACCTGAAATAAGCTGATATCCATCTTTCTGATAGACTCCTTCTTTATCTACCGAGTCACCTTTAGGCGTAACTCCTGTTCCGTTACTTTCGTAGAACTTTTTTTCGCCCTACCTAAACAATTCCTCATCCGACTCGTAATTATTTATGTATTTCAATACATTGTCATGTTGCCAGACGGTGCGGTACCGCGCGCTCATAGAAGATGGCACCCACACATACGCTCGGCGCGAGATCGGCGTCGCCTCCTGCCTACTCGTCGCCTGTAAAACGGATGACGTCAACACTTGCTCTTACAGGTAGCACATTAATTTCTTCATTCAGTCAGAATATTTTATACGTTTTATTATTTTTACCATCTTATAAAATAATTTTACTAACTGTGCGATCCGAAACATTGTCCAGTTACATTTTTCCACCGTGGTCGATATATATATCTCCACAATAATCATCAAACACATAACATTTATAAACAGTGGGGGACGTTTACTGAAGAATTTAAATTTCGTTTAACTCTTTCAGGTTCAATCAAACAGAAGAAACCACAATAGAAAAACTGGAAATTGAAATGAAAACGCACAGTAACACGCACAACGACACGCTTGATTGTGACAACATCGAGTACTTCCCGGTTACATTGAGATACAACAAGTTTCCGCTCAGTCCTAAGAACTTCACTTACACTGCGAAGCTGAAGGACCAATCTAAGTGCGAACCAAAGATCCAGAACACTGTATCTGTACTACAAAAGGAAATTCTGAGTAGAAACAATCGAGAACGTTTGAATTTCAAGATCAATGTTCCCCAAAACGAGCTAATCGCGTTTGGCATCTGGGGAAGGATCTATACCAAAGATATTGATCACAATAAAGAAGGTTCCGAGGAAGATCTACAGAATTTTAACACTCTACTGGATGAGATATTCAGTTCCGATTAAAAAGACTGTATTAAGGAATATTGTGCCATTTTGAAATGATAGCATGTTAAGTAGTTTGTACGTACAAGTTGGCGCAAAAGTTGTCACCTGATGTTTTTGTTTATAATTTTTTTATAAATGAAAATCTATGGTTCTGAAACGGTTAAATCTGGCGATCATGGCCGGCAAGTGCAAACCGCTAAAACGAGAGATAAGCGACACAAAGCAATTATTCCGCGTTATTTAGGAGTTTATCGATTCACGTCTTGTTGACGTGTATTTTGTATCTGTTTACTTCACAAATGTCAAAGTAGAATTGACATTTGCCGCCATTTGCAAAAATTATAGCATCATTCGATAGGGTGATGAGTTTTGCGCACCTATGTAGTTAAATGCGAAGCTGAACGACTTTGGAAGACTGATAGTATTTGGTAATCTGAAACATTGTAACGATGATCTATTGAAAATTTGTAATTATGTATTATGAAACGATTGTTGTCTTAAATGTCTATGAGTACTCTTGTTAGTAAAATAGATTTAAAAGGCATTAAATGTAAGAAATGCATAAGAATAGTTTGCACTAAATTGGTAACAGACAATAACTATTAGTAAGTCCTTTAGGCTCAACTAAATACATTTATTCATAAACTTTGCTTAAAGTTAAGTAGTGATTATAACCGACTGTTTAATTTAACCATACATTTTTGACGTTTAAACGTCACTTAACTTTAATCATGGCTTATAAAATAAACCCCTGAATTGTTAAGTCTACTTGTAAAACCTTAAAAAGGATTTTTTTTTCATTATTAAATGTTTATTGTTGTCGTATCTTTACTTATTTACTTTGTTCCGTTTATCATCACATGCCCATCACAGGGCCTCCTTTATCATTAACCTGTGTAATAAATTATAATCTTTTACCATACCTTCAGAGAGAGAAGACCAGTTGTGTCACAGTGGTATCAGACCCGACTTACGAGTTGTAAGGTCGCGAGTTCGATTCCAGACAGGCACTGTACTTTGTGCATTCATTTCATCGCCAACTGTTTTCGAAATGGTGTAGCAAAACATCACAGTCATGTGGCATCCACCAACCCGCACTGGGTCCACGTGGTGCATCGTAGTCCATTCCCACTCACAGAAAGAGGCCTGTGTCGGAGCAGTGGGAACATTATAGGCTGATCATTTCGAAATGAAACATTTCGAAGACGCCAGCACATCTATTTACCCGAAACTGTCAAATATTCCCAATCAATTTTGAACCTTATGATATAGCGATAAAGTTGAAAATCTATAAAAAACATTGACAAATTGTAGTAGCTTGATATGCTAGCGTACAGCAAGGGCCAAAAGGTAATTATCGTACTGCACGTAAAGGTACACTATCTCTGCAGTGGTCCTAAGTCCTAACACGAATGCGTAGAGTAAACGTCAGGTACATCCGAACGATTTTAAAATATAAAATCCCACCAAAAACGTTTCATGTGAAATATTGCCAAGACGACCACATAAGGTTTGCCCTGTGAAAAAGATATCAGATCTCATGTAGAGCCAAGCTTCTGAATCTACACGGTTGGCCGTGTAGATTCAGAATTAGAAACAGATTTTTTTTTTAGAATTTGTGAAGTTAGGGTCACAAATTCTACATATCAGTAAAAAAATATTTTCGATTCAAAAATCGTTGAATTTACAATACGTTACATTTAAATCGTGAGTACATGATGGGGCCTCTATTCACTGCACTGATGACGTAACATAGCTCTATTGAATCTAATCACAGGTATTACAATTGTTTCATTTGATTGCAGCATTACAGATACAGAGCAGGCGTATTCAGCGGCGTAAGGTCGTTTTCCGGCGTAGCGACGGGCGGCACTAGGATTTGCGGTGTCTACGCTTGCACTGGAGACACCAGAGAGACTTGTGGCCTAAGGTAACACACAATCCGTCTTATTACGAAACGAATTCTAACTTTAGACCTAGTCTTCGAGCCAGTTACTGTATTTTGAACTTTACCCGACAAACGTAAAGTTCTTAATGCAAAACACTTTTTAACAAAAAAAAGCATAAATTGCTTAGCAACCATAATATTAAAGTACTTAATCGAATCGCAACCTGTGAAATACCTACTTATTATTGAGTAGTTCCGGTGGCCATCTGTGGTCTTCTTCATCAGTTCCACTTCACCAAATGGTGGTTTCCGAGAGCAAATGCACAAGTTACTATAAAAAAATACCCAAATCGCTATAGGTTAACCTATAATATTTGAGGAGTTCCCTCAATTCCTCATGGATCCCATCATCAGAACTAGATTTTGATAAAAATGGGACCAATCTGGATCCTTTATAAAAAAAGAAAATATATTATTATTAAATATATTATTTAATGACGGCGTACCTACTGAGGGGAGGTATAAAAAAAAACGAATTGTAAACCCCCTCCTTTTTTTGAAGTCGGATAAAAATAAGTTGACAACTTTGACTCGGGTTTAACGTCAGTTAAAATTTGTTTTTAATAAGAACTTTAACTTTGATTATAGTTCGAAATTTAAAAATGGCTCGGTGTTTTAAACCTGTTTCTAAAGATAAATTTTCAATAGTTCATTTTTCTGATGAAGAAAACTACGATACGTATTTAAAGGAGCTCGTTCTACTGACCTAATTTAGGTCGACGCGACGTAAAGACTAGGCGACCAGCTGCACATTCATTGGTCTACAGAATGTCCGAATTAAGTAACAAAACCTCCTTGACACCAAAGTATAACTCTCTGTGATTTTACAGGTTCTCCAGCTACATACTAGACACAACGGCGATTTTCGAGGAGCTGGTTATAACAGCCAGGATGCCAACTCCGGCTATTGTCAATGACGTAGAAACCAACAACGCCATCATGTACCCTGTGTCTTCCAAGGTCTCCATCATGCCTTTAGAATCAAAAGAGTTTGAATACACCACTTCTAAATACAGCACCAATTCTATATATACTATGACTTTGAAGAACAGTTCTGCTGAGTTGTATACTTTCGCTATCTGGGGAAGACGGTTCGCGACTGATGGTCAGACTGAGGACCCACCGTTGACTGATACTGAAGCCGACTTGACACCAGCGTCGACCACTGAAGGCGCTTCAACTGTGAGCTCGGGGACTGAAAGCTCGGCGACTGACAGTACAACAACTCAGGCAACGACAACAACACCTGTACCAGGTGCTTCTGCTGTTCATCTTATGAGTCAAGCCTTGTTGGCGTCTGTTGGAGCTTTGATATGTTACAGTCAGCTTTAGATAGGGTTAAATTAGGGCAACTATTTACAATTAATTGATATTGAACAGATGTAGGTACGAGTACACCGCTCATGCCATATTAGATTTCTTGCAATATTAAATTTCGTCCTTGCTTTAAAGAATTATTAATTGTACACACACAATTGTATTAATTGTAGACATAAGAGTAGCTGATACTTTTTATTTTGTTTATCTATCATATGGATCTTTGGTTTGAAAATTATTAGAGTATTATTATCATTAATTTTTTATAAGGGTGTTCAGAATGAGGAACCTCCTCACTATGCTTGCCGTGTCCAAGTCTGTCTTTAGCATCAGACTCTTGACCTAGCTGTTTAGCGACAGCTTCCTAAGTTGTTGGTCGGAGGTAATTAATATTTATGTTATTGTATCCATCATTTCATCATTTGTATCTTCTTCTACTTCTTCTTCAGCCTTTCGCCACCCAATGCTGAGTGTAGGTATCCTGCAATGCACGCCACTCTTCTCTGTCTCTAGCCTTCCTTCCTTTGTATGACTGCGATTAAATACGTAAGTTATTTATTATTTGAAGTGTGTTCAATTAAAAGATCAATTTATTATTAAGTAACTAGGTTATTAAGTTACTTAAAGTGTTTAGAATCATTGATATAGGCCGAACAAGACAGTCGATATATGTATGTACCTATTAGTAATAACTTCATTACAGAGTAGTTTGTCATTAGTGCTTATGTCTCAATAATTATTGTTATCCTTTTGTTATTAATTTATTGTTTCCTCGTTATTGTCCTTTTGTTATTGATTTTTCAATCGACATATTAACTTTTATTCGTGGAATAAAATTGACGTCTTACAGGTTTTGAATGGAACAAACTGTCAAAAATTTTACATCATTCCTCCGATAAAATTATCTGGCGTTGAAAAAATCAGCCATACATAAAATAAGTTATTGAAATATTATACTATTGTTAACCAGTCGATGTGTATTTTATTTACCATACCATTTTGAGGAGGAAAGTTTAAATAATTCCAATCCAGATAAATGAAATACTATTCTTTTTTTTCTGCAAGAATTTCCTGCCTTCTGTTTATTATCTGAAAATATTTACTTAGGTAATTTAAATGCTAACAATCTTAAAATAATAATATGTAGGTACATGTATTTAAAAAGGAAAGAATCATAGGGTATTAAAAAAGTCGCATCGTTGTCAACAGGAAAAGTGTCCAAAGGGCTGGCAAACTTGTCAGGTTGTATGGCAATGCTGATTATTTAGGCAAAAAATAGGCCAGCCCTGACACGTGAAACTCAGCCAACCGCTTAGCAATGTCTAGAAAAACTAAGTGGGCACTTGGACCCCATTACCCTAGAGTTTCAACCCCAAACGGCTCGAACATAATAAGTTTGAGGCCACACCTGCAGCAGCCGCCCCACCATAGCCCGCCGTGCTAGAAAGTTGGGATAGCGCAAGGGTGCCGACACATGTCGCATCCCACACCAAAGGCCGACCTCATTTCCAAGGCATTATGGTCATTCCCAACATAGGTTGAAAATATTGAAACTTTGATTCTTTTAATAAGGATGTGAAAAGTGCTATGATCCTACTTTATACATTAGAAAAATGGGAAAAAAAAATAAATGGCGAAATGTGGGTGTACTATAATACACATTTGCGTAATTCTTAGGGGAATACAGATGAGATGTGTGGTGTTATGTTATGTGTAAGTATTTATTAGGAAATAATTCCTACAAATAAAATTAATTACAAACATACAGTCCGACAATAATAATTGCCAAAAACAATGCATTTTTAACATTTCCGAACACATTGTATGGAAAATAAAACTCAAGATGAAATGGGGCACCCCAAGGCTGGATGCTAGGTCCTTTACCTACTAATTATATTTGCTCATCTTCAATTTAGGATTATTTAATTGAGGAGACACATACTTACCTACTCATGTCAGTGCTGTATTTTTGCAGCTTGACATATGTAGGTATATTAGGTAGAAAAAAAAACACACACACACATCCCGAGGGAGGCATAAATGTCTTCCTCGGTTGATAATGTTTTGACTGTACAGCGGGAAGTGGGACTGTAATTTACATAGTTCTAACTATTTTTGGAATTAAAAAAATATCTATACAGAAAATTAGAGCTCAGAAATGGATTCAGTGAACGATTCTGAACAAACTGCTTTCATAATGTACAGACGCCAGCACATCAACCTACCCGAAACTGTCAAATTTTCCCAATCAATTTTGAACCTTATGCTTTAGCGATAAAGTTGAAAATTTATTAAAGAAATTTGACAGATTGTAGTAGGTTGATATGCTGGCGTCTGTACATTCATTCAGTTAGACATTGTATAAGGCATACTTACCTACCTGTTTATTTATTTTATTCTGTGTGTTTATTGCATAATTACATATTATTATAGTGTTGCGGGTTATTGCGTAACACACTATCAGTAACAATGGCTTACATTTTGACAGTTCAACAACATTCATTGCGTTTTTTACGTTATTGAGCAGACAAATTTTTTGAAGATATGAATCAATGGATTAGCAATATCCTTCAAAATTATTCAGATTTAGATTGATAGTGTGTTACACAACTAGGGCGCTCCTTGTTATTGTCGATACTTCAGTTGTCTTCGACTACGCTGTTATCGTCTTCATCTTCATATTCGAACAGTTTGTCTGTTTCGTCAATGGCGAAATGTCTTCCCCAGATAGCAAACGAATATAATTCAGCAGTGTTGTCTTTCAGCGTCATAGTATGTACGGTGACGTTATCATTCTTAACGGATGTGTAAGCAAAGTCTTTTGGTTCTAAAGGCATGATGTGGACAGTGGTAGAGACAGGGTACACGATAAAGTTGTCAGTGTCCAACTTAGTGGCGAGTGCGGCAGTCGGCATCCTGGCTGTTATAGTGAGCTCCTCGAATATCGCAGTTGTATTCTCTTTGTACGTAGGGAACCTGTAAATACATGAGACAGATGTTATCCCATGGATATTATTGAAATAATGACTGAGTTCAAGGGAAGCCCGCATAAAATCGGCATTGATCAATCAATGTTTTACGGATGACCAGATACGGCAACATGTAATAGGAAAGCGTCATTAAAAGCCTAAGAACAAACGATTTTTTCAATTTTTACTTTGTGAGGTGCTCTATTCTTGAATGGGAGAAGTATTTGCACCGCCGTGGGACAATTTGGTTATCCGTATAGATTGAGGAGCCACTTCAGGTTTTAAAAGCAAACTCAACCCCTTATTTAGTAGGAATGCAAATAATTTTGTAGGCCAAATTCTGAAAGTAATAAAATTTATCCAAAGTTATATCAATTTAAAAGTGGCTCCTCAATCTAAACATCTGAATTGAGGAGCCACCTCGAACACGGAAAGTGTTTAATTAATATCCTTGAAAATTTTGCATCATTTAGTAGTAATTGTGTGTATAGTGACTACTAAAACTTTGAGTAAACGACGTGTTACCTTATGCCACAAGTGTTTATGTCCTCGCCAGTGCAGGCGTATATGCCGCACATCCTCACACCGCGCCTTAGCCTGACGTAGCACGATCTTACGCCGCTGAAAACTCCCGCTCTATATCTGTAATGCTGGAATAAAAATTATAAAGGGGGCTATGATAACGAATTAAAACATTAGGTACCCTCCTTCTGGGGCAGATAGAAAAAAACATCAATCAACCATACCATAGTTTACTCACTTTGCTGCCGTCTCTCTGGGTAAGATTGACCTTGAAGGTGCAGGTAGCATCCCTGTGCACCAGCGTGAACTCCTGGGAGCCCGGCTCCAGCAGCCTGCTGACGTGGGACGAGAGCGACAGATCTGCCATCAAGCGCAGGTCGTCCTGGTCTGCTGGGTTGCCGTACGTTGGACCTGGGTACGTCTCTGTTAACTGGAGAGATAGAGGAGTTTACTAAGTGATGAGCAGCTTACAAATTAATTTACTGGTAAACCAAGTAGATTTGTAGGGACTGTTAACCACATAGGTAACTTGAAGAAAATACCCACCTGTCCAGGAACTTTAGGCACTTTGGCTACAAGCACTTTAGTCATATACGATCCTGGCATAACGCTGATTAGAGCACCAGCTTTGCCCGAATAAATTCCAGAACCTGAAAATACATTTATGTAAGTATTTTAAAAGTTTTTTACTCTGAAATATGATCTCAATAGAATATCCAATTACAGATTGGTAAAAAACCTATATTATATAACTTTAAGTAATTTCATTAAAAAAAAAACGAAAACCAAAATAATAATAGATTGTTGATGATTTATGTAGCTTACCTGCACTACCAAACGAAACATGATTGGCCCCAGCTGCCAAGAGGTTAACATCCATCGCGTACGCGTAGGATTCTTGCATCTGTACAGCTGAAACATTAAAGGTAATCGGTGTAAAACATTCTGTCAACAAGCTTCAACATATTATATCACTTCGCAACGTTCTACCAGCGAAAACTTCGTATACTTGGCCGTGGGGTCCGAGAGCTAGTTGACACTTCCCGTGATCAAGGGCCGGATTTTACTTTGGCCAAAGGCTAAGCGTTACCACCTACAACGTGGCAATGCCGCGGCCGCCAGTCTCTTGGGTATATTACCAGTCGACAGTGATGCGGTGAAATTGTTAGTTAGTAGTTTAGTTAGGTTATAATATAAAAGTTTGAATAATAATTTAAACATAAGTAATTCATTTTTAAACTTATAATATGTTAAACTTATCATAGCTTTCATTTTTGTAGTTAGATTTATAAATATTACATTATTCTAATCGTAGGGACATAGCAACTAGACTGCAGACCTTCAGTGTCCTATCACTAACCAGTCAAAAACGGTAGTTCCGACATCCACATAGTTGGGAATAAGATGTTCTTCAGGTGTCTCTTCTGCACCACCTGCACAGCCGGAACTTGGAACAATATGTCGAAGCAGATGAAGTGGCCGAAGGTCACTCCGAAGTCTGTGGTGAACTCGCCTAGCTCGGGACGCAGGGCTGGCGTGGTGAAGGGGTCGACGAACAAATTGATCTTGCGGTATCTGGAACAAACGAAAGAAGTTGTCTGCTGAAGAGTTTATAGGGATCAGCTTGGTCGCAAAGTTAAAAGAGCACGTGAGTAAAACGGTGCAGTTAGTTATAAGACTTTCTGATGGCACCAGCAAACAAACTACCAGATAATTATAGCTGTCAGTATGACTATTGAAAAAAATGTGTTTTTTTCTATTTCGTGTAACTTGTTAAGTATGTGGAATAGGGATTTAAAATTTTAGTAGGTATATGTTTTTTGGCTCTTTGATCAAAATAAAATAATAGAATCTTGTAAAAGGAAGACACAATTGAATGAATTCAAAAGCGGTAACAGCGCGGGGTTCTCCCGAGGGGCCGCTAGGGTCTCAAGTTAACTCTTGCGGGTTCTACAGGATTCTATCAGTCTCACCTGTCAATGACGGCTCCTGTCCTGTCGAAGACAACGTTGGTGTTGAAGGTGTATTCTTTCTCCTCAGGACAGTACTCGCTAGTGTCCTGGGCTGTGCAGTCCAAGTGCTCGCGGCCGTTGACCACCACGTAGATGTCGTTTCGCCGCGCGGCTGTTGATATGCCTACCATGTACTGGAAAAATGGTGAAAACCTTATTCTGTTCACAATAATCCAAATAATGAAGACTACTGCGGTCTTATGCGGGCTTACACAGGTGACTATAGCCGCACGATATTCGCTGCAAGACGAAAATCTACTGTCTAATTGCGGTGGCGATTCAGCTTGTGAGGCGATCTGGTTTTTGAAATAATAATGTAATACAGTTCTTCACACAAAACTGACGACTTAGGCCGGTGCGAAGTTGTTAGGTCACGTAGTAGGAGGCAAGGGTTCAATTCCCAGATTGGGCAAATTGTTATTGAGTTTTTCCATCAGGAATTTCTCGTTAAAAGCAATAGGTTCGTTCTCTATTACATGGGACTTAAATATAACTGACGAAATATGGGTATACTACACACCTCTGCCAAAGCCTTCGGCGATTACAGGTTTGATGTTATGTTATGAGACTACTACTAATGACTATTGAATACCCTTTTCCGTTCATTTTTGTTTGTGTACAAACCTTATCAAACATCTCAGGGTAGAGAGCTGGTACAGGGTGTTGTCGTAGAGTGCCGTTGATTGGTACTTCGAACGTACTCGTGAAATTTGTGAAGGTTTGTTCAGGAAAAACCACAATGTCAGCACCCTGAAAATATTATTAGTATACAGTACCTATATTAACATAGGATAGTAACATCAACATATATATAACCTATTGCGTCATAACCGGGAGGAAAATCAAGGGCAGACAAAAGCTCTTATGAAACTTGGTTCGTAAGTACTTGATAATAAACCTCTTTTGTTTCAAACTTTAGCGTCATTAGGAGTAAATGTTAGAGTAATGTAATGATATTATCTAAAAAAGGTACAGTTGTACAAAGATATATTTATTAATACAACTGGCCAATACCTATCTTGGCCACTCGAATACAAGCGGAAAAATGGTGGACCTCGACACCAGGATGTAGGCAATCCAAGGAAGCTATGCCATCCCTGGATACAAAGCTGACCAGGCGCCTTCTGCGCCTGGACAGAGACAGCCTGCGCCTGGTGGCGGGGACCATCACTGGACACTGTTCACTAAATAAACACTTTCATACCCTGGGAATCACTGATAGTCCCCTGTGCAGAGCATGCATGGAGGCGGAGGAAACGGTGGCGCATGTGCTTCTTGAGTGCACAGGCGTTACCAAGATTCGCGAGGAGACCCTGGGAACACCAACATCCCTTGCGGATGCCCTGAGGAGACCGGGAAGTCTTATCTGCTTCTGGAGGGAGGTGGGCTGGCTGGAGTAGTCGGCCACCATGGCTCACGCACAATGGTCCACTTCAAGGACTAAGTGCGGAAACCTAAACCCCATGATAGATAGATACCTATCTTGGCGTGTGTCCAAAATCGAAACTAACGCCGCCATCTCGTTTTTCAATACAATTTCACAATGTTTACCAACAACGCCTCCCTGTCAATATAATTTAAGCGCCAAAAGATCTTTAACACTCCTTGGCTAGTTAGTCAAGTTACTTACGCGTGTTGTCTTTGTTTCGCTCCCGATAATTACGACACGCCGTCCTACTTTCGCGTGTCATCTATTATTGTGACATTGTATCGCTTTTAAAGATATATATAAGGGAGACAACGGTAACGAAATTTTATGAGGTTCTGTTGTCCCCGTGACGCGGACACAGATTACGGGGACAACGGGAATACAAGGAACGTGAAATCTTAATTGTCCGTTGTCCCCGTTGCCCCATACGTCATAAGGGGGACAACGGTAAGGAATTTTATGACGTCCCGTTGTCCCCGTAACGGGGACACAAATTACGGGGACAACGGGAATACACGGATCGAATGACTCAAATGTTATGTAACCTATATACTATCTACCTCTTTTCTTATTTGGGTACATATAATATCACTGGATTAATAAGTATAAAGATCTTTGAAACAAGGTACCTTTTCTGCAGCTTCCTTTATAAGATTTGCATAGTTGATCAGGTTCGCAGTGACGTCATAGTTTACTCTGTACTCCACCACAGCGGCTACGTAGTGGTCATCCTGAGGAGTTGATCTCTGTTGAGGAGAAAACTTTTCATCGAGTCATGATCATAAGGTAAGACATCAGCATCCACAGCCTGACTTCACCCATGCTGGGCATATATTATAGGTCTTAACTTTTTTTGGGCAGAACTCTGCCCAAAAAAAGTTTTTGTTTTTGGTTAAGTTCCGTCCTGTTGAAGATAAGGCTTCTCACAGTCTCTCCTTTCGATATAACGTTGGTCGAACTTTCAGTATTACAGTTTAAGGAAAACAGTAAATGAAAATTTCAAGAACTTACCTGTACAGAGAGTCCTAGACAGGAAAACAGTAAAAAGAGACAAAAATGTTTCATATTGTGTGTTGTATAGTGGGAGCTCGCAGCACGTTGGAGATCCGATGCGATTCGTGCTGTGTTGACTAATCACAGACACAGCACATTTATGTGTACCAGTGTACGTGTACATTATCATACAAAAACAACCTAATAGGTACCTAAAACATTGTCATAATGTGCAGAAAATCCCGCTATAAAGCATTCGTGGCCGCGACTCATTTGAGCTTGTATCGCAATTCATAAATAATCAGTGTGTTTTATCCGCAAAATATCACGGTAGGTAACCATATTGGAGAGCCATGTTATCATCATACAGTGCATCCGCAGCTGTTTCGTTTGCAACTCAGCGATATTCGACGCGTCTGTCGCCGTCACCGGCAACGCGGTGTCGCGTTGCCGGTTTTCGAATGTTACTTACGTTCTACGTGCTTACTCAAACCCAGGAACTTACGCTTAGCAGTCGCGCTTGCGACGACGAGACCAACAGGGCAGTCAGTCGTGTCGGATTAGGTCCCGTTCTATTGCACTATGAGAGTGAGGGAAGAGAGAGTGCACCTGTATCTGCGCTCACACTTGTGCACTATAAGTATTATTTCCCGCCCCAAAGGCTCCTTTGAGATTGGCTGCCATGGCCGAAATACGGTCTGGAGCATTTTATGCAGGGTTATTGGTAAAATCCTCTTAGGACTATATTACTAACATCATAAACAACAACTTTTTTCTATGACTTTTATAAATTCATCAGATTTTAATTCATCAGACTTTTATACAAAAATAAAAATCTCTGTTACGAACTCTACGCGTAGCAAAAGCCGTGTCTACTACAAAATTCAGTAGAGGGGAGCGGGGCCAGCAGGGGTTAGATAGAACAACGAAATCTAATTAATTAATCATTAATTAATTATTATTATTAATTATTATATTTTTTTTTTAATTATTATTATTATTTATTATTATTTTTTATTCATTAATTAATTCATTCAAATTAATAAAATTTTTTTTCAGGATGGGAAAACTTCAAATGACCCCTCCCGCTCTCAGTGGAGCGGAAGGGAGTGTCAGACTCTTACTGACTAAAACCCACTCGTGTTCCTTCCTTATCCCTTTATGTTCCGGGCCAGCGGTAACCCTTTCGGACAATCCCGCTGACCAAAGTTATTGTTATTGTTGACAGCTCTTTTTATTATGACGGCGAGAAAACAAAAGGCAAGGAAGGAAGGAAGGTAAGGATTTTTTAAAATCCTCCTAAACTAGGTAAAGTTAATTAATATGAAATTTTTTATAAAATTTCATCATTTCTGCCGATCGGAAAAAATCGAATGGCTTGTATAAAATAAGTAATACGAGTAAGTAAGTAAGTAGTCACCTTCAAAGCTCCTACAAACAGGCGCGACACGCGATAATATCGCGCGCGACACAAAGGCACCGCTCGTTGCGCGACTTGCGGTGCCTTTGAGTCGCGTGTCGTGTCGCGCCTGTTTAAAGGAGCCTTCATCGTGCGAAATCGTACCTATAACTACAAACTTGCTTAGGTTACATAGGTATCATAAAAAAATTGCCTCGTTCATCAAGCTACTTTAGTGGTTATTAAAAATATATGGTAGAGATTTTCTGATAGATATTGTAGTTACCGTACATGCAGAATTATTAATAAAACAGTGTAGCACGCGACGCTAACCATTTATAATAAAAACAGAAAATTGCGTGTTCATCTTAGTTTTGATAAGATTATACGATCCACCACACAGTTGATAACACATGTGTCGTGACACTTTATTTTATGTTACGTCAATCTTGCGCAATGTATACAGGATGATGTCGAAAATTTGCAGTTCAAAATCTAGTCGCAATCTCATCTCACAGACAATCAATGCCAAAAACTTAAGGAAATTAGAAGTATTTTGACAGATTGGGTCTGTGATCACACATTTTTGACTAGCTTCTGCCCGTGACTTCGTCTGCGTGAAATTTCTTGTGCCCCGATCCACCCCGTCGTCGAATCGCTTTGTTTCCCCGTTTCGCTTAGCGTTCTTTCTGACTTTTTTCTTTTTGGTCGCCTTCTAAGTGTCTTAGCGTGATGTTAAATAAACTAAAAGCCTTCCTCACAAATTGGGCTATCAAATGCAAAAATACTTTTACAAATCCGACTGGTACTTCCAGAGATTAGCGCGTTCCAACAAACAAACTCTTTAGTTTTATTATTAGTATATGTATATATAGATGCACGCTGTATATTTTAACTAGTTGAAGGACGAACGAACGATACGCGACACAACAGGAAGTTTTATTGTTATTACGTCGTCGTGTCCCGCAAAGTGTTAGGTAATTCTTGTCAAATCATTCTAAACAGCCTCTTGGTTCGCTAACAGTGCACAGCTGCACACAGCCCGGCACAGTTCACACGTTACTGTGACACGACACATTATCATCACCTTGAGAACTGAGATACGACACGAATTTCAAGTTCGTGTGTATCTGCTCTATAAGAGCCGCTTTGACGATATATCGCGCATTCGTTATCTCAGCGGCAAATTGATAGTGTACTTAATAATATAATATAGTTAAATAACATAAAATAGTAATATTGTTTTTAAATACATAGTTAAAATGGTGCAAAATAAAAGAGTGCTCGTTATTTACACTGGAGGTACCTTTGGTATGCTGAAAAATGAAAAAGGAGGTTAGTTTATCTAATTATTTTTTTTATGGCAATGTGATGTGTGTATGAGTCTCGACCTCATAATCATGAATCGTTGCGAGTGGGCTGTATCTTCCACACGGGCCCAGTGCGGGTTGGTAGATGTCCCATACTATCTTCGATTTTTGGTTCTAGGACGTGCCGGTTTCTTCACGATATTTTCCTTCACCGTCTTGAGAGCAGTGGTAATGAAATTATTAAATTACATAAAGTAAAGCGCCTGCCTGGGTAGAGAATATAACCACGTATTTGGTTCGAACACACGACTCTTGTAAGTCGAGGCCGTTACATACGTCCGTAGTAGGAATTTCTTGTTATAATTATGACCACAAGGCTTGGATCGAAGTGGTTATGCAAAAGGATGTCTGGAAAGATTCAGGAGAGGCCCTTTTTCAGCAATAGGCAAGCCAGGCTAACCAAAAAAAAAATCGGACGTCTGTAAAGTCGGTTTACTGACGATAGTTGAACGTGACAACGTCATAAGAAAATACTGATGGAATAGTTGCATTGCATTTGTTAATATCCGCTTGCACTTCAAGCCGCCATGGAACGCCTCCACGCTACAGAGCGAGGCCGCGAGGTAACGCTACATGAGTCATGTTTTTTCGTGAGTGCAGCCAGCTTCATCGATTTATTAGACGTTGTCACGTCAAAAAAATTAAACGTTGTATGTAAAATTTCAGCATTATCGCAAGTTTGTTCTTTGAATTTAAATTTATTAAATCGATTACATTAAATATGCGCGACTACTACTCCGCCAAAAAATTATCATCGACCTTAGGACCTATGTTAAATATGTGTGGTTAACACCTAATTATACAAGTGAAGGTGTGAATATACGAAATCCATACTAATATTATAAATGCGAAACTGTGTCTGTCTGTCTGTTACCTCTTCACGCTTAAACCGCTGAACCGATTTAGATGAAATTTGGTATAGAGATAGTTTGAGTCCCGGGAAAGGACATAGAATAGTTTTTATACAGATATTCCTACGGGATCGACACTTATGCGGGTGAAACCGCGGGGCGCTGCTAGTTAACAAAACTTGTCTTGATGCGCCAGCGCTATATGTAGCGCATAAGCATGCTGCATCATTTTGTATTTCGAAAATAAATCATGATTTTTTTACATCTTCCAGTGCTGGTACCTCAGAAGAACATAGAGCAGGTGATCAGGAAGCTGCCACAGCTACACGACAACGAATACTGGAAGACGAAACTCGCAGGGTCAGAACTCAAGGAATATCTAGCATTACCAGGTATGTAAACACGAGTTATATCTACTTTTTTCGTAATTGATAATGCGATAATATAATATATATTGACAGGATGCAGTAAGTATATCTGACTTGCCTTTGAACCCGAAAAAACGATTTTTCAATCATCTTCGTTATATTTTAGTCCAACCCTCATTTAGCGACTCATTTTTCTAATCACCACCTTCTTACAAAACATTTGACCTTGTGACGATCAGGAATCGACGACATATGTGTTTCTACACGCGTCAATTAATATGTCACCGCTAGGCGCCGCGGCCGCGGGTGGGGCTCAACGCTCCGTCCCTTGTTTCCTTCGTCGCCGCCGTTGTCGCCGTCTCTGTTGTGCAGACGTCACTCTTTGTCGAAACCACGTGGGCCTCCACGCGCTCAACAATGCCCCTACCGCAACCAGCGTCATCATTATCTGCTAGCGTGCGCACCGCGCCGTCGCGCGTCGACGAGACTACACTCTACACTATTACTTACATTGACAGTAGCGTTGTGTCTCTCGAAGACACTTCCTTCACACCTGTCAATCGCTTCGGTCGTTGACCTCTCCGGTATAATATGGCTGTGTTAGTAGGCCAACTGGACCACTCTCGTACTCAAAATTATTGTCAAGTGAACACTACAATATGGTTATAGGCCGACCATACCATGCTGCAAGATTTTTATTAAGTAAAAGATGTATGCTTATTTCAGATGGCAAGGACACAGAGCAGAAGGTTTTATACAAAATCTATGAATACGATGAACTCAAAGACTCCTCAGATTTTACCATGGACGACTGGATCAGACAAGCGAGAGATATAAAGGTAATGAAAACAAAAGATTCAGACCTTTGTCTAACCTTTCGTGGAATACAAGCTAACAGACATGATGTTCTGTTGTGTTTAGGTGAAAATATTCAGAATAGTACCTTAATTATACTAAATCTTTGTGCATTCATCCAAGTAGCCAATTGTCAAGTAGCAAGCAAGTACAGGGGGACTAAAAAGGCCACTCTGGCAGAATCATAAAAGGATAACATTATTAAGGAGCATTTTGTGCGAAAGTATACAACCGCACGAGTGTATTGGTATCAAAAAAGAAGTCTTTTTGCACGATTCTTAATGGGAAGCTTTACGATCGTAAATTTGTTTGCCTCCTTTCTGCAACTGTTTCTATCATTATACTCCTGCTAGTACACAGCTGTACACAGAACCTACTTAATTTATATATCATAGTAAACATCAAAATACATATTTCTAAATTTTTTCCCACCAATCAAGTGTGAAACCTGAAAACATTGTAGCTTGCGAAAAAATTAATTAATTGAGTAATTTATTTTTTTATTAGATTCTTTTTACTTATAGGATGAACCCTATTAAAATGGCTCTTTTATTCAAAGCAGTTTAATTATAATTAATAAAAAACTAACTAATATAATATCTCTTTTTATTATTCGTAGAATTGCTACTTATGTGAGCATTATGAGACGTGCACTTTTGGATTTTCCAAATTTTATTAGCTTACGAGCTATTTGCTCTTAATCAAAATAGTAGATAACGCGAGCAATAGGATACAAAAGATTGGCGAATATTTATTATGGTCTTCAGTCCCCCATCTACACGAAGGCAGAAGTTGTTGTGCTTACAAGTTTGCAGGCTAATATTATGATTTATTTGTGTGACATTTTCAATCTTATCAACGAAATTGTTTTATTTCAGAAATTCTACCACGACTACGATGGTTTCGTGGTGCTCCACGGCACGGACACGACGGCGTACGGCGCCTCCATTCTCTCCTTCATGCTGGAGTCCGTTGGCAAGACCGTTGTACTTACAGGAGCACAGGTACGAAACACGCTGGAATTACAATATGCTTTCAGTAAAATATCGTAAATCTTCATTATATTGAAATCTCGAACGACACATTTTGCACTCAGCGCTCTTCTGGTAAATGTACAGTCTTTTCAGTTATTTTACCTCTGACAGTGGCAACCGAATAGCCACCTTATTGTTACGTAAATAAAGATCACTGTGATTTTGTTAGAATTGTTTATACTTCTAGATTCCTATCTTCCAACCTCGAAGCGATGGTAACAACAACTTGTTGTGCGCCATCTTGATCGCCGCTACGCAGCACATTCCAGAAGTCACCGTGTTCTTCGGAGCTAGGCTCTTCAGAGGGACTAGGTATGGATAGTTTTTTTTTTTAATCTAATTAACCATCAGGTTAATTATGATGCAATTATAATGCGGGATATCAATCCCGCATTATAATTGAACACGTAACATCCTTGGTCATTTCGGAGCTATGATGGCCCAATGCTTATGATGGTGGAGTTTGGTGGAACAGAATGTGGTGGTGGTGCAATTATGGCCTGAGTATCAGCAGTGAGGACATTGAAGGCTAGGTATGACACTTTGTCGAATACAGACTCTTCTGAGGCCACATACGGTGACATGGAGTACGCAAAATACGTGCTTTGACGTGGAGTTGCGGGCACTAGCCCGTATTACCTATTACGGTGTAATTGATTGGTTCGTAACTCAGACCATTTAACTAGTTAATCTCGTGTTTTATACGTCTATACTAAAATACTTCAGAGTAGCCATTCAAATGTTGGCTGCTGCTAGGTAGGTACAAATGTGACTTGCTAAATTCTTATGGTGACATCGTTTGAAATTCCACAGAGTAAAGAAAGTATCAAACACAAAGATCTACGCCTTCGACTCACCGAACTTCCCAGCACTGTTAGAAGCCAAGACAACCCTGGAGGTAGACCCCAAGATGTTGATCCACCCGGCTGGCTCCGTGCCCAACGAGTGCCGGTTGCATGACCAGGTCTGCAGGAAGGTGTACATACTGAAGGTAGCGCCGACCATCACCCCTGAGCTGATCAGGGCTGTGTTCACAGGAATGGAAGGTAATTATAATTCTTATCTCATTATACGTACATGGTCACTACGATAGTAAACCTAGTGTTACTGCCTTGTGAAAATATGTAGCTAGGTATGTCACATAAACAAACACCCCTTCATTCATTCCTGTGAAATATAATAATACTCAATCAGCATACCTATAATTTGTGCAGAACCCGTTAGGGCCCTCAGGCACCATACCTCAGGCAATACCTCAATATCTACATATTTTCTGCCTCTTACAGTACACGCAAAAGATAAGGCTTGGCTTCGTAGTAGCACGTAATACTACATTTCTCATTTTAAGTGCGTAAAAGGCGCTGCATGTGACGCAACTAGCGCAGATTTTGCAAGGTCGGCAAGCACAAAAACGTTGCAAATAAAAAGTCGTATGTATAGGCCCTTAGTCAGCGTAAAACCTCATCAATTTCTCCTTACCAGGTGTGGTCCTCGAGACGTACGGAAACGGCAACATCCCCATTAAACGCAAGGAGATCTACAAAGAGATCGAGACGGCCGTGAAGAACAAGGTCCTGGTCGTAAATGTAACGCAGTGCATCAATGGTACTGTCATCGCCAAGCCACTGTATGAGACTGGACTGGTGAGTAACAATGATCTTTTTCTTCTTCTTTTTTTTTTTCTTTTTCTTTTTTTTTTTCTTTTTTCTTTTTTTTTTTGTTCATAGACTCGTTTTTACATAACATAATGAGCCTATTCCTAGTTCCCACTGCTGGGACACAGGCCTCCTCTCTTCGAGAGGGAGTGGGCTAAATCAACCACGCGGGCCCAGTGCGGCTTGATAAATGTCACATGTCTTAGAATTTTGCAGGACATGCAGGTTTCCTCACGTTGTTGCATTTAACCATAATCTTACCATTAGGTAAGATTATGGTAAAAGCCTGGTGGTTGGTGAAACCTTCATGTCTTTGAGATTATATCTTGGGAAGAAGCTGAAACATATCTTATATTTTACTAGGTAATGCAGCAATAACTTGTCAGATTGCTTACTGATCACTAACCAGATTGCTTGAGTCTCACCAACAGTTACAAGTTGATCATACAATTACAGTAGTGCCTAGGTACGTCCAAACAATTTTGTTTTCCCTTCCGCTCCATCCAGAGCGGGAGTGTCATTTGATGATTTCCCATCCTGAAAAAAAAGGTACAATTATAGGTACCTAGTGATCAACAAAGATTGCAAGCCTTTTCAAATTTTTCCTTATATACTTAACTAAGTATAAATTTAATTGCAGCTCCTGTTGGAATGCGGGGTGGTACCAGCGTATGACATGACAGCCGAGGCGGCGTGGGCGAAGTTGTCCTACGTACTGACCAAGAAAGAGCTCAGCTATGAAGAGAAAGTTAAAGTGAGTGGAGTTCTTTTTTTACTGGACTTTAAACGACGGGACAAGCGTTACCTTTATCAGCAAATTATTGTCCTAACCCCTTTTGGCACTGTACCTTACAACCCGGCAGCGAATAGATAAATTCTCGTTGTGCAATTAGGTAGCCCAACAGTCTGACAACTAGTTTTACTAAGGGGTATCGTGTTACAATGCGTGCCACGAGAGATGAGACTTGACACACCACGTGGTTTGACATGCGCAGAACACGATTTTAGGTATTTTTAGCGGTATGAGGTCTGAGTGCGGGACGGGACCGGACGTCATAGGGGCGGCGAAAAGAGCGGGGGAGGCGGGGTCAAGTCTCATCTTTCGTGGCAGACATTGTACCCAGTACAGTACCCGGCGATAAATATTGCACATCGACCTTTGGAAAGAGACAATCGGCTAATTTCGGCTTCGTAGAGCACCGCTCGCTCGTTCGCTTCGGATCTCTGTCGCACGAAATACAAACAGTCCGGTATCTATTAGGAGCTGTTAAAACAATTATGATTTGCTTCTTTTGATAATTATTTTTATTCTTTGTATAAAATGGTTTTGTGTAAAAAGGTCGATGTGCAATATTTATCGCCGGGTACTGTAACTGGGTTGTAGAGGTCGTATAGGCAGCCGCTCCATGTATAATCTTGCATCCGGTTAGGCTGGAAGCCGAGCACCACATAGTTGAGAAAAGGCTAGGCATATTGACTGACTGATCCTTTCATTTGGCATTATAATATATCTTCAAACTTGCCCACTGTCTTTTTTTATTTTCATTCATTTTATTACAAAATTTAATTATATTTCCTTTCTTTTTTCAGTTGATGAAGACGAATATTCGAGGCGAGATGTTGTAATTGTAACGCAACTCATTAAGGGGACTACATGACCTAAATCTATTAGAAATAAAATAAACAAACAAAATATCTAATACAAACTAAGGTAACAATAGCTAGCTAAACTTGTTAACAATAAGTAAGTAAGAAATAAATCCGAGAATAATAAATCCTATTACGTGGGACTTAAGGGGCTTACATGAGCTAAAGCGCGGTCACTGTCAGACTGCGTAGAAAAGAAAGAGAAGCGCGATAACACAACGCTGGTAATTTAATGCAAAATATGAAGCAATTATCTATTTACAAAAAATCTATTGTTTGGACTAAAAAATTAAAAGACCTAGTGCTTTAGTATGTTGCTTACACAGACAGACAGACAGATTATTCTCTGTCAAAAAATCAGAATGATTGTAGTATATTAGTATGATTTTTATTGTAAAAAGAAAGTTTTTAGAGGTATCTTCATGATTTTTTTCTATTATATCAAATTGGTTGTATTATGTTTTCAACACACTATCTACCTAGCATATATCCTGAAGAATATCATATATTTTTCTGATTTTGTTTACTGTAGTCGATCATATACTTCTATTGTGTCTAAAACTTGCGTTTTTTGCGTTTAGGTCCTGTAATCTCCTTCTAGTTTATAAATAATTAATTAATCTGCTGAATTCTTAGTTTGTAATGTATTAAAACGTCGAATAAATTATTCATAAGTTTTTCTACAATTTGAAGTTTTTTTAACACAATTATGTGCAATCTGAGTCTGACCCTGCGTCCTAATCTAAGCGCTCGCGAATATACAATCTTCGCGTTCATGTTACTAATTTTTTTCCGAAATACGAAGGTTTTCGGTTTTCTGACGGCGTGACCACGCTTTCGGGTTCACTGAATAAAATGAAAGCGACAGTCGCGTGTACACGCGCGGATCGCTTTGGTTAGGGCGTGGAGTAATACCTACAGGTTTCGAGTTTTTTATATCTTTAGAAGAAGAAGACTCAAGGCTCAATTTAGTGATTCCACCTTGTACACTGGTTCTTCATTTGTATGGTATAGGTATTTACATAATAACGAGTATTATAACCGTATCTTAGTCATGACGCCCTGGTACTATATACCTACGTATATATAGTAAGTATGTAATTTTGCGTTTTCTGAATAAAGAAAGAATGAAGCAGTGTGCGTCCCATGTGATTACCCATCGACAAAAATGAGAAACTTCCATCCATTAATTAGGAGACGAATTAAAAAAAAACACTTTATTTTATGCTTCTAGACCTAGGTTTTAGGATGAGTGTTGTCTGTCACGAATGAATTTAGTAGATAACTGACCTCGGATGCAAAAGTATTCAACTGTGTTCCGAAATCCTTAGCATTCTCTGAGTAGTTTAAAAAGTTTGAAAAAGTTTCAACTTGGTTAAAAAAGTGGAATAATCCAATCTAGTTGAGAAAGTGCCAGGTGTATGATTCCGAAATGAAATAATCTACATTGTTACACATATTTTTATTAAAAATAAACAATTTAGCTTATTCAATATCATAATTAATAAGAAATAAAATCAATATTGGCCATGCCAACATTTTTTTTATGCCTTTCTGAAACTGTTTTTTGACGGATTATTTAGAAAAAATTATTCAAGTATTCAGATAAAAAAAAACCTAACGTTGATAAAGACAGTTGTAAAAGATTTTAATAATGACCTTGAAGGTCTGCCACAAGAATTCGTAGACAAACATCTATTTATTCCTTAGGCTACGTATGCACTGACAGGTGGCTTGCTTAGCGCTTAAAGAGAACCTTGCGAGTGAAACCATCGTTCTAGAAGTTTCGCAACCAGTCGTACTGCGCGCCTAGCGCCTTCGCTAGTCGCCTAGCGTCTATGTAAGGATGTTAAGTCACTAGGCTACGTACGTACGTAGCCTTAGGTTATGATCACGACGCTTTTCAAAAGTAACGGGTTACATTGCTATAGCGCTACAAAGCTATCTTGACGCGTGGCCATCTTGTTTTTTCAATACATTTCAATGAAATTTACGTATCGTGAAAAATATCTTCAAACCCTTGAACAATAAAAAAACGCTAATTTGTTTCTCCAAATGGTCTTTAATATCGAAACAATTAATTAAAAAAAATAATCATTTTTTATAAGGCATGACCAATTCAGATCAATTTATTGTGCAAATATATTAGTATACACGAATTCAAAACATTGTACTTAAATAATAAGCAAAAACATTGAAAATAACAAAATTATACCAACAAAATTAAAGTATTTCATTCATTTTTATATTATAATAAAAATTACAAAATGTCAAGTGTAAAATGCCATAAATTGGGAATATAAAGACACGCACACCACACAAAATAATCGCATCCCAAAGTTGAAAACAAATGCTTACTTACAACTTAAGTAAGCAAGCTATGGTGGGATTGACAAGCTAACATCCATACTGATTAAAGTAGAAAATAACATTAATCATAAGATTCCAGACGAAGCTGAATGAACTAAGATTAAAAATATTTTTTGTCGAAATTGTCACACAATTCGACTGCGAAAACATTCACATTTAGACCTATTTAAGTGTAACCGTATATTCCGTTATAAGAGTTTAAATATCAGAAATATATTTTAAGCAAAACTTGTACAATTTTTAAACATTGATTGTCGGTCGTGTCGGACTTCACACAAGTAAGGTATCCTACTGAAAAAGGCAGTGCCTTAAAGAACACATTGTCTTATATTTAACTTCTACACAGTTGTACAAAATCTATACTCTATAAGACAATTACCTGTAGTCATTCTATTGAAAAATATACATCTTCGGTTAACTTGTAGGTACGCTATTAGTACGTTTAAACGTTATGTGCTACAAGTATGTACTAAATAGGCAATCGACATTAATCTATAAATATATGATGTAGAACTTCGAAAACTTACATCGATTTGATCGGACACGCCCCTAACATTAATGAGGAAGAAAGGGGTACGAAACATTTTATACTTGACGAAGACCAACATGAAATGAAGGAATCACCCCCGGTTTCTAAAAGACACACCAACTTTCAGATCATAAAATAGAACCAAACCTTATGTTAAGTGTTCTGATTGGTTGACTGAAGTAGTGACAGCCAATCAAATCACTTGTCATAAGACGTAGCCGTTCCACAGATTATACATATAAAACTAAAAATTGTCTTTCAGAAACCGGGTGGTATGTTTCCTTTTGTCTCGGTCTAAGCATACGTTACACAGTTGTAAAAATAATATTATTGCTTATATAGCTATAGATTGTACCATGGTATATTGTGGTGTGTTTGCGGTAACTTGTATGGCACTAACTGCTTGGTCTGCCGTGCGACATGCTACCATTGGTGGCAGCACGTGCGGCACGGACAGCTTACTCTCTGATTGGTTCTTAGCATGCAACTTCAGGTGGTTTCTTCTAACTGGTGGCCGCAGAGATTGAGGCGTCTGGAAGAGATAATACCTTATTGTTAATGAATTCGTAGAAGGATACGAACTGCCAAGCTTACGGCACTATTTACACCGTAACCCGCATGTGGTCTGATGACCAAACATTAGCGGAAGCAATGCGGGCTCATTCAAACCGAAGATTCCGTTATCGAAATTTTCACTTTCTGTGAGAAATGGCGAAGAAATGTTGGTCTCTGATATCGCGGTCGATGACCCCACAAAAAATATCAAATTGATTTTGTTTTTAATTTATAGAATAGAATAGAATACTCTTTTTTTTCTCTTTTTTTTTCTCTTTTTTTTTTCTCTTTTTAATTTATCATGTTTAGATATGGATACTCATCGCGTCTGCGGAGTTTCGCTAGCTAATTTAATTTGTCCCTGTTTAAATGATGGAATAATATAAGTATTATTATCACTATGTTGTGAATATCTACTGAACATGGACGTTATAAACCGTTGCACAGAACTATGGCATTGTTAACAATATTGTTGATATGATAGGGATTGTTTGCGATAGTCAACAGGTAATTTGGTAAGTACAGACGCCAGCACATCAAGCTACCCGAAACTGTAAAATTTTCTCAATCAACTTTGAACCTTATGCTTTAGCGATAAAGTGGAAAATCTATTAAAGAAATTTGACAGATTGTAGTAGCTTGATGTGCTGGCGTCTGTACAGTGGTATCACCACCCATTTTTAATACGTAGGTAATTACGCACTTTTAGTGTCCCTAGAAGAAAAAGGAAGGCCGATAACCACTCATCAAAACTCTACTTCAATATTATTCAATGAAAGAAAATAAATTTATTTAGCACAGACTAAAAGGCACACACAAAGGCACACAACATATTCTGCAAAATAAAACAAAAAACAGAGCAGGAATGTGTGCCTAGAGGCTGCATCGATTAGGCCCAATTTCGCATTGCAGCAGCCATTAGCAGGCCCATAGAGCCATTGTTTCGCGTATTTCGGCAACACGTCACCATATAGAGGACGTCTCAACTTTGGACTACCGTGTTTCCTCTCAAATCTCCACCATCATCGGGAAGTTGTATAAATAGTCACATTATACCCTACCTCAATGCTCGGCGTGTCAAGTATACGTTACTGACCGGTGCCGGTGGGGTGCATTCTCTTGAGCACGGCGGAGAGGTCGAACCCGGTGAGGGTCTTCAGCGCGGGCGGGACGCCGCCTGCCAGGCGGGCGATCTCGCCAGAAGCACCGTTGTCACCCACTAGGACAATCTCGTCCGTCTTGGCGAGAGGGGCTGACACTTCGGCTGCGATCTGTAGAAGTGATTGGAATGGTAAGTTGAGGGTTTGACAACCAGCAATGCTAATTATTCAGTAACCAGGGTGTAAAAATACAATTATTACATGAATGTAAAACATCTGCATATTGTTTATCCATATTTGAAAATAAATTATTTAAAATTTGAATTTGAAAAAAGAAGGTCTCACAATACGGCCGTTGAAAGAATGCGACAATTCTAGTACCTAGCGAATAAAGATGAAATTCGCAAAACATGTGTTCGTTTGTATGAAACTGACAGGTGTCAAAAACACATTATTTCTTCGGTCGCACTGTAGGTAGGTACTTAAGTGTACCTTAAATCGTGTGTCCATCTCGTAGAAACATGCAAGATTGCGAAATTTGAAAACCGATCGATGTCTTTGCTCTTCTTAGGATACCAAATGTGGGAAATGACAACCTTATTCATTATCATCATGATAATTTTGACTCTAGTCGAAGAAGTTCTAAGTCGGAAAATTGAACCAAATCGAAAACATAATAAGATTTAAAGTTGAACTTGTTGTCAAGATTTTTAGATTTCAAATTCAGTATCATCCGTACCTTAGGCAGCGCTTCAAGCACCAGCGCCATGATGGCTGCCTCTCCGTACTGCTTGTAGACCTTCGCCTTGGCCAGCATGCGCTCGGCGTCCGCCTTGCCCACGTCGCCGATGGCCGTCGCCTCCGCCAGACCCAGCACCTTGATGCGCTCAGCATCGGCTTTAGCACCTTCCACGGTCTGAGTTCTGGAAAGAAGTGGAAAGAATTAAAACGTTGGTCGCAATTACTTGGTAGAAGGAGGAATTTGAATAATTGAATGGGTGAGAAGAAAAAGGATAAAATTCCATTAAACACAATTTTACAGGAGCAACAAAAAACTAAATTGAATGAAAAATATCAATAATTATTAAAAACTACATTTTGGTCAAATAAGGGCATATAAGTATACATTAGGAATTTTACCGTTCTTGCTCTCAATGGATGTAGTGTGGAAAGAGATACCAAAATGTAGCCATAGTTAAATTCAGTCTATTTGTGGAATGTTATCCTTTTTCTTCTCACCCGTTCAATTGTACATGTGTACAAGGATCTATAGGCGTGTGGCCATAATCGGAACTAACGTCACCATCTTGTTTTTTCAACACAATTCACAATACGATCGCAAAAATGTTCACGACAAGCAAAAAAATTGTACCAAAATGGCGTCTGAGTATAGAATCAAAAGTCATTAGCGAGAAAGTCACTTCAATTACATTTTGAAATTAGCTTATCAGGACAAAAAATTCGTACTACCGAGGTCGCTTTCAAGTGAGGGCGGTATTTTTACACGGATCTTGAGACACTAACGAGACAACCCCTGAGACAGATTTTAAACTTTATTAGTCCGCTGTTATATAGGGTTAAATTAATTAGCTGGCGAAACTCCTAAAACGTGACGGGTATCGAATGTAATGATGGGTTCCGTAGAAATTTGTAGGTACGGTATGTAAGTAGTTTATCACGGATTATTTTTTATTGTAGGTAATGTTTTACGGTTTTCTTATGTCTTACGGTTTTCGGATTTTTTCCTTTACTTGTGCTACATGACATTGCTTCTTGCCAAATTTCATGATTCTTGGTCTATAGGTTTTGACTCCAGAACATAAACGCGCGTATCTTTTGATTGCGTTGACTTAGAAGTTTGATTTTTTCACCGCTTCAAGGGATTGCAGACCTGAGTATTTAATATTAATTTCAACTTGATAACTCCAGGAGTTCCTGAGAAAAGGGGTCTTGACCGACGGACAGACAGATGGACAACGAAGTGATCTTACGGAACCCTTAGGTTCCGTTTTTCCTTTTGAGATACGGAACCCTAAAAACCAAAAATATTTTCAACTAAATGTGTCACTGTCTCTTACCGTTTTCCTTCAGCGATGGCTTGTAGACGGTAAGCCTCTGCTTCGGCCGGCAGCTTCACCAACGACTTCAGCTCCTCCTCACGACGCAAGATCTCCTGTTGTTCTACCTGCAAGCACATCACACATACTTATTATCTTCTACTTCCGTACGCAAAATACGCGCATTGACGTGGAGTTGCGGACACCAGCCCGTATTACCTGTCTTCTACTTAATAAAAATCTTAAACTCACTATCAAGAAGCAAGAAATCTTGCACAAGAGTCCTTTATACAGTATGGAAACCACATATATGCAAGAAATTATACCACATACTTGTTATCGCATTTTCTGACGATATAGGTACATACATGTTTTCGCGGCCGATTTCGTTCATTTTTTTTGCATATCGTCAGAAAAGACGATAACAAGTATGTGGTGTAATTTATTGCAAAGTCAGTTCCTTATTGCGTTAAGGAAGGACTTTCAAAAATGTATCCCTTAGAGGAGTTCAATAGCGTATGAAATTTCGTCAGTTTTGCCGATGGCAAATTCCATTAGAGAACCCGGGAAATTCCATTAAGGCACCCTTCCGGGTGTTGGGTTAAGAACTTACTCCGGATTACCAGACACCGGAGAAAAGCCGGAAGACAAGTTTGAAAGCAATCGTTTACCCAGCCCCGGCCATGGCGAAAGAAATGTTAATAGACTTTTTTTTACAAAACAAAATCGGTATGGATATTATTGCTGACTAAAGCATATTATATTATGCTTATTTAAAAAGGGATATTTTTATTTATTTGCAATTTGAATCCCTTCTACTGTTGAAAAATGAACATTTGATTTATAACAACAGAAATTCAATTGTGTCTCATTTCATTAGTCACAGTTGGGCAAATATTATATTATGCTAAGGCGAAAATAATATAACAATGTGCTAAGGGCTTATTTTTCTAACGCCAGATAATTTTATCCAAGGAATAATTTTGAATTTTTGACAGTTCTTCCAGACAAAAACTGTTAGACGTTAATTTTATTCCACGAATAAAAATTATTCGTCAATTGAAAAATCAGCCCTTAATCAAAGAGGGATATTTTTATTTATTTCTCTATTAACGAATCTGAAGTGTTATCACAAAATTCACCCTGTTTTAAGAGGTCTTACCTCAATCTGCTTGCGTCTCTCAACAACCTCGATCTCAATTTCTTCGTTTCGAATCTTTTGTTTTATTTTCGCAGCTTGCAACTCGTACGCCAGCGCCGCTTGCGCTTTCTGAAACAAGAAAATATCACTTTATTTCGGGAACTTATGTCGACAAAATGTGAGAGGGTTCTAACAGGTACTTCGGTGTGTAAGGGCTTGTCCACACTACGAAACAAGCAGCGGTACCAACATGATCTGCGCGACAAAGTCTCAAATATTTTTGTCCCATTTCCGATATTGCACATATTCGATATTTTGGCCCGAACAATGGATACTCCAATGCAGATAAACTTCGACTCATGGATCCGAAGCCCAGTATCCTCTACTGATCCTCTGCTAATTCAAATTGTAAAAAAACCGGTGAAGTGCGAGTCGGAATCGCGCACCGAGGGTTCCGTACAAATTTGTAGGTATGTAAATAGTTTAACACGAAAAAAAAATGTTGTAATGTAACTACAAATTTACGGTTTTCGATTTTTTTTCCTTTACTTGTGCTACATGTCATTGCTTCTTGCCAAATTTCTTGATTCTAGGTCAACGAGAAGTACTCTATAGGTTTTGATTCCGTAACATAAAAGCCCGTATCTTTTGATTGCGTTGGCTTAGAAATTTGGTTTTGTCACTGTTTCAAGGGATTGCAATCCTGAGTATTTAATATTAATTTCTTGATAACTCCACGCGTTCCTGAGAAAAGGGGTCTTGACCGACGGCCAGACAGACGCACAACGAAGTGATCTTTTAAGGGTTTCGTTTTTCCTTTTGGAGTACGGAACCCAAAAAAACAACTTGAACCAGTGCATTAATAATAATACGCCTATTTTCTCCAGAGGTAACCCTCGGGAGAAAACAGGCCAGGTAGTAGCCTGGAGTAAAGTTTAGTGCCCGCTTAATAGTAATAGGCTTACCCCTATTATGTATACATATTATGGGAAAATGAAAAAAAAAAAAATGTGGGTGTAGGTACTTATACTATAAGTACACCTCTGCCTAACCCTTGGGGGAAACAAGGCGTGATATTATTATTATTATTATGTTCATGATGTTATGTTTATGATGTTATGTTTATGATGTTATGTTTATGGTGTTATGTTTTTTTTTCTAGGTTTAAAGTGATGTGCCTAGACACGTGGGACGAGGGTGTGTACATGATAAAGATATTCCCATCCAGCTACTGGGAGCCGCTGCGGGTGACCACGAACTTGCCTCTGATCGTTGAAGAATCTACCAGTGTTAATGTTACTAAGGAGATCTTAACACCTCTGCCTAACGGCACACAGAGGCATAGAACACCATGTTACACCAATATTTTACAAGTTATGTTTGAGTCCCATGTAATAAGGGGCAAGCTTATTGCCATTAACCGGACACAAATCCAGATTCCAGAGAAATTCCTAATGGAAAGACGGAAAAACGTTTTCCCAATAACACTTTCCCGACCTGAAAATCGAACCCAGGACCTCATGTTACAGAACCCGGCGATAAATATTGCACATCGACCAATTCGATCCTATCGATTTTATATAAAGTATAAAAATAATTATCAAAAGAAGCAAATCATAATTGTTTTAACAGCTCCTAATAGATACCGGACTGTTTGTATTTCGTGCGACAGAGATAACGCTCTACGAAGCCGAAATTAGCCGATTGTCTCTTTCCAAAGGTCGATGTGCAATATTTATCGCCGGGTACTGTAAGTTACTACTTACAGTACCTAACGCGCTAACCAACCAATGAGCCAGTCAGCCAGTACCTCCGACGTAAAAGGGACATATATTATAAAATCGATCGAAGTAAAGGCTCAGTGCACACTCACCGCAGTGTTGACCTCCTGGTCGAACTGCGCCTTCTGCAGCTTGTACATGCGCGTGTTGTCCTCGATCCTCGTGTCCATGGAGTACTTCACGTCCATCGCGGACTTCTCGCACTCCGCTTCCTGTGTAACAAATTTATAAATTAAACCTTATAGCTTCTGAGATATTAACTCCTTCGATTGTGTCGGCATGGTCTACCGTCTACACAATAACCGACATAAATACACGGTGTAAGGAACATCAACGCGCAAACTGTTACCCTATTACCATGTTAAGCATATTTGAGATGCTAAACCCCCCCCAGAACTGAAATATTTTGTCGGTTACTTTAAAAAAAATCTGATGTGCCATAAATTTTAATCGTGTAGGTGTTGCACTTTTGTGGGAAAACTGTTTTTTTTTTTAAATAAACGACGTTCAGTTTGCGCGTCGATGCCTCACAGCCTGTATAAAACTTTTTTACTGAAAGACTATAGCTGAAGTTTTCTACTGTGGTTGTCACCTACAAAAGTTTCTACAATTACTACTAGACTACTAGATTCTACTAGAATATTTTTAAGTAGCTTCAACTTGCTGTTCCAATATCTCGTGTCTGTTTCTGTCAATACCACGAGCCGTCACTAAACACATAAAAATGGCAGGGTAATTCCCGTAAATCTTTGAGTTTGTGTCTTGCAACAAAATGTCACTAATTGAATGCAAGGATTAAGCCACGATTAAGCTATTCGGTGGGTAGGTGAATGGGTAGAATTATGAATATTCTATTCATCTAATAATTTATCATGACTCATAAGAAATGTAACAAAGACAATTCATTGCAAACTAATATAAGCTCATATAGAAGAGTTGGACGGTCGCAATAAATTAATTAAATAGTTCGCGGTAACGACGCGCGACGGCCTGTGGACGGCAAATAAATGGTAGCTTCAGGCACGCTTGGGCATCGAATACGGTCCACTTGACTCGAACAGAATGCGTTTTATTAATTACGGGCCCAATGAGCTGAATAATTCACATTCAAGCAATTCTCGTGAATTTCAGTCGTCATTATGAAGTTATTTTGTAGTCCTGGATTTCAGGTAACGAGACAGATTAATTTCAGGATGATTCAGGTTAAATATTTTGTATTTTACGGTTCCAATCCCGTGCAAGGTTGACTGAGCTCTTGAATAGTTGAGTTCTAGAATTGGAAATTAATTTTAGAATTCTGCACGTTTTACTGAAACTTATTATTTTGAACATTACTTCGGTGTAATCGTCTCTTAAATTTGGCGTAGTCTAAGTAGGTTTTTAAAAGGAAACCACAGGGACCTATAGCTTCTAAATATTTTGTTGAGAGCCCAAATCCTCCTTAGGTTACCTTCCTATGAATAATCTAAACACAATCCCTGATACCGGCCTCCCAGGATTTAAAAACATATTTATATTGACAACCCAATCTGCTCAAATAAGATATTAATATCCATATTCCATATATGTATACATATTACAAATTAAATTCAGTTTTCGTGTCTTAATGTGTGACCACAATGTTCTTCTAAACTGCGCAACGGATTTTGATACGTTTTTCACCGTCATTTAGAAAATTTATTCAAGAATTTAATCATTCCCTCTTACCCTGATCCCGGCATCTCGATTCGCTTGCGCAACCCCCACGTCGGCGTCTCTCTTGACGATCGCCGTCTGCGCCTTGCCCAAGCTGGCGAGGTACTGCACGTCATCGTACACGTCCTTGATCGTGAACGACAGGATCTCGATTCCCATGCGGCCCACGTCCGGTGCTGCCACCTCGCGCACAAGACCCGCGAACTGATCTCGGTCCCTGTAAACCTCTTCTACTGTAAGAGTTCCTGTAAGAGAGAAAGAGACGGTTAGATGTTGACAGCTTCTTTAAAAAAAACTATTTGATAAACATAAACGGCCAGGACAAGATGGCGACGAACTCGAAACTCTTTTCTTAAATATTGACCACATACAGCTGTAGACAGGGATAAGTGGAAAGAAAGGAGGCTTTGCTCTGCAGTGGGACACAAATGGATGTTAAAAATAATATACTCCCTGAAAAAGTAAATTTAGGAGAACAGGAGTTCATAGTTTTATTGTATTGATCAAGTCAGATCGGAGTCGGGTTTAATCGGCCGTTGCAGAAATTGAACTCTGTCATTGTCAAGACAATCCATAGATCTATTAGTAGACTTATCCGCATAGCATTGCACCTACTGATCTATTTCGCTATTTGGATTGTTCTATCTTAAGCAATGATCTTATGACTAATTCAAAGAAATAAAATATTATGTTTGCCAATTATTTTAGCTGTATAATTATTAGGTGCATTCAGCCATGAAGTTTTGATTAAACAAACGAGATTGAATAATTATGTTTGTCTTCTGTCAACTCGCAGTTGATAGACCATCAGGGGCCCATTAGGTGCAATGATGTTGAACGAGTGTTGATGATCATCATTTGCGATGGAGCAATAACTCAGTAGATAGACGATTCGATCAAAGGAAATTAAGCGTTGACTCCGATTCATATGTACTTTCTGAGTTTATCTTGGACATTACTTATTTATTTGACTCCTCCGTGAGATGCTTTGTCGGGTTGGTGAAATGTAACACACGTTGAAACATTCGCCTAGTTGTTGTGTTACTATTCATTTTCAATTCTCTTTCTGCAGCTTTGTTTGCACTGTCATTGGATCGAGATAAGTATCCACCTAAGCAAACCTAACCTAGGTAACACTAAATATCAGTCCGTTGAGTGCACATAAAAGAGAAGTCTGTTGTAGAGTCATGAGCAAAAATATGGATGCACTTAGTGTCATTTAAAAACGATTTTTCTACAATTACCTACACCTAATAAGGTGCTGTGTATGCAGTATATTTGAAGTTACTACCTGTACCTATGTTATCGTTTTTATAGTAATTGAATATTGGAATCGATCCTCTACGAGAACTACGAGATAATCGCTATGAATATAATAGCTACGTATTTCGAGGGCAAGTTACTTGAAAATATGTAATTAAAGTTAAATATTGTGAGGAAAGCTTTGAATGTTGATGTCTTTAAGAGTAAAAGAACACCAATGACACGATGGATGGCTAGAAAGGCTACCTAGAAGACGACTAATAAAGAAGTAGGTATGGAACAAAGCGCCGACCCTTAATTAATTGGGATAAGACCAGGGGACCTAAAAAGGCCACTTTGGCTGAATCATAAAAGGATGACATTACGAATCATAATGGACAGTTAACTGTTAAGTTAATCGTATCAAATTCCATTGGTGAAGGATTTTTCAATAATTTTTTTTTGTTAGTGCTAAAATACCAATCATTCTAATCCAAATCCAATCCCAATCTCTTTGATTATACCTACGTAGTGCAGCGAATAAACGAAAAACACGGACTGTCTTCGCCATATTACGATTCATAATGTTATCCTTTTATGATTCTGCCAAAGTGACCTTTTTAGGCCCCCAGGAGAATGATGATGACAATGACTCTGAAAAACATTTAAAAACCATAGTCACTCACTTTTTCACAGTAAACCATGTAATTCCAATGGACAACGCGACACCAGTCACTGGCACTAATCCCATACGTAACATTTCCATACTCAACGTTTTATTATAGTCACTTATTATTAATATAACACTCACACACTATTGCACATTACTACTATTATAATAATTGTATATGGAAGACTAATACTGATATACGTTCGGTACTTTTTTCGAGTCCTTATTTGATATTGTCTTGTATTACTTTATAATATCTGTATAAATAAAAAATGAAATGCTTTTCCTTGGTTAGCGCATCACATGGGAACGGCTGGACCAATTTGTCTATTTTTTTTTAATTTTGAAAGTGTGCCGGAAAATCATCAAATTCGGTATAAACTGAACGACCTTTTTTCTATGAACTCAAGACTATTTAACTCACAAATTCACAAAGAAATCACAAACATATTTATTGAAATTTGGACAGGACAACATCTGTCGGGTCAGTTAAGTAATAAATAAATAATAATGAAATGTTGGGAAACCCAGATGAAAAGATGTAGGGAAAAAATATACTTGTCTTTGTAAATGTGACAAATTCTTTCAATCCAGTACCAATACATAGGTGTAAACATAAATAGTGTATATTGATGAATATGTATCAATATAATCGTGTATGATTATGTTTGTATCTTGAATGCACTTCCTAGTAGATACCCTTGTTGTGCCTTACACGGTCACACGGTAGATATGTATGCAACGTATGTTTTACGTGTTCAAACTAGAAATCTAAAGTAAGTATTACACTCTATCTTTTATTCAGAAGAAGTTGAATAAACGTTTGGAAAATCATAATCAAACTCCCACAAATAAAAATTATTGAAAAAACACTCAAACGATTTAAGATAAGAAATTTAAAAAAAAATTTAGGGAAACTATATAGCACTCAACGAGTTAGAATAAAACTTTGGCAAAAAAAACAAATATCTTAGTTGAAAAAATAATTAGGCACTGAATTACAAAATATATGTAAATAACTACATATACATAATGATTATCACACGTATATGTGTCTCCTAGACGTCGCGACCGGCACAGATGCGAAAAAATACTGCTGTCTTACCTCCCTTTCAAATAACATGCCCGATTTATAACTAAAGCAATTCTAAATCTTATTCCACTGACATAAACCACACAATAGCATACAAGCTGTGATTTTATCGTTATTTACGTTGCGAATGATATAAATATGATAATGATAAGGATTGCTTTAAATAGGTTAGATGTTGCGAACACGATTTATTTGATTGAGATTTCTGGTTTTCACATTTTCTTGTACATTTCCACCGGAAAGAACATTGACGAACTCCCACAACCCAAACAATTTTTTAAAAAGAAACAGGTTCTTAATAAAAAAAATGTTAAAATACAGAGTTTGCATTTCTGAACAGTTTCGTCTTCAGTCATAATAGTTTATAGGACGTCAGGAATTAAAGATATTCCAGTTTGAAGTTCTAGAGGTTATGTTTTATTAACAACAGACCATAACCTAAAAAGAAATATAGGAATTTACCACTTAAAATATCATTGATAAAAATGCATTTTCACAGCAAAATAAACTGCAGACTATGTATTCAGAATAATATAAGTCTAGCCGACCCCGATGTGCGTAGTTCTGCCATATGGATATGGCCCACATGCGACGTAAGTAAATAAATGCCCAGAAGAATATTTATTTAATAATCTTAGCCAACTATATTTTGGACACTTTATAGATAGGTATGATTAACTAGCTTCTGCCCGCGACTTCGTCCGCGTGAAACTTCCTGTTCCCCCGACCCCTCCCGTCGCATCGCATCGCCTGCCCTGCCCACGCCCACTTTGTTTTCGCTTACGTAACGTTTTTCAAACTTTTTCGTTTTGCTTGGTTCCTAAGAGTCCTTCCAACAGAAAAAACAAGGAAACAACCATTACATAAACACAATAAGTAGGTACCTAAAGTCTATTCAAATTCATGTTTCCAATTAATGTTATTTCAAGTTAAACAAATATCAACTTTAGTGAAGTGAAAATTAAGTTGATTTCAGAGTTACTAGTAATATTGAAAAAGTTATAAAAAATTTTGAAGTTGTAGTTGTAAAATGAACTTTATTGTGTAGGTATAAAAGTTATTTTTCATGTTTGTTTACATGTTCGGAAAATAAATCGCAAATGTAGATTAGGTACCTACTAATGTTGTCAGCGTGTAAAATTTTCTTATCATTTACTGCGTTAAGATAAAGATTCGATATTTTTATCGTTCCGCATAAACCGTATGTAATATGTAGCGATAATGTAGAGCAATCCCCGGAAATGGCCAATAAAACATTAAAGGTGCACGGCGGAGGAGACATATTTTCCTCTCAACTGTTGAAAAATCAAAATTTTATTTATAAATCAAATTTTGATTTGCGGATTTCTATTGTTATAACAATAGAAATTCAATTGTGTCTCATTGGCCACAAAGTTGCGCTACTACCGGAATGAGACAAAGCTGTCAGGTGTCAACGTGGCTAAATTCTGCTTTACACGGATGTAATGTACTGATGTGACGACATGTCAAAACATCGATTGTCTAAGTTAAATATTAATGTTTTATACCTTCCGGAATACATTCTCTAAGTGATGGCGAAAACCGCATCTTATTGTGTAGTTTAGAACAAGTAAGCGGTCAGACAGACAGACACGAAAAGCGACTTTGTTTTAAACTAGGTATTTATAGATAGATATAGATTATAGATGGGCCAAAGCTAGGCTGTCAACGTGGTCGAATTCAGAGTGGCAATTCTCGTAATTTTAAGAACGTTCACAGTGTGATCTGTCTTAATCTGATAAAAATACCTCTAATTTTGACATTTTGTTTGTCGCCTTTTTGACACTTTGACAACTTTTTGACATTTTGTTTGTCACCGAGATGAGACTGCGACTAGATTTTGAACGTTTTAAACTACGAGAATTGGCCTTCAGAAGCGATGTTATTTGTTTTATTAACATATCTAGGAACTTATTAGTATACAATATCACCATGGGAAATGTTAATTAACGCAAGAGTGATAACGATAACAGAGTTATAAATAAGCATTGGCAAATAACACATCAGAGTAGAACACAAAATAATACTCGGGATGGAAATTATATTTATGGTTTCAAATACTTACAACGTCTAGAAAAAACGGATACTAAACCTAGCTGAAATTATACTTATTATGATTATTGATCCCAAATATAGCGATCGGCAAATACGATAATGACATTATGCAAATGTCATTGGATTACTCGGCAAAGCTATTCTTTAACACTACGACTATAAATGCCGGCACAAAAATCATACGCAGTACCCACCCCAATAGCGTTCAATCACATTCCGAACGAAGCGTTTGAACGAAGTTTAAAAAACTCGTCCGCTCAACAACGTAAATAACGCAATGTATGTTTTCGAACTGTCAAAATGACATTGACATTGTAAGTGTGTTACGCAATTACCTCGCAGGATTTAGCCCTACTGCTAACGAACGTGTAATGGCATTAAGCCAAGTGCCAAAGGAATAATCTTCACACATGACATTTAAAAAGAGTCTCATAGAAAATGCTGTAATCCCCACAAAGGTTAAAGTGTCATAAATTATGCATTTAGCAACCCTTTTAACCACTCCTAACCCTCGGGAGGCAAGTTGGATAATGTTGGTACTGTAAGAAAAAAAGTAGAAGTTTTTTGATTCCGTTTTGCTCGTTAGAAAGAGAAAAACGTCTTGCCATCTCGTTCAAGCCAGATTAAAAAAGTTTAGATTATTTGCTCCTCACTTTGTCTCTTTCAGAAAGTCTTTGAAGATTCTTCTAACAACACTGACTTGTACATGAAATGGAAAATTATTTATTCGTGTAATCATTTCGCGCCGCGTCGGTTATAAAACGGGTAATTTTTAAATAACACTTTTTTGTTTAACCGAAAAAGGTTTAAATTTCTATTCACTTAACGACCTTGTCTATGTAGGGTGCAGACCTTGAAGTAGTATGTTATCATGTATCATGTTCATTACTTGAGTCAAAGATTATTTTATTTATACCAATTTTCGAGTTATTCAAACCACGCAGTAAATCCTCCCCTGTAAAATTAACTACCCCTTTTCATCCCGTTAGGGGTAGATTTTCGAAAAACCCTGATACACTTTATTCTTTAATTTTGGTCTTAAGTATAAATACTGAGTTTCGAGTTAATCGGACCGCGCGTTAAATTTCTTCTATACAAACTTTGACACCTTCCATTCCCCCTTGAGGGGTATAGAAAATACAAAAATGCCAAACTTCATAATTTACTTAGATAAGTATTCGTGCCAAGTTTCAAGGTTATTAACTCAAGGAATAAGATTTTTCATACAAACAAAATCCCCCCTTTTCACCCCCTTAAAGTTTGAATTTACAAAAACTCTTAGAGGATACCTACTCTTCACAAAGAACACACCCTTCAAAATTCATGTCTTTAGGACAAGCAGTTTAGGCTGTGCGTTGGTATCTCAGTGAGGTCATTGACTTTTTAAATATAGATAGATATACGCATGTTCAAAAAATATGGATGCCAAGTGATCAACTTGGAACCATGATACTACGGGGTTTGATCTTAATATGTGTTCTGTTTGCATTAATGTCAGCTATCGATTAATATAGGTTTCATGCGTAGCCGCCATTTTGAAAAAAAACAAACAACCAAGCCCTATATCTTCGTTTAATTACAATACAAATAAATAAAAATACACTTCTTAGTTCCGACTCCGACTGCTCGTCTTATTCTCTGTCAAATCTTTTCAAATTTCGAGATCTTTCCTGCTTTATGTTTTTGACATACAGCTCATACAGATAATAAACACAGATAAAGCTGCATACAGACAACATGCTTTTTCATTAAAATCCTCACATCTAGAATAATAGTTTATAACACTCCGTTTGCACAAGCACACATTCTTGTAATTACATAGAACGTGACAACACATAATATTAACGTGTTGATTTCACATATGATACTAACTTTCCTTCATTAAACTCGTAAGTTATAAGTTTATAACGAATTTAAGCGGATTTTCGTTCAACGCGGAGGAAATAATCCTTCGTATTAAATTCTAAGTCTTATCCATTAAAGTAATTTAATTTTCAAAATTTATTTTCGAAGTTTTAACAGGTTTTCAGCGGAGGTAAAAGCGCGGACGCTCTGATGCGAAATGGTCGTATTAAATAGTGGTTGGCTAATCAGAATCTGCATTGCTTGTGTAAAGCGTTGTTTAGACTGGTGCCCATAATTCACACAGCAATTTTTGTTCGTTGCATTTTTAATGCGAAATCGGCCAGCTCTTGACCTCGATTTCGCCTGATGGAAAGCGATGGATGAGGTCTGAGATGGAACGAGCAGCCCAGAAGATGTTTATTCACTATAGCTTTGAAGGCTTACGGGTTTATACGTGGAAGGGAACAAAGAAGAAAACTAGCGCGATTGTGAACACGAACAGTGCTTGCGACCCTCAACTAAACCAAAGTGTTCGATCTTTGAACCGGGCAGTGTCATTGGATTATTGATAAGGTAATTTTTAGGCCTTTGCACAGCAGTGGGATTATACAGGCTATTAGTATTTTTTTTTTGTAGCAGAATTAGTAGCCCGGACTGTGGATTAATGGTTAAAGGCTCGCCCCCAATAACTTAAGACTTAAATATAACTGGGTTGGGTGTACTACATCACTGTCAGTGTCAGTGTCTACCCTACCAGGAATAATTACCCAATAGATTGTAAATGGAGCAGCATATCTTCCATGCTCCAAATGCATGCGATCTTGACATTAGGTTAATTTTTTAAAGTGGCCATAGAGAACATTGCATTGTTCTACTTTTAATTACCTTGACACATATTTTGTTTATGTTTTAAAATGCCATGATTACTGTTACTGGCATATACTTATTGTTTTAATTTCATTTTAAATGTGGCCAAGATTATAAACTGTCTACCTTGTCACACTGTATTTGGTAAACCACAAAATATATATCTACAGCATTGGGCATTAGAATGACTTTATAACAAAACACTCAAAAATCAATTGTTTTCTTTCTAGTCACGTTATGAACTGACGATATTTTAATTCTAATACATAATTGAAGGTTTTTTTAAGTCAATTGGTCTAAAATTGAGTCACAATTAATTTATATTACGTCTGCGTCCGCGTGCTGTGATGTAATCTTTATTTTGCAAGTGGCTTTGTTAGTTTTTTGTCTTGACTTATTATAAGTACTTGCAAAACTATTTTAGGATTTGGTTTGACTGCACCAAAACCGGTTGAGGAATTTATTGGTGTCCGTGTGAAACAAACAGAGGAAAATGTGCGGGGCAATGTAATTTTAAGAACGTTAAGAAAGAAAGAAAGAAAATACATTTATTTAGCATAGACTAAGAAACACACAATACACCAGATAGTTAGATAATAGTCGTACATCAGATAAAAAAATAAGATAAAAATAAAAAGTGCAAAGTCCGATGTAAGAAATTAGCAGGAAAGTGTGCCTCACGGCTGCGCCAAAAAGGCCCAGTTCAGCAAAAATGCCAGACAACTAGTGCCTGACGCTGGTTTTCAACTGGACCTGTTCTGGACTGGACTGAACTGGACGTTCAGTCTGATCTCAGTCTCTACATTTTTGACATTTGTTTGTCGTCAAGATGAGACTACGACTATTTCGAACGTTTTAAATTACGAATTGGCCTTCTGAACTGCCACGTTGGTCTAGTGTTCGCAAGCGCTACTGCTGAGCATGACGTCCTGGGTTTCGATTCCCAGTTGAGGCAAAGTGTTATTGGGTATTTCCATTAGGAAGTTCCCTGTAGCAGCCCGGGGCTTTTTTTTTTTTTTTTTGAGGATGGGAAATCATCAAATGACTCCTCCCGCTCTGGGTGGAGCGGAAGGGAGTGTCAGACTCTTACTGACTAAAACCCACCCGTGTTCCTTCCTTAGCCCTTTATGTTCCGGGCCAGCGGTAACCCTTTCGGACAATCCCGCTGACCCGGCAGGCTTCGGTCCTTACGGGCCCCTTCTTTAATGCTGACATCTCTTTGAGGCGCGCGTGGAACACGTACGCGCCGTCCGGCATGGGAGCAGCCCGGGGCTTGCCATTTTGATGGCAATAGGATCGCCCCCTATTACATGCGACTTAAACATAACTGGAAAAACGTGGGTGTTCTATAGGTACAGAGTCAGACGCCAGCACATCAAGCTCTGTCAAATTTCTTTAATAGATTTTTAACTTTATAGCTAAAGCATAAGGTTCAAAGTTGATTGGGAAAATTTGACAGTTTCGGGTAGCTTGATGTGCTGGCGTCTGTACACGTCTGCCTAACTCTTCGGGGTTTACAGGCGTGATGTTATGTACAGGCGCCAGCACATCAAGCTACCCGAAACTGTCAAATATTCCCAATCAACCTTGAACCTAATGCTTTGGCAATAAAGTTGAAAATCTATTAAATAAATTTGACAGATTGTAGTAGCTTGATGTGCTGGCGTCTGTACGAGTACAAAGAAAGAGCTACCTTTAGACGTTAGTACTATTAGTTATTCTGTGCCTTTAGTTTTCGTGGAAGCGTGGGCAATTGAAGTATCTATCGGCACCTAAATAGCATTTTAATTCTAACGAGAAAATAGGGCACAGGTGCGAATGTATTCGTCCAACTCTCGAGGAATTCGCCCAATTTTCGCGTAGATTTATGTCAGATTTCGTTAGCAGTAAATTTTCTGAGAGGAAGGTGGGCGTTATTTTCCTTTATTCTATGTTTTATGACTTGGATTTTGGTCCCTTTGAGAAAAATCACATAAAATGATCCTGTGATAATATAGATAATGTTTAGGTCAGTGAATTCGCTTTACATTATGTATTTTAAGTCCGTCAGATAAAAAAGGACATGAATCAAATGAACAGACAGAAGCTTACGTTTGCAGACTTTATATGTCGTCGAGGACATAATTATATTATGGGGTTTATTTATTAAACATTGCTTAAAGTTAAGTTATGATTAGCGACTGACCTTACATTTTTGACGCTTAAAGGCTCCTGCAAACAGGCGCGGCGCGTGACACAAAGGCACCGCTCGTTGCGCGACTTGCGGTGCCTTTGTGTCGCGTGCGATTTTATTGCGTGTCGCGCCTGTTTGAAGGAGCCTTAAGGCGACTACATGAACTAAAGCGCGGTCTTTGTCGGACTGCATAGAAAAGAAAGAGAAGTGTGATGACACAACGCTGGTAATTTTTAGCAAAATACGAATCAATTATCTATTTACAAAAAATCTATTGTTTGGACTAAAAAATTAAAACACTAGTGCTTTAGTATGTTGCTTGTAAAATAATCTGACAAAAAAATAATAATGATTTTATGTATATTAGTATGGTTTTTAATGTAAAAAGAAAGTTTTTAGAGGTATCTTCATGATTTTTTTCTATAGTAACAAATTAGTTGTATTATGTTTTCAACACACTATCTACCTATCATATATCCTGAAGAATATCATAATATATATTTTTCTGATTTTGTTTACTGTAATCGACCATAATTATACTTTTATCGTTTCTAAAACTTGCGTTTTTTGCGTTTAGGTTCTGTAGCCCCATAAAGCCTCCTAAACAGGCGCGACACGCGATATAATCGCGCGCGACACTAAGGCACCGCTCGTTGCGCGACTTGCGGTGTCTTTGTGTCGCGTGTCGTGTCGCGCCTGTTTGAAGGAGCCTTAAACGTTGATATTTAAAGTCGCCGCGCAGTCGATCACAATCACAAGTCTGCAGTGTTTATTGCCCCTTAATGGTTAATTTAGCAATGTTATCTAAACAATACCAATGTAGCGTGCTGATCGTTGGTCGACCAAACCACGGTAATGTTTTTTGAACGATAACGGACCGTAGTTACACACAAATGAGTTTTTAATTCAAGTTTCATGTTGTTGCAAAAGCTGTTCCGCGGTTTTAAAGAAAGTACCGATATTGTTTGTAGCTTATGAAAATAAATAAGTACTTAAATAATATTTAACGAAGAAGGAACGAATTAGATACCGAAGCAAATGCTAAGCTGTTGTAATGGAAATGCAAAAGTAATTTTGCCTTAAGGGCCTTACTCTCGTTTAGTACCGTAACTCGGTCACTTTATGAAGCTTATAACTCATTAACGGTTTGGTTAGAAGGTCTGTAAAAAATATATGTTTGCTATAGATTCATGTACAGCATTTTTGAAACAGGGTTTTTTCATAAGGCTAATACTTTTGCCTTAAAAAAATATTTACCAAAACGCTATTTTCGCTAACATTTGCTTATAACTTCTAAACGGCTTTGATGTTTGGAAATATTTTTACACTGAAAAATTGGTGGTTAGAGGTACTACATATTTGAAATAGCGTTTTTAAATCAATCAACAGTTGCAAAGACAATGCCCCATTTTGAGATATAGGTTCAGAGGTGCTCTGCGCGGGCGCGGGCGGCAGTCGTGCGTTAGCACTGAGACGGGGTGGCTGTGTCGCTCGCTGCTCCGCCCGGCTATCGATCGACTACGCGCGTTTGGCTGTGTTAGTGCAAATATTTATGAACGAATTGTATCAGTATGCGTTTATAGATTAGCTCGCTGCAGAGGGCCCATTTCTATTGTCCGCATGGACGCTTTATTAGTGGTGCCATTTCTAAATACTATTTTTTTTATATTGTTTATTTTGTAAATATGTATAAGATAATTTGTAAATAAATAAAAATGCCAAAGCAAAGCAAGTCAAGAAAAATACGTTTTCTCTACGACGACGCACCGTTTTATAGATATTAGCGAAAAACTCAAAAGTGGGAATTTTTATACCCCCCACTCCGGCTCACCTGCTAGACGCGGGGACTTTTAGTATGTTTACTCCCTAAGCACTCTGAACAACTTTCTGAAGAAATCGCTCAGGGCCCAGCTCACGCACTCTACTCCTCTTTTTGGTTTATTCGTTAAGTGGACTAATAAGTATCTATCTATCTATACTTAATCTTATAAATAAAAATCTTTAAAACTTTATCTAATAAATAAAATTGGAGTGTCTGTTTGTATTAAAACAACCGCTTCAGGCCATTTTATTTTGACTGTTTAGAAAATAACTACATACTTACTCACAATAAAAAAAAAATGTTTTCAAATACCTTAATATAAAAATTGAGCATTCTTAGTTGTCAATCTACGAGTAGGTATTTGCATTACTGAGTTTATTGATTACTACCTTCTCATATTCTTGTGCGGATTTATTTCTGTGACTGGGACTTTCACTAGCAGATAGGTGAATAAGGAGTAACTTAGGCTACTTTTATTTTAGAAAAAAAAAAAGAAAATAGGTTCCCACGAAAAAAAATTAAAACCTATGAAATGAAATATTGAATAATATCCGATTCAAATAGGGAGGTTGTATACTACGTTTATTTAGGTACTTAACCAAATGTAAATAAATCATATAATAAAGAAACGGAGTATAGTTTTTTTTTATTTTTTATAAGTGGATCCTATACGTGAAGATTCCTTAATTTCCAATGAAATTGATTGGATAAATAATAAAATAATATAGTGTTTTTGTTTTAGCCCAAGGAAATCGTTCACCAAATATTGTATATAAAAATGCTAATACGAAAAACTGAAAATAAATAATAATTAAACTAAAATGCAAAAACGATCAAAAAGAACTAAATGGAGAAATATTAGAAGAATTTCAATAAAATTAGCATAGGTATTTCTTTACATGGCGGTGAATAGACGACTTTTATGTATTTGAGGGGGTGAAGCAGATGAAGTGGGATATGAATTGTCCCCGCCTTCGGCGGGGTGCACCGCGCGGATTTCGTCGATGAGCGACTTCCATTATATTTAGAAGCGTAATTTCGCAACTCGAATAAGATGCACGATTGCCTCCGCGCTCTACTGTCCGGATTCTCACTGCGTAATCACCAAGTTCGAATCTCAGTGGACGGCATAATCTTTAGTTTTGTTATTTATTAATTATAATGTACTTATCTTTTGTTTTGTTATTTTTTAATTATAATGCGCATATTTTTATTTTCTTATTTTTAAAATAATTCAATAAGTAATTGTTATTTTAATAAAAACAATCATTTTTATTCCTATAGTTATTTTTCTTCAGAATCTAGAGTAATATAATAAAAATAAAATAAAAACGTCCACCAAGCTTGATTCGGAAAAAATTATATACCTACAGTGTTTTACAAAAGAGTGTAAGCAATAATAATATAGTCTGAAAATTTTCAAACAAGAAAATCGGCAAAAAGTAAAATAATAATTAAAAAAACATATCAAATAAGACAATAAAAAAAAACCAAATATGGAAAAGTTTGGATTTGAAGCCGGGCGTTAGTGACTAAACTATAGTGACGTGACGCACGAGACCACTAGACCAATCGAGCTGTTGTAATGTATGTCGAAATTACGCGTCATAATCTGTACAAACAAAATATGGTGTGTACAAAAAAGTAGGTACTTACTTTACAATTTGTTTCGTCGAATAAGATCTCTTTATTGCCTTCCGTTTATTTTCTTGTTGACCATTTTTTATATACTGATAGTACAAATATTTACACCAACAACATAACTTAGAAAAAACTAATCAAAAAATAAAATATAATAAACAGCTTTCATCAACAAACAGATACCAAAGTACGTACCTACACTAGGTACCGACTCGAAATAATTGCAAGACTTCAAAGTATTTTATACGGCTACTCGCTCAACTACATAGGTACCCAACGCGTCAGTTTTCGCAAATGCGATCATTCTCCTTATCAATTAGAGTCTACGGAACAATTTCTGTGAAAATATTAATTGTAAACGCGATTATGCTCCTTATTCATAGAAGGTAACGGGTCAATTTCCTATGCAAGTATTTTTACTTCCAACTAAGATTGAAAATAATAATTGTAAAACAAAAGAATCTTCGTTTATTTGTGGAATATTTAACATAATTATTGGTTAGCAACTCGGCATTCTTATTTCACGTGTAATACTTAAAAAATATTTTTCATGTTTGATTTGAGACTCGAACCCGAACGTTCGCCATGCGAGGTACAGTGTTAGCCACTTTGGCCACCGTAACGCTTACGAATCTTATTGAAATTTCTAATAACAATCATGTGGCCAATTTGTAGTGTTGTCAAACGTTCTTATAGAAGTAAAATAAGAAGTACTAATATTGCTATGCCATAGTTTTGTGAGATTGCTAGTCGACTTCTGACTGTTTTTGTAATATACCAAAATATTTTTTTTTACAATTTTTGTCTGTCTGTCCGTCTGTCTGTCTGTTTGTTCCCGCTAATCTCTGAAACGGCTGGACCGATTAAGACGGGACTTTCACTAGCAGATAGGTGAATAAGGAGTGTAACTGTTTGTTTTGTTACTTTTTTTTATATATAACTTGGTTTTTTATTTTGCTGTATTTAGTTTATGATCTTCCTGTACGAGTCGCAATAAATACTTTTTCTTTCTTTCTTTCTTTTCTTTCTTAGGCTACTTTTATTTTAGAAAAAAAAAGAAAATAGGTTCCTACGAAAAAAAATTAAAACCAATGAAATGAAATATTGAATAATATCCGATTCAAATAGGGAGGTTGTATTATACTCCGTTTAATTAGGTACTTCCAAATGTAAACAAATCATAATAAAGAAACGGAGTATAGTTATGTTTATAAGTGGATACGTGAAGATTCCTTAATCTCCATAGAAATTGATTGAATAAATAATATAATAATATAGTGTTTTTGTTTTAGCCCAAGAAAATTGTACACCAAATATTGTATATAAAAAGGCTAATACGAAAAACTAAATATAAATAATAATTAAACTAAAAATGCAAAAACGATCAAAAAGAACTAAATGGAGAAATATTAGAAGAATTTCATTAAACATGCATAGGTATTTCTTTACGCGGAATACAGAATTAATAAGTTATCGTAAACTCTGCGAACTCAACAATAACTTTTTTCTTAAATTCCACGCGGACGAAGTCGCGGGTAACAGAAGGGAATGGCGGATGCAAGACTGATATATTTTGTACTAAAATATATCAGTCTGGCATCCGCCATTCCCTTCTGGAATCGTAGGCAAAAATGGCGACCTACGTGCGGCATGTCTGCGCCTCTGCATATTCTTTGAATTTCGTTTTAGTGTAGCGCGCCACCGCACGCGTTTTACGTAGGACGCTTAGCTCCGCCCACATGCACAAGGTCAGTGAGCCATCTATACACCTTAACTACTTTCAGATAGTCTGAAACTGAAACCCTGAATAGATTTGCAGATTAAAAGTGGTCTTCATTTTCTTGTCAAATTATCTTGGAAAGCGCATTTAATTACTTAACTAAGTTAATTAATCAATATGTTATCCTCGCCAGATATCTTTCCTCAAACATCTATAATATTATCAAACAATGAAATCTTGGAAAATATTGAGAAATTTTCTTATTTATATACTTAGGGTCAGCGCAGACAGAGAGGAATAATCCCCGCGCGGTCTCGGGCATTTTCTTTACGGATATCTTCCGCATATCTTCGAGCACGCGCGAGCAATATTTGTCAGGTTCAAGCATTTATGCACTTTATTGTAATAATTTTAAAGTTTATTTTCAAGTGCGTTAATAAAATCCTCTCCGCTGCGCTCCGTTCTGTCTGCGCTGACCCTTATTTGCACTAATATTTTTGCAAATCTACCGTTAAATGCGGAAATAGTACTTAGTCGTATGAGTAAGTGTATCTATTCGTAACGACCTTGACACGTGTCTAGCATGCGCAATGTCAAGCGTACTTATCTATTCGCGTCTACACACTACACTGGACTTACGCCACGCCAAAACATACTCACTGTCGAATACACACACTCACCACACATACACAACTGTATATTTTAAGACAGTGATATTATTTAATATCAGTGCTTTATCAGGCTAATATTAAAATGATAATAAGTTTTGTTCGGAGTAAAGCCAAAGCCCAAATTTTGTTACTTCATTTTATTTATTATTTAGCTACGCCCCGCGGTTTCACCGCATAAGTGTCGATCCCGTGGGAATATCAGGATAAAAACGTAGGTTTTTATCCCGATATTCCCACGGGATCGACACTTACACACACCAATTTTGAAAAAAAAATATGTATTGAGGTAGCTCAATACATATTTTTTTTCAAAATTGGTCCAGCCGTTTGATCGTGAAGAATTAACAAATATATATAAACACGCACACTCTCAAACTTTCGCCTTTATAATATTAATGTAATACCACAAAGATAGAGGCGATCAAGGGCGCAGGGGTAACGACAAAGAGCCCTTTACTTGTGTTTGTTCTATATTAGGTATACTTTGTCACAATGTATAGTGTCGGAGAGCCCAAAAATAAAGCCCTCTTAATTAGACCCTTGACCCAGCTGCCTGAAGAAAGCCTCTTAAGGCGTTTATTAAGGCCCTCTAGAGTATTAGGTCGACGTTCGACGTAATAGCAGAGAATAGTTCCTATGTGTACAGACAGACGGATGTTGGGATTGCGTTATTAAAGCGATGTTATAATCTTTCATGAATATTCAGAAGACTGCGGTTACCCGAGATAATTGATTGACCTATATTGCAATTTATTATCTGTGGAGTAATTGCGTAACACACTAACAGTAGGAATGGCTTTCATTTTGACAGTTCAACAACATTCATTGCGTTATCTACGTTGTTGATGTTCAGCAGACAAATTTTTCGAACATATGAAGCAATGGATTAGGAATATCCTTCAAAATCATTCAGATTGTGATTGATCGTGTGGTACGCATTTAGGTAGGTAGGTGAGATTGAGGTCAAACGCAAGCCTATACATTTTTTATGAACAAAAAAACAGGGTGTGTGCTTATGACCCCACGATAAAAAAAAAAGTTTCTTTATTAACTTTAGTTGTACAAAAACACTTATCTAAACACTATGCAGCGTTACAATAAAGGGATAGAGTGATTTCGATGAACTCTGGCACCTAAAGTAAGATTTAACTTATCAGTAGTTGTAGGACGAGCACAGTATATTATGATAACTACTTACTTACTAGTAAATGCATAGATGTAACCTATTACAGTACCTATGTATATGTATTGAGAGAGAGATAAATATGGTGAAAACTTGTGTTTATGTAATCCTGTATAAATATAATTATAAATGTATGACTTTATTAAATACATTAGGTTAAAGATACAAAACTTATGTAAACATGACTGATGACATAGCAGCTGATGAGGACTGAAGCCGAGCATGACGGTTAAGTTTCGTTCACTGTACAATAAGAGCGCAAATTGCGCCTAAAGAAGGTTTCACCTAAAAAATAAATATTTTAAACTAGTATGGCCAGTATAATTGTAGACATGACGTCGATGGCATAACGCAAGCTAAATGTTTATTTCCTAAAGAAGTGAAACATTAGCCACCTACGAGCTCTTCAAATGGCATGAATGAGTTAATTTACATTTATTACGACGAAGTTAAATAACTGTATGTCTGGTTTATAATCTGAATTCATAGTAAAATTGTAATTACAATATCTTTCTAAGAAGAGGAGCAAAAAAAAAATTAAAGTAGGTAGGTAGGTATTACTAACCTACTTGCGGCTTTACTTACCTTAAACACTTTACTTTACTTGCCTACTAGGTAAGTAAAACCCGTTTTCATTAACACTAGGAAAACCCTAAATGAACGCCTAAATATTATTGTACTGTTGGATTCTGTTTGCATTGCGTTGCGTTGAAAATTGAACAGTGCGTTTTTATTGAAGCTTACATTTAGGTGTCACCGAGTGTTAGCGAAAAAGGCCGCAAGTCTTTTTAACACAAAACGGTGCTTTAATTAACATAACGCTTGTTTTTCCCCCAAGGGTCATGCAAAGGGCTTCCTTAATTATGTTTCTCTCTGGTAGAACAATGTCTGTGTATGAAAACTTCATTGGAATTGTTCTACCAGAGTGCAAGGAAATGCTTTACGTATATGTATTCTAATAAAACTTGGCTAGGTCTTGTTGTTTTTACTGTATTTGTTTTACGACCTGGGAGAGTCAAGATGCCAAATATGAGAACAAAAAGGATAATTCATTTTAAATTATTCAGATCCCATTTGTATGTAACTACATACATAGGTACAGTTACCACCAAGCATTAAGCTACATCTTACTATTTCTTTCTATCAATTGACAGAAAAATAATGATCGGGTTCTAATTTATCTAAAACATCAGAACCATCTGAACAATAACTGGAACTTTCTAAAAAATATTCTATGCATTATCACCATCAACATTTCACCAACGAGCGTAGAAAAACAAAATCGGTTTAACTCAAAACAAAAATGCCACCTGAAACACTCGCAAACAAAATGCTCTCACTTCCATACGCACATAGCACATAAAGGAACTCTTTCCCGACACACAATAATATATTAAATTACAGTAAGTAATGAATGACACGCCAGTTCGCACATCTGGTTACGTCCCTAGGGAAATAATATATATTATACTACCTCTAAGCATTACCGACGCCTGTTTTATTTACGGACTTTTCCTTTTATTATGGGAAAGTTGTTGACAATTCTTTAAGCTTGATGTGATTAAACTATATTTATGACATAACTACATATAGCCAACACGTTGTGCTCGCTATAATTATGGAGCACCATGTATCTATCACTTAATTTATCCGTCACTGCTTTATTTATTTTTTACCTATTGCGGTTTATAAATTTTTAATCTAGATGCATCGTCTTTACATATAATTAATGTTTATAGAATATTGTAAAACATTTTTAAAAGAGTAACGATGGAGTTTCTTTCCCATTCTCGTCCACACGAAACTACCGTTTGGAAGGGGCGACTATAATCAATTTTTTTTTTTTTTTGTAAATTTTGACGCGTTTTATGTACCATTAGAAAAAAAATTATTTGAATTATAATTTAATGTTTAATACCAAAAATCGACACAATTAATAGAACGTTCAAAAGTGCCTTTTATGTGCCTATTTGAAATAGATGGAGTTTCTCACTTTAACTTTTACAGTGAAGTAAATTGTCAAAAGTAGCGTTTGTTATCTTAAACTCTGTAACCTACCGTAGCTCATCTTCAACTATCTTTTGTAGGTATGTACTTAGCACTAATGTAGAAGACTATTAAAAAAAAAAAAATGGTTTATGATTGATAGATGATTTAATTTCTGAACTGTTAGTAAGTTTGTACAAACACTTTTACACGTCAATCATTTTATAAAACTAGAAGAGGTCGTCGTATCCTATCAGACTACTCTGAGAAGAAAAGCCGAAATAAACTCAGAGGTCACAGTCTCTTTTAAAGTCCTTAGATAATCTTGGTCTGCCTTCACAAGCTGGGTTGTAAAGTGACCTATACAAAGCTTTGTCAACAGATACAAACATAGTATCAACGTCAACAAAGCTCTACGCATCGTGTTCCCGTTTACCTCTTTCACCTAATTTCTCTACATTGCATTTCCTTCAAAAACGCGTGAAACGAACCTTAGCATTCGTCTAATAAAGTCCCAATTAGTGTAATATGTTTGGTTTACGGTCGTAATACACGAACGCCTTCGCGTTGTTCGAAGGCGGAGAATGCGAGGACAGAGTCAGGGTGACCCGCCGCTCGCGACGGCCGCGGCGGGACTGACTCTCGGAGACTCCCAACCTCTGATCCTCCAGAGACTTGTATACAATCCTATAATTGATAATAGAAGAATCCTTCCTTCCGAACTAATGCTGACAACGAATTTACGGCTGTTTATTTTCGGGAAAATTTATTGGTAGGAAATGTATTGCATTTTCATATTGACAAGGGTTTTGTTATTGAGCGAATGTATGAAAAAGGTTCTAAAGACAGGATGTGTCTGCAATTTTCTTGTTAGCGCTATAAATGAAACGACGGCGTTTCGGTCAGCAACTTAAGACTCCTACAAACAGGCGCGACGCGAATCGCGCGCGACACAAAGGCACCGCTCGTTGCGCGACTTGCGGTGCCTTTGTGTCGCGCGCGATTTTATCGCGTGTCGCGCCTGTTTGAAGGAGCCTTTACAGAAGGTGCCTATCTGTATTATAGGATTTTACAAGTTTTCAATTATACAATAGAATAATAATTTCTCTTTCAACAATATTGAACGAAACTTAAGAACAACTTACACTCGGAAAAATGATTCAGGCATTACACAAATATTATAAATTAATTAATATATAGTCGAAATTTTTCGTACGTATTTAGGTACAGTTCGCGTCAAATAACTTTGCCGCTCTGAAGCTAGGCTTTTCGCTAGCCGCGCATGCGCGCTGCTGTTTTATTCATAGGATTAACTACTGCGCAGTGATTTGTTGCAAACTTCAGAGCGGCATAATTATTTGACGCGAACTGTACATGAAGTTGAAAATATTATAATATAATCATTAAAAAAAAACTGTTTCATAGACAAGTGCAATACCTACGCTGTCAAAATTTATGGAACAGCTAATATTTTTTTAATAACTGACGCAAAATTTCAACGCAGAATCATGAACTGAATGGTAACAAGTTACGTGTCGATGCTCTGCCACCCGTTGAATGATTTATCTGATTTTCTGCCAACGGATGTTATTATTGATGGACGATACCACAAACCAATATTGGATTATATCGGAGAATGCTACGGTGGCCCACTTCGCACACGTGGGCGCGAATTACATTAATACCAAATACGTAGTTCGACGGACTGAAACCAGAGTGTCTGCAATATTCAGAAGGTAACTGTAACTGCTTATTTATTCCATTTTGATGTATCTACAAGGATTAGAGGTACTTATAAGTGTGAAAAGTAAGTATGAAATATCATGAATTATACTTAGGTAGGTACCTTATTTATCAATAGACTAATAATTAATTAAGTAGGTACCTACTGTAAAAACTTCACCGTGAAAACTTAGTTAAAGTAAGATTTAAGGCTCCTTCAAAAAGGTGCGACTCGCGATAAAATCGCGCGCGACACAAAGGCACCGCAAGTCGCGCAAGCCTTTGTGTCGCGTGCGATTATATCGCGTGTCGCGCCTGTTTGTAGGAGCCTTAAAGTGAGCTGCACCAGGTGGAATGACAGTTCACTCATTCCACCTGGTGCAGCTCACTGTACTCATTCATTTTATCACAACAAGATTCCTCGCATCCTTCAAAGAAATCCGTTTCTCAAATCTCATCTACATTAGTCTAGAATCTAAGAAGATATTTTGTAAGTAGAGAGAATTAACAAGATAGGTTATTGCACTGCTGTGTATAATGAGATAGTCGACAATTCAACCCAAATAAAATATTTTTTTATTCCATTGCTATCATTACATGTTTCAAATAGTTATGAACTACAAATAAAATAACTGGCCAGAATGCATGAAAAAATAATTACAATGCCAATAAAATCGAAAAGGAAATGTTTACATTTTTCTTTTATAGCTTTTCTGTCAAAGTTTTTCATAACAATCAGCCAGTCGTTTTTAAATAAATTGATTTAGGTCTTTCATAAAACTGTATAAATATTTTATTGGATCGAGAATCGCGTAATTATCTGAAAGGGCTTGAGAAAACACTGTTAATTAAATGCCTTTCATTAATTAAAAATAAATTGAATAAAAAAAAAAAACAAGTGATATCAAAAGAGACTTTCAGCTTAGAAGTGCAGTTACCCCACACACAGACTAATCTAGCTTTTATTCTGAAACAATGGGAACAATGTGTTTCAGCCTGGGCTTTCAGCTAACTCGAGCTTTAGTATAACAATGTATGACTTTTATGTAAATTACGAGAAGGGTTTTCATTACAAGTCACAAACACTGCTGAAGCCTTCATTTTGAAATCTTCCTCATGAATATGACAGGAGTTTCCATAGACAAGCTGGTGATAGACGGCTGAATAATCTTGAATAATGGCCCGCCTTCAGGGAAGTAATTAAAATAAATTAGACGCAATCTCTGTGCCCCGGTTGCTAGCCGTCTATTATTATATTCTAGATATTCTAGGTCACATAGAGCCTAGATACTATAATTATACAGACAGGCGCTTTACTTTGTGTAAATTACTTCATCACCACTGCTCTCAAAACGGTGAAAAAAACCGGTATGTCCTAGAACCAAAAATTCAAAGACATGTGACATCTAGTAACCCGCACTGGGCCCGCGTGGTGGATTACGGCCCACTCCCTCTCACAGAGAGAAGGCCTGTGTCCCAGCAGTGGGAACATTATAGGCTAATTATGATGACTATTATTACATAATTAGACTACTGGGACCGAAGACTCAATTAATTATCCCTTGTAAAGTAGGAAGAATTTTAAAGCCAAGTGAATATATGTAGAATATAGCCACGTTCTTCCTTCCTTTGTCAAAATTACCATTTTTAATTTACACGTGTTTTATTACAAAAAATTGTGAAAATACGAGCTTCGTTTAAATTATAGCGGCTGAAATAAAAAGGCGCACTTGAAGCGGTTTGCCGCACCCGTGGCAAATAGTTTCTGTCGATCTACACTCTACAGCATAGAAATATAAATATATCTATGATCAAATAAATGTGAATAAAAATAAATATGTTTGTTTGTTTTTAACTATTCAAAGGCAAGGGAATTTACAATCTACAGAATTTTATTTGAAAATAGAATACGGCTGTTGACATAATTTGATATAGAAAAGCTATCAAACCATAATAATTATTTCTTTGATATAACTTAGATGTCTGACTATTGAACAATTTGCCCTTAGAGACATAGACAGTATTAGGTGTGCTTTATAGTTAACATTCTGATAGTAATTTTAACCATTATTGAATCAAGAGCAAATTGAAATAGTAAGTTAAACTTATTTTCAAAATATGTAATGTTGTTATTGAACCAATAAACTAAAAAAAAAAAAACAAAAACAAAAACATAAAAAAACAAAAACAAAAAAAACAAAAAAAAAACAAAAAAAAAAAACAAACAAAAAAAAACAAAACAAAAAAAACAAAAAAAAAAAAAACATTAAACAGTTTCCATTGTTCCAATGTTATAAATTTTTATAGTGTTGGATTCGTGCAGATTCTTATTAGAACGTCTTTTAACGTCCGCTAGACAGTTCCCATTGTAGCGCGGAAAATTGCGTATCTTTGTAGTTACAGCGACTATCATCGTGTCCCATTTCCAGCCAGCTCGCATTCCCTTTTAAGAACCTTGTTATATGAACGTTATACGATATTATTGTATTAAAATGATTTATTATTTAGTTAAGCAGCGCATTAAAATTAAAAATACCTTGGCATTATGAAATTATACGTTTGCGCAAAAAAAAAACTCCGTTATGGTTTTTATTGCGCTCATTAATTTGGGTCTTTCAGAATACCGGCTGTTAAAATGAATATTTATGATCTGTGATTTCGAATCTGTCAAATCAATGTCGAAAATAATTCCACGACTTTTCTTACAATTATTTGTAATAAAATAATACAGCTCTACTTTGAAGTAGACCTCAATCAAAGTCATTGTGTATACTGACAGGCAGTTTGTCGTTGTTCAGTGTCGTTTTGTGGACGTCTAATCGCCTTTCGCGAAAGGGAGGAAAACCCTTTTTCGACAGTCTTTTTCTTTATTCTCAAATGAATGAATGTTGTAACGTACAACAATGGGAACTAGTATTTGGAATACCCATGGCAACTAATTAAAATGGCCAGAACCAATAGAAAAAAGTAGATCCGTACGAAGAAAATTAAAAAAAATACATATTTATAAAATACAGGTATAAGTATCATCTAATTTAATTATAGAAAATTAAAGACTACAATAATAACGTTTAGAGATAGACAGAAAGGTTGCAGGTTATTTTTTACTGACATAAAAATAATGAAAGAAATGCGAAAAACTTTTTTGTACTAATAGGTACATGAACATAATTTAATGTACAGAAGCCAGCACATCAAGCTACCCGAAACTGTCAAATTTCCCAATTAACTTTGAACCCTATGCTTTAGCGATACAGTTGAAAATCTATTAAAGAAATTTGAGAGATTGTAGTAACTTGATGTGCTGGCGTCTGTACAATATCCTCGGACAAAATAAATACACGTAATGCCGCTTTTTGGACAGTAGCGCGCGTTTGCCGAAAAAATAAATACACGTGATATATTAGGTACTACACCCCCTTGTGATATTTCTTGATTTATATGGACCCCCCCTTTCGAGCCTCACGTGATTAATGGACAGCCCCTAATGTGGTTATATTTTATCCCAAATCGGCCTGAAAAGACACCCTAACATTTTAGCGTTACCGAAAGGTGTCAACATTTTCCACAAGTTTTCCAACTCTGAAAACCTTACGTGTACACAAGAAAAAGTAATAATTTCTACTTGGAGAAGCTTAGAACACTAATCTGAGTTAACTTTGAAAAGGGGAACGAACGAAAGCGAGTTTTCTTTGAAAGGCAGTTACATCTAAAAAGTGTATTTCTGTAAAACCTTTAGGTTTTTTAGGCAATAGTATAACTACATTGCCGAAGCATGAAATTCGAACGGAATCCATTCTGTTAACACCTAGTTAAGCAATAAAATAAATTGGATTCGTAAAGACCAATTTGGTCTAAATCTAATTATTTGTTCTGAAACCTTTTAAAAAAGAAACCTATTAAGTATTTTCCATCCACGTTTCTTGAACATAGGTCACGTAATATCAACAAGCCTACTGATATTTTGTGGTGACACTTTGGTTAAAAAGGTTTCGAACAAAATGTAGGCGATTGTTTGTATCCGAAAAACGTTATTTTATCCCGTTTTTTTACTCGCTTCAGCGGATTGAAAAAGATCTCTGAGGTTGATAGGCTTTTCACATTTAAGGCTGAAATCATTATTTTTGTAAAAGTGTTGATAGTAGCTGAATGTGTTACGACAAGATTTATTTTCATGAAATGTCGAGTTGTATGATAAAATAGCACCTTTATTTGCCCCATTTAGACATTAAGTTTATTCGAGTGCTGAAGCCACAGATTTTACGGACAATATAAAATTTAAGACCTTACTAAATCAATGTTTTCAGTCATCGTAAAAGAATGTTTGGATATATTCTATCCCTCTATCGAAGATCTCAATTCACTACTGAGGTCGTTTGTCACGTTAAGCTTTGTAGTATATATGTTAAGCGTGTAAAGTCACTGGCAGGAGTGGCAGGCCAGCCGGTACGCAGTGACCAATACATAAAGCCCTTTATTTATGTCACGACCATACAACTCTATTAAATAGGCCACCTATATTAGTTTCTAATAATAACGAGAAACCCATAAGTTTTCTTTAATAAAATTTATAATGCGTGTGGGGTAAAGTGAAAGCCTGGTAAGTCTTCACAACAGTAGTACACTAGCTGTCAAATATCGTAATAAAATTGACAGTAGAACATTGTTGGTAAACATTTGTGGAATTGTATTGAGATAATAAGATGGCGACGTTAGTTACGATTTTCGCCACGCGCCAAAATAACCTTGTAGCGTTGTAGATGCTATTAGATGACTGATTAGCCAAAATAACAACAACTAAACATATTAGTTAAGATTAAGACTGACACAGTCAAATTCAGACGGACGATAGAGAAATAAAGCAATCCATACATAAGACAGAAGAGACATTTTATCTGAAAAGTGGTTCCAATCTTCCTCCAGCATTTTATTTAAAAGCACCATTTCAAAGATGACATCGCGAATCTCAGGAACATTTCCGGTTCGTCCATAAAACTTTGTGATACTCTTCATCTACTTGTGTTTGACAAGATATTAATGGGTTCTGTAAGTGGGTCAAGTATCCCTATAAAACCGGCCAAGTGCGAGTCGGACTCGCACAAGAAGTGTTCCGTACCACAAGGCATAAAATGCCGAAAAAAGTTTCTTTTATACCCCTTTAAATTTTAACTTTATTTTATTTTTATTCAGAAATACATCATCTGTGAAAATTCAATTGTCTAGCTATCACGGTTCATGAGATACAGCCTGGTGACAGACAAACAGACAGACGGACAGTGGAATCTTAGTAATAGGGTGCAGTTTTTACCCTTTGGGTACGGAACCCCAAAAAAAGGGTTCCCTCGACGACCATAAACGAGCATCGAAATGGTGCAAAACATATTATACAGTTTGAGATAAGTTTTTGTGGACAGTTTTGAATAATGTTATATACATTTTGATGCGTACCGTTACGGATTGCTTTTTGAATAGGAATAGAGTATTTTGTCGCTGTCTTGTTTAGACAATCACATACCTTTTATTTTATTTTCGTGTCCATAAAGGGCATTGTCTAAACTTGGCCATTTTTAAACACGATGCTATGCAAAAAAGTAATTTACCATTATTTTAAATTATATTTTAGTAATTATCTGATGAAATAACTTTGTATCAATTAGCACTGTAAAAAATCTTTTTTTTTTAGTATCTGATTTGATCTAAAATTCGTTTCACGAAAGAATTACCTTCGCCGTAATGTTGGAACCATTGCTTTTCATTGAAGAATTGTTTTACCTTCAATGAAAAGCAATGGTGCCAACATTACGGCGAAGGGAATTCTTTCGTGAAACGCACGGTTCCGACTTTGGATTTGGTTTCGGTGTTGCCAAACCAAAATTCGTTAAAACAACAAATTAAAATCGATTTAAAATACAATGCAATCTCTCCACTGTATTTAACATAGTTTTCGTTAAATTACATAAGTAAAAATGCTAATAAACGATTTAGGACATAAAAAATTATAAACTGACGTTTTATACATTATTTCTGGAGAACTTATAACATTTTGATCGATTTCGAATGGATCGATATAGAATTGCTTTTTTTTATGGCAACACGGTGCTTAAAAATTTTGTGTCAATTTGTTAAAATGACAGTTAACATTCGCTTTGTTTCTTTGCATCGTGACTTCGTGAGTGTTGTTTTTGTGAGTTTTTTAACGACTACTTTGGATTTTTGTTAAAATGGATTCCAATTCTTCTCTTCTTGACGACCCTCGCACTTCTATGGACCCCGAACCTTGTATTTACGTTGAACCTGGCACACCTACGGAATCGGATACGGATCAATTAAAATGTTAAAAAAGTATCTAAATCTACATCTTGATACAAAACTAGGTTTATAGACTCATTCTTACTGATATGAGCTATTAAATCAATCACATACTATTAGCTGAACTGTTTGTTTACGAGTGGCCAAAGTCCTATAGAAAATGGACAATGCCCTTTGGTTTATCAAACGTACGGTATTGACATCAAGTTGACACTTTCAAGTTGATCTCCAGTGGAACAGTTTTCTCTGGTCTGATAACTTTTATAGTTTAGAAAAGGTCATCTTTACTTTTTAATAAGTTTCACGCTTGACGATTAAAAGGTATTAAAACGTCTTCACATAAATGAGGTCACGTTTATGAGATGTCACTCTCTTCTTCATGACGAGAGCTTTTACTGAGAATTTGACATTTAATTTCAGTTGACACAAGTGAAGACTATGAAGGATCAAACACCGAGAGAATGGAGGGGTCAAAGTTCATGGCATAATCGATTCTTTTGTGTTATGTCCAAACTGGATTCGGACAGTTGAACAGTTTCTGATAAAAAGACATGCGAAATTCGAACACGTCCAAGCAGTTATGGAGGCCTCATACATTATGGCACAAATTCACAATCGGTCATGGGTGAATAAAAATTCAAAATAGCGTCCGAATTTAAGGCAATCCAAATAGCAAAAGCAAAAAGCCGTACGATTCGAATCGGGAACGTTTTCAACCAGCAGCAGATGGCATAACATTATCAGCCTTTTAATTCAACTTTGTTGGAAATGAAAATTCAAACTCATTTTTAAATGTGTGACACTGGCTTAACGTTTTTTGAAAGAATTGTGCAGCAAAAAGCTCCGGTTATAGAACGTAAATAGAAGACGGTGAAAACAAAAGATTTGTTTGCGAAACTTTGTGTTTGATTCTCAGCTTCGCGTGAATGATGGCTCCTAATTTGTTTGCTAACCAAAACGGTTTAGTTGCCTTACTTGAAGTCAAAGTTACGAAACCTTCAAGAAAATATGGAAATGGGTTTACAGAATACGGAATACGTTAAAACATCTTTGAACTGATTACGTTATAAAAAGCTTTATCAGTAACTCGACAAAAGTCACGGCCCTTTTTTATAAAATGTGTTTTGCCGATAGTTTGGGAAAATTCAATAAATTTCTGCCAACCTTGAGATAACATTTTTTCGCGTTCGTGATCGAAAATCGATGAATGTTCTTTTAAGTTTTTCACAGATTTTTCCTCAGTTAAACCCTATGTGAACACTTTTGTACTTAATCATCGTCACCCCCTGACAGCTAACGCCTTATTTTTTAAGATATAGAGTGACATCTTTAACGACTGGCGGGGAAAATTTAAGGTTAAGTTTTGACCAAATGGCTTTTAAAGCAGTTTCGGGCGGAGAGCATCTTCACTTGATTGAATAGTGGTTTTTTTATGTCCTTATATGTGTATTCGGCAATTTTGTAACAACAGTTTCTGAATAGAAAGATATTATTTTTTGTATTATATTATAACAGAAAGTTGTCTCTTATAATATTTAAGTTGTGTATTTTTATTAAGAACGCAGAATTTATTAAATAAGGAGATTAATTCACAGAAACTAAATAGCTAAGAATCTATCGCTGTGATTATATATATTATTTTTGGCGTAAGCTTATTGGCAAACAATTCTTATGTAAGTAATTGTAAAAATATAATAATAATTAGCAATGCAAATTAAATCCTTTACCCACTATTATGACAAAACAAACACTGTCTTTCCACGTCTAAAAATTCAATGCCAAATATGTGTAAACTCCTTTTAATATTTACTAGCAAATATAAACGTAAGTAGGTATACAATGGTAAAACTTAAACGTATCCGCGTCGCGAACAAACGCTTCGCGCTCGGATTCACTCGATTTAACTCATTGTAATGATCTGAACCTGAGAGTAATGACTGGCATCAGGATTAACTGCCACTCTCGCTCCTCAATCACAGGGTTGGAAGAGAGTGCCATTTAGAAAAAAAAGAAAGCGAAATCTGACGTCTTATTAGCATACATTTAAATTCCATTTCAGTTCCATCCAACCGTCTTTTTCCATTTTTTATTTAAAATGGCCTTAAAAGGGGATTTAAAAATTAGGCCAGTTCATCAAAAAGACAGTTGACATGAGACTTCCTTTGTTTATGGCACGCACACCAAGTTGGTTGATGTATGACTTACCCCTTTGTACAAAAATGATTAATTTCACAAAAAAAAAAATATGAACGTATGAAGGCAAGGTATGTTGTGGTATATTTTGTAGGTAGACGATCATTAAGAACCCTAGAAAATTAAACATCATTCATGTGCCTTTATTATGTGCGTCAGACCCTCAGACCAAATAAAAAAAACAACTACAGTATCCGAAAGTAATTTTCGTTCCATTAGCTCCATCATTAGTCGGGCGTTAGACTTAGGTACAGCAAAAACTATCATTAGTTTTAGACTAATACAAGTACCTAGATTATGTTATTGTGTATTACAAATTTACAACTATCGTTAGTTCTAGAATAGCAGGTATACTAGGAATACGGGTTATATAAATAATAAAACACTCCTGCTAATGGCAAACGAAATAAGTTAGGAAAAACTTAGATGCTTGCTTGTTACCTCTTGCAGCTAACTAGATTGTGCACGTAATAATTTAAGTATTTGACGTTGTCAAAAAATTAGAACTCAATTTTGAAAATTTTGCTTCGACAATTATTGTGTTGGATTTTTCCTGAAAAGCCAAGCTGCTGAGAAAGTTTGGACGATTTATATCTTCCTTAAGCTTTCATACATAACAGACTGTATTTTTGTAAAACGGAGCAAACTTTGTCGCAAATCTTCTTTAGGAAAGCGTTTAGCGTTTTCCACACCGCACACAAACATTACCTCTCCAAAAACATCGTGAGTCCAGTTTAGGTGCTTTGGCCAGTAGAAATGTAGAACATTACTTTAAAGTAAAGCTTAATGGTATCGTTGACCTCGTAATCGATTTACCACCAGGTTGAAGGTCACTTGCACGTCTTAAAACGGCAAGGTCTATTTTTCTATGAGACAGACACTTTCAACCTTATCGCAGTTTCAATTTCCTTGAAAGTTTTGTCCAAAAGTGTCGGTCAACTATGTTTAACATTGTTGTTTTAAAGTTTCATAAAACTGTTAGTAATAGAGAGGGCTTCGCATGAAAGTAATCGCATAAGCTGGTATAAGTCAGGATAAGTTTGTGAGAACCCTCATCATATTCCTTCCTAGTTAGGTTATCGACTTGTTTCAAAGTTTCCACTAATAAGGTTTCACTAATCTTTCACCTATTAGAGTCAAGATTAGGGCTAATAAATTCTGACACAGAATTTTAACTTTGAAGGAGGTGGAAAGTTTTTCATGATAATGATGTAAATATACGACACGTATCTAATTTTCAAGTCTATCATTTCTTTCGATAGTAAATGACTTAAATGTGGAAGCCAATCAGTAAAGTGGCTTTTTAAAAAAAGACACCCTATCATTATATTAATGTAGCAGCCAACTGGTTAAATTAGCCGTTTAGTTAACCGCCTGGTCTTTAGAGGTAGTGCTCGCTTCGCTTCGCTCTCTCGGCTCGCACGCGGTTTGTCACAATTCTAACCTATCCTAACCATTGGGTCGGGGTGACCTGGTTTAGGTTACTGCGACCAATTCGACTCGCGCGTGATTGGTTACAGACATCCTAAACTTTATTGAATATCATTCAGGCCGTTAGTTGAATGGCCGCCGTTTAGTTAAAAGGCTAGGCGGTTAAATAAACGGCTAATTAAATCAGTTTGGTTGCGACATCAACATAATAGATTTTCTCTCTCCATTAACTTTTCTTGTCAACTCGCGAGAGTACATGGAATGTGCAACGCGTGCTCAAGCCCTTGCTCTGTCCATTATGAAATCGAATGGTTGGTACGAGTAGGTATCGAGTGTGACCCGTTTTCGATTCGATACCTACCTCTCGATGACGCGGCCACCGTGTCCCAGTTAGTTACGTAACGTAAAAAATTCCAGTAATTGACAGAATAACATATTGACCACTTACCTTTTTCTTGACATTGTCAGAATCTATGTACATATATCTAATACTAATAATAAAGCTGAAGAGTTTGTTTGTTTGAACGCGCTAATCTCTGGAATTACCAGTCAGATTTGAAAAAAAATCTTTTTGCTTTTGATAGCCCAATTCTTGACGAAGGCTAAAGGCTATTTAACATCAGGCTAGGACTCTTAGGAGCTGAACAAAAAGAAATAAAGTCAGAAAGAACACAAAGTGGAAACGATGAAATAGCGTGGGCAGGCGATGCGATACGACGGGGTGGGTTGGGATAAAAAAATTTACGCGGACGAAATCGCGGGCCGAGACTACTTACTTGATAAAGTTCAGTAATATCGTAAAACTTGCATCAAGGTCGTTCCGGCTCTCGAGTCAAGTTCACGGTCGTGACGTCATGGGTAGACACAAATGACACTTCAAACAAGGAGGTCAGTGGTTTTCGACAGCCGGTTACTGGTGCCAGACAGTTCGATTTCGTCAGATTTCTTTGTCATGCCATTTTCACAAGCCGAAGTACATGCCTGGTCATTATTGCACTTTAAGGCTTGGCCATGGAACTTTTTAACTTAGTTTACCTTGGTACAAATATTTTTTATTCAATACATCTGGCCATCGTTTTAGCATAGACAACGGATAGCAGGGCGAAATAACCAAACGTGTTCCGATTCCCAATATAATTATTAATTCTATAAGAACCTGAGATGATACCTTATTTACTAATGATTTCACAGCAAAATCAACCTTTCAGTAATGTAACTAGGTGCCTATATTGCTTAATAGATATTAACACAATCACGCCTGTAATCCCCGAAGGGTTACACAGAAGCTTAATAGTAATAAGTAGGTGTACCTATTCCCAAATTGATTCGCAAACTAATTAATTATTATGTTTGTTAAGATGCTCAACTTTAGTTTCGATTACAGCACAATATCGGAACAAAGTAGCACCAATTAGTTCCAAGCCTCGCGGGAATATTCCCGCCGTAAGAGTTATGAAACTCCATTTTGTTTATTGTTCGAACTTTGAACAGAAAATGTGTTCCACTGAAACTATGGAACGTAGGTATTCAAACTTATTTATCGAATACGACTTTTATCACGGGTAACGAAAAAAGTCTAGTAGCCAACATATTTTATTAAAATTAGGTACGAAGAGGACAAACGGATTACGAATTCAATCGAAATAATTATCGAATAATGATTGTTGACTTTTGTTATTCGATTTTGATCATTCGAATTATGCGAGCCGGGTGAACCGCTACAGACATAATAAAATATGAATCAATGCAATATTTCCGCAAACATGCAGCAATTGATTTCGAAGTAGTCTTTCATGTATGGTATGCAAGATATCGTAAAATCGAAATGTAATCTGGATTTCGCAAAATAATTATACGATACGAGACATACTTAGTCGATTAGAGTGGAAAGCCCATCAAATCGGGTTCGTTGTACGTTGTAGATAATAATCATTATAAATAGCACAATCAATGTTGTTGGTCAAAGCAGACGATGAATGAATTTTAAAGATTTTATCTTACAATGTTTAAAAAATAACTACTTTAGGTGCAGAGATAGATACAGGGACGAAGTAGACTTTATTACAGATAGAGAATCCAGACATATCTACGAGTGGAATGTATCTGCCTACATAATGCATCTAGGTACTTACTCATTTCCTGATAAAGGTACCTATGTACCTCCTAATCATTTGTGTATGGTTACGAAACACTTTTCTCAACGTTTTCGTTGAGAATATCGTTTCCTTACCTACCATAGGCTCGCTATCAATATTTCAACAACCCGTCATTACATACATAGCTGTAGGTAATAATTACGGCATTCTTTTAAAAGTGCCTGAGGAAATGTTGGTAGTCATTTCTCCATAGAAAGGCTCTTGCTCTCGCCTATTTTCTTTCTGGTTAATGACCATAAAGCAATGATATTTTTACAGATTAATAAATATTAACTACTTGTATGTCCCTATGTTTTCCTTTTTGATGATAGGTACATTATTTTTATAAGCACTAGAACCCTCAGAAAATGCTTAAAGTTATCGGCGTCAACCTGTCTAGTGTACAAATTTGACAACTACTAATGAAAAAAGAAAAACGGATATAGTATACATAATATCCTTCTTATTCAGTTTATGAAATATCTTTTAAATTCGTCCAATATTGGAGGAGGAAGGCCGCAGGAACCCGTTGGATGCGAGAAGCACAGAACCTGTCGAAGTGGAGGTGTTTGGGGGTGGCCTATGTCCAGCAGTGGACGTCTTTCGGCTGAAATGATGATGATGATGATGATGATTGGAGGAGAAAATAGGCGAGAGCCAAACCTCGAATTATGACTTGTCACTTAGGCTTTTTCAAAAGTCTCTCTTACCTTGCTAGTTTTTCTTCTGTTTTAATCTCTGTCTTATCCACTATAAACTTTCTCATTCCGGTTTGATCCGCATGGGAAGAGTTACATTTTTCAATTAGAGTTTACCCACGACACAACAAAATTATCGATAACACATAAACCTATCAATGAAATATTTAAAAAAATGATCGGCATTACCAGTGACGTGGAGAGCGATAATATTAATATAAGTTCATAATTTAAATTACCTAATTAAAGATGTAAACATGGGGTTCGTCACCGGTAGTTCATTGAGGAATTTTGATTTGGAACCACGTAACTTTCAATGAGCCGTTGTTTATTCAATTATTCATTGTAAATATAATATTACCTACCAATGCGATAAGTTTGGGTAGACTTTATGCAAGAATGAGTAAGAAAACAAGGAAAAGTACTACTTATTTATGCATAAAACTTAAATGTGTGTGCTTATGCTAAACAAAATTCTATGAAAAATAGTTGCAACCTCATCGCTGATTCATATTAATTAGAAATGCAAGCGCTGCTATTTAAAATAAGAAATACTTGCTGTTCAAATAACTCTGTTTCTCCCATAGTAATATTAAATTGTAGGTCACGGGTTCGAACCCAGGCAGGCGCTTTACTTTGTGTAAGTAAATAATTGCACCATCAATGCTCTCAAAACGGTGAAGGAAACCGGCATGTCCTAGAACCAAAAATTCGAAGACATGTGACATCTACCAACCCGCACTGGACCCGCGTGGTGGATTACAGCCCACTCCCTGTTGAAGAGAGGAGGCCTGTGTCACAGCAGTAGGAACATTATAGGCTGATAATCCTTAAGCTGAGCATGGGCTTCAGGCCCTCACACATACACCATTATAGCAGGTTATCCTAGCCTACATCATAGACTATAGTGACTGGCTGGTAGAAGCTGCATGGCCATATAATATCGGTACGATAAGAAGTATAGTAAGGGCGAGAGACCGTTAAAATATTCTTATTCCAATTTCAAAATCGATTTTACATTAGAAAAGTAGTTGTCTATTCACATAACCCAGAGCGTTGGCCAGTAATGTGATTTGTACTGCAATCTCTAGCGCACATACTAGACTTTATGCTTTCCCGGTATAAACCGGATTTAAGTTCGAGCTCACCCCTAGTGAAGAGAGAGAGGTGAATAAACTATTCATGTTCGGTCTTTGACATTGCAAACGCTTAAAAGCGTCCATAGTACAATCCTGCCTTTAAATATTCCAAAAAGACATCAAATATTTCATCGAATTTCAATAAAGGAATGCTGGAACGTAATTATTTAATTCGTTGGAGATGAAAACGGCTATGTTTTGGGTTTCAAAGTAACAAAATGGTTTTCTTTTGGATTTTTGTAGCAGTAGGAACTTTTATATCTTTGTGAGGTTAAATAAAATAAAGTAATTGCGACCTTTTTTCTATGGCTTCACTGCTAAGTAACTGTCAATGTCAAATAAGGGAATAATAGATGTTACGTATTTTGTTTGTGTTTCATTCACTGGGCGAGAAAAAAAAATGGTGAAGCACATTGCTAACTACATACCCAGTTACCCACTGTCTCCTAAAATTATCCCTTATAATACCCGGTATTAAGTCGTTAGTCTTTGCTTAATAGCACTGCTATTGTAAATAAAGCTATCACGAGTACTGCCTGCATCCCAATGAGGGTTTTCGTGAAAATTTACGACACCAGTTGGCACCACTGTGACAAGAGGTCTTCCAATATAAAATATATGATGACGTTCATCATTCGATTCATTCATTCGTTCATCATTCAGTCATGACTAAAGAAAATATAGGCTCTTTGACAGATGCCTGGACCTGACGTGTCAGTGCTGCCACCTAGCAAACGTCATTTCAGAAAACCCTCATTGCGTAACACACTATTACTCTCAATTTGAATCATTTTGAAGCATATTTCTACTCCATTGCTCCATATGTTCAGAATTGTGTCTGCTCAACAACGCATATAACGCAATGAATGTAGTTGAACTGTCAAAATGAAACCTCTTTGCTACTGATAGTGTGATACGCAATTACCCTACAGGTTACCGGGCTACTAATCATAAAATTCCAAGTTTGGCCCTTTGACTGCCTGGATCATCATCTTCATCATTTCAGCCGAAAGACGCGGCGTCCACTGCTGGACATAGGCCTCCCCTAAGCACCTCCACTTCGACCGGTTCTGTGCTTCTCGCATATAATATACATGTATTATATTGTTAGAAAAATACCCTTTTCTATTTCTACAAACTTTTGAAGTTATTCCTCCTGGGTATGTGGGTACAGTCAACACAACAAATCACTCCAGGGAAATGAGCTAGTTCATAAAATTCTTGAATTGAGTATTTTGTAAAGGGATCACAATAATCTCGTAAATATTGGCTCCGACCAAGTTGTCTAATCTTCTGGCATAGAAGAAAACAAAGAAACTCAACAAAGGCTTCCAAATCATAGTCCAGTCAAATTAGACTTTGAAGGTTACAATAATTCCCATAGAGCTAAAAATTGGTATGAATGTTCAGAATACTATTATAAATGAATTGTGAAAAGTCCCCATCAATCCCCCTTGTGCAAATTTTTTTATTGATGGTGAAAGTTTGCAAAAATAGGTTTTTCGCGTTTTTCAGCTAAACGGTGAGTTTTACAGCAAAAATAGTTCAGACAAAAATTGTAGATCATCCGATTCTCTACAAAAAATGTATCCACACTTTTTTTCATAATTATTGCCATTTCCGTGATATAGCGGTTGAAAGAATTGAAAAAAAAAAAATATTTTATACAAAATACCAGACATCTGTAAAAAATCATGTGCAGTGTCGAAAAAATTATACTCGAAAAAGTAGCATTGATACCGTGAAAAGACGGCGCCAAGAAGAAACTGGTTCATCAAAAATAAGTCCTCCTCGTACTAGAGCACGAGTAAGTGAAACTACATAAATCTTACGTCGTTACTGCAGTGCTTTTTTCTTCTCCAACTCCGCCTTAAACAACATTGCCGCAAAATAAACAACACTGATTGAAGCAAAATGTAGTTTCACTTATTTTTGACTTATTTTTGATGAACCAGCTTCTTCTTCTTGGCGCCGTCTTTTCACGGTATCAATGCTACTTTTTCGAGCATAATTTTTTCGACACTGCACATGATTTTTTACATATGTCTGGTATTTTGTATGTATAAGACAGGGACTCATATGTTTACTCGTATAACGGTTCAAAAATGTATATAAAAGTACATTAACGTGCATATTACGAATAAAATATTTTTTTTTTCAATTCTTTCAACCGCTATAATCACGGAAATGGCAATAATTATGAAAAAAAGTGTGGATACATTTTTTGTAGAGAATCGGATGATCTACAATTTTTGTCTGAACTATTTTTGCTGTAAAACTCACCGTTTAGCTGAAAAACGCGAAAAACCTATTTTTGCAAACTTTCACCATCAATAAAAAATTTTGCACAAGGGGGATTGATGGGGACTTTTCACAATTCATTTATAATAGTATTCTGAACATTCATACCAATTTTTAGCTCTATGGGAATTATTGTAACCTTACCTCTATTTTAAGGACTAATTTGACTGGACTATCAGACATTATTGTTTTCTAATAAACGCGCGAATTCACCGGTACAAATAAAAATATAATCCCAAACGTAAATGTCGAAAGCAATCGTTAAAAAGTTAAGTAAATATTTTGCTGTACTTAACTTTAATTCTCATTAAGGGACGCTACTGAACCCTTAACCAGCGAAGGTGGTGTGACGATCTAGCGAGGTTTGCAAGGTCAATATGGCCAGAGTTCGCTCAGGACAGGGAGGTTTGGAAGGAAAAAGGGGAAGTCCACAATATAGGCTAACGAAAAAAATTAACTTTTAACTAACTCTGAGGGTGAACTTTTTGTTAAGAAGCCCCCTAAGTAACCGTTAGACATCTCAGAGTGTGGCAGTTAGTTTCAGTAACCACACGCTCTAAGGCGTTTAATAAAACTTAAATAATTTTAAAACTTTTTAATTGAATCTTACCTCGTTACAACAGCAAAAGTAGCGCCAACCGTTAATCCAAGATTAAAAGCGCTCATCCATAATATAGACATGGCTACTTCTTGTAGTCGGAACGGCCTCGATATCGACACCTAAGGGCACTTCGCAACACTAGACAACTGTCCCGTTCATCCCGTGACACGACACAACACTGACCTATTCCGAATTCGAATTGAAGTGAAAATAAATTAGGATTAAAATTTGAGTTGTCTGTAGTCGTAATTGACAGCTGATTGACTTTTGATGTTGTTTTTATGACAGAATCGGTTTTTAAATTATTATCTTAGTTCTAACTTATTACGCGAGTGTATATCGTTGACAGTTAAGTTTAGTTGTTCGAGTAGCGAGTTCAAACGTTAGTGAACGAATGGCGTGGTGGTTCTGTCCTTTATAAATATAAACCGGAGGTTGCCCCCCGCACTCCCCTATAGTAAACTTCGCGGTTATTTCCACAATAATATTGCTCTATGGTGCAATTCATTGCATCTGGCAAGATGAGAAATTTGTTTCTTGTGCAATATATTACTATTGTTGACTATTAGAGGTTCAATTTGGTCAATTGTTTCAGTAATTCATACATTTTGTTTGGGAATGTTTCACAAAATATTTGTTTTGTTCCTGTTTGGTTTGAAACTTGACTGGTGCATGTAAAAAAATCTAATTTTAAAAACGTGGTTTGCAATTTAAGAATCAAATTTAATTAAGAACATGGATTGCTTTCAGGCATGTCTAAAATAATAGGAATGAAAAGAAATATTAAGGTGGATAGGTAATAGGTAACTTGAACGAATTCTATCTATTCTTTAATACATAAAAGTACTAAATTATGATAAGATATAATCTATGTTAATAATAAAGAAGTAATCTAAGAGTCTTAAATCTTTGGATTACAATATTTCCCGAATTGATAAAAGAGCAGAAATATAAATATGAAATGATAGGGCAGTATTTATTACGCAATACTCGTGAATACTCATGATAAGATAAAGATATACGTACATATACATTTGTACTTAGGTACATTAATTTTGACAAACAAATTCAATTTTAATTAAGGTATTCCCAGTAGAGCACACTCATGATGACGCATAGGCGTAATTTCCTGATGTATTAACTGTCACAACGGGTTAATAAACGTTAATTATTATTAAAGGTTAGGCATGCGGTACTTACAACCAGTTCGCATGTATGGACGTTGAGGAAGCAAGAAGAGAGGAGCATTTCTTAGGCCTGATCTATACTAATACTACTACTACTAATACTAATACCGCTAGCAAGGACCAACTTACTGGCGAAAACACCTTTAACCCGAGCAATACACACTATCAACAAAATTCACATACAAATTGACGTATTTACATGTACTAGGAGTGAACTCGCAAGGGACTATTTTTTTTTTATACTATGCTACACATAAGTTGTGATAGGTTAGGCAAAATATGTTTTTGTATTGTATATAAATGTGTAGTATTAAATGTTATTAAGTTATATAATAGTTGTTCTGTGTTATTGTTATGTATGAGATTTATATAATTTAGAATAGGTAGTATGTTATATGTAGAAGTTCCTTATTAGGTTAATTTAATATTGTAAGTATATAAATAGCACACCATCGCATTAGATTAATCCTGTTATGATAGTTGTAAAGGTACCTAATTATAAATAAATAAATAATCTATACTAATATTATAAACAGGTAAAGTTTGTAAGTTTGTATGTAGGGGGTAATCTCTGAAACTACCAGTCGGATTTGAAAAAATCTTTTTGTATTCGATAGCCCAATACTTGAGGAAGGCTATAGGATATTTAACATCACGCTGTGAACCATAAAAGCCGTGCAAAAAGAAAAAAGTCGAAAAGAACGCTAAGCAAAAACGAAGTATGTAATAGCGCGGGCAGGCGATGAGATGCGACGGGGAGTGTCGGGGAACAAGAAATTTGATGCGGACGCAGTCGTAAGCTTCTGCCCCCGACTTCGTCTGCGTTTACAAACGTTTTTCGTTGCGCGACTTGCGGTGCCTTCGTGTCGCGTGTCGTGTCGCGCCTGTTTGAAGGAGCCTTTATAATATTACTAGCTTCTGCTAGTAATAATATTATAAAGTAAAGTTTGTGAGGTAAAGTTTGTGAGGTTGTAGGGGGTAACCTTCGGAACTACTGATTCGAACCCGAAAATTATTATTTTACTGATGAGAAACTACATTATCCCGGAGTGTCATAGCTATGTCTTATGTTAAAACGAGAAACTTCACGCGAATGAAGTCGCGGGCAAAAGCTAGTCTTTAATAAATTAATTCAAAGAAGTAGGTAATATAATAATGTTATGTTAGTCTATATTTACTCAGGTACATTAAATTCAACAAAAAAATACCATTTCAATTAGGGTATTCCCAATACGCAGGCACACCTTCGTTTAATGACACAATGCTTAATTTGCTGATGAGTTAATTAACACAAAGAGTTTAAGTAAGCATTTGACATTATTGAAGGTCAAACTGTAGTTCTCACAAATGTCTCGCATGATCAATGATTTTATTTCTGTAAGGACAAACACGTCAATACTAGACTTATTGCTTCTTCTGCTGTCAATCTTGGATCTTTGAGTCGTTACGAGTCGTAAGATGCCCAAAAATCTGACAACCAGTCTTACCAAGGGGTATCGTTTTACCTAATATCTGGTTTGTGGAGGTCAGATGGCAGTCGCTCTGTATAAAATACTGGTATTCAGCTGCATCCGGTTAGACTGGAGGCCGACCCCAACATAGTTGGGAAAACGCAAGGCAGGTAGATTTTATTTGTTTCTTCCACGTGTCTACATCTTGACATAATGTCAAGATGATTAAAGAAGCAAGAGAAGTAAATATGAAGATGGAGTGATGATCAGAAAACTTCATATCTGGTAACAAGTAATAATCCCTGTTTAATTTTCCAGCATCAGAAGCCCGATCCAAACTACCATAAGATTTGGCTCAAGAGACAGGAATTAAGCGCTCCCAAACCTTTAAATCCATGATCGCTAAGAGAGGTAAATGGAAGAAAAGAAAATACTGTGCCGTCCTAAATATATTCAGGTACGGGCAGGAGGATGCTGACAGTGAGGGATGAACTTCCTAACAATAAGTGCCGTGTTGAGAAGAACTATGCTCGTTAGAGGGTTTGTTTCCGCACTTAGTCCTTCAGGTGGACAATGGTGCGTGAGCCATGGCGTCAGACGGTGGTTATGCCAACCAGCCCACCTCCCTCCAGAAGTTGATTATATCTCCTGGTCTGCTAAGAACATCTCTGTAAGATCTGGGTGCCCCAAGGGTTTCTGTCCTAATCTGGGTGACGCCTGTGCATACAAAGAGTACATGCACAACGGTGTCCTCAGCTTCCATGTAAGCCCTGCACAGGGGACTGTCGGTTGTGCCTATTTTGTGGAAGTGTTGGTTTAGCGAGCAGTGTCCCGTAATGTTCCCCGTCACTAGGCGTTGAGGAGCATAGCTTTTTATTATATCAGAGCATTGATCCAGGCCGTCCAACCTTCTGAAGGTAGTTGAGGCCACTTTTGGTAACAGGCTTTATTTTCCAGATAAATTGTTAACAAACATGCAATCTTATGTATAGCCTAAACAGCAAGAGTTATCTTATCTTTTCCCTTTCACCAGACAAATAGCTTTGACCTTAGCTGAAGCTGAAATAAAAAGTAATAGTGATTGTCTACCTTGCCTTAATGCTAAGGTCGCGGTAATTACTTGCCAGTTACTGTGCCTACGTCAGATTATCCGCGACAGCAAAAGAGTTTAGTCCTTCAAAGATAAACAAAAAAATAATTCAGGAAGTTTGCCTTTCCCATTAACTTCTCTCCATCAATACTTATTTTTCTTCTAAATTTCAAATAAACTTAATCCCTGAAGCACCTTCACCGGTGACTAGCTAATTAAAATAAATCGCAGGTGGTAGGGGAGGGAGGATGGCGACATTTTCCTTGTTTACTGTGGTTTTCTGGCCGAGAAGGCTGCACTTTCAAACGGTAAAACGGAATTACCAAGTTTCATAATACGTCGTCGTGTCGTCTTGCAATATGATATTTTTGCGCTTGGCCAACTTGAATACAGCTATGCAAGTTTTAGCTAGTTAAAAAAGATGGTAACTTAAGATTTAACTGCAAGGAATTTTATACGTATACTAAACTCCACGTGCAATTATTATGACAAATGTTATAGCTGTAGTAAGAAATTCGTAGAAACACACAGACAAAGGTAGGGCAGATTTTCTCAAATGGCAAGGAGGGCGCTTGGCAGAAGATGTTTCCGGGGGAAACGACTTTGTTTTCCGGGATGTGCCAAAGGATGCACAGAATTGACACAGCAGCGTTCCACTCAAGGATCCGGAGCCCGGGGCTCCAGTTCGCTGGAAGTACTTCTACTTAGATATGTGTTTTAGCTGGATATTTACCCAGATTCCCTTACTTAGCTAGTCTAGAAAGACGTTTTCTGTGGTTTAGGTATAGGAAATACAATGGATAGGTTTCCTAAATCCCCCAAGCCCCCAATACACCAATTGATGAGATGCGGTAAGCCCTCTCGTACAATACCCTCGTCTTGACGTGCCTCGTAGATAACAGAACCGAACCTAAGCTGTGTTGATATGGAACAAATAGTGAATTGAGAATAGCCATTTCGTTAGCTGAAGTATTTTAATATGAACATACATAATTATATGGATGAATAATCGTTTTGTTTACTTGTAAGACTGGTAGATGTAATATTCAAAACATATTTATTTTCAGAGTTGTTTTTAGCACTTATGTTAAGGGAGTCCGTGTTTTCTGTTACATATGAGAATAAGCAACATCTACGCATGACTGTTTATTACATAATGATGTAGAATCTGGGTATTTTACAATTTAGAAGTTTATTATGCACATCTTTTGTGTAAAGTAAGTAGGAATACAGGTAATAAAACGAAGTTAATTCCAATAAACCACAACAGACTGTAAGTACAGCAAAAAGCTAAAGAAACATTGGCTCGAGTACAGTCCAGGATAATCAAATTTACCTAACCATTGGACGAATTTGATTGTTCCGGGTGGAAAATCACGAATTCACGATATTTTCGCTTCCAAAAAAGGTACGATCAACCATGGACAGGAAAATGTACAAAAACATGACGTAGACATTTAGAGATTTATGCATGAAATAACGAGCAGTTTATGTAACTGAAGTAGTAATTAAAATATGTACTTATATGCATTTTGAAGCTGGACTTAGTAGGTGGTGTGAATCTAATGCAGGAGTTGCAAAAAAAAAATCTTGTCAGCTTAGTCTCAAGACATTTTTTTAAAGACAATAGTGACTTCGGAAGCTCCGCTAATGAGACAATTGATTTTCTATTGTTCTATTGTACATACGATACGCGTGGAGCTTGACGGGTTAACAAAAAGTATTTATGACAAGGTAGATGTGATTGGAAACGCCCTAGGAGGACATATTATAGTGACCTTATTGGTGATGTTCTTCAAAAAGGTCATGTGCGTAGTACTCACAACCGGTGTGCGTGTATGACCAGATGTATGAACGTAAACGACGCAAAAGGAGTATGCAAGGATCGTAGTAGGTGGAAGAAGGCGTGTCATTATGTAATCACTGTTCGCGATTTATTTGCCAAACATGTAAACAAATATGAGTATTTGGAAAAATAACTTTAACGCCCACACAATAAAGTTCAGTTTACGCTACAACTTCCACCAAAACCAACTTAATTACCATTAAAATAAATTTGATGTTTGTTTAATTTGAAATAATATTAATTTGAAACATAAGTTTTAATAGACAATATGTACCTATGTATATTCTACCTCTTTGCTACTTCTCGCGATAGTTTCTCGCAGACTTATTCTCTGACAAGACTTGGCACGCGGTAAAGAGAGGTACCTCTACCTATTTCCATTACAAAAGCGGAGCACCGTACCTCCATGACAGGTAATTAATTCACAGTACTGTTATAACGTTATGTTACTTTTCTTTTCATTGCAGTTTTAGTACAAAAGCCTCCAGAGGTCTACGTGATCGGATGCACGTCTGCAGCGGGTACCGACAGCAGGGAAAGTGCTTGCTACAGTTTTATGGTGCAATTGGATGGCGGAAAATTGGTAGGCTGTTGTTGACTGACATGCATTTTGTAGTGGACGTGAACTACATTATGATCATCATACAAAGATGCATAGACAGATAAATTGAATTCATTTTGACGTGAGGTATTAACTGGAATTAATGAACTGTTAGTTAATTCTCTGTAGGTAGAAGGTACTGTTAGTGATTATCGAAAAAATTAAAAAGAAAAAAAAAACATGATCTTTCACACGTTCTAGATTTTTTATTAAAATAAAAACCTGAAAAATAGTTTACCAAAATATCTACTTATCAAGGGTACCTACATATTTAAAATTATTACAACACAATTTAATAGTTAGGTATATTAAAGTATGCCATTATTGCTAACCGTACAATCGGTCACTGACTGCAAGATAATGAGATTTTGTACAGGAAAGAAGGATCCCATTTTGTGTGACTCACGCGCAAAAACCACGTTCAGGTTTTACCACTTTCAATGTTTATTTATATATGTATGTTTATATTTGCATAGATAACGCATAATTTATTAATTAATTAGTTTGCTTTCAGCAGCCGACTGTAAATTGAGGGGCTTTTGGCTTCAAAATGATTCAGATTTCGATTGATAGCATGTTACGCAATTAGTAACCAACGAGAATTGAAACTGTGCTATGAAACCTGTTTGATGCCCATAATGACATGAGCTTGCTTCATAAATTCGAAAAATTTGTCTGATCAACATGTAAATAAAGCAATGTATGTTGTTCAGCTGTCAAAATGAAAACCATTGCTACTGATAGTGTTTTACGCAACTACCCCGCAGGTACTCGAATACCCAGGTCACAAGTACGTACTCATCTAGGCAGAACCTTGCCTCCACTCTCAAGGCAAGGTCTTGGTCGTTTTATTTACCTTATTGATAATTATAGTATTATCATTGTTTTCCCGGTAGTGGCACCCGGATGTGTAATTTTATTATGATTATATTTTTGAAAAAGATAATAGGACACCATTCCGGGACAAACAAATTTAGCTTGCGAAACTTCAAAACTCGATATTTAATGACATAAAGCTAAAGATAAAAACATCTAAACTCATACTTTCAAATACTAACTACACTAACCCCGTAATGAGCTGCACCTACGGTTACTTGAAATTGTGAGTTTAGATAATTATTTTTCCTTAGTTTTATCGTCATCGATAGATATCGATTTATAGTCTGTGGCGTATCTGGTCCATTTTTTTTGCTTCCGTCCGCGGCGTCGCCCGCGTGGTATGTCGATATAAAGTAGCCTATGTCTTTCCCCATGGGTTCAAGGGTGTTTTTTCTTTATATGCATTTAGTAAAACGCTGTTATTTTGATAAACAGACACTTCAATTTTATTTATTTGTATAGATAAATACATTGATCAAAGATAGCTGCAAAGTTATTGGCGTGATCAACTTTTCTATTTTAAGATACTTCAACTTTTCTATCTTAAGAACTTATTTGTGGTACAGACACTATAAATTACAGGGTTCAGCTCTCAAGCACCTTGTGGAGATTGATTTATTAATATAATGGGGCTATTGGCGCGGCCACAAAATTATGTAGGTACGTGATCGTTATGAAGAACATTAGTTTACGCACAACCGCTTTAGTGCTCATACACACGAGCGATTCGCGTCAACTGCAGCAGTCGACAGCTGCCGTCAACGCGTGTCAGCGGCAGCCGGCGATACGTCAGCGGCTGCCGTCGACAACATGCCGCCCGTGTATTTGAGCACCGTACTCAAATACACGAGCGGCACGTTGTCGACGGCTGCAGTTGCCTCTGCCGGTGACGCGTGTCGCTGTACTTAGATGCACATGCACCTTTTCAAGTCAGTATAGTTGACCTCGTAATTGCTTCACCACCCTAAGGTTGAATGTCACTTGCACGTCTTAAAAGCCTGTGGACGGGGTTCCAGCAGCGTTATATCGTTGTTGCAATTTTGTTTACATGGGAGGTGATTTTATTTGGTTTTTGTAAAATATTAGACATTGTAACTTATAACATCGCCTTGGATGATTCTGTAAAGGTGTTATAATAATTGTGGTTTAAATAAATAAATAAAAAAAATAAAACGACAAGGTTTCTTCGTTTAAGTGACAGTTAGCTAATTTCAACCTTATTGTAGTTTCAATTTCCTGGGAATTGTTGCCGGAAAAAATAACTAGGTATACATCTATTGAGCTAAACATAAGCATTTTATGCAAAATGTGCATGCATACACAAAAGCGACTGCAGCCAAAGTGCCGCTCGTGTATGGGTACGGTGAAGAAGTACGGTGTTTTCCAATATTTGTAAATATGTGAGCACCATGTATCTATCACATAATTGATTTACCTGTAATTGCTTACTTTTTAATTCATTTTTTTTTCTGGGGTAGACTTCTTTTATTCTAGGTGCATCGTCTTCACATATAATTATATTATGTATACAAAACCTTGTAAAACATTTTAAAAGAGTAACGGTGGAGTTTCTTGCCCATTCTTCTCCATACGAAAACTACCTTTTGGAAGGGGCGACTAGAATCAATTCAATTTTACTGTAAGTTTTGACGTTCAAAAGTGCCTTGAATGTGCCTAATTGAAATAAATGATTTGACTTTGACTTTGCTAAAATACACGGCTGCCGTTGACGCGTGTCGACCGCTGCAGTTGCTTCTGATGCGTGCCGCTCATGTGCACCTACACACTTACATTACTATGCAGCCAATAGATCAAGTCTAGCTGGTACAAACAATTTCATGCTTTACACTCGAGATGACCGTGATCTACATGTTAATGTAAACGCACTCATCGACAAGTAATATAAACCTGTTGTTTTAAATTGATAGTTATCAGAACTGGTACCTACACTAACTTCAAATCTTGAAGCCAAGGTCAATCAAGTAGCCCGATGAAAGTATGCTTCTAACCTTTTATCAATAAGGGATTGGTGCCATTGAATGTTCCAAACATTGGCACCAATTTCTTATAGAATCGACGGATTGGTATCACTGTTGGAAACAATCTCGCTGACTCATTGGTTAGGCAATCGGATGACAAACATTCAAAAGAATTAGTGTCAGCGATAGAATGCGAACAGTCGTAACTCGTAACGGAAAAACGATCTCAAAGATTGGATACCTATCGGAGATTTTTTTGTAGGCAGTTTTCGAGATAATGGTATTATATTATTGAATCCAATGATTGAATCATGATAAAGAAAATCGTTTACGCTCAGATAGGATCAGATGCCATCATATATTTTTTTTAATACTAATTTCTGGCACTGTTTTTGGTTTTGTTTTTGTTACCTATTGAGCTTGTTGAGTAGACGAATTTTTCAAACATATATGAAGTAATGGATTAGAACTTTCCTTCAAAATCCTTCGGATTGTGATAGAAACAACGACTTAAATACCCATAAAGGTAACAGAATTTTAAGTGTCACATATTGAATTGATAACAGAAACAAATATGTAACACTTTTATCATGTGTTTTTTAATGTGTTAACCCAAAGCATTCAAATATCTTCACAAACTTTCACATTTATAATATTAGTAGGATAAGTCCAGGTTTCCTCACGAAGTTTTCTTTCACCGATGTCAGTAATATCCAAGATAAACCCAGAAAGTACTTATGAATTGAAAATTATGATGGGCGTAATATAACCAGCCTATGTGTTAATCCAAGGTTTCAGCTACCTCCATACAAAATTTTATCGAAATTGGTCCAGCCGTTTGAGCGTGAAGAAGTGATTCCCCAGAGTATGCAGACACATCGGCACCGCCTGGAGGCGGCATTGTCAACACCTTCCATACAAACCAAACGTCACCGTTTACCCGTACAAATGACGTATAGACACTGACGGCTTTTGAAGGCAGTCCTTGACAAAAATTGGGGGCACAACGCACTTTTGGCGCCAGAAAGTAGGTACCGGTCGCCGCGTCGTCTGAAATCGCTGCCGGCGTACCTACTGGAGATGCCGTCTCTATTCGCTGCTGGCGCAATAATAATTCTGAGCTCTACATTACTGTTTACAACCATTATACAGGTTGTCGTATCGAAAATTACACATTTCCAATTAAGTAGGTACTGATTTGCTTTGACTCCGACAGCAGATAAGTAGCTGTCGGAAGGAAGGCGGTCGTCTATTTGATTTAAACAGACCAAAATTTACGTATTTTGGATTTGTGAACAACCTTTAGATAACACTGACTGATGTTTGATTCGGCACGGAAGCGTATCGAACGGTTGTAAATAGATACGCAGTGGTGTATTCCAAAATAAACGGAAGAGGAAGTGATATAAGAGAGCATGCTTGTCATGTGTGAGTTCCGAAGTTCCGATCACCTATTGTGACGGTTTGTGCAGCTGGTCAAGGAAATATGGGTCACGTTTTCGATATGGTTCCGTACGGTTAGACAGCTGCTAGGGTGATATGAAAATGCAAAGTAACACTTCGAAAACGAAAAGGAAATCTTCGTAGTAACTTCATACCCATATATCTATATAGGTACATATTATCTATCTCTATGCTTTATGTTTAGTAATAATAAAGCTGAAGAGTTTTTTAATTGTTTGTTTGAACGCGATAATCTCCGGAACTACCAGTCGGATTTATGATGAAAATTCTGTTTTGCAATTCTTGAGGAAGACTATGCTACCTAACATCACATGGCTCTTAGGAGCCGAGCAAAAAGCCAAAAAAATCAGTCAGTAAAACAGCTTTAAATAAAAATATATGCACAAAAAACCGGATAATAATAATTATTATTTTCTTTGAGATATTATAAAAATATATAAATTCAGTGCATATCCAATTACTAGCGACATCTAGAGGCACGGAATATAAGTATTTTAGTGCTCCCATATCCCTGTGCGATGTCGCTGTTGCTATTAATACCACACATAAAAAATAGATGGCGCTGTTGTAAAAAGCATAATAAATTCACTTACCAAGGATAGCTCTGAGATGTCCCTCCAGTGTTTGTAATATCGTCATCTTGATTTCTTTGACATGCTTGCCCAGGAACTGCTCGCACGCAGTTGTGAGAAGTTCGTCTTCATTCATAATCTTGCATTGGGCCACACCGGTGACGGTGAGTGGGACACCCTGTGCTGTTTCCACATATTCGCACATTGGGTTGAGAGTCATCACCTGGAAGAGACGTTGGCATGATAATAATTTATTTAGTAGTTATATTAATATCTTGCTAGATCGCTAGAAATCGATTTTAGGGATTCGTGCGCCACGCATAGCGAATCGATTGGGCAAATAACTAAAAGTTTTTTTATAATCAATCTTATTTTACTCATTTGATTATATTGTAGGAATGTTTTGCTATTTGTGTTTTTGTAGCATCCATTGAAAGACGCTTAGGATTCGTCCCTTCTTTGTCAGGTTATTTTTTCTTTGTCGGATTTTTATTATTCAGTACCTACTTATAGGTACTGATTTTGCGTCTGGCAGTGATTAGTGTTGTTAATTTATCTTATGTCTATTTTATATATCTGTTACATTATTCGTAGATCTATGCTGAAAGATATTTCTTTAGAAATAAGCATCACTTTGTACGATTTTTTCTGTTCCTTTCTTCTTGTCTGTTTAATAGTGTACTGTTAAATAAATAAAAGAATGCAGTGATATCATAAATTACCTCGAGTGAGATCTTCTGGACATCGGTGATCAACCACCAAGCCCACGCCCACCCTCCGACGATGGTGCGCTTCGTCTGAGACCCGCAGCACCCGCCTGTGAACAACAGAGAAAATAAAATCAGTTACTACTCCGTTTTAGAGGCTCCGGCTTGAGGAATGTGGCCGTTCGGGTGATGCTACGAGATTGAGATGAGATGAGATTTGGTTATTTAAAATGTTGAATATTTAGAATTAATTGAAGGACACTCTTCAAAACTCTCTTTTTAATATTCCCACTGCTGGGACACATCACACATGCCTCCTCTTTGTGAGAGGTAGTGGGCCATAATTCACCACGCGGGCCCGTTGCGGGTTGGTGGATGTCGCATGTCTTCCAATTTTTGGTTCTAGGACAATGCTGTTTCTTTACGATGTTTTCTTTCACCGTTTTGAAAGCGGTGGTGATAAAATAATTTTGACACAGTAAAGTGCCTGCCATACAGTTTCAGTTCCAAAGCTTATAAAAAGGAAAGTATTCCCATTACCCGTTAGATAGAGGTAGTGGGTATACCCACACTATTATTAAAAGGGCGGTAACCTCAGGGAGAGTGACCGGCTTGCTCCGGTGCAGCTCACGTGGTGTAAACGTGTTTGTCTTCCCGTTCTCAAAGATATCATTACGCGCTAGTCCATACGCTTTCTATTTTTAAATTAGGTGTGCTACATACAGGGGCGTAGCTAGGGGGGCAAGGGTGGGCAATGCCCACTCTAAAATCTTCTTAACCCACCCTAGAAAAATCGACAGTATTAAAGAGTTGTTTAACCGCTTCTTTTTATAGGATCAGGAATTTAAAAAAAAACATGATTATGGTAGGATTATTTATTACTAGGCGTCATTTAAGATCTCTCATTAAATTACTGTGGTTAGTTCAGATGGAGGGCTGCCCTCCCTAGACAAAATCCCTAGCTAGGCCAATGGTTACATAACTGACGTATCTTGAAGGTAGACCACTTCTCGTCACATACAGATCAGCAGGATTAGTTGTCAAGAGTTCCTGGCAAAAAAAAACACTGGCACTCCGGTAGTGCCGACAGAAGTGAAAACTTGAACAATTACGAGTGTATTTTGTGAATCGTCTTATAAACAAAACACGCGTGTTAAGGTGTGTTCCTTATTTTATAGGGTTTTTTGCAAATCAGGTATGATGACCAAAGTGACTGGTTTATTCTTCTCGTGAAAGGAATTTATTCAGATTTACAAATAAGCACACAGGATAGACTTCAGCAGTGCTATTCTCTAAAAGACAATTTCATGGCTGTAAGCTGCGACGAGCTCGTCGACGAGACAGCCTTGAGATCGACCGAGCGTACAGCGAAGATTCAAACCGTATTCACTAACGTGGTTGTGCTCGTCGTCGAACCCAAGGCTGTAACCTCCCGTCGCTGTTTCTCAGACGAACGTAGGGCTTGACACAAATTCTATAAATTATAATCGATCAATCTCGACTGAGAGTTTTATAGGTTTAAAATATATATTAAAGGTCTATCTTTAAGTATTATAAGGAATACAGTTAAACTATAACCAATATCATATTTAAAAGAGCTTATTTCATATTTCTTATTACATTTTAAGGCTGAATGACGATTCCTTTGCTCTATTCGTGCAACGCGACGCGACGATGAATTAAAAGTCAACATGACATAACAATAACAACCGATGACGCGACGCTAACAAAATCACTTGAATTTGTAGTTTTTAAACTTTTGGGTGCTTGATTATTTGTATCAGCGAGTGCTTTTAACATAGGTAGTTCTGTGACTAAGAGGATAAATACAACTACCTAATGAAATGTGAGTATTATGATTTTTTCACTGATAGTATATGGCTATTATTACTATTGTCTCATCCACGAGTATTGTATGATACACGAGATATTAATAAAATTTAAGTAAATTACATGATTAGCTATTGTTTTACTATAATATGTACGTATAACTTTATTGTTGTAACGTAACATTGTGTGTTTTAGCATGCCAAGAAGTGCTATACTTTCATTACATAATATGAAAACTGTATAGGTACTTGGAAATTATAATTTTCATATTTAATTTTGTAGAGTCCTAAGCAACCCCTAAGACGACCTACTGACCAATTACTGCCTGTAGAACAATCTACTAGAGGCATGCTCCAGACCGAACAGTCCACACCTTCAATACCAGTAAGTTAATTCTAATAAAATATAATAATGTAATGTTATATTTGCAGGGCGAACGGACATACAACCAGGCCCATCTTTGTATAGGGACAATGTGCCAATGGAAAACCAGCCTAATACAGAACAAAAGGTGAAGTTTTAAATAAAAGTCTTACAATAATATGTTTTAACTTTATAATGGATATTTAGATAACTTTTTTTTGTATTACAGTTTGAGGCTAGATCACCACTTGCAGTCTTGCAATGCGTCATCATAGGAGTAATGCCCCAATTGCATCTTCATGTAAGGTTAACTTAATTATAATTTGGTTAATTATTGGTTTAGTGTAAAAAGCACTACATAGTAGTGGTCTCACTTTTGATTCCCGGGTTGGGCCAATTTGTTGGGATTTTCTGTAGGTTTTTTCAACAGCAGCCCTTATTCAATCAAGATCAAGATATAGACTACATCTAATAGAATCAAGATATAGACTACATCTAATATGTATACTACATTGTAATATCTATTCCTTTAGAGGGAGAGTGATGTGATGTTGATGATACTTACATATTTGTTTTACCTCTGTATAGTAATTTGTTGCATTTTTATGTTCATAGCATCTCGTAGGCATCGAACGGCACACCGCCGTCTGATCCAGCACTCACCACCTTCTCAAAGGCAATCCAAATGGCGAGCCTGACTGAATGTTTTGTCGCCATTAAAGAGAGGTGTTTGGAAAATGAGAGACTTCTTATTGACAACCAGCAGAGGATGTTCGACTTTTAAGGAAATAAGTGAGTCATGGTCAAGGCAGACCCAGGCACTGCAGGATTTATGAGCATCCATCAGTCGAGAAAGTTGAATCTCCGAAACATGGATCTACTACTATGTTTAGATAATTTTAAGTTTATTTAAGATGGATGTTAAGAAGTTTAAGTATAAGAACTGTTTTTTTGTAGAAAATGTCAATGTTTGTTAGCGGGCATGCTCTTTATGCCTGCAGGCTTTTATTTAGGTACTTATTTAATTTTGTTTTGCTTGGGTAGTTTTCATTGTATATACTAAATTATTTAATTAAATGTCCTGTTTCTTGTAATGTTAATTACTTTGCATACCTACTATTGTATAGAATCAAGTTTTTCTAACTGAATATCAAAAGTCATTTTGAATAAATGATTTTTGATTTGATTGATTGTTTTTAATAGTAAATAAAAAAGAAAATAATGCAGTTATCTGTTTAATTTCTCATACCCCTGTACACACTCTTACCCATTTAAAAATATAGTACAAATAGGGACTAAGGTATAAATAGGCACATATTATTATAGGCTATTGATATTATACTAATCATATACACCTTAAACACCACACTTTAAATACACACCTTAAATGTTATGACAATTGTTGATTATAATAATATTTTTATTAATAATTTAAATACCTATTTATTGTATCTAATCAATAATGGTGAGTATATTCTATCTAAACACGTCAACCACATCTGTAAAGGAACGCATAAATTGTAGATACAACATGCTCGCCATAATTGATTAACTAAATCTCGCCTACTTATCAGCCTACTCTCTAAGTCATCATGTGTTGGAGCCTGATGTGTCAGGATTCCAAGTAACCTAGATTCTTCATCTAAGTCACATTGGTCTCATCATCATAGGAGCTGGTAGCCCGGCTCTATTACATATGTCGTTTAAAACACAGGAAGCCATCACAATTTCTCCCACTTTTATAGGATCATAGTACAATACCCTATGTACTAATAAACATCTGAACCGTCCTTTCAGGATTCCAATAGTCCTCTACACTGTTTCTTGCACTGCTGTGCAAATTGTTGTAATGGCTCTGGAGTCTCAGTTTCTGAATTACTAAAGGGAGTCATTAAATAAGGCCTTTGAGGCTATCCTGAGTCACCTGAAATCAATGAATGAAGCTAGAATTAAGTGCAATCTTGACTTGTGTTTAAGTTATCATTGTATTGTAAATAATAACTTCGTGGATTGCCCTAGAGGCAGAAGACTGAGATATGTATGTGTCTACATTCTTCCCAATGATTTTTTGGTAACTTCCATTAGCCAAAAATGATAGTGTGCATAATATCTGAAACATCAGGAATTCAATAGGCTTTTGTTGGTGTGTGGTGAGGTATACCCATCATATCTCAAGAAACCTAGATGTAAACAAACCTTTAGCCTCTTGGTTAAACCACTGGAACGAAGTCGCGGACGCATATATGGAGTTAAGTCATCTTCCAATATATTAATTAAATCCTCAGAAAGCCTGTAAATATGGATAAAATCTGTATCACGGAATATTGTTTTAAACTTTCGTATTTGTTTCGCCTGTCGAGCTTTCTTCAAATTATCACTTTTCTTAGCTTCTTCTAATAAATGTAGCTTCAATTGTGTAGTAAAAGAATAGAAATATTTAAAAAATTAAGTACAGTTTATTATTTTTGTCAGTCTACGCCCGAATATTTAGAGCTTTTTGATTTGACAGTTAGAATCGAGGCTGTGGGCGAGACGTCTGACGTTTTACGTCTTACGAATTTTCGATCAGGGTCACGTGACCTGACGCGAATTTAGAAGTTTTTACCCATTCCAAAAAAGTACACAGCGCCGCTAAAGAAGTTTTCACTTCAAAAATTAATGCATTGTAGGATAGTATTACTCGTAATCTATTGAATGCAAAAGGGGTTGCTCTTTTAGTTACAGAATTTTAATAAATCGAATCTTTATGTATAAGTATGTCCAGTGTATAATGCTTCCTATCTCATTTTCTCCCATGTTAAATCTTATGAATTTACATGTCTCTAAAAAAACAACAAAACAACATGTAAAAACTGTCGCTTTTTTTTTTTTTTTTTTTCTTTATTTTAAGGGCTTTATCGCTGAGCGATAACGTCGCCCTGTAACATCAGCATCACAATCAACTAAACCTAAATACAGATACCACTTACTTTAAAACAAAGAATGCCAGTTTGTACAGTATCCTAGCTTGTTCCGATAAAGGACATGCCAGGATAGCATTACACTCTCCAATATCATACTTATTTATAGGGCCAAGTAAATTAAATCTCAAGGCCCCATTCCGGACAAAAACTGTCGCTTCTTTGTGTAACTTTCAAATCACAACGATGCTAAAGAACATCCTGATGATTCTGATCCAGATTCTGATCCAGATTCTGATTCTGATCCAGATTCTGATCCAGATCCAGATTCAGATCTGGATCTGGATCTGGATCCAGATTCAGATTCAGGTTCAGATTCAGATTCAGATCCTGATTCAGATCCTGATTCAGATCCTGATTCAGATCCTGATTCTGATCCTGATACTGATCCTGATTCAGATCCTGATTCAGCAGTGCGATTCTGTAACCATCTCACCGTGAAAACTTGGGTGAAGTGAGCGTGGAGTGACCTGTCAATAGTGTCAATTCCTAGCAAAAACAAACTCACATCACCTAAGTTTTCACGGTGAGATTTTTACAGAATCGACCGGTTCTGATTCTGATCCTGATTCTGATCCTGATTAGATCCTGATTCTGATCCTGATTCAGATCCTGATTCAGATCCTGATTCAGATCCTGATTCAGATCCTGATTCAGATCCTGATTCCGATCCTGATTCTGATCCTGATTCAGATCCTGATTCAGATCCTGATTCAGCAGTGCGATTCTGTAACCATCTCACCGTGAAAACTTGGGTGAAGTGAGCGTGGAGTGAGCTGTCAATAGTGTCAATTCCTAGCAAAAACAAACTAACATCACCTAAGTTTTCACGGTGAGACTTTTACAGAATCGACCGGTTCTGATTCTGATCCTGATTCAGATCCAGATTCTGATCCTGTTTCTGGTCCTGATTCAGATCCTGATTCAGAACCTGATTCAGATCCTGATTCAGATCCTGATTCAGATCTTGATTCAGATCCTGATTCTGATCTTGATTCAGATCCTGATTCTGATCCTGATACTGATCCTGATTCAGATCCTGATTCTGATCCTGATTCTGATCCTAATTCTGATCCTGATTCAGATCCTGATTCAGATCCAGATTCAGATCCAGATTCAGATCCAGATTCAGATCCCGATTCAGATCCAGATTCAGATCCAGACTCAGATCCAGATTGAGATCCAGATTCAGATCCAGATTGAGATCCAGATTGAGATCCAGATTCTGATCCAGATTCTGATCCTGATTCTGATCCTGATTCTGATCCTGATTCCGATCCTGATTCAGATCCTGATTCGGAATCCTGATTCAGATCCTGATTCGGAATCCTGATTCTGATCCTGATTCAGATTCTGATTCTGAACCTGATTCTGATTCAGATTCAGATCCAGATCCACATTCAGATCCTGATTCTGATCCAGATTCTGATCCTGTTTCTGATCCTGATTCAGATTCAGATTCTGATTCAGATTCTGATTCAGATCTTGATTCCGATCCTGATTCTGATCCTGATTCAGATCCTGATTCAGATCCTGATTCAGATCCTGATTCAGATCCTGATTCAGATCCTGATTCAGATCCTGATTCAGATCCTGATTCCGATCCTGATTCAGATCCTGATTCAGCAGTGCGATTCTGTAACCATCTCACCGTGAAAACTTGGGTGAAGTGAGCGTGGAGTGAGCTGTCAATAGTGTCAATTCTTAGCAAAAACAAACTCACATCACCTAAGTTTTCACGGTGAGACTTTTACAGAATCGACCGGTTCTGATTCTGATCCTGATTCAGATCCAGATTCTGATCCTGTTTCTGATCCTGATTCAGATCCTGATTCAGAACCTGATTCAGATCCTGATTCAGATCCTGATTCAGATCTTGATTCAGATCCTGATTCTGATCTTGATTCAGATCCTGATTCTGATCCTGATACTGATCCTGATTCAGATCCTGATTCAGATCCTGATTCAGATCCTGATTCAGATCCTGATTCAGATCCTGATTCCGATCCTGATTCTGATCCTGATTCAGATCCTGATTCAGATCCTGATTCAGATCCTGATTCAGCAGTGCGATTCTGTAACCATCTCACCGTGAAAACTTGGGTGAAGTGAGTTTGGAGTGAGCTGTCAATAGTGTCAATTCCTAGCAAAAACAAACTCACATCACCTAAGTTTTCACGGTGAGACTTTTACAGAATCGACCGGTTCTGATTCTGATCCTGATTCAGATCCAGATTCTGATCCTGTTTCTGATCCTGATTCAGATCCTGATTCAGAACCTGATTCAGATCCTGATTCAGATCCTGATTCAGAACCTGATTCAGATCCTGATTCAGATCCTGATTCAGATCTTGATTCAGATCCTGATTCTGATCTTGATTCAGATCCTGATTCTGATCCTGATACTGATCCTGATTCAGTTCCTGATTCAGATCCTGATTCAGATCCAGATTCAGATCCAGATTCAGATCCAGATTCAGATCCCGATTCAGATCCAGATTCAGATCCAGATTCAGATCCAGATTGAGATCCAGATTCAGATCCAGATTGAGATCCAGATTGAGATCCAGATTCTGATCCAGATTCTGATCCTGATTCTGATCCTGATCCTGATTCTGATCCTGATTCCGATCCTGATTCAGATCCTGATTCGGAATCCTGATTCTGATCCTGATTCAGATTCTGATTCTGAACCTGATTCTGATTCAGATTCAGATCCACATTCAGATCCTGATTCTGATCCAGATTCTGATCCTGTTTCTGATCCTGAAGATTCTGATTCAGATTCTGATTTAGATCCTGATTCCGATCCTGATTCAGATCCTGATTCAGATCCTGATTCAGATCCTGATTCAGATCCTGATTCAGATCCTGATTCTGATCCTGATTCAGATCCTGATTTAGATCCTGATTCAGATCCTGATACAGATCTTGATTCAGATCCAGATTCAGATCCAGATTGAGATCCAGATCCAGATTGAGATCCAGATTCTGATCCAGATTCTGATCCTGATTCTGATCCTGATTCCGATCCTGATTCAGATCCTGATTCGGATTCTGATCCTGATCCTGATTCAGATTCAGATTCTGAACCTGATTCTGATTCAGATCCAGATCCACATTCAGATCCTGATTCAGATCCTGATTCAGATCTTGATTCAGATCCTGATTCAGATTCTGATTCAGATCCAGATTCAGATCCAGATTCAGATCCAGATTCAGATCCTGATTCAGATCTTGATTCAGATCCAGATTCAGATCCAGATTCTGATCCTGTTTCTGATCCTGATTCAGATCCTGATTCAGATCCAAATTCAGATCCTGATTCAGATCCTGATTCAGATCCTGATTCAGATCCTGATTCTGATCCTGATTCTGATTCTGATCCTGATTCAGATCCTGATTCGGAATCCTGATTCTGATCCTGATTCAGATTCTGATTCTGAACCTGATTCTGATTCAGATTCAGATCCACATTCAGATCCTGATTCTGATCCAGATTCTGATCCTGTTTCTGATCCTGAAGATTCTGATTCAGATTCTGATTCAGATCCTGATTCCGATCCTGATTCTGATCCTGATTCAGATCCTGATTCAGATCCTCATCATATCATCGCCATATCATCGCCGTTAGCATACATTTATTAACCTATCCTTGGAACAGGGCTATTTTCCTGACAGATTGAAACTTTCCTTAATTAAGCAATTACATAAAAAGGGTTCCAAATCTAACGTTGACAACTATAGACCTATAGCACTAAGTCCCATACTTTCAAAAATATTTGAAAGAGTAATGTACAGGCGGTTATTAAGGTTCCTAGATAAACATAATATTCTAGTTAGTCAACAATATGGATTTAGACAAAATAAATCTACTACCTTAGCAATTTATACGTTAATGAAACAAATCATGAACAATATAAATAAAAAAAACCCTTCCTGTGCACTGTTTTTAGATTTAAGCAAAGCGTTTGACCTCGTTGATCATGTTAGGCTATTGAATAAAATGGAAAGATACGGAATAAGGGGTCCAGCTATAAAATGGTTTCAGTCGTATTTACGTGACAGGAAGCAGATAACAAGAATAGCAAAGTTGAACCATAAGGCAAATAGTATGGATAATTTCGAATCCGAACCAAGAATTAACCATTGCGGTGTCCCTCAGGGCAGTATTCTGGGGCCGTTATTGTTCCTTCTCTATATAAACGACTTACCAAAATCAATAAAACATCAGTGTGTTCTGTTTGCTGATGACACCACAATTATTATTAAATGTAAAGATCAACAAAACTACGACAATGAAATTAATCAAACATTGAATGATATTATAAAATGGTTAGATATCAACAAACTAAAGTTAAATATTGCTAAAACGAATGTACTCCACTTTAAAACATGGAAAAGTAAACCCGTTCATCTTCATGTTGCGCATAATAATATTAGCGTAAATCAGGTACATAACACAAGGTTTCTTGGCGTAACACTTGATGAACACTTAACATGGAAGAATCATATCGAGATACTCAGCAAGAAAATCAACCAATTTGTTTTTGCTCTAAGAAAGGTAAAAAATGTAACGTCGAGAGAAACATCCATAATGGTGTATCATGCTTATGTCTGTTCAGTCATTCGCTACGGCATAGTTGTATGGGGTAACTCATCAGAAATAGATCGAATTTTCATTGCTCAAAAAAAGTGTATCCGCGCAATTTTTAATATGAAATGGTCTGATTCATGTAGACCTATATTTAAGTCACATAACCTTTTGACTGTACCCTGCATATATATCTTTGAAGTTGCCAAGTTTCTGAGATCCAATCTTGCATTATTCGAAAGAAGGGATAATACAAATAAAAGGAAAGCTGCACATTTAGATTTCGAGATACCAGTTCCTAAGTTGCAACTCTTCCGGAAGAGTTGTATCTACATGGCTCCCCTAATTTATAATGCTCTGCCGAAGTCAATTACCCAACTACCCTTCAAAAAATTTTGTTCGGCACTACGGAAGTGGTTGTTGCAGGAATGTTTTTATTCAATTCACGAGTTTTTTGCAAAATGTCCCTGTAAATTTTTTTCTCTTGATCAAGCATCAAAATATAGGCATCAGTAATTATTTAAATTATATGATAATAATTGTTAAATGTATTGTTTTATTTATTAATAATAATGTAGTAAAAATGGAAGTATGTAGTATCTAGGTATTATATAGGTAATATACTAATTGTAATAATATTTAAATTTTAAAAAGAATGTAATGCAAATGCACTTAAATTGGTATTTTGTGCCTGCCTTTAATTGTAAATTATAATCTGTTTTGCATACCGTTAAAACGGTGAGACATGTAGCACTATGCATTTTTAGGAACACCTATGTAAACACCATGTTTCTGGCAAATAAATATTCTATTCTATTCTATTCTATTCCTGATTCAGATCCTGATTCAGATCCTGATTCAGATCCTGATTCTGATCCTGATTCTGATCCTGATTCAGATCCTGATTCAGATCCTGATTCAGATCCTGATTCAGATCCTGATACAGATCTTGATTCAGATCCAGATTCAGATCCAGATTGAGATCCAGATCCAGATTGCGATCCAGATTCTGATCCAGATTCTGATCCTGATTCTGATCCTGATTCCGATCCTGATTCAGATCCTGATTCGGATCCTGATTCAGATTCAGATTCTGAACCTGATTCTGATTCAGATCCAGATCCACATTCAGATCCTGATTCAGATCCTGATTCAGATCTTGATTCAGATCCTGATTCAGATTCTGATTCAGATCCAGATTCAGATCCAGATTCAGATCCAGATTCAGATCCTGATTCAGATCTTGATTCAGATCCAGATTCAGATCCAGATTCTGATCCTGTTTCTGATCCTGATTCAGATCCTGATTCAGATCCAAATTCAGATCCTGATTCAGATCCTGATTCAGATCCTGATTCAGATCCTGATTCTGATCTTGATTCTGATTCTGATTCTGATCCTGATTCTGATCCTGATTCTGATCCTGATTCTGATCCTGATTCTGATCCTGATTTTGATCCTGTTTCTGATCCTGATTCAGATTCAGATCCTGATTCAGATCCTTGAATCCAAAAAAATTAAAAAAAATGCCGGTAGAACCCTCAAGATATTTTTTTATGTTTCTTTATTATTTTTACGGTAATCTAAAACTAATAATGCAACTTTTGAGGGGGCATGAGCAGCGAAAAGCGAAAAAAAAAATTTTCGGGACAACCTAATGTCCATACATAGGTACTCAACTCGAAGTACGTGGTAGTTACAAAAAAAGTTATCCTATAAAGTTTTAGTAGCAGCCTTTAACGAGTGCGAAAGCCGATTCAATTTACAACTTTACGTTCCTCTGAACAGATAAATATGTAAATTATAAAGTAAGTTCGAGAGCCGTTAGTAGATGTCGAGACCAAATTCACTTTCATCGGTAATGGTGGGTAACTGATGATGGGACTCCCTTTTCCGCACTTAGACTCGCATTCGGTCCGTTGTGCGTGGTGGTGGGTAACTGACCGTCACTTGACATCGCCATGCTCTGTGGACACCGCAACTCCCGCGCATCAGTATTGTATAATGATGCTAGTGACATTATTGATATCTGTCATAACGGAAGTGACATAACAGCATTGTGACAGCAAACATATGAAACAAAATCTTTATGAATGAAACTTGCCAGTAGGTACGAGCCCCACAAAATCTACATTAAGTTCAACTGTATCATCGAAGACTTTTATCGTTTTTATATAAAACAATGCACACTTCTTTTTCCAATTCACTTTAGACACTGGCAGAATAGTCGACATCGGCTTTGCTTGCCATACTAAAAAATAGAATAGAATAGAATGAAAGCTTTTTGTCAAAGTTAAATACAGTACGATTCACGAAAGATGACCACGGCGCAGAAGGCATAAAAACGGTTACAAGATGCATTTTAAATTACTTACGTTTGATTTTTTGCATAACCAGCATTTCCAACATTACACAAATTATTTAACTATCATTTAAATATTATTTTTCTTTTCTTCATGAGTTTACGTGCGCAGACGGCCGCCATTTGTGGTCATCTTTCGTGAATCGTACTGTACGTAGGAATCGGTTTTCCTCTCGTGTCTTCTGCGACTGAAGAGCATAATATTCTGACGTGGCAATTGCGTAACGCATTATCAATCGGAATCGGTTTCATTTTGACAGTTTAACAACATTCATTGCGTCATTTACGTGTTGAGCAGACAATTTTTTGGAACTTATGAAGCAATGGAATTAGAATTTGCTTCAAAATCCGATTCAGATTCCGATTGATAGTGTTCCGATTGTTAGAGTGCTAGTTACGACCATAAATAGCGAAGCTACAGTATGTAAAAAATTAAAATTCAAATGTGTTTCTTATGCTTGAATTTCAAAATTATTTTCAAGAGAAAGTCTCCGCGACGAAACGACTTTCAGTCATTGGCCGTTTCATAAAACGTCCAGTAATTAAACTTAATACTGAAACTAGTCCAACACTCCGTCATTTGAAAGCAAGTGAATTCCTATGGGATATGAATACCAAATGGGTCGCCAGTCGTCATACGTAGTCGAAGTCACTCGTCATGGCGACTATTGTCGACGACCAATACATCACGCGCGCTCTACCGAAGAAAGTGGAGCGACCTAAAAACATAACCAACTACACCTTTACCACACAACACTTATTGTTTCTTTTTTCTTCGAGAACAACTCTTTCATCAGTAACGCAGAAAGATGGATTTTTAACAATGCACTGTGAATAAAATTTACTCAATGTTTTCTGGACAAACAGTGAACCTCCGCTTTGCTGTTAGTCTGTCGCTTCACAACAGTTTCTTATTCATACAAAAACTCTCACAAGATGTAAAATTTATTAGATGAAACCGATTTTAGACCTTCAAAAACTTCATTTCTCGTTACACATTTGTAGGTAATCGGTTTCCTTAAAAAATCACCGATGGAAGTTTGTGTTCAAAGTCGGTTGAGGTCAGCCATGCCTCTCTAGATGAATTTTCCAGGCCATCATCGTCAAAGAAGTTCTCTTACTGGCACAAATGATTCATACAAATATTGTGAAAGTGAATGAAAGATAAGTAATACCGATTCACAAATAAATTGCAACACACATCCATGTTGCTACGGCCGGGATTCCCAGATACAAGTTATTTGTTTTCCTTAATCATTAATTAATTTACATCCTACGAATTAATATAAAAAAAAGAAGAAAAGAAAGAAAATTTGTTTATTCTGCACAAACAAAAACGCACATGGCAAATATTAATGGGCTATACCCGCGACTTAGTTCGCGTTTTCTTCTTCTAAAATAAAGTAATTAATAAAGTAATTAATTTTTGGACCTCGCCACTAATGTGCCGGTTTTATAGGATAAAGGCTCCTGCAAACAGGCGCGACGCGCGACGCGAATCGCGCGCGACATAAAGGCATCGCTCGTTGGGCGACATGCGGTCCCTTTGTGTCGCGCGCGATTTTATCGCGTGTCGCGCAACGAGTGGTGCCTTTGTGTCGCGCGCGATTATGTAGCGGAGGAGCCTTTATTATTCTTTATTTTATCGACATTACACTTCCGAAGTTTACACAAATAAAAAAACTGATTTTTAAAACTGTTATTTCAAGTAACTACAATAACAATGGTTGTTGACCCTAATAATTTGTTTTTGTTTTATCATGTTTAGATACCGAGACCCATCATGATCAACGCGTCTGCGGAGTATCGCTAACTAATATAATTTAACTCTATAGCTATAAAAACACTAGGTCTTAAGTATATCTCTATACCTTAAGGGCGATTGTGCACTACAAGGAATTTTACTGTCCGGCAGTCCGATTTTATTTTTTTATTATGGGCGTGCCATATGGGACCGTAAAAAATCGGACTGCCGGACGGTAAAATTCCGTGTAGTGCACAAACGCCCTTACGGTCGTAGTATAATATACCTTAGCATACTTAATTGAAAAGGCAAGTAACACGCTAATTAACTTAAATAACACATCAAAATGACACCATAACAAGTTCAAATAGAGTCCCCTTCTCCCACCATTTCACTACTATCCAATAAGCGACCTGCGCGGGAGTTGATCCACAACATTCGAAGAAAGTGCCCGTCACCCGGTCAGACGAAACACCGCACGAAATCGAAATAAAACGGCTTGACAATTTCGACAAAACAGAAACTAATAAAGTGTGCGTTCAGTGATTTGTTTGAAAAGATACGTGATGTGTGAGGTGCGCAGACGCAGGGAAAGTGTTCAGGAATCTGTGATATACAATACAGCGTTTGTAATGAGCAGTAAAACGAAGTGTTCAATATAATTCGGTGTGGACTGTGGAGCTTTCTTGTGTATTATGTTTTGTTGTGAAAGTGTAAGCGATTGACCGTAAGTTACCAAGCTTTTGTAACGTAAATATTAGTTGTTCATTGTCAAAAGTTTGACGGTAATTGTGCTCTTAACTCTTCGAACTAATGTTTCTACTCATACAAAAGATTACTCCAGTTTGTAAACTCGTTTTCAGCAGTATTGTTTTAGGAATTGTCCAAAAGATGTAATTTATCAAGTTGAAACAATGGCATGCGAAGTGTGTAATAATATGCGATGCTTGCACTTATTTTTTAACCCCCGACGCAAAAACGACGGGGTGTTATAAGTTTGACGTGTCTGTGTGTCTGTCTGTGGCCTCGTAGCTCCCGAACGGATGAACTGATTTTGATTTTGTTTGTTTTTTGTTTGAAAGGTGAATTAGTCATTCGCTCATTAATATTGATAACAAGTGATAGATAAATTATGTGAAAAGGAAATGCTCGAAACCTTTTTATAAGATTCTACTTACACTCTTCCTTCGAATTCGTTTACCTAGCCGGCCTATGAGCCTATACCTACCTTGCTGGTTAGTGCTAACTAGTACCATTCTCAACTTCCTCTTCGTTGACCGGTTTTAGCCCCTATTGACAATAGGCGTGGCGACAGTATCAAATAATCAAAGATTTAATGATTTTAGGGGAAAGTACACATTAAAAGGATTTAAAACACTGATTTAGTTTTATTTAAAAACTTGAGATTAATCGGATTTTCACTAAAATAAAAGATGAAAATACGGCATTCGGCCATTTTGACTGAAACGCCAATCACAGCGCATGACGTCACGCCTATGTAAACATCACTTGCGTTTTGTTGACTACTACCGATTACGCATTTGGATCGATTTTTTATTAATTTAAGTGTAATTTATCCACTCCACTTGACTCTACAACACGAATCTATAACAACATGGTTTCGCCTTGCGAGCTTTAACCATTGAACTCTTATTATTTGCTTGTTTGGGACATATATAAACACCTTGTTGGGAGTGGTTATTGATGTGTTTTTACACTGAGGCACTGCACACCACTTATACACTTTGGAATTCATTTTTATCAGATGAAATATGCAATGTTTGGTTTTGTCAACACGCGCAGTCAGAGGAAAGGTAAACACTAAACGTAAAATGTGTCAAATGTGTCAGCTTGACACATTTGACGTTTAGTGTTTACCTAGGCGTGACATCAGACCCGACGCCATGACACTGCGAGCTGTTTTCGCGCGCTATTGAAAAAATATTAGAAAAATGTCTTTAAACTTCGTTCAACTTTAGTTTATAACCGAAATATAGGTTTTTTCGTAAATAGTAAATGTGTATGTACATTACGGAAGAGGATTTCAAAATCATTCGTCATCCCTATTCATTGGCTCTTCAAATCATCGAAAAACGTTTGGCCCTAATGTTGCAAGTTAATAGTACAGTTGTGAGTTTGGTTTTGCAAGTCATCGGAGAGCTCACAAAAGGAATAAAAATTTGTCTGGGTCCCTGTCGCCGGATACTGTGAACTGTGAAGAAAACTATACTTACTATACACCAACTCTGAAATCACGAAAAAAAAATCTGCTGTTTCAAACATTTTGGTCAAGTAGGTATTGAACTCTTGTATGAAAAAGCTGAATTTTTTTTTCTCGTGATTTCAGCGTTGTTCCCTAGTGAAAGTTGTTCATATTCATGGGTAGAACATCCTGTAATTTGACCGGTAAAAAAAATCATTCTGTATAAGTAGGTATGTGAGTTATAGATATTATCCTCCACGAAATGCAAACAAACTACTTTTGGACGACCCAGAGGTCGTGCAACCAAGCAAGAGTGGGGAAAATTATGTGAAATCCTTGTTTGAATAGAGATTAAGGCGACTACATGACCGAAAGCGCGGTCTTTGTCGAACTACATAGAAAAGAAAAAGAAGCGCGATGACACAATGCTGGTAATTTATTGCAAAATAATTCAAAATATGAAGCAATTATCTATTTACAAAACATCTAATGTTTGGACTAAAAAATTAAAACATTAGTGTTTTAGTATGTTGCTTGTAGAATAATCTGAAAAAAAAAACAGAATCTAAATCAGAATTATTGTACGAATATTAGTATGATTTTTATTGTAAAAAAAGTTTTTAGAGGTATTTTCATGTTTTTTTTCAATCGTATAAAATTAGTTGTATTATGTTTTCAACACACTATCTAGGTCTACCTAGCACATATCCTGAAGAATATCTATAGATATCTATAGATAAGAAAACTATCATTAGTAAAACAAACAGTAGCCCATTTTGCAACATCTATTACTTAATACTTTCAGCATATTAAGAATTTAATCAATATTCCAGTAGCCTCTGAATATAATTAGATTTAATTATGCAACATTTTAGCTGCCAAAAGGGAACGGTTACATAATGACAGTGGATGTATTTTCTCCGGAACTCTTTAATATTCTGGAGGCAGCGGACAAGCATTCGTAAATTCTCTTGGCCGCGCTTCAATGACATTTTAGGACACTTTCTAACAAAGTATGAATTGTAAATAATGGTTTTTAACGGGCCAGTATAGTTAAGTGCAAGTTAAGTGCAAGTTAACTGCCTAAAAGTGGTTAATCTTCCTTTGTCGTGTCTTATCTTCTACGTTTTCAGCAGCTTGTGAGGGGCTCGTGGTTAAATAATAACAGCCGCACGGGTCGATCTTGAAGGTTAAACAACGCTTGTCGTGGTCGGTTCTTGGATGGGTGACCATCCATTACATTACGTGTAATTTAAAGGAAAGAATTTTTTTTTGGGACAGTAATACAAATATGTAGTTTAAAAAAGGAGCATTTAAAACTAACAAAATTACATTAAAAACCAGAAAAAAAAGACCTGTACGAGACCAAAAAGGCTCCTATCTCAGCATAAAGGCTCCCGCAAACAGGCGCGACACGCGACGCGAATCGCGCACAACACAAAAGCACCGCTCGTTGCGCGACTTGCGGTGCCTTTGTGTCGCGTGTCGTGTCGCGCCTGTTTGAAGGAGCCTTAATGCTGCAATATTTATAAAATGAACGCCGCAGCGCTGGTATTCTGATATGGCCCGAATGGATGGTCACCCCTCCGTGCCTCGTAAAACACGTTAAATGTTGGTCCCGGATGTAATATATTATAATTTTTAACAGTAGTTACAGGTAGTCAGAATCCCGAAAATCTGACAACCAGGGGTATGGAGTTACCTGGTTAACTTAACGGCTACTTAAACCGGCTGCGACATATACAAAATGTCAATCAAAAATACAAAAGATACAAAACTAATTATTGTAAGTGTAATGTCATTAAATGGTCGTTTACTTTGCGCTCGACTGTACATCCGTACATATTTTCTTTCTTCTACAATCGATTCTACACTAGATTGCACTCAAGTTATTACTAGCAACACCGCATTGAATTTCAAACTTTACTCAGCTAGAAAATATGTAGTTTAAAATGGCTTGTTTATCAGACCCAGTTAATTAGAAGCGCCTAGCAGAAATGTGATAGATAATCCAATTTTCGTGAGAATCAACTAATAAAGTAGGCGGAACTTGGTTGCATGTGAGATGAAAATCAATCCGTGAAGGAAAACCTGAGATTATGACATAAGCAGGTGGGTAAACGATTTATGTGCATGAGACACGGAAGGCATGTTCAGTGGAGTCAAGTTACTCTTAGGCTGAGGCTACAGTAGGCAGCGATTTGCGATGCGACTGGAAGAGCGAAACGAGAAAAACATGGTATGGCTACATTACAAGCGAAAAAAAAAGCAATTTTCTAATAAATTCGCTTCAATTTCTCTCATGTTGTTGTAGCCGATGCCGTGATTTCAGTAATGTTGTTCCTATCGCATAAAGAAATCAAAGATCGCTAGTAATATTTGATGTACGGTGTAGCCATAAATACGTGAGCATTCATTTACTTGTTTTAATCGCTCATGTGTCGCAGGTCGCGTCGCGGCCTAATGTAGCCTCAGCCTAATACCTATCTGTCACTTTGTTATTCCACCACGGAAACTTAACTCGCATTTGAGTAAAATCTAGAGTAACATCCGCAGGGTAATTGCGTAACACACTAACAATAAGAGTGGCTTCCATTTTGACAGTTCAACAATATTCATTGCGTTATTTACTTTGTTGAGCAGACAAATTCTCAAACACGAAGCAATGGATAGCAATATCCTTCAAAATTATTGTAACTGTGATTAATGTGTTACCCAATGAGGATGCAGGTTTTTGAATTGAGAATTTGACGTTGAGAAGGTGACGCCCGCGAAATTTAAAAATGTATTTGTAAAAAAACATAAAAGAAAATCAATTTCGCGGGCTATATTACCGGAATCAATAGCGTTCAACAAGTTCCTTCAAATACTGATTTCAGAAACTGAGTGTAAATATTTTAGGATCGAAAAATTACAAGTAAGTACATCATTTTCAACAAAATCAAGTCAATACAGCAAATTATCACGGATTCGGGGCCCAATTTTCTTCACATTCTTTTCTGAGCTGTCCAAAATCTGTTTAAGTTCAAAATATTTTATGGCAAGTTAGTTTTGACTTCATTCAACGAGGAGTTGCCTGGTTTATTTCATTTTACTGAAAATATGTGTGCCTACATGGTGGAACTTTTTCCGAACTAGATATTTCACACAGATTCCGAATTGGCTCGTCGAAATACGATCGAACTACATACTAATGATGCAATTAGTGACGCGTGGATGATCAATTGATCATCATTGATCATAGTTTTTATTAGGGATGTTATGGATATGAAATTTCGGATACGGATTAATTACGGATATAGGAATGATTATTATACCGGATATGGATACGGATACGGATATGAAATTATTTCGGATTATCCGTTAGTTTCGGATAATTTCGGATACGGATATTAATTTTTTTAGGAATTTCAAAAGTACCTACAATACAAATAGTTAATAAAATAGTTTTATTTATATGTAACTATTTGGTAGGAATTACAATCAGTCTGTGAGTTATTACATCTATTTAAATTAAAAATGATTATAAATAAATGTTGAGTGTTATCTAATCTACCTAAAATGAACATGTAATAATAAAATTATTACTTATACTTATTCAGTAATTTCGTATTCAAAGAAAATATTAAAATTAGATTTAAATTTAGAATGCACATTGCACATATTTATTTACTATGATTTAAGTTTAACATAACAATCATAGCTATCTTTATCTTGTGTCTCAATTAGGCTCCGCCCCTATCCGATAATATCCGAAACTTTTATTTCGGATTCGGTTACGGTTACGGATAATTTTTGATATCGGATATCCGATAGTTTCGGTTACGGTTACGGAGCTCCCTAACATCCCTGGTTTTTATGGACCATGTTAGCTTTCTAAATAATCATTTCATCACTTTCATGATTTATGATTTTAGGTGAATGTTTTGTTAGTTTTTTATACAATAAGGCAGATTACTAAAAAATTGGTAAATCAAAGATATTTAGATTTGCCTGCATTGTCCTGATTTGGATTGATGGTCGATTAGTCCAGTTTGATACATAGAATTCATTACCAAAAACAACAAGCATATCCTTAATTTTTTTTTATAACCAAAAAACGTCAAACTTTAATAAAACAAAAACCAAACTAACAATTTCAGCGCGTAAATCTCTGCTGAAATTATTTTGACATCATGACTGGATGTCATAACTTGAACTGTCAAAATCTCTCGACGCATGACATCAAAATCTACCGTCAATTTTTGAATGAAAAATTACGGTCAGTTTAGGCGCTTTGCAGATGGAGCAACTTTAGTTGAGGCAACTATCAACTTTTTGAAATTTTCCTTTAAAAGTTGCCAGTTGCTACAACCAAATAGCCCGAGATGTATGTAAACAGCTAGTTGCCAGTTGCTGCAATAGTTTCTCCATCTGTAAAGCGCCTTAGATGACCCACTCAACTAAAATGCGCAGTGACGTAGTCGCAAGCGCTCGCGCCGACCTCGACATAACGGTACTTCACGAATCATCAGCTGTTAACCAAGTGACACTGTTTCACACTGCAAGTGGTGGAGTTGAATCGTTTATTTTTTTTTACGAAAAAAATCATGTAAGTAACTGTTTGACTGAAAGCGAAAATATCCGAAAGTGGGATGAAAATATTTGCATAAGAAATAGTTCGAATTGGTACAACTATGCAAACTGAACAGTATAGAATTACAGAGTTACATTCCGGAACAACTAACTGGATATAATTTGAACCAGATAACGACAGTGGTATAGGACAGATGACTACAGGGTATAATACTCTTCAGAACGGTTCTTAATAAATTTAAGACCTATCCATGCTTAAGGGCCTTACTCTCGTTTAGTACCGTAACTCGGTCACTTTATGAAGCTTATAACTCATTAACGGTTTGGTTAGAAGGTCTGTAAAAAATATATGTTTGCTATAGATTCATGTACAGCATTTTTGAAACAGGGTTTTTTCATAAGGCTAATACTTTTGCCATAAAAAAATATTTACCAAAACGCTATTTTCGCTAACATTTGCTTATAACTTCTAAACGGCTTTGATGTTTGGAAATATTTTTACACTGAAAAATTGGTGGTTAGAGGTACTACATATTTGAAATAGCGTTTTTAAATCAATCAACAGTTGCAAAGACAATGCCCCATTTTGAGATATAGGTTCAGAGGTGCTCTGCGCGGGCGCGGGCGGCAGTCGTGCGTTAGCACTGAGACGGGGTGGCTGTTTAGTATTAGTGGTGCCATTTCTAAATACTGTTTTTTTTTTTTTATATTGTTTATTTTGTAAATATGTATAAGATAATTTGTAAATAAATAAAAATGCCAAAGCAAAGCAAGTCAAGAAAAATACGTTTTCTCTACGACGACGCACCGTTTTATAGATATTAGCGAAAAACTCAAAAGTGGGAATTTTTATACCCCCCACTCCGGCTCACCTCCTAGACGCGGGGACTTTTAGTATGTTTACTCCCTAAGCACTCTGAGCAACTTTCTGAAGAAATCGCTCAGGGCCCAGCTCACGCACTCTACACCTCTTTTTGGTTTATTCGTTGAGTGGACTAATAAGTATCTATCTATCTATACTTAATCTTATAAATAAAAATCTTTAAAACTTTATCTAATAAATAAAATTGGAGTGTCTGTTTGTAATATTAAAACAACCGCTTCAGGCCATTTTATTTTGACTGTTTAGAAAATAACTACATACTTACTCACAATAAAAAAAAAATGTTTTCAAATACCTTAATTTATAAAAAATGAGCATTCTTAGCTGTCAATCTACGAGTAGGTATTTGCATTACTGAGTTTATTGATTACTACCTTCTCATATTCTTGTGCGGATTTATTTCTGTGACTGGGACTTTCACTAGCAGATAGGTGAATAAGCAATGATGTAGTTTTGTGAATAAGGAGTAACTTAGGCTACTTTTATTTTAGAAAAAAAAAAGAAAATAGGTTCCCACGAAAAAAAATTAAAACCTATGAAATGAAATATTGAATAATATCCGATTCAAATAGGGAGGTTGTATACTACGTTTATTTAGGTACTTAACCAAATGTAAATAAATCATATAATAAAGAAACGGAGTATAGTTTTTTTTTATTTTTTATAAGTGGATCCTATACGTGAAGATTCCTTAATTTCCAATGAAATTGATTGGATAAATAATAAAATAATATAGTGTTTTTGTTTTAGCCCAAGGAAATCGTTCAAATATTGTATATAAAAATGCTAATACGAAAAACTAAAAATAAATAATAATTAAACTAAAATGCAAAAACGATCAAAAAGAACTAAATGGAGAAATATTAGAAGAATTTCAATAAAATTAGCATAGGTATTTCTTTACGTGGCGGTGAATAGACGACTTTTATGTATTTGAGGGGGTGAAGCAGATGAAGTGGGATACGAATAGTCCCCGCCTTCGGCGGGGTGCACCGCGCGGATTTCGTCGATGAGCGACTTCCATTATATTTAGAAGCGTAATTTCGCGACTCGAATAAGATGCACGATTGCCTCCGCGCTCTACTGTCCGGATTCTCACTGCGTAATCACCAGGTTCGAATCTCAGTGGACGGCATAATCTTTAGTTTTGTTATTTTTTAATTATAATGTACTTATCTTTTGTTTTGTTATTTTTTAATTATAATGCGCATATTTTTATTTTCTTATTTTTAAAATAATTCAATAAGTAATTGTTATTTTAATAAAAACAATCATTTTTATTCCTATAGTTATTTTTCTTCAGAATATAATAAAAATAAAATAAAAACGTCCACCAAGCTTGATTCGGAAAAAATTATATACCTACAGTGTTTTACAAAAGAGTGTAAGCAATAATAATATAGTCTGAAAATTTTCAAACAAGAAAATCGGCAAAAAGTAAAATAATAATTAAAAAAACATATCAAATAAGAAAATAAAAAAAAAAACAAACATGGAAAAGTTTGGATTTGAAGCCGGGCGTTAGTGACTAAACTATAGTGACGTGACGCACGAGACCACTAGACCAATCGAGCTGTTGTAATGTATGTCGAAATTACGCGTCATAATCTGTACAAACAAAATATGGTGTGTGCAAAAAAGTAGGTACTTACTTTACAATTTGTTTCGTCGAATAAGATCTCTTTATTGCCTTCCGTTTATTTTCTTGTTGACCATTTTTTATATACTGATAGTACAAACATTTACACCAACAACATAACTTAGAAAAAACTAATCAAAAAATAAAATATAATAAACAGCTTTCATCAACAAACAGATACCAAAGTACGTACCTACACTAGGTACCGACTCGAAATAATTGCAAGACTTCAAAGTATTTTATACGGCTACTCGCTCAACTACATAGGTACCCAACGCGTCAGTTTTCGCAAATGCGATCATTCTCCTTATCAATTAGAGTCTACGGAACAATTTCATATGAAAGTATTTTTACTTTAATGGTTTGTGAAAATATTAATTGTAAACGCGATTATGCTCCTTATTCATAGAAGGTAACGGGTCAATTTCCTATGCAAGTATTTTTACTTCCAACTAAGATTGAAAATAATAATTGTAAAACAAAAGAATCTTCGTTTATTTGTGGAATATTTAACATAATTATTGGTTAGCAACTCGGCATTCTTATTTCATGTGTAAACGTGTAATACTTAAAAAATATTTTTCATGTTTGATGTGAGACTCGAACCCGAACGTTCGCCATGCGAGGTACAGTGTTAGCCATTTTGGCCACCGTAACGCTTACGAATCTTATTGAAATTTGTAATAACAATCATGTGGCCAATTTGTAGTGTTGTCAAACGTTCTTATAGAAGAAGGTCATTACATTAGTACTAATATTGCTATGCCATAGTTTTGTGAGATTGCTAGTCGACTTCTGACTGTTTTTGTAATATACCAAAATATTTTTTTTTACAATTTTTGTCTGTCTGTCCGTCTGTCTGTCTGTTTGTTCCCGCTAATCTCTGAAACGGCTGGACCGATTAAGACGGGACTTTCACTAGCAGATAGGTGAATAAGGAGTAACTTAGGCTACTTTTATTTTAGAAAAAAGAAGAAAATAGGTTCTTACGAAAAAAAATTAAAACCAATGAAATGAAATATTGAATAATATCCGATTCAAATAGGGAGGTTGTATTATACTCCGTTTAATTAGGTACTTCCAAATGTAAACAAATCATAATAAAGAAACGGAGTATAGTTATGTTTATAAGTGGATCCTATACGTGAAGATTCCTTAATGTCCATAGAAATTGATTGAATAAATAATATAATAATATAGTGTTTTTGTTTTAGCCCAAGAAAATTGTATACCAAATATTGTATATAAAAAGGCTAATACGAAAAACTAAATAAGTATAAATAATAATTAAACTAAAAATGCAAAAACGATCAAAAAGAACTAAATGGAGAAATATTAGAAGAATTTCATTAAACATGCATAGGTATTTCTTTACGCGGAATACAGAATTAATAAGTTATCGTAAACTCTGCGAACTCAACAATAACTTTTCTTAAATTCCACGCGGACGAAGTCGCGGGTAACAGCTAGTACAAAATATATCAGTCTTGCATCCGCCATTCCCTTCTGGAATCGTAGGCAAAAATGGCGACCTACGTGCAGTGGCGTGCATTGCTTTTTAGAATAGGTAGGCACTAGGCCGCCTGGTCTAGTCAGACATATACGGTCACTAATCAGAAACAACAAAATTATCTGTTTTGAATGTTCAAATTATGTTCTTACCTTTTATGGTTCTATGTGCCTTCTATGAACTTTAAAGGGCAAAAAATCTTGTCGGTCTTGAAAATGAAACAATTTATCTTGTCAACATACGAAAACCTAGGTACGGAAAGGATTCGTCCGCAGTTTGTCTATACAAAGCGATTTATCGCCACAATCTAAGCACTTTAGTTTATCCATTGCTCACACAGCACCTCAAACTTGAACACAATAAACACAGCAATTTCTTTTTTTCAACACTTTGTAATCAAAACAAACCAACATCTACAATAAAAATGGCGCGCGCTCGCCGGTTATAACACAAACATTAACAAATGTATAATCACAATCAGTATGGAATGAAATATCTCCTTCCGCGCGTCGCACGCCACGCGCTCTCTATTATCCATCCCTTTCTTTCTTCGCGCGGCCAAAATACGACAACATTCTTAATAAGTTGGTTAGTAGAGTAGGCCTGCCTACCTAAGGGTGATAAATTGCGAAGGTCGAACGTCATAGTATTATGCGTAGGACATACATGATATTTAATTTCGTCGTATTAATTTGAACGAATACTAGACCAATGAATGACCTTGTTCAAATATTACGGTACGGGAGCCGAGTAGGCCGTCGGGCGACTGCCTACTGCCGCGCACCGCGCGTACGTTTGTATGAAGATTGTTTGTTTCTGATAGGTACCTATGATAGTTTAGTGAGTTTCTAAATTGCGGGGAACACACACTATTAATGTACCTAATTGACAGGCTTATGGTGATTTTTCGAGGTAGGCACTGCTTAAATGCCTTTATGCAATGCACGCCACTGCCTACGTGCGGCATGTCTGCGCTTCTGCATATTCTTTGAATTTCGTTTTAGTGTAGCGCGCCACCGCAAGTGTTTTACGTAGGACGCTTAGCTCCGCCCACATGCACAAGGTCAGTGAGCCATCTATACACCTTAACGACTAGACTAATACGCCCCACACGATATCCTTTAGCAGCTCATTTATTAACAACCATGCAGTAACATTGCCCACATAATGTTTCAGGTGTGAAGATGAGCTCGATAGTGAACGTGGCCGCTGACGTGCTGTCGGGCACGGCCATCGCCGCCGCCGCCGGCTCGCAGGTAAATGTCCGCTAACCTACTATCACAGTCCACATTACAATACACAGATACGATATAGACACATACTGTCAATGATGAAGAACAACACACAGACACATAGACAGCATTCGGTAGCGCTCGAATCTACGGGGAGGCAAGGGAGTGAAAGCGCATGACTTCGTGTTTAGCCGTAGAACCCAGGGCCGCGTCTTTACCCGGGGGTGCAAGGGGTGCGTGGCACCCAGGCGCAAGGTCTTAGGGGGCGCAAGCCGATCAGGTCATCACTAATCACTTGTTATAACCGCAACGCTCCAGCGCTGTAAACGCACGTCACCGCCTCGAAAAAATCTCTTAGAAAAAATTGGTGGAAATCATCTTAATAATGGAACACAAAAATTAAATTAAATTTATTTTTGTTGGCAAGGGGGACGCAAGCTGATTTTCGCACCCTGGCGCCCAATATGGTTAAGACGGCCCTGGTAGAACCGATGACAGATGAGGTAGTCGTGTTCCTGAGTGAGTTCGCACAAGCACGCCCTCAGGTAATGATTTTCAAAGGGTGTAGCTGGATAGGAGTAGCCGAAAGCATGAGATTGAAGTGGCCAATATCCAGCAGTGAACTGCTACACGCTGATGAAAAAGTAGCTTCGTGCAATAGTGGAATGGGTTCACTTTTCATGGCACGTTGACTTGATCCACTCGTACTAGTCTTTACGCAAGTGTCAATCGCATGAAGCTTAGTCTCTGTTGGTACTCCCTCTTGTGACTATAGCGCTTATGGGTCTTGTATATGACCTACTATGTCTGTATGTTTGCCTGTAGCAATATACGAGTGTGTAAGTCATGCCACTAGCCTTATATGACGTCACGTTGCACCCAACTAGCATGCTTTATGCCGCGCCGGCTGCACGTAATGCGAGAACCAACGCGATTTACTTCCGTCTTCCGGTATTAAATGCCTGGTGTTGTTAGTTCTTGTACATCTGTTACCTCTTGCTTACCTATTGAAGGCATATTCGAAGAGACTTGAATGAACTCGACAATAAGCGACACTTTTTTTTCACAGCTATTACTTGAACATTTACAACGTTGCATTATTTTTGCGTGGATTTTTTAAGCTTTACTTAATTTGTTGTATTTTTTGTTTGGTAGAGTTTAAACCTTTCAGCTAGCTCCATTTTTAATTAAATAAATTTAATTTAAAATAGACATTTGTAATCCTAATCATAATTGCTGATTATTGTTCCAGCTCTAATTGCATTTGTATTTTGTAGCATTTTAATGAAGTGTCACCTACGTTATTGCCTGTTTTACTAACTAGAAGAACTTCAATAGAATTTTCATCTGATTGTGATGACGAAATCTTTTGAAAAATCCCAATCAAATACTGACATTGTTCGTACTTAGTAAGTAATTATTTCTAATATGATGCACTATGAATGTTTGACAGTATATCTTGAACATTGGCAAACAACCGTATAATCATTCATATCGGATGTCAGGCGTTCAAAGCGATCAACAATCGATTAATTTTTTAGCTCGCTCCCGGCAGTGAGCATGCTTCGTTAAACTTGAGCAAACATGTATTACACAATAACGGTGTTCCACACACTTAGATCGTATATTTATTACAGGTAACAATGATAGACATTAATTAATATTACGAAGCAAAATTATAAATTAGCGATCCTATTACTAATTTATGCAAAGTTTCTAAGACAACAAGCGTCAGACAGCATCTGCCTGGCATTACTGCTGAAATAGACCTTTTTAGCGTAACAGTGAGGCACACAGAATGTTTTTTTTTAAATTTCTATATTTCATTTTTATTTTGGAGATCCTAGAGTTGTGTTTGAAGTTGCCACCACTTTTTAATCCCTGAAGGTGCTGTTGTGTTAGGGCAAAGTAAACAGCATCCGTTTCTAGTATAACGGGTAAGGGCGATTGTGCACTACAAGGAATTTTACTGTCCGAACATCCGATTTTTTACGGTCCGAAGTGGCATGAAAAAAACGGATGATTGGCTTGTGCACTTGTCCGTCTTTACTCGGATGATACGCCTCAGTTTAGGGTAGCTCTGTCTTTGAAACTACACGCCACGCACGCGAAATTACTCTGAACGATGAGTTTCTTGGAACGTCGGCAGTTGCTTGCTTTATTACTCTACGTGCGAAGGCGTAGAAGACAAAAATAATTCTGGGTTCATCCCCTTATAAGTGAAAGGTACCTGATAGGGTCATTTTACGTAAACCACAATAAATTGAGACAGCGAAACGCACACAGACACACACCCTCGTTCCCTGCGCCCGCCCCGCCCGCTCATGAAAACGGACGTAGTGCACAAGCATAAACACGTTTTTCATTGCTGTCATTTCGGACCGGAAAAAACCGTTCCGGAATGGGGAAAAGTAAAATGTCGGACGGTAAAATTACGTATAGTGCACAAACTAGAATATACATTATATGGCGTGCCATATCGGACCGTAAAAAATCGGACTGCCGGACAGTAAAATTCCTTGTAGTGCACAATCGCCCTTAGAGTTTAGGTCCATAACGGAGCCCGAAACTGGAGACCGGAGACTGGATTTGTACCGGCTTCTGCGTGTAATATCAATATTAGAAACACTTCTACTAGAATACTGAACAGTGGTCTATAAATATACGTATTCATGCATTTAATTGTTAAGCCTTCATATAAATAATTGAAAAAACTCTAAATCCAAGTGTTCGTAACATTCCAGATAGGCTGGTTCATCCCGATGCTGGTGGCAGCGATAGCGTACTACAACTTCGACGCGACGGACCCTGAGGGCAGGCCAGCAGACATCAGTGACGACAACATGCTACCAGACTACGACTTCATCATCGTTGGAGCTGGTTCTGCTGGTCAGTGGGTATACGAGCCTTTATTTAGCGTTTATTATCTAGTGCTGCCATCTGACATTATGCTGAGCTAAGGTCTTTTGGCATAAGTATTTATTTCCTTTATTTTTTTTAACATTTAAAGGCGGTTTTTGTTGTATACCAAAACCAATAAACGAATTTTCTTTCTTTCGTTATCAATCCGTAAATGGCCAATGCTGAAGGTGTACTTGTTAGTTCAGGTAAATAGTTGAAAAAGTGATGGCTCACCCCCTTTTGCTCGTCAGTCCCCATCACCAGTTTAGCATTTTATTCACCCGCCTAAGTGTCGATCCCGCGGGAATACCGGGATAAAAAGTAGCCTATATGTTAATCCAGGGTGTCAGCTACGCTACCTCCATACAAAATTTTATCAAAATTGGTCCGTTTGAGCGTGAAGAAGTAACAAACATATAAACACACACACAAACTTTAGCCTTTATAATATTAGTGTGATGTAAATCTTATCAAATTATTAATACGTATTCTTCTACTATTTCCAGGTGCAGTGGTAGCAAATCGGCTCTCTGAAGTTAGCAACTGGAAGATTCTGCTCTTGGAAGCCGGCGGGGATGAAACGGAGATATCTGACGTGCCTCTTCTAGCTGGATACCTGCAGCTTAGCAAGTTAGACTGGCAGTACAAGACTGAGCCTTCGGGAACCAGCTGTCTAGGTAAGTAGTTTACCAAATATGCAAATATTGTTCGAGGTCATGTCGGAAGAACTAGGCTTGGCAGATAAGATTGGTGAATTAACCCCTAGTCTAGTAATGATTAGACAGAACAAGACTTATTTGAAATCCATGATCCACACAATGATAGTAAAAAGTAGTCGAAGCTCTTTACGGAAACGACTTACATTTTAATTTTATATCAATTACATATATCTATCGCATCCATACTCATATTATAAATTCTAAAGTAACTCTGTCTGTCTGTCTGTATGTGATCTTTTCACGCCTAAACCACTGAACGGATTTCTATAAAATTTGGCGACATGTTACAGTAAAATATTGCCCGTTTCGAAGCACGTGTTAATGTACTTTAAATATTTTTTCAGCAATGGAAGGCGGCCGATGCAACTGGCCACGCGGCAAGGTGCTCGGAGGTAGCTCAGTCCTCAACTACATGCTGTACTTAAGAGGCAACCGAAAAGACTACGACTCCTGGGAGGCTCTCGGCAACGAGGGCTGGGGCTACAAGGACGTGCTCTACTACTTCAAGAAATCGGAAGACAACAAGAACCCTTCCTTAGCACATACGCCATACCACAGCACTGGAGGGTACCTGACGATTTCCGAAGCACCCTATCATACACCACTCGTACGGTCTTTTATTGATGGAGGTCTAGAATTAGGGTACATGAACAGAGATATAAATGGTGAAAACCAAACCGGTTTCATGGAGGCACAGGGAACGATCAGAAGTGGTAGCCGCTGTTCGACATCCAAGGCATATCTAAGATCAGCTAAGGATCGCCCTAATTTACACATATCAATGTATTCACACGTCACTAAAGTGATGATAGACCCCAGAACTAAAGTTGCTTTTGGAGTAGAATTTGTGAGAAATAAAATGGTTTACCGCATCAGGGCTCGAAAGGAAGTCATTCTCTCAGCTGGAACTGTTAACTCTGCCCAGTTGTTGATGTTATCTGGAATAGGACCTGCAGAGGAACTGTATAAGCATAAAATACCTATGATACAGAATTTGAAAGTTGGAAGGAACTTACAGGATCACATTGGATTGGGTGGCTTGGCGTTTATGGTAAACCAGCCTATATCTATTGTAGAACATCGTCTTTATACTGCAGGTACACTGATGGAGTACGCCATGTTAGGAGAAGGTCCTTTAACTATCATGGGGGGTGTCGAAGGCTTAGGTTTTGTCAACACTAAATATGCAAACGAGACTGACGATTTCCCAGATGTTGAATTCCATTTTATTTCTGGATCAACTAATTCTGATGGCGGAGAGCAGATAAGCAAAATCCATGGACTAATGGACACGTTCTACGATGCTGTGTTCAGACCTATAAACAATATGGATGTCTGGAGTATCATTCCTATGTTGCTCCGACCGCGGAGCAAAGGCTTCATACAACTGCGCAGTGCCAACCCTTACGATTACCCTTACATTTATCCAAACTATTTAGCAGACGAGTTGGACCTCAAAACTCTAGTAGAAGGAGTTAAAATCGCTGTAGCACTCTCCAGGACTAGAGCATTTCAAAAATATGGCTCAGTTTTGAACAAGCACGTCTTTCCTGCGTGTGTGAGTATCAAGAGGTACTCCGACGCATATTGGGAGTGCATGATCAGACAGTATACCTGTACTATCTACCATCCTGTTGGAACAGCGAAGATGGGGCCGTACTGGGATCGTGACGCGGTTGTCGACAACCAGCTGAGGGTGTATGGAGTGAAAGGTCTACGTGTCATAGACGGCAGTATCATGCCTAACATAGTGAGCGGGAATACCAACGCACCTATTATTATGATAGGAGAGAAAGGCAGCGACATGATCAAGGAATTTTGGTTAAAACGACGAAGCTCTAGATATTACATTTAATTGACGTACAAAACGAAAGTATTTATCAGTATTATGGGCGTGAGAATTTTGTTGTAAATATTTCCTATCATGGTCGAATAATGTGAATTTATTTATATTTAATTTATTGACCGCACGCAATTGTAAATTATTTGATTAAGAATAGTGTTCATAGATAATAAATTATTCTAATACTACATGTGTCTGCTCTCTTGTCATCATTTCTAGGTCAGAGACCCGCGATGTCATAATACTACATTGTTGCTTATTTGCTGACACTAATTGATTATTGTGGAACGATTAAATAAGTACAGAGTAATCAAACACCGTCAGGTCCAAAATGAAGCATTATTTAAATACACTACTGAATTGGTTATTTCTGCTTCAATTACAATGTAATAGGAATGAACTCGTTCTGATAACATCGTAGATAATATTGTATTTGTTACATTACTCTCCAAGCACTATACACCTCTGCTTCCCCTTTGGAGAGCATAGGCGTGATGTTATTATGTAGAAACTTAAAATAAAAAAAATCACACACGCTTGTTTTGGTAAATCAATCATATTGATATAATGATAACTAATATTCTGCCTTCAAAATAAATTAATTACTCTGTGCAATTAAACTTACAAGTGTGACACAATACGGATTGACCTGCTGTGAACAATAACTCTATAATCTGCTGAATCAGTTGCCATTCAATTTAATTCCATATCAGTGTCGGTGCAGCGGTGGCGCGTATAGTATAGAACCATGTCGACCCACAGCCCAACGACTCTTAGAGGAATCCTATCAAATACTAGGATCACCTTCGGGCTGCTACCTGGTCTCGGCGCATTGATAATCCTCCGCTTGGCCATACATTTATACCGACCTGATATTGAAGACGCAGAAAACCGTGTCAGAGACCATCCTTTCGAAGAACTATATGATTACTACGATTTCATCATTGTCGGTGCGGGGTCCGCAGGTGCAGTGTTAGCCAGTCGACTATCAGAGAATCCCAACTGGAAAGTGCTTTTGCTCGAAGCGGGACAAGACGAGAATGTGTTATCAGAAGTACCAGTGACATTCCCTATACTACAAACCTCTTCTATCGATTGGCAATTTCTTACGGAACCCAGTGACGGGTACTGTTTGAGTATGGTGGAAAGAAAGTGCAAGTGGCCGCGCGGTAAAGTGCTCGGTGGTTCCAGTGCGTTGAACGCTATGTTGTACATAAGAGGCAATAAGCGCGACTATGATAACTGGGAGAGTATGGGTAATGTAGGGTGGGGATACGACAGTGTGTTACCGTACTTTAAGAAATCAGAAGATATAAGGATACCTGAGCAGCAAAACGATCTGTATCACGCGACTGGAGGTCCTTTGACTGTTGAACATTTCGCTTTCGAGCAGCCAATAACAAGAAAGATATTGGAAGCTGGAGAGCAGTTAGGGTACAGCATTCGAGATGTCAATGGAGAGTTTCAAACCGGATTTACTCGCTCCCACGCGACAGTACGCGACGGTCTTCGTTGCAGCACAGCCAAAGCGTTTTTGCGACCGACCTCCAAACGAAAGAATCTTCATGTAAGTGTGCATTCACTAGTCGAAAAAATACTGATTGACGAACAAAAAACTGCATACGGTGTATTGTTTAAAAAAAATGGACAAGAAAGAATCGTGAAGGCAACTAAGGAGGTCATTTTATCAGCTGGCGCGATACAATCTCCACAGCTATTGATGTTATCTGGCATAGGAGATGCTGAACACCTAAAAGAACTTGGAATATATCCGATTGCCAATCTGCCTGGCGTCGGAAAGAATCTCCAAGACCACGTCGCAATGGGCGGTCACTCGTTCCTCTTCGACAATCCTTACGATAACGGAACAGATTATTGCTTTAATCTAAACGAAGTCTTGTCGATAGGAGCTTTCGTAGATTTTACTGTTCACAAGAATGGGCCACTATATAGTATGATGGAGGCTGAAGCGATGGCGTTCGTCAACACTAAATATCAGGACCCGAATGAAGACTATCCAGATATACAGCTGTTTATTGCTCCTACTGCTGACAATATGGATGGAGGCTTGTTTGGTAAGAGGGCCAACGGTTTGGATGACGTCACGTATGCGGAGTTGTATGAAGAGATACTCTATGACTCTTCGTTCTCCATCGTGCCACTGTTACTGAGGCCGAAAAGCCGCGGCTATTTGAAACTGCGAGACGCGAACCCCTTCTCGCCACCACTGATTTATCCTAACTATTACACCCACCCAGACGACGTCAAAGTAATGGTAAGTATTATATTATATTTACGCTAATAGAACTTCGAATGAATATTGATATAATAGAACATAACTATCTGGTAATGACCCGATAAACTTTTAAATATACACACACACAAATGATATGCAGTTTACGTGGAACAGCAGATAATTGTTACTGTCTTGTTAAAAGTTACGCACGTAAAAACTGGCGATGATTGCTGTCAATGGGTCAAGGAAATTAAAAGGTTAAAGTACTTACTATAAAATGTAATGTTATCAAACATAATTATGCAATTGCTCTTGTTTGGAAAGTTTGATCTTATTACCTATGCACATGCTTAGTAATGCATGTTTATAGGTTGAATTCTAAACTAATATTATAAAGCGGTTAAATGACCAGACCTCGCACAAGACAGAGAGTTTGGGAAGGAAAAAGGGGAGGCTTTTGCCCAGCAGTGGGACACAAAACAGGCAAACAAACAAAAATTGTTTGTTCATAATGTTTATAAAGGGTAATCTCTGGAAGTATTACTCCGATTACAAAAAATATTTCAGCGCTATAGGATATGTGTTTATGTTAAAACACGCGGGCAGAAGCCAATTTTGTTATAGGTTGAGTCTACTATATGAAGTTACTCACATCGGACACGTCCATCAACGAGATATATAACAAAAACACATAGTACAATATCTCGATACATTGGAAGTTAATTACAGGACCCTGTATTTATAACAAACCAAAGTGTAACCAAAATTATTATGTGATTTCAGGTGGAAGGCGCCCGTATAGTCCAGGAGCTAGTGAATCAGCCAGCACTTCGCGAGCTGAACGCCCGGCCGAACCCTCGGCGGAACCCAGGCTGTGCGGCTCATGAGCTGATGTCGGACGAGCACCTGGAGTGCCAGGCCAGGCACCACTCGCTGACGGTATACCATCCTGTAGGAACGTGCGCAATGGGGCCTCCTGATGAACCGGCTGCTGTTGTTGATCCCAGGTTAAAGGTAAGAATATTACCAGCCTATACTCGTAAATCATGATCACAGGCTGAAGACGAGTGTCTTATCAAACTTTACAAGCACTTGCCTTCATTTAAATATAACCTTGCTCGCTTCCGATAAAAGATGGTTTTCAAAACCAATATTTTATCACCAACCAATTTTTTTTTAATGTGCTCACTTATTATGTCGCGCTCTGAATACAGTTTTATGTCTACTTCTAATACCTACAACATTTTTTATTATATGTTAACACTTTCATTTCCAGGTGTACGGAATCAAAAGCCTTCGAGTGATCGACGGTAGTGTTATCCCAACAATACCAAACGGTAACACCAACGCGCCGATCATAATGATCGCTGAGAAAGCTTCAGATATGATCAAAGAAGACTGGTATGAAGCTAACATTGAAGAAATTACGGGTCCTGTAGAAGAAACAAAGCGCATTCAACAGTCTAAGAATACTGAAGATGCAGAATCAACTAAAACACAACTGAATCCTCTAAGAGATTTGTTTAACGAAACTACTAGCCTATTTCCATTACTAGATCGCAAAATTGCAGTTAATCCTTTTAAAGACAATAAAGACAAAAAGTCCAAAAATCAAACGAATTCCAAAAAAGAAAATAAACAGAATGTAGTGCCAAATTCGATAAGCATTCCTAAAGCAGTACCAAAAGGTGTTTGTAGGAAGAATCATCTACACCCAAATTACAATCATCCTCAGAGAAAATTCAATAGCCAAGCACATAATCCTTTCCGAAATTATCTTTATGGCTCTCCAAATATCCAAGATCATAATCTTTACTACGGGTCAAATTATGGGCAAACACCCAATCCACTCTATCCATTTCTAAAATTAGGACGACAGAAGCCTGTATTAAAGAATATATTTGCCAATCGGGCGCCAAAACCATTGGTTTATTCAAATAAAATTAATGAGGTTAAAGACCCAATTTATTACCAGCCTGGTGAAGTAATTACTCCTGAAAAGAAATGCAAGATCTGGTTTTACTATGATGGTGGTGTGAAGTATAAAGTATGAACTTGTGTTGTAACTTTATAGGCATCATGTATTTATTTGGTTAGATTTAAGTAGTACGTAGATTAAACCAATTGAAATAGAATAAGGATAAATAAATATCAAGAACTTTTCTGTTTTATTTAAATAAATGTTTAGAATGTTTCTAGATGCTTTTGTTTAATTTAATTAATTAATAGCTATTGTGCGCGACTTCGTTCGCATAAAAGTTTCGACCCTCCATTTGTGCCAGACAGGGTTGATTTCCAGCACATCAAGCTACCCGTAACTGTCAAATTTTCCCAATAAACTTTGAACCTTATGCTTTAGCGATAAAGCTGAAAATATATTAAAGAAATTTGACAGATTGTATTAGCTTGATGTGCTGGCGTCTGTACATGCTAAACGACGATGGATGGTAATATCCTATATCGATCTACCTTAAATCTATCAAATTATGTATTAATAGTTGCATATTAATAATACTAAGATATATATTAATTATGACAGGATATTAGTTTGGACAGTCCGTCCATATTGATATAATGTAAATGCATTAATCTGCATTTTATAAAACGCACAGTAAAGGTGCAACTAAAAATAGACGCACAGTCGTTGCTGAGGATGTTGAACTACTAGATTATTCATAAGACTAAGTGGGTCAGTGAATATAAAGTATGTATACTCGTATTATAGTTTATAATTTTACCACAAGTAGTTTGAAATTGTGCGGTTTGCTCACCTTTGGTGGATAAACATGTCAAGCATATCAAGTCACTAGCGCTTCAATTAGAATGCATATTACTATAGTAAGATGAATATTAGATACTTATAATAGATTAAGTAGTATTAAACAGCACCCTAATTGCATAACACACTATTTATCACAATCTGAATAATTTTGAAGGATATTGCTAATCCATTACTCCATATAATATGTTCAAAATTTTTTTCTGCTCAACAGCGTAAATAACGCAATAAATTTTGTTGTACTGTCAAAATGAAAGCTATTGCTACTGTTAGTGAGTTACGCAATTACCCCGCTGGTCACTATGACCATAAAAACCCATTTCAATTCAAACATATGCACTCGCTGCTCAATAAATCTGTTAAATTAATGAAACGATCTTAATAGTGACAGTAGTGCTATTCTGCAAAAATCTCGCCTTGAAGTGAAGTGAACTGATATCCCATCTACAGCTGAAGGTTTGAAAGTTCACTTTAAGCTCCTAAGATTTCACGGTAATTTTTTTGCAGAATAGACCGGGTGGACGTTTGGCGATATTGATTTAGTTAGAAGAAAATAAAGAAGAAAGAAAATACGTTTACTTGCAGCAAACATGACGCAGAGAAAGAACACAAACATAACAAGTTGGGGGAAAACAATGCGTAACATACACGCAAAACGGCCATCGCTCGCTAGTTGCATAAAGTTACTGAATCGTTATCAGACTTATTAGAAAGGAGCCTAGTTATGAGGAGGAATGATCATCCTCTGAAACTGCACTTTCCGAAAATCTAGTAGGATCGCAAAATGACGACTGCCAAATCTCAAACAAGTTATTATGATGACTCACATTTCTAAATTTTCTGCCCACATTGTAAAAATTGCGTCACTTAGTTCGCCCAGTTCCATGGGATTGGGAATTTGGGAGTCACGATATTTATAATAATAAAAATTGATGAGCCTTGGATGTATAACTCTGTAACTCAACACCGATTTGGTCAAGAGCCACAGTTGTTATGATTTGTCAATGTCTCGTTTACGGGGTTAATTGCTTGACATATAGTATCAAAGTTACTTATCGCACGACGAAAAATATAAACATAAAACTACATTAGGTTTTCATTCAGTCAAATTTTATCTTAAATTATCTACCTATGTAATGGAGGATGCATGTACCCGAAAAGGGGTCATAACCTAGTTGAAAAAATTGTACATTATTTTTTAAAGTAACTTTCATATAGTATACTTTTTTATGTACTTTTTAGGAATCCTCCTACATAAATTGATCTTTTTTGGTTATGAATACAATGGCTATATTATTATTTCCTTTGTTTCATTTTCAATTAATTTTTACATATTTTTTTATAAAAATCATTAATCAAAATATAGAAAATAGTAGCTCATCGACTTTAGGAACAGAGTCCAAGCTTCCGGTGGTCAGGGTTCTGGTGAGAGCAATCTCTACTGTACTACTTTCTGAATCGAGCTTCACCCAATGGGAGCAATGAGAGGCGCCTAAGGTGTTGATCGAGGCTCTCCGCTGTTAAACCATTAATTGTAACGATTACCGGTACAATGATTGCAGAGTCCATGTCCCACATGTCTACAACCTCGTGTGCTAAGTCAAGATAATAGATTTTTTTTATCTTTCTCGTCCGTCACGAGATTCTCATCATGAGGGACAGCGATATCAACAATCATTCTACGGTTCCCTCGTCGATCTATCACAACAGTATGAGGCGAATTGGCTACAATAGGTCTATCAGTGATGATAGATCGTTCCCAGAATGAAACAATGTGGCATGACCATTCTCGAGAACTGGGTCCGGCACATACCTGTACCTAGAATGGTACTTCGGAATCCACAAGGTTGTACTGCAAGGCAAGTTGCTGATGGATAATCCTAGGCACTAGATTGTTTCTATGCAAGTACTCGCCGTAAGCTAGACGAGAACAGTTGAGTGGCGTCGGATTGATTTACCGGAACGGTGGCATGCCCGACAGATGTCAACCGTATTGTCCTTGACAATGTATTTCTGATAATTATTCGTCATGATAACTTCATCCATATTGGCACAAACGAAACCTTCGGTTTCCCAGAAGAGGTCGTCAAAACGCAGCCAGAATACGGATACTCCTTAGACGGCGTCTGCGCCATTAGGGCTTATGTCACCTGACAGTTATAAAACTGCGGATTGGGAGGAGTTTTGAAGTGATTCTCCCTTGGCCACTTTTGACGACAATTTTAATGCATTATCTCATTTAGGTAAGATTATTGGAGCAGCTTAAACAAATTGAGCAGAATTCTTTTTAATATTTGAGAAACATCGGAATGATTCCGAAGGACTTGGTATTTCTGATAAGTATTTGATAAGCGAAATGAGAGAATTATGTAGAAAATACTATGGGGCAGTCCTTTACGCAGCAGTAGGACAGGGATTTTCAGTAATAAAATACGAGCTCGTGATTGCGCAATTATATACACATCAAGCAGAATTTGGTATATGATGCTGAACATAACTATCTACGGCTTTAAAGAAACGAGTATTTTATGATAATTTAAAATAAATTACTATTATGTAAGTCGGTAAGCAAATAATAATGTTCTGTACTTTATGACAGAGTGATTCACAATAAATTGCACTCTAATTAGTTTATAATGGAGTATAACTTAATAAGAGTCTTCCTTTATAAGGAAAAAATATCACTTCCATTAATTTGAAAATAAAGAAAGTTTTTTGCAAGAAAACTCATTAAACCGGTTGAATGCTCTAATTACAGAAACAATTAAAAAGCTATTGTGTCTTGCGTAGACCCACGTTCCCGCATGCGAAGGGTTTTTTTTTTCAGGATGGGAAATCATCAAATGACCCCTCCCGCTCTGGGTGGAGCGGAAGGGAGTGTCAGACTCTTACTGACTAAAACCCACCCGTGTTCCTTCCTTAGCCCTTTATGTTCTGTTTACAATCCCGCTGACCCGGCAGGCTTCGGCCCTGACGGGCCCCTTCGGAACGAGGGGTTAATTCCAAATTCCATATTTCCAAAATGTCATTACAAAAACGCGAAAAACTGGCCTACAGTTTTTGCACATAATTCAAACAAATCTTAAAAACTACAAGCTATTCGTTCGGTACAGTTTACAGTCTCATTAATCTGTCTTGGTGATATGTATTCGGATATTGTGGAGGGCGAAGGCCAAGGACTTAGAAAGGAGAAATTAACTGACGGATAGCTGGTAGCACACTGACGTTTATTTTACAAGTCAAGATGACATAATAAAAACCATAGATAAAACATAAACTATACAAGACATGGGTATTAGGATTGCTGTGAATACAGAGATGGCGGCTGTTGCCGTTGTATGGAAGAATAACAGACATACAATGCCGAAAACAAATTATAATAAGGGCAGGAGGCAGATGAGTTCCGAGCTCTTAGGTATGTGGAATCGGGGTTGCGTATGTACGAAGCTTAACTCACAAATTTTGGAGAGCTGATAAAAGTACATAAAAAAATCATATGTTACAAATAAGCCATTATGATATTGAAACAATAACATAATTGCAATTATCATCTGCTGACGTATATAAGATACCTAAAATGTCTCCTATTTATATATGGGACCAATCTCTGGATAACCATACTGCCAGCTCTCTTGGACCTGTCACTTTCTTAAACTATTTTAGTTGGAGTTGAAAAAGAGAGGTAAGTCAACTATTTTAATGTTACTGCTAGGTTGCATTCCACTGCTGGACAAAGGCCATTCTCCATGACTTCCATTTCTTTCGATCCAGGGCTAAAGTGGCCCAGTGGTCGTTTATTTTCTCCAGCTCGCCCGCCATCTTCTCCGGGGTCTGCCGCGACGCCTTCTGGCTGTGTCAGGGCTCCAACTATTTTAACTTAGTAAAAAATTTAACAGCTATTTTTTTTGTTTTTTTTTTTACACTAATACCTAGTTTGTTTCTTTGCGCCTGGTTTATCTGACTATAATAATACCTAGTTTGTTTCTTTGCGCCTGGTTTATCTGACTATAATTTACTGTTTCCAAATCTAAAGTTATTTATTTACTTATCAAATTGGTTGTTGTAACTTTGATCAATTGATTACAACGGCTAACGTGGAAAGTAGTAGATTTGCTAATAAGTAACCCTTGGATCCGGAGTCTGATCAACATCTCTCCGGATCCAAGGCTTCCTTTTACTTTCTATACTATGTTGTAGAGATATACGCATACTATTTTGCCTAATTGCTGTTTTCGGAGTACCTACCTTATCTTACAAAAAAATATTTTTCTCTTTTTTTGGCAATTTTTTGTTTTGTTATTTAATAATAAAAATTATTGTCTTATTTTGTGTGTTGTCTATAATGGAAGTGTCATATGTCAAGTAAATCTATACTGGGCCACCGATAAAACTGTGAATATGTCATCGAAAAAGACCTACATATCTTTAACGATATAATTTCCTTCATCAGATCAAGATGTCGTGGGCTTGCGATCCGGCGTTGACCACCAACATCGTGAACAGCTACCAGACTGCTGGGCCCCTGTTCATGCAGTCTCTGCAGACGTTCCTAGCAGCTCAGTGCGCACTGGTCGGCGACCACCTGTGGCCTGCTGACGCCACCCAGCAAGTACTTGCAGGTAATTTTCATACTGACTATTTATGACTGTTTCTCCCAGAGTTTATTATAGTTATTTTTATTGTTTAAGCCCCAATATCATGAAGAGCAAGTCAATAAGTCAATAATAAGCAAGTCTTCAACCTGGCACACATCCAGACGGTGAATTTTGTTTCGTTATAATACGAATATCCTTATCCACAGTTAATGATTTCATTCTACATAGTATAAACGTAGTTTGTATCAATTTACTGTTTCGACATTCAATTGTTCTTATTTGTATAATTATTATAAAAGGCAGAAGGTTCACATAGATTTAGGTCAACATTATTATGAAATCCGTAACATTGATAAACCAATAATGAATTCTATGTACAGTAAATAAAATATGTTTTGCAATATGGTCGTGAAATCCGTTACATGACAATAATTGTTTATTCATCTTCAAGGTTGAAGAATTTTTTGAATTAAAATTGTTGATGACAGAAGTAAATATTTTATTAAATAATTAAAATAATCATTTGGATAAAATAATTTGATTGAACAACAATTATCCCGATAGATAACACCAACATAACGTTAAGACACTTTAACTTAAGCAAAACGTTTGGGTTCTAGATCCCTACTACGACTTCATAGTGGTAGGAGCCGGGTCGGCAGGTTCAGCAGTCGCTAACCGACTCAGTGAAGTCCCAGAATGGAAGGTTCTGCTCGTAGAAGCCGGAGGAAATCCTACCCTGAACACCGAGGTAAATATTCAACATCAAACTGTAGAAAATCATTTCTCTTTAAAAGGGTAAAGTTTCCATCAACTATAAATTCTAACACATCGATCGATTTAATTTCAGATCCCACATTTGTTCTACAACAACATGCGCAGTCCTCAAGATTGGGCCTACAAGACTCAACCTCAAGATGGCGCCTGCAGAAGCTACACAGCAAAGGGTTGCGCTTGGCCTCGTGGTAAAGCTCTCGGAGGCAGCAGCAGTATCAACTTCATGTTCTACGTCAGAGGTAACAGAGCCGACTTCGATGAATGGGCAAACGACGACGGTTGCACAGGATGGAGCTACGATGACGTTCTGCCATACTTCAAGAAGAGCGAGAAGTTCACTGGAATTTTCAACGAACAGAACAAGAAATACCACAACTGGGAGGGCAACCTTAACGTCGCTGTCGACAAACAGTCTCACGATTTCGAGCACATGATCATCAACGCGGCGATTGAACTTGGATTGAAGAACTCAACCGACATCAACGGCGAGAGCCAAATGGGAGTTATGACGTCACAGACTACGACTAAAAATGGACATAGATTCAGTACTGCTCGTGCCTTCTTGAACCCAATCAAGGATAGGAAGAATTTCCACGTCATCAAACACGCTCAAGCTACTAAAGTTTTATTCGTACCTGGAACTAACATCGTGAGCGGGGTCATGCTCCACAAAGAAGGAAAAGACATCATTGTCAACGTAAAGAAAGAGCTCATTCTGTCGGCTGGTGCCCTCAACTCGCCGCATATCTTAATGCTGTCTGGTATCGGACCCAAGAAGCACTTGGAAGATATGAAAATCGAAGTTAAGGCTGATCTGCCCGTTGGAGAAAATTTGCAAGACCACTTATACGTTCCTACTTTCTACACAAAGTCTGGTCCTAAAGACTACTACTCTATCTCTAAAATTGCGGGTGACTTCGCTGAGTACATTTTGGAAGGAACTGGCCCATTGATCAACACTAGCCCTAACAGAGTCATCAGTTTTGTCAACACAACTGACCCAGAATCACCTGCCTCAGATATGCAGTTCCATTACTTTGTCCTGCCCCCTGGCGTGTACAACTTGATAGACATTTTCCAGAAGCACGGATTAAACGATGAGGCATACACCAAGTTCAAAACAATGAATGAAGACAAATTCACGCTGGTAATTTTCAACACCCTGTTGAAGCCTAAGTCTGCTGGTAAGATCCTTTTAGCGAGCAAGAACCCGCTCGAAGCTCCCTTGTTCTTCGCGGACTACTACAAGGACCCCGAAGACATGGCGACCGTTATCAGGGCAATGAAACAACATTCTTTGAGACTTGGTGACACTAAAGCCCTTAAGCAGGCTGGATTTAAACTGGACTGGTTGGACATCAACGCATGCAAGAAGTTCGACAAGAGCAGCGACAAGTATTTGGACTGCATCTCGAGGGAGCTGACGTTCTCTCTGTACCACCCGACCAGTACCGCCAAGATGGGTCCTGATGGTGACAAGAGCGCGGTCGTTGACCTGGAGCTCAGAGTACGCAAAGTGAAGGGATTGAGAGTGATCGACGCCAGTATCATGCCCTCTGTTATAAGAGGCAACACCAACGCGCCCTCTATCATGATCGGTGAGAAGGGAGCTGACCTGATCAAGAAGTTTTGGTTGAACAAACACACCGAACTATAAGTTAAGTTAATTTATTGGAATAATATTTTTTGTGTTGACAATATCGCAACGAGCAACCTGTATAAATAAGATAATCTTATGGAAAAGTTAATGACAAGGTATTTAAGGGAATAAAAATGTTACGACATCAATTATCATATTGGTTTATTTTTCTCAATTTTAAAATAGGTACCCACTCTTTAATTAATCTCTTCTTTCTTTGATCTCTTTCTTTATTGAGAACTTTAAGTAAAGCAGTCTTAATAAATCAGTAAATAATCGAAAGTTGCCAGTACATACTACTACTTTATTTATTTGCTCTCATGCACATCTGGAGTTGTCAACTTTTTTTGAGAAAAATAACGTATCCAATTCTTTGAATAGGAAAAAAAAGTATTTGGAAGATAAAAAAAATGTAGTTTCCAAATTTAAGTATGTTACTATCCCCTTAAACACATATTTTTGGGTGATTTTAGCAAGCGCAAGAAATTTTTTGTTGCCTTTGTTCCAGAGCTAGTTTTACAATCGAAATTTTGATTTAAATTCATAAATAACTCGTTTTTTATTAAATTTATGGACGATCTGTTTCTCTCTTCGACTCTGCAGATTCATTACCGAAAAAAATCAGTGAAAGCGGCGTGAACAGAGAGTAAATAAGAAATATTTTTTTTACATTTGGTACTTATTTGTCTTCACAACTGGTTTGTATTAAGCATAACTATATTTTTCTCTGAAAATTCTTCATTTTTATTTATAGATTTTCTTTTTTGACTTTTATGTAAGTACCTATCGATAAATAGTTCAGTAATTACCCATACGAGTCTTTCGTTTTACGCATCACAAAAGATTAGACAAAAAGTATTTTCGCATAAATACTTTATTTATAAGCAAAAGTATATTGTACTATTTCTGTAAAACTAACTTGAACTCCAGGAGTTATAATTTCGAGTGTTCCTAATCTATATTCCTCAAACACATATTCATAGACTTAATCTTGATTCACCGCATAACTAAAAGCATTATGACCTCGTTTACCAAGAACATTTTCCTCAAAGATTGTTGAATAGGCTAGTTAACAGTAAAGAAAATACCTTATGAATTTCGCTATCAATAGACTTTTAATAATTGAAGAGTTCCATTGTCTGTCTCCTAAATTCATCAACACATTTTTACGAAAATTTAATAGGACTATTTCGGAAAACAAAATGGTAGTAAATAAATGAAAGCAATTCATCAACAAAAAAAGGTTATGCCCGGACTTACTTGCAAGTTTAGAGGTACCCCAATAACAACTTTGATGAATATGAGGGTGTACCGTGGTATACTGAACACATCTGCGTACCCCTTTAGAGGGTACAGGTGTAATGTTATGTTGTGTGATTGCGTAAACAATACATACCGACGCAATAGCAGTAATCGCGGTTAATTTTCTGGCATTTAATGAAGAGTACCGTTGTCTGTCTCCGAAACTCATCATCAGAGGGGCAATTCTACTAATTTTAACAACGTTCACAGTCTGATCTCAGTCTCAATCTGTCAAAAAATACGTCTAATTTCCCTACATTTTGACAAGTTTTTGACATTTGATTGTCGCCGAGATGAGACTGCGACTAGATTTTGAACGTTTTAAATTAGTAGAATTGACCCTCTGATCTTTACGAAATTTAAATGGGACCATTTCGAAATAAACCTCTTTCAAAAAAATAAGTTAGCAAGTCCGTCTATTTAAGACGGAGTTATGCCCGAACATACATAAAAAATAAAAATACCCAAATTGACAACCTCCTCCTTTTTTGAAGCCGGTTAAAAAAGAGCAGGTAGTGATTTCAAAAAAAACATGGCAAATCTTCACAAATTATTGGAGTGCAGATAAGACAACTCGGTAATGGCGCGAAGAGATCTGTGTGTGTAATGTATTCAGTGTGGTTGTTTATATAGATATATCTACAGATAGATACTTACAGGAGTGTTAGTGTGAGTGAAGTGCTTGCCACCAGTTGACGGTCAGTGGTCGCGCAGCCCGCTCTTCACTTACGTTCGTAACAGTTATCGTGTTTTTAAAGAAAATAATAAGCGGTAAGATTATTTTGCTATTTTTTTTTTGTGGAATCTATTCCAAGATCCCACACAATCAAAATAGATCTAGGAGACAGTGGTTTAAAATAAACACCGGTTTATAAAGTTAACAGTTTGAGGTACTCGTAGAATGAAGTGACAGTGCAATAAGATTAATAAAAAAAAACTAGTTTTTTTTTTATAAAAACATATAATTATGATCTATAGCAGCGATTTTTATCTGCAGGGCTAGCCTGGTTTTTCTCAGTTGAATTTGATTGTTTTGACCCAGACGACTTTCTCCGAAACTCAGTTTGACTGATGATAACTTTCGTTTCATTTCTCCGTGCTAAATAAAATATAACACAAATTAAAAAATATCAGTAGGTATCTGTTACTAAACCGAATGGAACCACACTGGTAGAATTTTCTAATAAACAACAAGCAGAATTTTGATTAGGCACTTTTAATATTTGTTTGTAAGTAGATCTATTATTATTAATTATCACCTATCCCGCTTCTTTTGTAGTAGGTACTATATAAACAACTACATAATTATTTGATCAAGATAAATCAGTATTTATCTTGATCAAATAATTAGTTGTTTATCGCAATTAGGGTGCAGGTCAGTACCTGCACCCTAAATTCGTAACCCACTATCAATCTCAATCTGAATAATTTTGAAGGATATTGCTAATCCATTGCGTTAGCTTAGTTGTTTATTTTATTGTGCATGCTGTGGTCTCCTGTAATTGAAAGAGTACACCTACCAAATACTTTGTCGTCCATTAACTATAATATAATGTTTAGTGTATATCTTTTGTTGGAGATTCTAAAATAAATAAATAAAATAAAAATCTAACTATTCTGCCCAGTGCTACTGATAGTGTGTTATGCTATTACCGCGAAGATTAAAGTTGGCATCAATAAAATATTTTACAATCGATAACATAAAAGTAGACTCGCTAATAAGGTATAAAACGTTACCGTGGTGCAGTAACAGGTATTATTAGGACGCCAGCACATCAACCTACCCGAAACTGTCAAATTTTCGCAGTCAACTTTGAACCTAATCTTTAGTGATAAAGTTGAAAATCTATTAAAGAAATCTGACAGATTGTAGTAACTTGATGTGCTGGCGTCTGTACATACAGTTTTGCGGTATGTAGGTGAATACATGTTTACGCACAACATTATTATCGAATGCGAATGATCATTTACTTAAAACAAATATTATCTTAGTGTCAAGGTTAGTTGGTCTTCAATTATCTTGTGTTTAAAGTGTAGTATAGTTGTTACTGTGCTGTCAAAATAGTGATTTTTGCATAAAAGTAAAATAATAGTAATACTAGCCTATTTTATTGTCCCACTGCAGAGCAAAGGGCTCATCTCATACAGAGAAGGCACGAGCTTTGATCACCACGCTTGCTTAAAGGCTCCTACAAACAGGCGCGACACGCGATAAAATCGCATGGTTTGAAGGAGCCTTTAGGAAGGAACTCCAAATATCAATATTAATAGTCTAAGTAGTAAGAAGCAGCCCCGCCAGAACTTTTATTGGTATTGGTTTTTTACCAAAGTAAAAACAACCTAGTGACTGTAACGATGATAATTAACTCTAACGATATTATATACGTATAAATTGTTGCGTCATTTGCATTGCATGTACCTACATTTTGTTCATCAATAAAAATATCGGTTAAAAACCTAAGAAATCACACCATTCCGGTTATTAAATCGAAATAACTTGAAATATTTGGACGCTGTAAAAATCCAACCTTTTTGACATATTACCCTTATTCCTAATTACTTCCTCCAATAATTCCTTATTGCTTATTAGGCCTCGATTTCTTCATCGGGTTTACTATCAAGAAAACGTTTCGATGCTCTAGTCTCGTCCATTCTTACGACATGTCCTGCCTACCGAGGACGTCCTATTTCAATGGTCTTCGTACATCTTTGATTCTACTAACTCCAATTTGATGCTAATTCCAGGTCAAGATGTCGTGGGCCTGTGATTCGGCGATGACGTCGATGATCTTGGACAGCTACCAAGTAGCTGGACCACTGTTCGTGCAGACGCTGCAGAGCATCTTTGCGGCACAGTGTGCTCTCGTAGGGGACCACCTTTGGCCCGACGATGCTACGAATGCTGTCCTTCAAGGTAACGATACTTATATTTTTTCAATAATATTTGTCATACATAATAATGGCCAATTTGGTTGTCAGGCTAATTATTGTGATTTGTTTTTAATTGAAAAATTGCGCAAGTCGCGCAACGAGCGGTGCCTTTGTGTCGCACGCGATTGTATCGCGTGTCGCGCCTGTTTGTAGGAGCCTTTATGTCGATATTAAATGAAAATACTTACCACATACTTATCTAAAATAGCAAAATAAAATTAAACCTGTGGTGATGTAAGTACTCGAAGCGCAATTTATTGCTACTGTAAAAAATGCTCGCTAAACGTCAATTGTTTAATTTGAATTCGATTTGTAATATAAGGACTTTTCGATGAAATTATATGAATGGGATTTATATTATATGTCTAGCTTTGGGACTAAATAAAAAATTACAATTTCATTTAATTCTAGTCGCAAACATTCGATGCTTATCTGTTGAAAATGCACAGTAACGTCAAGGGCCAAGGAGAATTTTCTATACCTACTGAATAGTAATTCGCATACTGAAGAGAAGTGTCAAGGAGAACTGGCAGTAAATTACACAAACTGGATGAATATTGTAGAAGAATGAATGTACACTTCGTAGAAATTATCTCTGAAATGGGCCAACGACAGTGACTATATTGTGATTACTGCTTCGTTGGTCTAGTGTTAGCAAGCGAATTGTGAGCAAGAGGTCCTGGATTTGAATCCCAGGCCAGGCAAAGTGTATGTATGCCTCATCATGTCTTAATAATTTATTAAAAGACATATTGCGCCGACCCCAAATAAATTAGGTTAAATAAGTGAATGGTTAATGATAAGTGCAGGAGAATGAAGATGATGTCTTCATTTATTAACTTTGTATATTTCAGATCCGAACTATGACTTCATAGTGGTGGGCGCTGGTTCAGCAGGTGCAGTGGTCGCAAATCGACTGAGTGAAGTGCCAGAATGGAAGGTGCTATTAATTGAAGCCGGAGGAAACCCCACGTTAAGTACCGAAGTGAGTAATAATCGCATACGACAATACAACTAACTGATAAGAAACTATGAAGTCTTTCTTGCAAAATTTCGATCTTTTAGATCCAAGGTGCCTTCTCTATTAAAACCTACGAAAGGCCTACGAAAGCCCCGTATGTCCGTTCACACAAATATGTCAAAATAGAATATTCACATATTTGTTACCGTATTGACATTTGATGTTTCAGATTCCACAACTTTTCTACAGCACTCTCAACACTTCAGTAGATTGGGGATACAAAACACAACCACAAGATGCTTGTAGAAGTTACAAGAGCAAAGGCTGTTACTGGCCTCGGGGAAAAGTGCTGGGCGGCTGTAGCAGTATCAACGGCATGTTCTACGTGCGAGCTAACACGGCTGACTACGACCAGTGGGCAGCCGACGGTAACAACGGATGGAGCTACGATGAAGTTTTACCCTACTTCTTGAAAAGCGAAAAATTCACTGGAGAATATACTGAAGAAAGGAGCAAATATCATAACCAAGATGGAGCTTTAAATATTATCGAAGTAACAGAGCCCAACTTTTTTGAAAAAACAATTATTCAAGCAGCTGTTGAACTTGGAATGACTAACTCAACTGATATTAATGGTGCTAGTCAATTGGGCGTGACAGTAGCCCAAAATAACATCAAAGAAAACTTTAGATTCAGTACTGCTAGAGCATTTTTGACCCCAGTAAAAGACAGAAAGAATTTACATGTCATTAAGAACGGCATGGTTACTAAAGTTTTATTCAACCCCGGTACAAAAACAGTGAAAGGTGTGAAGATTCATAAAGATGGAAAGGATATAATTGTAAATGCAAAGAAAGAGGTAGTGGTGTCAGGCGGTGCCATCAACTCTCCACAAATTTTAATGCTATCAGGTATTGGACCAAAAAAGCATTTACAGGACAAGAATATTGAAGTTATCGCTGACCTACCCGTTGGTGAAAGCTTACAGGACCACGTATTTGTACCCCTGTTTTATACTATACCAGGTGACGCAGATTTGACTTCCATAAAGAACATAGTGGGCGCATTGGGAGAGTTCTTTTTGAATCGTTCTGGGCCATTGAAGGATACTAATCCGCACAGAGTCATCAGTTTTATGAATACTACAGATCCTAATTCATCTATCCCAGATGTGCAACATCATTATCTCGTTTTGCCTCCGAGTGTGTTTGGTATGATTGATATGTTTGAAAAACATGGATTGAATGACGAGGTGTATCAAGAATTCATAAAAATGAACAAGGATAACTTTGTTATAATGGCATGCACTGTATTATTACACCCAAAATCAAAAGGTAAAGTTGTTCTACAAAGCAAAAATCCTCTGGAGTATCCTCTGATATTCGCAAACTACTTCAAAGAGCCAGAAGACTTGGAAACTATTCTAAGGGCAATGAAGCAACATGCCTTGAGATTAGGCGAAACCAAAGCATTTAAGGGAGCAGGATTAAAATTGCATTGGATGGAGATCGAAGCTTGCAAAGGCTTTGAGAAGGCAAGCGATGAGTACCTAGAGTGTATAGCGAGAGAGCTTACATTTTCACTGTACCATCCTACCAGTACTGTGAAAATGGGACCTAAGAGTGACAAGGAATCGGTGGTGGACCCAGAGCTAAGAGTACACGATGTGAAAGGTTTAAGAGTTATAGATGCAAGTATAATGCCCTTCGTGGTGAGAGGAAACACCAACGCGCCAACCATTATGATTGGCGAGAAGGGAGCCGACATGATCAAGGAAACGTGGTTACAGCAACACCAAGAACTTTGATGCGTGATAAGTTTAGTACAACTTTATTGCCTTGTAAATGAATTGTGATAAATTAAAGAGTGCTTAGATTTTAAGGGATAAATATAAACCTGTACAGACAACATGGAGTTATTTGTCTCCATACACTCGTATTGTTCACTTGAATTGTCATTAATGAAATAACGACCTTATTGAACCCTTTTGAATAATGGATTTGTTTTGGTCCAAAATCAAACTGTTAGATAGAATAACTGTTTCTTCTCTGTACTTAGTGTATGTCTGTGTGACCGTTTAGTGTGCATACACACGAGTGGCAGGCATCGACGACAGAGGCATATGCAACCGTCGACGCGCGTCGCTCTTGTATATGCACACTAAGATCTTCTAAACTAAACAATGGATTTTGATGCGGTTTTCACTATCTTTCAAAACATTTATCTCGAAAGGTTTATGTATACAGTATGTTAACTAACAGAGGGCGTTCCCGTTAACCCGCAATAGTATAGCATCCATACATGCTAAAAAAAATATTACCATTCGAAAATAAAATGTTTTTATTTTTTTTTATATTACAATATTCACTAAAAATCGTAAATTGATACTCTATTAATTATTTAATTAATTCTAATTTATTTAATTAAATAAATTCCGACATTGCTGTCCTTCAAGTACGCGTGTACAGAGTGTTTCTTTAACGTATCAATTTACGATTTTTAGTGAAAATTTTAATATAAAAAAAAATAAAAAATATTTTATTTTCGAATGGTAATATTTTTTTTAGCATGTATGGATGCTATACTATTGCGGGTTAACGGGAACGCCCTCTGTTAGTTAACATACTGTATAAAACATAAATATTTCACTTAGATTTAGAATAAATATATCTTTGTTTTTACATGTCATCATTGCACTCGAGCGTAGCAGGGGCGGGTTGCTAGGCTCGCTAATGATAAATATTTTGATAACGTTATGACTGCAGAGTAATATTGACATATTTATTATCAATAATAATTATGGCCATTAAGCGCAATGACCTTGAATTGTTTAATAATAATCATTAATTTACTTACATAATAAATCAGCTGTGAATGAACTAAAAATAACTATCTTTATCTGCTTATGCTGAACTTCAATCTAAAAAAAGCTAGTAGAGCCAGAAAAAAAACATTATTGCCACTATCCCATAGTACAAGTTGTGAAAATTAATAAGCACTTTCACTCTGTTTAGACAGCGTAACTTTGAATTCTTTGTAAAACGGTTAGTAGGTACAGGCGCCAGCACATCAAGTTACTACAATCTGTCAAATTTCTTCAATAGATTTTCAACTTTATCGCTACAGCATAAGGTTCAAGGTTGATTGGGAAAATTTGACAGTTTCGGGTAGCTTAATGTGCTGGCGTCTGTACTAACATGAACAGTGGGGGTTTAATCGGTAGGAATCTGACGTATCTCTCCGTTCTGCTCAGCGGAGGGTGTTGATGAGCCTAATAATCAGTCTATAATGTTCCCACTGCCCGGACACATGGCGACTTTTTGACTTCGGAAATGTGAGTGGCTAACTTTGTTACTACGCTATCTTTTAACATACATAAACAGGTGTTTTTGTGTCAAGTATCAATTTACAAAGTCGTCGTATAGTTTCCTGCATTAACTTAATTACTCTCTTACTTAACGTGTATAGCTAAAGCCACGTTTATGGTGTCAATCTAACTCCCTGGTTAAATTGCTTGCTATCTCGACTATTATCCGAAGCTTTCAATACTTAATGATAACAGCATTAACAGCTATCTTGAGTGACTTGTTGTTGATAAAAATATTGAATTAGGAACAGTACATAACATCACGCCTGAATTCTACGAAGTGGTAGGTTTCATACACCTACGTGCAAGTTCCATCCCAGCTGCTATTATGGGAAAGCACAAGGGCAGCCCGCGAAATTCAAATTTTCTTATGTTTTTGCAATTTGCAGGTCAGTGTCAGGTTGTATGTTGAACAAAATATGATTCGCGACCATAACAAGTATTTATTTACTGAATTACAATAATTAAGAACATCAATCCTTCTAAGTTCATAAACTTAACCCTATTGATTGATAATTTCATTGAAATAGTCAATGCCCCGCGGTACCCGGGCATGAAATTCCGCTTCCCTTCAAGGACATAAGGAAATCCAACAGTACTTTGCGATTGGTTGAAATGATTGATTGATTGGAGAAGAAACCCCTAAGTAAGTAATGAATTTGAAATCCTCAAAAAGCACTCACAGCTTGTTTATAATTCGGATCTAAATAAAGATAAACGACGAAAGGGTACTGTATGCAGTACAACATTTTTCCGTTTACATCGGTCCCACCAGTTTTATTGTTACCTAGGGGATTACCTGTATAACGTTATTAACACGTGTCTAAATATTTATTCACTTCACAGATCCAATTGTAAGCAAAGGGTAACTGACTTCTTGAAAACTCTTTCCTATGATGACACAGAGAAATTGCTCCACTCGATCAAATAATACTTGTATTCAAATAATTTCCAAACTCAAACACTCACCACCATTCACCTTCTCATTAACCACCATTCACCCATACATTCACCACCTTTCATCTACACATTCTCCACACACCCTTCGACTGCTTTTGTTGTGTTATTCAAATTGTTTCTTTTCTTTTATTTTTTATTTCTTGGTTTTTAATTGCTTAATTTTATTGTTTGTTTAGTAGAATCACATACATGTTGCCTGCCTGTGTAATTGTATGATGCCACTATGTGGGTCCTGGTGACCTGTAATACAGGTTTTTTCTAAAACCTACTTCAGGCACCAGCTCTCACAATGTGAATTTATATAGTTCAAAACTGTAAAGTGCTACAAAAACATAGTGAGAGAAATAAATAAGCTTATTATTATTATTAATTTCATAATATAATCCCAACGAGCCTTCTCTACGGACATCTGAAACCCGAAGCTGCTAATTTCATACAAGCGAAATGTTAGACAGTAAACATTAAAAGCAACAGAGCATTGCGTGGCATTGCTCAGATGTTTTTGACAGGTAAGTGTTGATTTCAAGTGTGTAGTATATAACCACATATCGCCAGTAATGCTATTGTAACTCCAAAGTAATTGAGACCGAGCCAATTGCCATTAGTCAGAGACAAATCAGACTTGGGGCTGCGATTGAGAACTCCGTAATGGTAAATTCCAATAACACTTAGAACAACCAGGGAATTAGACCAAGAAATCCAAGCTCAGATTATAGTGCCATAAATATGTATTAGGTACGGTGGTCCAAGTATCTAAATTGGTGGCCGAAGCTTACCTTTTGACCATATTTTGTAATATCTAGATGATCAGTGCACTTCGCAACCATGATCGTTTGATGATTAAGCACTTTGCCGAAATAATGATGTGTCCATTGATTATATCTAATCATGTTTGCTATATTGAGAAAGAAGTAGGTAACTTTAAAGTTTTGATGTCAAAGGTTACTTGACAATACGGTATATACGAGGACGTTAAAGTAGATGCTATTAAAAATGTTCTATTATACCAGTCAGAGACTATCATTAATAATTTTGCAATCGACGAAATTTTGACACTAAAGTATACATATTTTGGTCTTTTAGGACACTAAATACTGAAAAGTGCTAATGTGATTTTAATAATTATTTAATCATTATAAAGCCATCTCGTAAAATGAAAATTAACAGTTTACATATTCTGATAATTTTATGATTCTGATTATATTTCGTTTCATTCATTATTTATATAAAAATAATAACAAACTACTTATCTGACGGTAACGAATAGGTAATACGGACTGGTGTCCGCAACTCCACGTCAATGCGCGTATTTTGCGTACGATAACGAATATATAAGATATTAGATCATTGTTTTGCTACTTTTTTAAACTTATCAAATAATTATGTCATGACGAACTTGTTTGATAGGTACAGACGCCAGCACATCAAGCTACTAGTATCTGTCAAATTTCTTTAATAGATTTTCAACAATATCGCTAAAGCAAACGGCTCAAAGTTGATTGGAAAAATTTGGCAGTTTCGGGTAGCTTGATGTGCTGGCGTCCGTACTATAGCAAAATAATAAATAGTAGGTTAATCCTATGATATTTTTTTTATTTTTATTTATTTAAACCACAAACAGAATCATCCATGGCGATGTTATAAGTTACAATGTCTAATATTTTCCAAATGAAAATAAAAAAAATCACCTCCCATGTAAGCAAAATTGCAACAACGATATAACGCTGCTGGAACCCCGCTCCCATGGCTTGAATCAATCATTGGAAAATCATTGAAAAAAGTCTGATATTATAATATCAGACCCTTTTCAATTATTAATTGTGCCTTTTGAATGAATCTCGACAGGTTTTGCCCAAATATATCCCCCGATACTGTACTAATGTTAATAATACGTACGGCTCGTGACATGGGGCAAACTTGAGTAGGTTTTTCCTAGCCGCTGTCGCTATGTCTCAATCTATACCAGAAGTCCAATTCTCGTAATAAAAAACGTTAAAAATCTAGTCGCAATCTCATCTCAGCGACAATCAATGTCAAAAATTTGACAAAAATTTATAAAAACATGAGGTATTCTTGACAGAAAGAGACTGAGATTAGAATGCGAACAATCTTAAAAATATGGTAATAGTCCCTCAGTTGTCAATCGATGTACACTCACGAGCAGAATATCAATACCTTCTGATAAATTTATATGTGATAAATTTTGGAAGGCATAATATACAAATGGCAGCACAACTATGTGACATCGAAGGAACACCAACTATCTGGCGAGACAAGGAACGCCAAAATATGTGTTAATGCAATATTAAAATTAACAAATTTCGTCTTAAATATCTGCATTGTAATCTCTGCAGCACATGTCGTGGTTGAAAAGACATCATCGAGTTTGGTTTGCTTAAATCCCACGTTAAATAAATTTCGTTATCCCAGAGTAAGTCGTCGTCTATATAACTTAAACGGTACCCATACTATCCAATATCCATACTAATATTATAGATGCGAAAGTATCTCTGTTTGTCAGTCTGTTACCTTTTCACGCATAAATCACGGCCGTGATGAAATTTGACAGAAAGGTAGCATGGGACTTCCAGAAGACCTAAGATACTTTTCATTCCGGAAATTTGTTTCTGAGCGCAGATTCAGTGCAGATGCGAGTAATGCTCGTTTAACTAACACTGGACGACAGGAATGTTACCTATATTGAATCCTTACCTAAATCCTAATCTGTGAATCTTACCCATAACACCATCAAAATTGAACAAACCGCGTAGTGTTGGTCCCTTGAGCAGCGGCACATTAGCACACACGCCGTGTCGTTGCCAAAACCGACGAGTCAAGGTTACCAATGCAAGTCTTCACTGTTGGGTGCGATTGCGAAAATATACTGTTAGTTATTACCGAAACCCGTGGAATAACTAATGTTTAATGTGTTGTTTGTTTATGCATCCGTAACTGTATCCGAAAAATTCGTTTCATATGTTGTATGCCATACCAGCAAAGCTGGTGTCCTTGGAGTTTCTTGCCCTTTCTTCTCTAAGAGTTCTACGTTTTGGAATGGACAACTAACTTCAACTTTCTGACTAACTGACCGACTCTGTGCCAATTCAAAAGTGCCTGTAAATGGTTTAATTGAAATAAATGTTTTGAGTTTGAGCTATACACAACCGTTCGAACATTATCAATCTTATCAGAAGAGTCCTCTGAAGACTTTTCACAAAATCAAAACCTGAAAATGTTGTCAGTTTAAAATCAAATGGATGGCAGCCATCTTTCCAACAGCAATTTGTTGCCTGAAAATTAGTCATTTTAGTCATTCGACAACCTGTCAAATAATTGTGAATGCTGCTGCTTTGCCTTTGAAATGCTTACGAAATTAAAAGTTAGTTTCTAAGAACGTCTGAATGCAAATCTGAACCTACTTAGCCAACAATATCACCAACTATTGATTTTTTAATTAATTAGACTAACACAATTAACTACACATAACTTCAAGTTGCTAATCTCACCATTACCATTGATTGAATTGAAAGTTCTTGTTGGCGACTGGCCATGGTGCACCTTTTTGTAGATAAATGTCATGTTTTTTAAATATTTTTTTTATGTTCGTTGCTTTTGTTACGTCTGAGCGGTCGTCAGGTTCCATTTTTATGAGCAATGTCTTAATATTTTAATAAAATTTATAATATTGCTAATACATAGTGTTTTTATTTCTATCATTTCATCTCTACAGTCCACTAACTAATCCAATCCGCTAGTTATCAGTACTAATATATCAAAGACTTTATCTAGAGACAAACTAATCAGTTTAATAGAAAACATTCAAGGTATACTTAACTTACATCGAATCCGATGTAAAGTTAAGTATACCTTGAATGTTTTCTTGTTTTCAAAATTGTGGCACATGTTTCTGTGTTCATACATGATTTTTCTTTCTTACAACAAACACCCTCAGAATTTCCCGATATATCCAAGTTATAGCTCATCTGCCTAATCATTTCCCAACTATATTGAGGACGGCTTCCAGTCAAACCGGATGCAGCTGAATACCAGTATTGGACATGAAGCGACTGACTTTCTGATTTCCACAACCCAGTTACTGGGTAACACGATACCCCTTGGTAAAACTGGTTGTCAGACTATCGGGCTTCTGATTGCACAGAGAGGAGTCTCGGTATGTAATGGATGATCACCCATCCACGGACTGACCTTGGCAAGCGTAGCTTAACGTTCGGCTGACCTGTGCGCTTGTTATAACTTAGCCAGGACCTAAACAAGTGAAGCCAAATTATACCTACAGTTTGTAAATAACACTTGACTTGATCGAGAATAGATCGAAGTCTATTAGTTCCGTTTGATCGACTCCGCTCGCTGGTAAAGTACCTACTTCCTACCCTCATATTGATTTGATCTGTCCATATACGAGTATGTTCAATGTTCATATCGAGAGTATATGATACATATTATTATGTGCTATCCTGACTCCTTACATTTTATAAAACGCAATTTGTATGACTGATAGATATTGCGCTTGTATGTCGAAAACTAGTTAAGGCTCCTACAAACAGGTGCGACACGACACGCGACACAAAGGCACCGCAAGTCGCGCAACGAGCGGTGCCTTTGTGTCGCGCGCGATTACATCGCGTGTCGCGCCTGTTTGAAGGTGCTTTAATTCGATGTACGAGATTTTTGATACTTTAATTTATGAATATGTTTCTTCGCTGCATCCAGTTAGACTGGAAGTCGACCCCAACATAGTTGTGAAAAGACTAGACAGATGATGATGAGATATGTTTTTGGTAAGGTACATACATGGTACATTTTTGTCTCTCTATATGGGAAAAAGTGATCAAGCAGTGATTGCCCTATCGATTTCCTCACATTCTGCTACTTACGCAGACGGTAAATAGAAACCACTTGCGTTATCTTTTTATAAAACAATCGTGTCCAATTTATGGCTCCGTGCATAATAATGTTTCACCACGGTAATAGTATAAGTAAGTACAGACGCCAGCACATCAAGCTACCACAATCTGTCAAATTTCTTTAATAGACTTTCAACTTTATCGCTAAAGTATAAGGTTCAAAGTTGACTGGGAAAATTTGACAGTTTCGGGTAGCTTGATGTGCTGGCGTCTGTACAGTGTACATGTCGGGATGTTATATGTATAGATAGAAAATCTGTACAATATTAAACTCTAGCCCGCCTGACCAAATTTTTATAACGTTCCCACTGCTGGGACACAGGCCTTCTCTCTTCGAGAGGGAGTGGCCTGTAATCTACCACGCGGGCCCAGTGCGGGTTGGTAGATGTCACATGTCTTCGAATTTTTGGTTTTATAAATTCCCTCACGATGTTTTCCTTCACCGTTTTGAAAGCAGTGGTGATGAAATTATTTACACAAAGTAAAGCGCCTACCGGGGTTCGAACCGTCAACTTACACAAGTCGGAGCCGTTACCACTGAGCCACCACTGCACCGGTGCTCGCTCGACAAACACAACACAATTATTAATTTCGCTTTTGCGCTATTATTAAAGGCTAATCGCGCGCGACACAAAGGCACCTCCGGTTGCGCAACGAGAGGTGCCTTTGTGTCGCGTGCGATTCGCGTTGCGCGTCGCGCCTGTTTGCAGAAGCCTTTAAGCCATACCTACCTAATCCAAAGCGGTTCCCAAAAACGGCATCTGAATGAATTTGGCCCTTAGTTACAATCTCTTGTTCTCACGGAGGGCCCCGTGGCTAAATAATAACAGCTGCACAGTTCGATCGCTTGCCGCGGTTGGTCTGTGGATGGGTGACCATCTTTACATACCGTGACCCCTCCGTGCCTCGGAAAGCACGCTAAGCCGTTGGTCCCGTCTGTCATTCGTGGATCTTTGACAGTAGTTACGGGTAGTCAAAAGCCCGAAAGTCTGACAACCAGTCTTACCAAGGGGTTTCGTATTACCCAGTAACTGGGTTGTAGAGGTCAGATAGGCCGTCGCTCCATGTAAAATACTGGTATTCAGCTGCATCCGGTTAGACTGGAAGCCGACCCCAACATGTTGGGAAAAAGCTAGACAGATGATGAGTTACAATCTCTTATTTCGTTATTTGGAAAACCTAAGCAAATTGCATAAGTTTTCCCACTTATATCAGCTTTAGTACCTCTCTTTTAACCTCTACACCTAAAAACCAAATTCACATGACAATTCACTGTATTACAAACAATGCCGCATTTGCATAAGAAACACGCGGGTTGTGAACTCCGACCCTTGAGGTGTAGGTCGATGCGTGTCACTCATTCCTCTCACAAGTCACAGTAGCCTTTCTATAAACACACATTTGGCAAGTTACATACATCATCAGTTACGAAACCTTCGTCTGCTCCGGGATCCGGGACTCTCAAAGTTCCTGGCGCCCATTTATTAATTAATAGCATTTTTAATAACTGGAAGGTTATATGTACAGACGCCAGCACATCAAGCTACCCGAAACTATCAAAATTTCCCAATCAACTTTGAACCTTATGCTTTAGTGATAAAGTTGAAAATCTATTAAATAAATTTGACAGATTGTAGTAGCTTGATGTGCTGGCGTCTGTACTTTATTTTTGAATTTTATAAAAGTTAATTTAAACTTCTAAACGGAACAGTACTGGGTTTATCTCCAACTCCCCACGACTATAGCTCTTTCTGCTGAAATTTTAGCTGACTGGCAATAATAAGATCTAACTATTGTCTAATACCTGATTTATTATTTTATTGCGGGTGCGGCTACCGAGTATGGTTATGTTGAGCAGATTTATTTTTATAAATATACAGTGTTTGAGATAGTTTGTTGTTTCCTTATATTTCGATACCTAACCACCTGGCATCTGGGCTTATGTTAGTTCGCCATAAGAGGGAACAAATAAAAAGTGTAACAGTCGTTTTAGTATTTTACATGGAGCGACTGCCTATCTGACCTCCACAACCCAGTTATTGGGTAATACTATACCCATTGGTAAGGCTGGTTATCAGACTTCCGGGTTTCTGACTACCCGTAACGATTGTCAAAGATCCACGAATAACAGCCGGGACCAACAGATTATCGTGCTCTCCGAGGCACGGAGGGGTCACGGTATGTAAAGATGGCAAGTTACATACATCATAATGAATATATTGAATATTTTTTGTATACCTGCTGCCATATCAGGCTTGGAAAATGTGTCAAGTCTGTAGAAAGCCTTTTATGAGCGAACTTCAACATTTATAGAACTTTTAACATCATAGGTACAGTTGACCGCACGTCGGTGGTAACACTTTGACCCTGTGCTCGTTTTATTTTAAATCAAATTAAATAAAAGTCAGAAGAACGAATAGGAAATATTGTATTGATTACGAAACAGACACAGTTTTATATGGGTTTCATAGTAAAATAGTGTGAAAACGGGGTTTAAACGCAAGTGAGTGGTCTAAAAAGGGCGGGGACTCGTCAAAGCCGTTACCAGACTTATTTTTTGACAGTTCAGGCTCGTCAGTTTAGTGGATATATAGTGTCTGGATGCATATTCTACTGTTATCGTTATCAATGTGAAAATCTCAACTTCCAAGGAAAAGATTTTCTCATTTTTGCGAACAATTTTCCAAAATGCATACAACAATAACATATGTAATTTAATTTTCTGTCCACATTATCTTACGTCACTAAAACGGTACAGCTACAAGAACCTTGAAGACGCACCGCTGATCACAGCTTGCAACACCATCACCTTTGCACGCAACGTCTGTGAAATGTTGCCATCATTTATTGAATCACTCATATTTTAACGGCTTTGCTATTCATTTTCGTGGTTTGTTTCGCGGATTAAGCAAAGATACTGTATGAATATATGTATGTCTTTTAATGAAATCTTAGCAATAAATACATTATAACAAACACATCTTATTGTATTTTGGAACATGTTAAATGCTGTATGTACAGACGCCATCACATCAAGCTACTACAATCTGTCAAATATTTTTGAAAGATTTTCAACTTCATCGCTAAACTATAAGGTTCAAAGTTGATTACGAAAATTTGACAGTTTCGGGTAGCTTGATGTGCTGGTGTCTGTACAAATATACTGTACAGCTGTCAAACGAAGAAAACTTTTTTGTGTTGCAAAAACCTGACCATTCGTGCCATAACCTACATGGAATTTGAAACTTTAAAAAGTTAAAAACACTACTAATTGTGGTGCAGTTTGTAGATTGCGAGGGAAAAATGTGTAATTTGTTCCACATTTTTCCCTCGCAATCTACAAACTGCATCAGCAAAAGCATACAAATGTGTGAATTAATTTGCATATTCATAAACAAGCATTGCTCTATGCGAGCTTAATATTTATGTTGTTAATTAGTTTAGTTACGAGGACGTTGAAATAAAATACATGGCTACAGTGCGGCCGAGGAGAAAAGGCGTTCTTGATACCTGTCAGTTGTATACAAACGAATACGTGTTTTGCGAATTTGAGCTTTATTAGCTAGTAGAATTGTTGCACTGACAGGTATCAGGAACGCATTCTCTCGACGGCCGGACTGTAGTACTTCCCATGGCAACACCAAGTTCATAACGTAATCTCCTACCTAAAATTTTTTGCCGATTCTGGAATCTTCCGTTAAGACTGGAATAGAATATAATATTTATTTATTTATTTTTTTAATTTTTTTTTATATGGTGTACATAATAAAGAGTATTCTATTCTATTTATTTACGTGGAATCTGCCTGATCATTGCTGTTCCATTCTGCTGTGTGTGTGTGTGTGTGTGTGTTGTTTGTGTATTGCTGTGTCATTGTGTAGATACTCATTGTTGCTAACTTATTTATTTTTGTCTTAATATTCCTTATTATACTCACGATGAATTGCGGTATTTTGGAGATACTTACCTCTTATTTATTAAGGGGAGTGACTGTCCTTTTGTTTTTCGTAAATCATCAATTTATACTAGACTGTTTGCACGGGTAAATAATACTTCTAAGAATTTATTGTAAGTAGGTCATCATTCGTCTGCCCTTATCCCAATTCTTCGGTGCAACATGTCTTACTTTTTCCACACTTCTCTATCATTCTTTATTATAAGTACACATAAAATTCTCCAAATGATGGTAAAAACCGAATCAAAATCCATCAAGTAGTTTAAAAGTAGGTTGGTCCTGGGCGAATGCACAAACAAACGACTTTGTAAGGTAAAATCGTTTGTGTTTTCGCTCATTGGAATTAAATATAGGAACTATCTAGTGCTATCCAGGGAAGGGAGAAGTATAAACAACTCTTACTATATTCACGGCCCCAATCTGTAATTATATTCCACGCGTAATCTTAAAGGCTCCTTCAAACAGGCGCGACACGCAATAAAATCGCGCGCGTCGCGCCTGTTTGCAGGAGCCTTAACACGAGCAAACCACGTCAATATCGTGTCATGTAGAAACCCATAATTTAACAGCAAGGAATGGAAATGTTATATTCTGATGCTCCAAGACATTGTCAAATTATTTGTATTGTGTATGTACGAAAAACAATAAAATTGTTTCTTACCTTCTTCAATTGTTCTATTGAATTTTACCCAAACACAATCTATCAAACGTGGTATTTTGACAGTTCAAACCATACCAAACGTCGTGTTCATTTCGCGCGGTTTCGTTCAGCGTGTCATAGAGAATACGTTATTAGCAGATGTGATCAGCTAAGGAATTGAAGTGGTTTCGAAATAAGGAATCGTTAATTGGTCATGAGCGAATTAGGGCCCTGGATACAGAAGCCACAAAGTTTAAGGCTCCTACAAACAGGCGCGACACGCGATATAATCGCGCGCGACACATAGGCACCGCTCGTTGCGCGACTTGCGGTGCCTATGTGTCGCGCGCGATTTTATCGAGTGTCGCGCCTGTTTGTAGGAGCCTTTATCCAGAATACCTTCGTTTTTGACTCGCCGGTTGGAAACGTAGTTACCCACTCTAACTGGTAGCATTCTTTAACGATTCTAGAATGCAATTATTATTTTCTTTATTTGGATTCAGATTCTAAGTGTTACGTCTTATAGAGTAACAAATAATAACTGTAATCTACACGCTTGATGCGGACTTATGAAACATTAATAAAATACAGCACATTTCGCAAAAGTTACGAAGCATTACTCTGTTCCAATAGCCAACAGATCAATACATACATAGATTGCGGTCTTACTTTTATTTTAACGTACAGACCCCAGCACATCAAGCTACTACAATCAGTCAAATTTCTTTAATAGATTTTTAACTTTATTGCTGAAGCATAAGGTTCAAAGTTGATTGGGAAATTTGACAGTTTCGGGTAGCTTGATGTGCCGGCGTTTGTACAACTCAAAAGTTGATCTGAATGAGACTATTTGCACCTTCATTATATAAGAGTGCGAGACTTCTTTTGTAAAGCATTATCATTATTGAGAACATTAAAGTTATATTATGATATTAGTGAAAAGAAAAGTCACCCACAGACAGTACGCAATGAGCACGTGAGAGGATCTTTCGGAGTGTCTCCAATAACCGGACAAACTAAAAGAAATCAGGCTTGGATGGAACAGCCACGTAATGAGAAGAGACGATAGTTTCTCAGTAAAAACTGTCTTGAATATCCCAACGAAACGCCTGGGAAGAAGAAGACCCCCGCTACATAGTGGTCCAGTAATGAGAGGAACATGAAAGCGTAGAACCTAACTCCTATGAAAACCCAGGACAGATCGTCCTGGCGCCAGTGTATAGACGCCAGCATATCAAGCTACTACAATCTGTCATATTTCTTTAATAGATTTTCAACTTTATTGCTAAAACATAAGGTTCAAAGTTGGAAAATTTGACAGTTTCGGGTAGCTTGATGTGCTGGCGTCTGTACAAGAAGACCCGACGCCAGATAGAACTGGAATGGAAGATTAAGGAGTATATGTAACCCACAGAATAGAAAAACAAAAACTATAGGACTACTTCGACGGCTCGATTGTCTGTCACAAACAAATTCGCAACAGAAAATAAAAATAACAAAGTATTCATGTATGCATGACCTACCATAATCCGGAAATTACTTAACTAAATACCACAATAAATATCAGAAATTAGAAACCAAGACAATTAAAAACTAATTAGGTAATAACTAATAATCTAACCGCTAATACACAGCTTACAATGTTAGGATTAAATTGCCGTGATGTAATTATAGGACACCGAATCGAACTGTAATTACATTTTGAGAGAAAAAGCAGAAGGGCAAGTCCAAAAGTTCCTCCATTCAGGACGAGCCTAGTAAGCCATTTTTCTCTCTATCAGCAAGTTGTCTACAAGCATCCATTTACCGGATTAGTCACTGGATAAAAAAAGATGGCCAGACTTATTGGGCGAAATATTTGGCTAAATTTATAATGCTAGGTTAAGCTCTCAAGAACGATACATGTTCTGAGTTTTGTTCGTTGAGAGCTTCTAGATTCCGAAATACAGGCCCGACTACCTCATAGGGTGTCCTCAAAGACGACTGAGGAAAGGCAATAAACGCATACATACTCGTACTGCTATGACTGATCCGTTTTCAAAGTTGATCATTAGCTATCTGATTGTACGCGCTTTATTCCGGCTCTTTAAACTTGCATCGTATGTTTTCCTCATAAAAAGTCCATGTTGTAACATTCATATCGAAGGCAGCGTCCTCTGTGCGAGCGCCGACAGCGCCTGACGCAGGCGCCCGGCATCACGTACGTCGTACACCAGCACTCGATAGGTTTGCAAATTTCACTCTTACGACTTACGACACACTCGTCTCTATTTCTGGAGTTATATATTATGTCTGGTAACTTCTTGCGTTATGAGGAATGGAATTCGTGATTTGATGAAAATTTCGTAGATCACAACAACATTTTGTACAAGAATTTAGCACGCAAAAACGAATAGTAAGGTTTGTTCAAATTACGACTTGCTATAATTGAGTGTTTATCGGCCGTGACAAAATGCAAACGTCCGTCGTCTACAATAAATTCGTCGTCTACAGTAACCTGGGTTATGACAAAATCATTTTATCTGTCACCAGCTGTACCCCGTGGTTTCACCCGCATAAGTCTCAATTCCGTTGGACTATCGGGATAAAAAGTACCTATTCCATGCCATAACCCAAGTCATGGTCTACCCATGCGTCAAATTTCATCCAAATGCTAAAACGGCTGAACAGCCGCTGTTTTAGCGTGACAGCGTAACAAACAAACATAGAAAAATCCAATCTTTTCTCTTTATTTATAGTTTAGAGAAGATACATGAAATACAGCACCACGTGCTATTTTTAGTTCACTACAAATTCCCAACAATTTTAGCTGCCTACGCTAACAGCCTACTTTCAATTTGTCTGCCTTGAAACAGAAATCCTGTTCTAGACTAATTACTATCATAGTATGGTATTAGTTGCTATGGTCGCGTGGTACGGAGCCATTTGAGACATGATAACTCTTGCCCTCCACTTTTCCCGCTGAAAGTTGTTAATTTGAAATTGGTTTATTCTGCGGTACTGTTTACTGCATATCTACTACATGCCCAAAGAGCTGTATAGCACCAAAAAAACATTACGTGGAACCCTGAGGCAGCCAGAAAGCGTTGCGGCAGGCGAACCGTAGAAGATGGCGGGACTAGTCCCGCAAAAGTAATAGTAGTAGTAGTAGTAGTCCCGTCTAGTAATTTGTTTTATCCAGCTAGCTGGACAAAACAAATTATTAGTGGTCCGCATTAACACTGCATCGCAAGCACTGCGAGCGCAGCTAGTGGTGGCCCAGTGGTAATAACCCCATTGTAGGTCGTGGGTTGGAACCCAGGCAGGTGCTTTATTTTGTGGAAATATGTAATTTCATCACCACTGCTCTAAAACGGTGAAGGAAAACAGTGAGTGAGGAAACCGGCATATCCTAGAACTATTAATTGGAAGACATGTGACATGAGACATCTACCAACCCGCACTGGGCCCAATGTAGATTACAGCCCACTCCCTCTCAAAGAAAGGAGGCATGTGTCCCAGCAGTGGGAAAATTATAGGCCGATTAAGCCTATACGCAAGCACTGGAAGTCATGGGGAGAGGCCTTTGTCCACCAGTGGGATGATACAGGCAACAGTAACTGTAACTGTGAACTAAATTACTGTTACAGCATAGTGCATTCCATTGAGTTTGTAACAGTTTGCTCTGAACAATTCGGCTGGCTGTTGTAAAATTCTGTGATAATTCTTTTGTAGAGTTTTTATGACTGCTCTTAGCTTTAGTGAGATGTGCTGCAGCATCGCCATTGCTCTTCCATCTACCATCTTTCAACTAACATGAAGTATTTGTTTTACCATCCTATATTTCCTGTGAATTACTTTAGTCATTTGCAGCATGTTATCTCATTTCTGCTTGAATTTTTTTTAGCAACAGAAAACTGTACTTTTTATGTTCATGCGAAAGAAAGTTTGATACAAGATACAATAGAAAATATCTTAGGTATAGTTTTAATTCCCAAAGGACTATACAATGTATAATGTGTAAGTGATTCAATGTCTCTGTGCTTTGTTTTTTTTTTATACTATCTCTTAGTGTTGCCACATTGGAGACTGGATTCCTCATTACCATAGACATATTTCTAATAAACGTCCAGTGAGCCCAAGAACTCAAGGTCACCTCAAGGTTCCTATCGCTTGTCGAATCAATTTATGACACCACATGAGAAGTAGTGTCGTCATTTCTATTAGGTTGCTCAACTATCTATTAAAATGTCACGAGAAGGTAATGCGTGCGATGTGGTTAAGCCAACAACGTAGACAGGTAGCATAGAAATATTTCCTTAACGTATGCATAAGTAGCCTATAACGTATCCACTGCTGGGACACAGCCTTTGCAAAACTATGCTTTGTGATGCATTTTTCGACTAATTCTCTTGACACACCATTCAGTTACTCCAACTTCATTCCATCCAGTTAATTCAGTGGTTATAACCTTTCACTTTCTTCTCTCTAAACTTTAAAACAAGATCATGCATCCACTTCCTTCATCACTTCTCTTAAACTTTTAAAAGCAATGATATTCTCAGTGTATCCTGGCTTTGAAATCCAAAGGCACCCACTATAGACAAGCTCATCACACCATAATCTACCTAAATCAGAATTAGCCTACTAACATTGACCGTAAGTTAGCAACCAGTGGTTGTGCAACCGCTCGGCGCAGGCGCAGTGTGAGCTGCGCGCGCGCAGTCCGTCAGTGAATGGGGAACCACATGGTGTCGCGAACAGTGAACCTCTCGTAATAGTGTTGTGCTTGTTTTTTCAGGTATTCTTGCATTATTATTCTCAACTCGTTGCGATTTCTAGAGCAAATTCTTACGGTTCGTTTGTGTTCATATAATTATTTTAAAAAGCTATGGAAGTGATTTGTGTGACCATTTTGAGGAATTCAGGTTTGCGTGTGAAGCTATGTTTTAGAAGACATTAGAAATAATTTGAATGCTAATGAAACTAATTATGTAGATTTGTACTTTCGAATAATTACATACTTACCTATTCATGGTCATTCATGGTGTTTGTTTGTGGAACATTATGAAATTCTTTTACTCTATTATAACTTACGAAAGGCTCATTGAACTTTTGTGCCGAAAGAAGTAGAATTTGCTAGCTGACATACAACTACAGGTTTATTGATACGGATATGTGACAAATAGGTCGAATTTAAAGAACTACGCACAATGTATAGGTATGTATATGTGTGTGTATGTTGTGTATGTGTGTATGAGTATGTATATATATTTTGATAGTTCACGTTGCTATTCTTCCATGGAGTATACCCTTTCTACCCGCTGATGTACCCTACACTATTCGTATTGGGTATGGTAGGGTACAATCAGCTGGGTGTACGGCGGGAGTTCGCTCTTGTTGAGTACATAATTAAACTTCTCCGCGGAATACAAAATAATCCGGGAGTACTACAGCGGTTTAGTATTTGTGTACCAGACACTGACGAAAACACCTTTAACCCGAGCAATACACACTATCAACAAAATTCACATACAAATTGACGTATTTACATGTACTAGGAGTGAATTCGCAAGGGTACTATTATTTATACTATGCTACACATAAGTTGTGATAGGTTAGGCAAAATTTGTTTTTGTATTGTATATAAATGTGTAGTATTAAGTATTAAATGTTATTAAGTTATATAGGTAATAGTTGTTCTGTGTTATTATTATGTATGAGATTTATAAAATTTAGTATAGGTAGTATGTTATAGAACTTCCTTATTAGGTTAATTTAATATTGTAAGTATATAAATACCACACCATCGCATTAGCTTAATCCTTTTATGATAGTTGTCAAGGTAATTATAAATAAATAAATGTAAGTTCCGATAGGCAGATGAAGCTTTTGATGAAGCTTTTGCCCTAAGCTAAGCTTTTGCCCATTATAAAAAGACTAGCTTCTGCCCACGGATTCGTCCGCGTGGATGTCAGATATTATGCTACTGGACAAAAAGCTGCCTATGTCCCCAGGGTGCTATCTATATCCTTGTTAAATTTTATCGAAATCTCTTCAGTGGTTTAGGCGTGAAAGGGTAACATACAGGCAGAGTAACTTTCGAATTCATAATAATTATGCCATAGATTTATTTTTAAATATCTCTAGGTAGCCATTTACATTCAATATTGACCATCAAACAGTGCATCTTGATCGTTCCTTTTGCTTTTACTAATCTATTCGCTTAACCTTGTACCTTTGCTTAGAAGACACGACGAACATTCGCAACTTATTTTTATGACTCGTGAGAAACAATAAGTATCGTGTAGTACGTATGTCCCACTAACCGTTAGTTATAAGATTAATCATTAGCTCATCACGCACAGCTTACATAGGGCGAGCTTATGATTTGAGTCATGGTTACACCCATGTATCTGTACCTAATTAAATATTGACATTGATGACTCCCTAATCATTGTCTTTTGTAGTAATAATTTCGTGGGAACATTTTCTTAATCTACCACGCGGGCCCACTGCGAGTTGGTCACATATCTTCAAATTTTTGTTTCTAGGACATGCCGGTTTCCTCACAATGTTTTCTGTCACTGTTTTGACAGCAGAGGTCATATTTGTTTTTGCTTAATTTTTCCTCGGGCATTTAAGATACAGCCGGACTAAAGCTTTAGCAGAATCTTAGAATCTGTCTCGCAAATAAATCCTTCGGAATTGGGGTCAAGATCCTTAATCACTCTCTAACTTAAAATATAAGTTAGATCGTTACTAACCCTGACTCACGTTTTTAAGACGATTAATCTTAGCTTACATAAACGGCACTATCTCACACTAAACTTAATGCACTTCTTGAAGATGATGTTTCCTCTTCTCTTTCATTTAATAAACGGACTGTAGTATAGCTTCTTTAAAATCTTGGTTTTGTTATTCAACTCATAACATTTTATTGGCAACCTCAAGAACGAACTCATAACATTTTATTGGCAACCCCAAGAAGGAAGAAGCTAGCTCAAGAACGCCTCGCATTCATGAGGTAGCTGTAAGGATCGTTGTCAGAGAGGCAAACCAAGGGTTCCAAAATAGATTTTTACCCTTCGAGATGTAAAATGTTCTTGCAACGGTTTTGTTATCCGGAAACTAAAAATTTATTTTCGATCACAAATTGAGTGTCGAACAGTGATTTACTTTCTAGTAAATAACAATAATGTTTGGAAGCGTATCTCTCCGATAGAATCTTTAAACTTTAAACCAGTATATAGATTTTCCCATCGTGCTTTGTAATCATACAGAGGTAAATCTCATATCGTCCTAGCTCCCAATGTCGGTACGGATTTTATTCTTCTTAGTTCATTATGGCACGATATTTGTAAGAATAGCACATAGCCGTGAAAAAGATATTCTAGCCAGTCGGCAAGGTGGTAGCGAGGGTAGACTTTGCTCCTTGTCTGTACCGGGAACCACATAACCTAAGGTCGTCTTGAGGTACCTGCCGACAACTTGTCACTCGAAGTATCATTATACAAAAACAATCATATACATTTATATGCTAATGTAGTTACTAAATCTGCCAAGAAGGTGGTATCAAAGTAGTCCTTGCTCCCTGTCTGTACCGGGAACCACATAACCTAAGGTCGTCTTGACATACCTTCCGACAACTTGTCACTCAAAGTATCATTATACAAAAACAATCATATACATTTATATGCTAATGTAGTTACTAAATCTGCCTTGAAGGTGGTATCAAAGTAGTCCTTGCTCCTTGCCTCTACCGGGAACCACATAACCTAAGGTCGTCTTGAGGTGCGTTCCGCCGCCGCCGCCGCGCCGGCTTATCGCTAGATACATGATTGTGGTAATGGTAAGTTACTGCATGTTACTGGGTCAAGCGTTTACCTAATACGCCCTTGATAACGAAATGTATTTTGACACGTAATTAGAATACACATAAGTCATTCACTATTTTTTATACGCATTATAAAATTAAAATTTAATTATTATTTTATGAATATTTTTATATACTAATATGTAAGTGACCTACATATAAAGGAGCATTTACTCGCACATGTAATTTAGGATATACAGCAGCGGATGAGCATTTGCATATTAAAATAATGTATCGTTTCATTTCGTAATAAGCCTTTCTCAGTATTTGTTAAAAAACACAAAGAAATTAGGATATTTAAATAATTACACATGAGGGCCCACCTCATGTGTAATTATTTAAATATCCTAATTTCTTTCTGTGCATAATTGACAAATTACTAAATTAATTACTTTCTAAGTACTTTTGCAAGAATACACTTGCGTGCAAAAAAATTGGACCACCGCTCTTCGATTTGAAACAATATATTTCAAAGTTTTAGTAACACTAACCAAAATATATAATAGATTACGTTAGTGAAAGAATGATCAAAACTGATTAATTCGTTTTTGACAGCATTCTAAAATGCAAGGTACTTGCTTGCCTCATGCAGATAAGGTAAGCAAGTACCTAGCAGTTTCGTATGTTACTATTATTTTGACTTCTTACGAAGATTATTTCTTTGACTGCCATTATAAATTTAATAATTATTTCTTAGGATCAGGTCTTTGAGATTAGGATATACAGGATGAAATGCCGTTCTGATCATTCTTAGGTCGTGGCGGATTGCCGTCCCATTGGACTATAAGAGTGATAATATCTCCCGCGTCGATGGCTAGTCTCCGCTGCGAGGACTATAATCTTCAAAAATAACAACTGCGGCCATAGAGCTTTAAATTACAATTATTGTAAAATTTGTTAAAATTGCCTCAATAATAAACACCAGAGGTTTTATCTATACATCTACCTATATGACTCTAAATAAATAAATAAAGCTAAATTCATATGATTTTAAAATTTGTGTCTGTCTGTTTGTTCCGGCTAATCTCCGGAACGGTTGGGCCGATTTTAATGTTTGGAATAGGGATACTATGAACCATGTGGAAGAACATAGGCTTTACTTTTACTTTTACGGAAAATTTACGTACAACTTTATCCGAAACTTAAAAGTTCATATTTAATGTGAAATCGGTTGCCGAACTCATTCTGTAAAAAGTAAATAATAAAAAAGTAACCGAACCTAAAGCTATACACATTGGTGACGTAAGTAGTGCAGCACAAGAGAAAGAAATTTGGCGATATACCTACTAGCCTAAGTCTTATAATCAAGCCACGTTTACCTATAGAATAGACCTAAAATCCTAACCTTTTGTGACCTTTCGCTTTATTTCTATAGTTATCCCTATAATATACAGTATGTTAACTAACAGAGGGCGTTCCCGTTAACCCGCAATAGTATAGCATCCATACATGCTAAAAAAAATATTACCATTCGAAAATAAAATGTTTTTATTTTTTTTATATTAAAATATTCACTAAAAATCGTAAATTGATACTCTATTTATTTAATTAATTCTAATTTATTTAATTAAATAAATTCCGACATTGCTGTCCTTCAAGTACGCGTGTACAGAGTGTTTCTTTAACGTATCAATTTACGATTTTTAGTGAATATTTTAATATAAAAAAAATAAAAACATTTTATTTTCGAATGGTAATATTTTTTTTAGCATGTATGGATGCTATACTATTGCGGGTTAACGGGAACGCCCTCTGTTAGTTAACATACTGTAGATATATATGTTTTTATATGTTGTTGTTTTTGTTTTTCTCGCAGAACGAGCTTTCATATACTCTCAAAACTAAAGCAAAAGAGTTCCCTCCTAATATACCGGATTTATTCAAAGTTGGTAAAAAAATACATTTCACACACCAGTGGTTGGCCCAAAGCATCTATCTCAAGACTTATAATATATAGTATTTGGATGTTGGTTGTAATGTGAATGCACATTATGTTGCAACGAACGCGATATTTCGGATATGATAATTGATAAGCACTACATTTTACTTCCTTTACGTATTACATAATACATTTAAGTGTTCCTAAAATAAGTATTACACATTTAGTTTAAACGATCATTGATGCGGTTTATACATGTACAATGCAATTAGTCATTATTTCGTTAATATTTTTTGATAATGTCTTCCTATGTTTTAATTGAATTGTGCAATAAATATTATTCTATTACACTATTGCATGTAGGATCCTCATCAGCTATAGAATTAGGGAAACCATTGAGTTAATCGCCTACGCAATCACTGAACTAAGAAAGCAAGTTATCATCAGAAAATGACTAACTGTGATATAATGAACAAAAATGAATGTCAGCAGAGTAACACACTTTAATTAATGTTAAAATAATGAAATAGGTACTTCGAAATGTATAGATGGTCAAAGGTCATAACTATAGATGCTCCTCGGAAATCAGAAGAACTGTTCGGGCACTTGTAAGTAAAAATAACAAAACTAGAATAGTATAAAATAGTAGTAGTATAGAATAGTAGAAATAATAATTGTAACAGCTGATGTCAGGGTCTGCATAATTTAACCTGTCCTGCCTGTCCGAAACCAGTTGTTATGTTATTTTTAACAACATATCTCTTATTGTAAGACATAAAGAAATAGAAATAGTTCTAGAAAATAAAGCAACTTATGCTTTTCAAAATCATTATCATTGCAGTCGTATTGTCACAATAGTTTACATAACGCGACCTAAATACCAGACAGATGTCTGTCCGAGTGTCCGCTGGCACGTCCGCAGCGACACTGAGACTGGTTAAGAAAGCCGATGCAACCACGCATGCGCGGAGCACCGGGCAGTGAAAGTATTGCGCGGGAGTCGACGAATTGCTTTATCTCGAGAAGACGAGATCATGAGTTATAATTTTATTATAATTTAGATTGGAACTCGACGGGGTACTTAGCAAGGTATCGCTGTTTTTGAGATGAAACAAATGTTTGAGTATTTTCTCAACCCTACCAGCAGCGGTCGTTGAACACAACAAATCATCAAATCATACATTGTGTCAAACACTTAAATGGTTTACTTTACCGACAAAAATGTTCCCATACGTCATTCGGAAAGTGTGACATTACATAAGTGTTTCACGTTTTCGAAAAAATTCTGTTAAACACTCGTACAGACAATATGAGAAATAGAACTAGCGCTCCTTAGTCCGAAAGACTGACAACCAGTCTTACCAAGGGGTTTCGTTTAGCCAATAACTGAGTTGTGGAGGTCAGATCTGCCCCCGATAGGAAAAAAGACGCATCTAACAGTTTTTCCAGATTTGAGTTATGTATATTGCCGAAATCAGAAAAAAAACGCGCATCTGCCTGTATTTTTTATATTTCTCTAACCTCCTCCAGTGCGGTTTTAGCACAACAAAATAGGGCGCTTCTGTTCATTTTTTACACCCGATTGAAGATGAAAAGACGAATTTATGTGAAACTTAATTAAAAAGTCGCATTTATGTAGATAATGTCATTATACTTTATAGTTTTTTTTTAGTTCAGTAATATAAAAGGCGCATATTTGTCCCTATTTCTAAAAGGAAGTTAATAAGACGCAAATAGGTATTTGCGACTAACGCGCTAAAAAAAAAACTGTTTTTACATTAAGAAAAAAGACCACATCTGACCACTTGCGCCCTATTTACTTCGTAAAATTGTTTTAGCATAGGCGCATTTGCCATAATCGTCTTAATTACTTTACGTTGAATAAAAAATTGTGTTTTATTTACAAATAATAAATTAGGCTATGACTTATATGATAACCACGAACCTACTGTACTATTTCTGATATACTACCTTAGATAAAAGGATTATTAAATATTTTATAAACATTTTACCTAAGCCAAGGGCTATCTACATACTTTCTAATTCTTAAGAAAAAAGGCGGAAATACCTATATGCGCCCATTTATGTTAAAATCATTTATTAGATAGATAAACTAAATACTTAGAAAAAAAGTACAGCCAAAAGCGTTTGAAATTTAAAGGACGCATCTAGCCGTTTACGTCTATTCAATTAAGTATGTAATATTTTCCTTAATTTTTTATGCTAAGATGAAACTGTTTTTTCATTATTTTTATTATAATAATTTAATAAATTCATATTATTATTAAACCAGGTTAAAGCCTATTATTAGAGGGTATTATTTTCAACTTTAAGTATGTAAAATATTAATTTACTCGAAGACAGCATACGATTTCCCGTTTTATTCATTAAAACATTTATTTCTCCGTTTTTACTTTTTGTTAGATACGTCTTTTTAACTATCGGGGGCAGAGATAGGCAGTCGCTCCATGTAAAATACGGGTATTCAGCTGCATCCGGTTCGACTGGAAGCCGACCTAAACATAGTTGGGTCTTTACCCAACTATGTTTAGGTCGGCTTCCAGTCGCCAGCCTTGCCTTTGCAAGGCAGATGTTGATGAACTAGCGCTCTTTAAGAAAACGCTGTTCATTTATCTAACCTTATCAATAAATCTGCTTAGCCCCACGTTACTCTTAGACATAATTATGCCTGTCCTAAGTTGCACCATTACTCCAAGTTATTCTATTTCCACCAGGCTCAGCGCATACAAGCATAATTTAATCTTAAATAATTATCTGGACGGATTATATGGATGTCAAACACGCTCAAAGCATATGTATCTCGTAAATCAAGTTATGCAGGTTCCAAGACCCAGGCACGAGACGCCGGACTAAGTAGAAATACGAACTACGTAGTGCAATTGACATAGTCGAAATTCCTAGCGTTGGCATTCTATAAGACTTCAAAGAGCGACGCAACGCTTGCAGCTGCCTAGAATAATAAAGGTACATAGGAGTGAAGTACTAACCCTCCAGGAACACTTCTCATAATAAGTACCTATTCACTAAGTGTGCCGTGGAACCGCGATGGGCCCAGTCAATATGATCGATGTGGCAATTATTCAGCAAGGTGCTATACTCGACCCGGTTCTCACAGTTTGCGGATCGACGATAAAAGTCATAACAATGCAAAATTAATTAAATATTTCTTGATTTTTCTAACGTAAATTTTATTTCCTGCATTCGTTTATAAAAACTACATTCCTAATATATTTGTTGGGAAAATTGCTGCCGCAGCTTTTTGCTGATTTCGAAGGAAATGTTCCGGTTCATTTTCTAATGACAAAAAGTTTACTTGATATATTCGTTCTTGCCTTAAAGGATTAATTAGGTTGAACTAACACAAGCTATCGCCTGTTTTGATAGTGCCATGCCTTACTAAATATCAACTCGCTCATTGATTTAGAGACGAGATCGCAAAAAGTTAAAAGTCTTAGATAAATAGTCACAGTGTTAACAAAACAATAAATAAGTTAGTAACAGATTCATACGAAAACAATTAACACGCCAAATTGAAAACGTTAACGCAAAAACATGTGTAAAGAAGACTCGACACGCGTAAGGCGACGCATTGCGTTGCATTGCATAATATGTATATTAGCTCTTACGTAAACTTCTTCGAACACTGTTATCCGTCCACTATAATATCCGCACACACAATGGCCCAACATGTCACTGTCCCTCCATCTAAAGGTTGTCTAGCAAGTGTACTTTGATTTTTTAGGACTATGTTTAAAGAAACCTGGCCCGTGGCTAAATAATAAGAATAACAGCCGCACAAGTCGATCGATCAGGTTAAGCTACGCTTGCCGCCGTTGGTCTGTGGATGGGTGACCATATTTACATACCGTGACCCCTCCGTGCCTCGGAAAGCACGTTAAGCCGTTGGTCCCGGCTGTCATTCGTCGATCTTTGACAGTCGTTACGGGTAGTCAGAAGCCCGAATGTCTGACAACCAGTCTTACCAAGGGGTATCGTATTACCCAGTAACTGGGTTGTGGAGGTCAGATAGGCAGTCGCTCCATGTAAAATACTGGTATTCAGCTGCATCCGGTTAGAATAGAATAGAATAGAATAGAATAGAATACTCTTTATTATGTACACCAAATAAATTACAGACATAAATATAGAAACTGTACAAAGGGTGACACAATGGGCGGTCTTATCGCTAAGAGCGATCTTTTAAAGACAACCTTAGGATGGATTTAAAAAGGGGAAGGACAGACAAATACTGTAGGTAGTCCGCGGTGTAGCATTTACATAATACAATAAATACATACATATAGCATATTATACTAAACTAAATAAATATATACACATACATATAAATATATCCATATAATAGTAAACATGAAACAGTAGCAGAGAAAATATAATGATGATGTTTAAGGAGAGAGAAAGTGCTCTTGAGACTGGAAGCCGACCCCAACATAGTCGGAAAAAAGGCAAGGCAGATAATGATGATGTTTAAAGAAACATCTTCAAGGAAAAACGTGTCTTGTAAGGCCCTATGACCTCCATTGAAGAAACTGGCTGCATACTCGAGTGTCGTTTTGCAATGGTGGGAATTTTGGGCGGTCATGTTGAATCGTTAAACAGGATATGTGTAAAATACTTAGAAAACACTCGTGAAATGCTACTAAGATAATTATTTTATCTGAAACTGACTTGAAATAAATGTTAGATACCTGTGCTCTGCGTGGCATACCTCGTTTGTTAGAACACAACAGTTCCATAGAAATCTTAAATAAAACAATAAGACGTCTAGACTTTAAGAAGATAATATTAATTGCTTCTTAAAATAATACCAATTATAAAAATCTAGAGCAAGATAAGCCTCCTTTTCCACCAAATTTGGAGCTTGCTCCAAATTTAACGCCAAAATTGATATTAACGAGTGCAAACTTTTTACTTCCGAGAACTGAGCAAAAAAAAGCGATCCAGTTTCGAAAGTTCCGTACAGTGCACCCTGCCCTTTTTTCACGTAACAGGCTTTCATTAAGTCTTATGTAATAAATTACATAAATATTCTCATAATTCTTGACTTTGAGATACTTATTGAACGTAATAAAACTATTATCTACTTATTTATTGAGTAACGTTCTTGACTTAATTGCTTTCAGAAAATGAATAATGCTAATGCGTTTACTTCGTCCGGCAATAAAGACCGACATGTTGTAGAGTCGTAAACCTTGTGCATCATTAAAGTGATGTTACCGTTAGGATGTTTGAGTGCTTCCGCTCTAAGCCATAATGCATGTGAAGCAATCATATGTTAGGTTTAATGAATGTCATCCATCAGCTAATCTTGTACTCTTCAGAGATTAGCATTTGTACTGCGCTAGTATATAGTATATAAGTGTATAAGGTTAAGAAAATATTTCTTTTGAGAGCAGTGGTGGCCCAGTGGTAACGGCCGCGACTTACTTGTAGGTCGTGGGTTCGAACGCAAGTAGGCACTTTACTTTGCATAAATTATTTCATCACCACTGCTCTCAAAACGGTGAAGGAAAACATCGTGAGGAAACAGCTATGTTCTAGAACCAAAAAAAAAATCGAAGACATCCGACATCCTGGTCTCCCCGCATTGGGCCCGCGTGATGGTTTATGGCCATGTCCCAGCAGTGGGAACATTATAGGCTGATTACGTTTCGTTAACCTGCGATTTCAACAACGATATAAACACAGAATTTTGCAGCTATCCATCATTTACATGATGTCTTCATTTTATGTCTAAAGTATATTTCTGTCAATTTCCAGATGCCGATGAAGCAACACTGAGCAACAATGGGAGTGGTATCCGTGGTTTCTGCGGCCACCAAGGCGGCTCTCGCAATCGGTGGCCTCAGTAAACTCACCTTCATCCCAGTAATGCTGGCAACGATGGCGTACTTCAACTATGAGATCCTTGATCCTGAACAGAGGCCTTTCAACCAGAAATATCTTCGAGAGAAATATGACTTCGTCATAGTTGGAGGAGGTTCGGCTGGATCTGTCCTGGCTAATAGACTGTCGGAGGTCGAAGGATGGAATATCCTGCTACTTGAAGCAGGAGGGCACGAGACAGATATCAGTGATGTTCCTTTATTGTCTTTGTATTTACATAAGAGTAAACTGGACTGGAAGTACCGGTAAGTGAACGGCAGTTATATTTAATGTCGGTTTTCGAGTTAACATAATATGTGTAGTGCAAGTTGTTGGCCGGAACTTTTAAAAGTTAATGACTGATTTAAAGTTATTACGGCTTTATCATGTGAACGATTTTATAACCGGTCCCTAAGAAATGGATACATTTAAAAAAATTATCTTACTATAATTTAAAATATTGCTGTACACAAATTCTAACTTTATTCTCTGTAATATTTTCCAGTACACAACCTCAAGACAGTGCCTGCCAAGCTATGATCGACAAACGCTGTGCGTGGACCAAAGGCAAGGTGTTAGGAGGTTCTTCAGTCCTGAACACAATGCTCTACATCAGAGGCAACAAACGAGACTTTGACCAATGGGAGTCCTTCGGTAACCCAGGCTGGGGCTACGACGATGTCCTGCCTTACTTCAAGAAGTCTCAAGACCAGCGGAACCCCTACTTAGCTAAGGATACACGACATCATTCGACAGGTATGCACAAAGTGATTACATTCTGGGGTAAGAACTAGACGTTGATAAAATGCTGATGAATCTATTTTCGAATTCCAGGGGGATACCTGACTGTACAAGATTCACCGTTCAACACACCAATAGGAGCAGCCTTAATACAAGCAGGAGAAGAAATGGGATACGACTTTATTGACGTCAACGGAGCCCAACAAACCGGCTACGCGTGGTACCAATTCACCATACGTAGGGGTACTAGATGTTCCACAGCGAAAGCTTTCCTGAGGCCAGTGAGGTTACGTCAAAACCTTCACACTGCCCTTTTCTCACACGTCACTAAGATACTTATTGATAAGGACACCAAGAGGGCTTACGGAATTGAATTCCTTCGATATGGAGAAAAGCAGGTTGTCTATGCTACACGAGAAGTAATACTATCAGCTGGTTCAATTGGTTCACCGCAACTACTCATGTTGTCTGGCGTTGGACCCGCAAGCCATTTGCAAGAAATTGGAATAGATGTGATCCGAGATTCTCCTGGAGTTGGGAAAAACTTGCAAGACCACATCGCAGTTGGTGGTATTATATTCCGCATAGATCATCCTATCAGTTTAGTAATGAACCGGCTCGTTAATATAAATTCGGCTCTGAGATATGCCATAACTGAAGATGGACCTTTAACATCAAGTATAGGTTTAGAAGTTGTTGCTTTTATAAATACTAAATATGCAAACGCTACTGAGGACTGGCCGGATATTGAGTTCATGATGACGTCAGCCTCGACTCCGTCAGATGGTGGCACGCAAGTCAAGAAAGCTCACAGTCTTACTGATGACTTTTACAATGAAGTATTTGCGGAAGTGAATAATCAAGACGTCTTTGGTATCTTCCCTATGATGCTTCGACCAAAGAGTCGTGGATTTATCAAGTTGCGAACCAAGAATCCTCTGGATCACCCGATTTTGATCCACAACTACTTGACGCATCCTGATGACGTGGGTGTTTTAAGAGAAGGTGTAAAGGCTGCTTTAGCTGTAGGAGAAACGACGGCCATGAAGAGGTTAGGTGCTAGATACCACAGCACGCCATTGCCGAATTGTAAGCATCTGCCTGCATACACGGACGAATACTGGGACTGTTACATTCGGCAGTACACTATGACTATTTATCACGTGTCGTGTACCGCTAAAATGGGGCCATCTAGCGACCCTATGGCGGTACTAGATTCTCGGTTACGTGTTTACGGAATAGAAGGGCTTCGCGTGATCGACGCGAGTATAATGCCTACTATTACTAATGGCAACCTCAATGCTCCCGTGATCATGATTGCAGAGAAAGGTGCTGACATGATCAAGGAAGATTGGATGACAGAACCAAAAACTATAAAGCGAAGAACTCGCCGCTCAGAAAAATGTTCTATGTTAGAGCATCTGGGGCTGAAAAGCGAGAGGATGAAAAGATACTGCAGAACTGAAAGATGATGGCAATACAAAGAGTAGACAAATTATTAAGCCATATGTTAGATATAAATAATGTACCTACAATTGACTATACCAAAAGGGTTATAATAGTTTAAAGAGGAAGACGCAAGCAATAAGAATTATATTTATAGAAGATACATTGAGATACTCGTTGTCGAGCGGGGCTTGTGGCTAAGAAATAACAGACGCACGGTTCGATCGATCAGGTTAAGCTACACTTGCCGCGGTTGGTCCGTGGATGGGTGACCATCTTTACATATCAAGACCCCTCCGTGGCTCGGATAGCACCTTTGGTCCCTGCTGTCATTTGTGGATCTTTGACAGTCGTTACGGGTCGTCAGAAGCCCGAAACTCTGACAACCAGTCTTACTATGCAGTCTACTATGCAGCTGCATCCGGTTAGACTGGAAGCTGACCCCAACATAGTTGGGAGAAGGCCAGGCAGATGACATTTAATAATCGTAGTTGTGCACAATTCCTAATAATTATTTGTAAAAAGAGTAATAATCTACTTGAAAGTACATTCTCACACAGAGAATGAACTGTCAAGTAGATTACTACTATGTACAGTGTACCTCATTGTTAAGTCGAAGTTACCGTAGAAAGTTCTAGTCTATATCAACAATAATATTAAATAATAAACATAGTATTAAACAGTCATAGATGGAATTACAATATTTTACAAAATACTCGTAGGTTTCATCACAAGTACACGCGAGCTTAAAACCACTTTATTAAATTATTTTTTTTTGAAGTGAAAACTTCTTTAGCGGCGTTGTACACTTTTTTTGTAATGGGTAAAAAATGTTAAACTCGCGTCAGGACACGTGACCTGATCGAAAATTCGTAAGACGGATGGCCGTAGCCGGTACCGCGCGTGTTTTGTTTATAAAACGATTCACAAAATACACACGTAATTGTTCAAGTTTTCACTTCTGTCGGCACTCCCGGAGTGCCACTGCTTTTTTTTTATTTTAAGGGTGCAATGTTAATAATTATGCTCTGTTTTAATTAATGAACAATTCACTGAATGGTAAATGGAATCTTATAAATTTTAAATATAAGTAATTATTGTAAATAAAAAATATTTCCCTAGATTTAAATAATTTCATTTTTTTTCCTTTTTCCGTTTTTTAAACAAAAGATGCTGTTAGTCTATCCTATAGTGATCAAAATTGTATTGTTTCAACATTATATGCGGTTATTATAATCGCAGATGAATTACAGTTCCTTCTCTATCATCAAAATATTGCAAAGACTTATTACCACGAAACTATCTTTTTACAGTAGTACTGACGCCAGCACATCAAGCTACTACAATCTGTCAAATTTCTTTAATAGATTTTCAACTTTATCGCTAAAGCATAAGGTTCAAAGATGATTTGGAAAATTTGAAAGTTTCGGGTAGCTTGATGTGCTGGCGTCTGTACCTATCGCTGCCGCAAATCTTTGGCAAAGGTAAGTATTGCAAATGATTACAACATTAAATATCTACGTAGTTTACCTATAGTATAAATAAATGCCGTCGTGCGGCGCCTAGTGAACGAAATTATGTTTTACATCTAGATAAAAGAAAGGCGCGCAGTATCTGGAATCTTAAATACACAGTCCCGTAAAAAATGTCTTAGTTTCATGTGATAAAGACTTTAAAAGCAAGAGTTATCTCAATAAAATTCTTACAAACTGATATATCGAAATACAGTAACCCCTTACTAATAAACGTATTATATCAGATGAATAGTTACACACCGAATTCTCTCTTTCAGTCAGTAATTTGGCATTTGAAAGAAAACAAAGCATTGTGTAACTATACAGACGCTATACAACGTTTATTAATAAGGGGGTTAGTGAAAAAGGCGGAGTTTACGTACCTATGTGTACAAATACAGGTTATAAACTTAAGTTTTCTTTCTAGTATTTGTTTAAAGTGTTTCCCACATAATTACCTACACAGTAAGCAACGCCCTCTGCCGATGCTTCGATGAACTTAAGCTCACGTACCCGTGTTCACAATCAACATTTATTTTACAAGTTATAAGTTCAGTAACTTGTTGGCCTAGTTCAGTATGTAAAGTTTAGATGGCGCTGCAGTTAGCTTAAGAACTTGGTCGCAGTAATCTCTTCAGAGTTACTTCAGAGAAAATCAATAATAATGTATACCTAGCCGGTGCAGCAAGCTTATCATTGTTCAATTTTATTGGAAATATTAAAATCACTATGATAATAGACAGGGTCTGTCATTTTTGGATCATTGAATATATCGGCCCATCACTGAGCCAGATACAGGCTTGCAGGCTGCACTATAAATACAACAAGTAGATTTAATCATTTCTCTCAATCATAACTGGAACACATTAATACTCGTAGATGTATGGACAATTTATTTGCGGGCTAAAACTAAAGCATAATAATTTTGCCCGTAAGTAGATAGATAAAATGGCTTTAATCTCCGGCACTTGGTAAATGAGATGCTTTAATGACTTAGTGAAAACTTAAAGCGGAGGTTCCGAATAATATGTCTTTTTACTTTCTTTTTACAAAATGTTTATTTATTTATTTAAGTACAGGGGGAATATTCCCGATCAGTAACACCTTGTCGTCAACACTGTTGACGATCGGGAAAAAACAGTTTTATTTGTTCACAGTGTGACGAATGGGACTTTTTACAAGCTTTTATGTAGCTTGCACTGTTCGTATGTATGTAAGTTGTCCGTCAAAATTTCCAAACCATTTTTCGACCATTTGTTGGTATCCGATTGAGCTGGAAATTTTACATATACCTTTATTTTCGATTATTCCCGATCCGTAATAACCTGTCCTGTCCTTCACAGTGAACGGAACTTTTTTCCCCGATCTTCCCTTTTTATAAAGTACTAGCTTCTGCCCGCGACTTGGTCCGCGTGAAATTTCACCCTCCTAGGGGAGGAATTTCGAAAAACCTTTCTTAGTTGATATCTACTCTTCACAAAGAACACACCCTCCAAATTTCATGTCTCTAGGACCAGCGGTTTAGGCTGTGCGCTGATATATCAGTCAGTCAGGACTTTGAATTTTATATTTATAGATAGATACTGAAGTTCTTACCCACTCAAGACTATGTATGACATTTCTAACGTACCTAAGTGACTTTTTAAACCAACTTTAGGAAAAACCATGAAAATATGAAGAGTCCGCCTATCACCGGTCAGTTTCCCTCAGTTGTCAGTTTCATTAATTACATAATTTCGCTGTTCGGACAGTTTTGTGGATTGGACAATTGCTTGAAATCAAAAAGCCAATCCAATCTTGTAATTCGTTATTTCTGACTGTTATTGGCCTTAATAACAGTAGGTAAGTACACATAAGTATAGAAGCCTATTTACCAGACCAATCAAATTTTCAAATTAGCATATTAAGCAGAACAGATCTAGCCGCCTACTAAGATTTTGTAAGCAGACTGATTCACTCACACAAAAGTAATGCAACTCTATCCATACTAATATAATATATTATCCAACTAATCAGTTATACAAAAACTGCAACTTCTTCAATGTGCGACAACGCTTTATTTTACAATGAATTCTGTTGCAACACCGCATAACCCCCTATATTGAAATTACTAAACACAGAAAAGATAAAATATGTACTCCTCCAAAAACCCGACTGTCGTTTACTAAAAAAAAAACTGGCACTCCGGTAGTGCCGACAGAAGTGAAAACTTGAACAATTACGAGTGTATTTTGTGAATCGTCTTATAAACAAAACACGCGTGTTAAGGTGTGTTCCTTATTTTATAGGGTTTTTTGCAAATCAGGTATGATGACCAAAGTGACTGGTTTATTCTTCTCGTGAAAGGAATTTATTCAGATTTACAAATAAGCACACAGTTATACACCGTGAAATTTTAATGGTTGTTTTCCCGCAGCGAAACAGTTTTGTCTTAGTAATATAATCGTTTCATAAATAAATAAAATATTAGAAACAGGAAATGACAGATTTAGCATTGTGAAACACAAAACTCGAAAGTGATCACGAACTAATAGTAACACCGCCCGATATCTACGGCTGAAGAGTCGCACGGCCATTGACCCGCGTGCGTTTCAATCAGCTGTTTGCTATCCAACAAGTTATTAAAATATTTTCCCTTCATACCATCGAGCTTCATACTTTTACGGGCTTAGGACCGTCATAAATACTTTTTTAACTGCAATTTACTGAACACGAAATTAAATTTAGATAATTACCGCCGCACGGATACAATAGGCGTCGAAACGCGGTTTCGATCGTTTGTGATTTTTGCGCGCAGGCTAGTTTATGCTGTATCACTACACGCGAGAGCTTATTTTACTTTGAACATTTCTTTTGTCGGCGTTTGCGGTAGATTTTTGTATTGTTAAATGCAAGCTATTTTATGCTGTATTACCGCGTATGAGAGCTTATTTTGGTTTCAACATTTTAAATCGGTCTTCGCTTTGTCGGCTTAGCAGGTGATTTTTTGCAATGTTGCGTGCAAGCTATTTTATGCCGTATCACCACATGCGGGAGCTTATTTTGGTTTGAACATTAATTTATGCATTGTTTTCTTTTGATGGCGCCGGCGCGTGCGACAGTACCTACAACAAATCTCGTCTAGTGTTACTATTTTTTCTCACTTTTTCGAGTTGTTGAATATTTTTTTAATTATTTTAAAACAAAAACATTTTTATTTTTTTACTTTTACTCTATGTTTCGAAAGTACTCCTTATGGCAAGTCGTTCTGCCGCGGGAAAACAACCATTAAAATTTCACGGTGTATATCCGTGGTTCAGCGCCATCTCGTCGTTGTTGGATGAACTACGTAGTTAGTACGCGAGGCCCTCGTAGTTCTTCCCGATGTGCATAGATGGCGCTGTCCTCAACAACGCGCGTCTTAAGTTTTACGTCTGACGTTAGTACGCGAGGCCCTCGTAGTTCTTCCCGATGTGCATAGATGGCGCTGTCCTCAACAACGCGCGTCTTACGTTTTACGTCTGACGTTTTACGTCTTACGAATTTTCGATCAGGGTCACGTGACCTGACGCGAATTTAGAAGTTTTTACCCATTCCAAAAAAAGTACACAGCGCCGCTAAAGAAGTTTTCACTTCAATTATTTTATTATTTAGGTCCGTTTTTTTACAACACAATAAACAGTAAATGCCCGATATATAAATTGTCTTATCATAATTATTGTAAAAAGATTGTTCGCACATTCCTTCAAAATAAAACCTACGACGAAACAGAAAAATATTTAAATTAATTAAGTTGTATATTGTACCACTCACCCAAATTACTAGTTTCGTGAGATATCAAGCTGTGACAGACGGACAGACAGGCAGACAGACGGAGTCGCACCATAAAGGTTCCTTTTTACCATTTTTATACGGAACCCTAAAAAGAAAATGATGTCGTCCACGAACGTATTTCCCAGAAAAGACAAAGTAATACAGTTAATTCCGAAACCAGAGCACGTTTATTATTTTACGAGTAAGTAACAGTAAATAAGTGTGTAGTTACGACTATGACATTTTTAACACCGTAATCTTCCGGTTTGCCTACGAATGACCCCAAAGCCTTAATGATGGTAGCACCATGCTACCATCATTAAGGCGAGGAAAGCGAGAAGTTAGATTTTATTAATAACATCGTAAAAATATTAATGTTTCATGAAAATATTATGTAATAGTAGTATTTTTTTTCCTAACCAGAGCTGTCCCACTTTTTCTATCTTTCGCGAGCCCGCGCGTCCTTCCAGGTTTGATGGAACCTACCTAGTTTGTCCCGCCATCTCCTACGTGACCTTTTTTTTTTTTCGTTACGCATCTCCGCTCGTCGGGGGACGACACGGAGTATGTGGGACTCCCTGCCAAGGTGGCAGTATACCGTCGCAACCCCGTCTTACTGTCTCCAGCCGCACCGTTGCTGGCACCAGTTCTGTGCTATTCGTGCCCACAGTTTGTCTGGCGTGCAGCAGACAGGTCTTTATCAGACAGCATTTTGAACCACGTCAGCTATATAGATATAAGTGTTGGAGCGCAGTATTGTGTTTCGATTGTGTTTAGGTATAGCCGCATTTATTGATTATCACTTTTGAGAAATCGCTGCTGGCGATACAAAAAATAATTATCTCGACGCCGGATAACCGGTATTTAAAATTATAACTACAGTCAAGAGCTTGACATTCAAAAACCAGCAATTTCAAAATCTGGGCGTAAACCAGCTAATTGTAGCCTAATGTTTGTACAATATTTTCTCTGTTAAGAGACGAACGCGAAGCATAAATAAATGGTTTCTTTTTAAGACCACTGACGATGTAAACTCCTACTAACCAGACGCCAACCTGACTGTGTAGGTACAGCTGCCCTTATGATTCTGACGGATATGGCGCCCCGGGTCAATAAGGTAATCTAACAAACTAACTAAAAGGAAAAATCTTTGTTTCCACGGTAGTGATTGATATTACAAAAAAAAAAAACATTGGCACTCCGGGAGTGCGGACAGAAGTGAAAACTTGAACAATTACGTGTGTATTTTGTGAATCGTCTTATAAACAAAACACGCGCGGTACCGGCTACGGCCATCCGTCTTACGAATTTTCGATCAGGTCACGTGTCCTGACGCGAGCTTAACATTTTTGAAGTGAAAACTTCTTTAGCGGCGCTGTGTACTTTTTTTGGAATGGGTAAAAACTTCTAAACTCGCGTCAGGTCACGTGACCCTGATCGAAAATTCGTAAGACGTAAGACGTAAAACGTAAGACGCGCGTTGTTGAGGACAGCGCCATCTATGCACATCGGGAAGAACTACGAGGGCCTCGCGTACTAACTACGTAGTTCATCCAACAACGACGAGATGGCGCTGAACCACGGATATATAACTGACGACGAGCTCCATGCGAGCGGTCATCATACCTGATTTGCAAAAAACCCTATAAAATAAGGAACACACCTTAACACGCGTGTTTTGTTTATAAGACGATTCACAAAATACACTCGTAATTGTTCAAGTTTTCACTTCTGTCGGCACTACCGGAGTGCCAGTGTTTTTTTTTTTTATTAACATTTTTTGCCGCTAAAGAAGTTTTCACTTCAAAAAACAATAAAATGAGAGAGCGAGCGACGAAAGCACAAACATTTTAGCACCTCGGATAGATTGAAACTTGATAGGGATTCAAGAGCAAGCAAATCGAGTTCGAAGATTTTCGCGTTAGGGTAAACGGTTTCTCTTTGCAATAGCGTAAATACACCACTGGTTTTTGATGACCACAATTATATTATATTATTATATTTAAGGCTTCTGGAAACCAAGACACCGAAACGATGTTTAAATCTAAACCGAGGAATAAAAATTTAAGTCTTATACAAATTTAAAACTTTCAGAGATACTTCAGCAAATGCAGAGTGCTGCGATATTCAAAAGATCGTTATCCGCCTTCACATTATTAACATATTAGGTATCAACAGCTGGGCATCGGTGAATTAGCTGCCCGGTCGACTAACTTGCCCATCTTAGGAACCACCTCTACTCCTTGTTTACGTACAGAAAGCCTGATAAGGTCTGATCAGTAATATACCTAGTGTTGTATGTGTCGACCAAACCTATGACTGATTGGCCAAATTCACAACCGCCACCAACGTTCACACGAGATTAGCCTCCCGAGAGGCTTGGTAGAGCCAACCCTCTGCAGAGGCCCAACAACCAACTTGACCAAGCCAAGATAACCAATATCTTATTCTTAGCAATTGACTATCAGACATCAATGGGCTATTGACAACAATCCAATGGCCGATGTAACAAGATTACCGTCGTATTGGCCTCATTCGATGATGTAAGAAGCAGGCGCACAAAGCAAACACAACAACAATAAGGCAGCGTCGTGCTCTGTCATCGTGCGAGTCCGGTAATGTTATGAGGACAGTTGCGCAAGCGTGATATCCATTATGCGCGGAATCACACTTACACATCAACTACTTACTGGTTTACTTGCTTAAAGTGAGAACTTGGGGTTAAAACAAAATGTCACTATAAACACTGACGCTGAAGTGACGCCTTATAGATTTTGGATTGTTTGAGGAATAATATGAATGATTGATTGCGTGACGGTTGACAGGGGAGAATGGAAGAAGAAAGTGTTGCGCCGAACCCATGTAACATGGGACAAAAGCAGAAAGATCAGCCGAGAGGTAAGGTATGGTTTTGAATGAGAGATTTTATTGCAACACATCGCCATCTCGTTGAGGTATTTTATTATCGAGGTATTTTATATAGTAAGGATATCGTATACTTACTGAGAAGCTGATCTGTTTAAGGAAGCTAACATCTGAGAAACAATAACTATTATAGAAGGTAATTTTGTTTGTCGCCTCTATTTTTTCTCAACTCCAAACTCACTAGGAGTTTGGAGTTGTCATTCAAAACTTGCAAGTCAAAACGGAAATAATCTTGAAGTAACAACGATGTTGTATTGTGCGCGTACAAATGGTCGGACCAAGTGTGACTTAAGGTCGTGTCGGAAGTTGCTATCTAAATAGGCTAGTGTTACTAACACTTACAAAACTTGTACTGCAAGATAATGAAGATACGCGTTGGGGATCAAACCGGAATAAATCAGATTTTATACTAGTTTAATCAAGTGACTATCAACTAAATTGAAACGTTAGTCGTAATTTTGTCAAAGATTAGTACAGTTGCATCATCATTAATAGCGGTTAAATTATGATAGTTTTATTTTCATATGTTATGTAGCAATATGTTTTTTAAGAGCCTAATGATAGTAAAGAATGATTTGACAAATAAACAGCATATATACTTTATTTTATGCATCAGATTTAATCAAGAAATGGACTGCACTGATAAATTGAAGATTATCAGTGTCATTGTTTGATTACGAAAGAATAAACAATGACTCTTTGTGTTATTATTATCGGACAACATCCTTATACCAAAAGTAAACATAATTGTTTAACACACAAATTAATCAAGCACGCCATTTGTAGTAACATCGCGAAACTTTCGTTCAAGTTAGATAAGTTTAAATCAACTGCCGCTAGATTGGCCTATCAAAAGACATCTTTATGTTAATTGATAGGAAAACAGGCACAGTGGTTAAAGTAAGTAAGTACACACATAATCACTTGATCAACTTAGTTGCTAGATTAATAAAACTAAGTAATGGGGAAGTGATTGCGGCATGCTAGATCTCTCTAGACTATGAGCAAATGCACTAAAGTGTGTATGTACTAAACATAGAGAAAGATTTAGAAGGCCTACTCAATACAAACAATTCATTATAACAGCCTGCCTCTACTGGGCATACAAATGCAACACACATAATAATGGTAACACACACCTTGGCGATTTCAGATCAAAAACTGTGTAGCAAAAGACAAGTAAGTAATTATATCACGAGAATGATCAGCAGCTACAACAACATAGCTACTCAAGGCAATTACCATTTTGCCCAAGTTGGTGATTATAGTGCTACTGTTACTGTTATGACCAGTAACAAACGTATAATTGGAAGCAATTTTTAAGAAGAGGAAACTATATATACACAATGGTTTCAAGTAAGTCAACAAAAGGGTAGACGAAGTTTTCGCCATCGGGGCTAAAACCTGGATGAGGCTGGTACTGGAGCATGGGGATTGGCACAAGTAAAGAGAGGCTTATGTCCAGCAGTGGGTGAAGTCGTGCTGTGGTCGTGTGGATGATGATGACGATCACTTCAACCAGTGTTTACTGTTTCCTGTTATATCTATGGATTAACACTATACTTCTGAATTTTCAAGTTTTTCTTTGGTTCGTGGGGTCGCCACTCTAAGTGAATTTCTGTTGGTGGCAGTAAACGCCTGGGTTTTACTTTCACTCAGTCGCGGCTAGATCTGCACCGACGCATCGACGTACCGCCTCACTACGACGAATGTAGGTGTAGTTGAAGATTTACGGATCATTCGTACGTACCTGGAAACAAATAAAGAGTTTGTTAATAAGAGAATAATTTGGATCGTTTAGTAAGGGTACAATCACTTACTAAAATATTCTTGGTTTTCATGGGATCTAGATAGTGAATCTAGATCCACAAAAGACCAAGAAAACCAAGATTATGCCATATTGTCGGACAGATAACAGTATTTCAGCACTCTGACTGAAGATCATGGTGCCGAAAAAAATATACTGGAATGAAGTAATGAAACTATCAGTTAAACACCAAGTCAATTTAAGAAACTGTGAAGTAACTGACAAAATAGAGTTCCGCAAGGTGCAGCAAGATGCAATTGCATAAGACACTGACAATGGCAATGCCGTTAATTTTGACAGTTCAACAACATTCATTGCATTTCCGTTGTTGAGCAGACGAATTTTTCAAACATACTATAAAGCAACGGATTAGGTTTCCTGCAAAACCCGTCGAATTGTGATTGTGTCTTACGTAAATTACGATTAGATGCTGATCTATTTCATTTTGCGATAAACATTCGTGAAGATCAAAGTTATAGACCAAAATGGCTACAAATTATATAACTGTCGTTCGTCAGTGGCAGTGCTGCATCTACTGACTCGGTTCCACTGACTGCACACCATGTAACTCTTTGGTTTTTTGGCTCTTATCTTTATTTACACCAACATTAATAACTATGTTACTGTTCGAGTATACGCTGTTTATATTAGCATTTACATAGTGAAGTTGGAGAGAAACAGAACCTGATATTAAAGTACTTATTAGAGCATGAGATAAAAGAGTTCCCTAAGGTATGATTCTTCGTTGTCTAACTAGACTATCAACGTTTTATGATTATTATTTTAGTATATACATTTTTATGTATTTTGATTTAGCAAAATTTTAATTCGACATTAATTCTAAATTAAAATAAAGTATTTTTTAATTAATTTCAGTATCATCGATATATTATGATCGAATTTATTTTGTAAATATATTTCTCGGAAACGAAAAAGCGGCACATAAATAGTATAGCTAGTACTGGCTAAAGGAAGACTGATGAAGATAGTACATTATCTACTGATATAATCGAAGCACGGCCCGACGTAAATTAATAGATCGGTTACAATAAACTTGGCGTTCCATGCAGACACGCAAAGAGCAAAGAATGGACATAAAATAAGTACCAACTACCAACCAACCAACTACCAACCAACCAACCAACCAACTACCAACCAACCAACCAACCAACTACCAACCAACCAACCAACCAACTTAAAATTATACGACTGCCCCGGTGGTCTAGTGGTCGCAAGTGCGACTGCTGAGCATGAGGTCCTGGGTTCGATTCCCAGGTAAGTGTTTTTGGGTTTTTCCACTAGAAATTTCTCAGAAGCAGCTCGGAGTTTGGAAGTTGGTGGTTTGAAAACCCCGTGCCTTGGAAACTTTCCAAGGCACGGGGCGCAGGACCAACGTTCCGTGCCCCATGAATGAGAGTAAAGGAATAAAGAATGCACCTGTGTTTGCGCACACACTTGTGCACTATAATATCTCCTGCAAACCTGGCTCATCTCCTTTGAGATTGGCCACCGTGGCTGAAATCGGTCGGGAGGTATAATATTATTGACTACACAAGTTGTTTTTCACTTTGAAACTAATACAAATATATAATCTTTGACCTATAGGAATAACGCCTTGACTTTTGATAAAAGAGCAACATATCAATAAATTGAAAAGTAATAGTTTATGTAATAAATTAATTAATGATTAAACTCAATGCCTTGTTAAAAGTTCATTTTGTCAATGACTTTGCGAAATCACAACTAAAACTTCATGTAAATAAAATGTAGTTTTATTCATTTGCATATTTTAGACGAGGCTCTAGAGATCACTTAAGGGGCCGGCGAAGCATGCGTTGTTCATACAAACGTAATACCAAAATAATTTTTAAATCAAACATATTCTTAATGTACATAGTGTGTATTTATTCCGATTGGATTACAGAATATTATCTAGGTTCCCAAATATATATAAATATATATATCTAAACTATTTCTCTATTTAAATGTCGATTGAAAGAGCATTACCTTTCCTCTATACTGTGAGTATATATATAAATATATATATATATGTTTATATATTTTAGCATTATGTATTTATTTAAGTATATTTATGTTCATTTTTTTTAAATTATATTTGTAGGTTTATTTAATATTCTAGTTTTAGACTTCACACATTCATATTTTTCTCTTCTTGTTCTCACACACTATTGTCTACATTTCTAAGAAATAAGCAGTACCTTTGTACTCAAATTATAATGATGTCATATCCCTATGTATTTTACTGTGTGTACATAAATTATAAAATAAATAATAAATAAATAAATATATTTTGAATGGACACTGATTTAAAGACGAGTTATGAGAAAAATAAGTTTTCTATAGGAAATTCCTCATATCTCGTCTTTGTATCCGAGTCCTTTCAAAATATATATTTGGGAACATAGATATTCTGGAAATACACACTACCCTAAGCATATGTTTGATATACAAATTATCTTGGTATTACGTTTGTATGAATTACGCATCCCCTTAACATTTTAACATACAACTTAATCGGACTAAACCATTCGGTTAAAACTCGTTATGATTATGTCAAATTGTTAATAGTATGCTTCTAGCCTTGACACTTTGTAAAATGTATTTGAGTCAATAAAAAACATAATTATGTGACTTTTGTATTATTATACTTCAAGTAACTAGGTTCATATCTCAGGCTAGCTAGAGCGACGATCTTCGCAGGGTGGCTGGCTGGCTGGAAGCTGTAGCTGGATGGGAGTTGCCGACAATCGAGTTGAATTGAATGGCGTGCAATAGAAGAGGCCTAGTAGTGGACTACTGTAGGCTGACGATGATGCCCTAGGTTCATATAATCCGGTTGATATATTATGTATTTTTAATACAGTTGCTCAAAAAGTGGCGTATTGCAGGGACGTATAGCGTTCGGGATGTGGGCTATTACATACTCGTGCTTTTTTTTACCTTTCCCGAACTCGTGCGTTCTCTTTCCCAACTGTCAAAATAATGTCAATTAAAAAGAAAAACCAACCATGAAGTTTTTACTAAAAAAATTCATAGAAGTTTTTATGATTCATGCAAATATACGTATATTCTAAAAAGAAGCTACTAATTTGTTTCAATATCAGATTTAATGATTTGATTGAATGAGTTAGGTTAGGTTTCATTTCATTTCATCTCATTAAATTTCATTTTCATTTCATATCAATAAAAAAATTCTACTGAAGACTTGGCTGTATGGGCATAGTTCCCTTTGCCTACCAGAATGGGTGAAGAAAAAAAAATCGCTGGCCGCTGCTTATATTCTACGGTTGGCGCCATTTTTCCGAAAGTTTCTTTATTAAATTGCTTAATATTTTCGCAACTGTATTAAAAATAGTCGTTCAGTACACGTGCGAAACCGTCATTGCAACTTGTTCAGACTGTCAACCCTCGCCTTCGGCTGCGCCTCGGCTCGGGTAGACATTTGTCGGAACTCTTTGCAATGACAACCTTTCCGCACTTGTAATGAAATATACTATTCTCTGTCTCAAGAAACTGAATGATAAATTATTTCCCTTTAAATTCTAGACAGTGTTTTCATCTAACAATGAGGCGTACGCTTTCTGCGAGCGAAAGTGAAAATGCTTTAAGCGACATGTCTCAAGCATTTGAGAAAAGCCGGTTGAATACTGAGCGCACATTTGCGCGTTTCCGTGTCTTACTCAAATGTAAATCCATTTTTTTTTCTTTGACTAGGAGCGAGAAAATTATTTTGTACTTATTGGATAACTAATATAAATAAATACACTTAATTATCAAACATAGAAAATGAAAAATCTCAAATGAAAATTGTGGATATTAAAAAAAAATATACCGATAAGAATGCAAGAAGGTTATTAAGCCTTACTTTATTATGGAGGTTTCATAACACATTTTCATAAGACTGGCTGATTTAGTCGAAACACTTCAAAAGAAAGCCATTTTTATTTACGAAAAGATTAAAAAACTCTAATGGCATCCTAAAATAATTTTGACCGATAATGGCCAATAATGTCATTTTAAATGTGATCAAGAAGGTTGCATAACAAAACGACATTAAAAAATCTTTACCAACTTAAAATAGCTATACAATTTGTTGTATTTTATCGATGTAAAAAAATGAGTTAGGATTCCATAACTTATTTATTTTTCCGGGAAGGTTACCATTTATGGTACCTTCTCAGTCTTTGTTAAAATAACGTAAGTACTAACAGAATTAAAATTTGGGAAGAAATGAATTTAAAAAAAGGCTAGAATAATCACGAGTGCAAAAACAAACAAACGTAATATGTATTAGCTTAAATTCTGAAGGACCAGCAGTAGCAGACTTATGCTTTAGCAAAATATTATTATCATCACAGGACTCGAAGGATACACGAACAAGAGTCTTGTTTTGTATTTTTTTTTTTTTGTTGTGTAGTATAATGTTGTGTGTTGTTCATAATATAATTAATTTTGCTCATTTATTTCTAAATATTAAACAATTTACAATTTTACGTTTGCCATAATTTTGTAAATACTCAAGTGGTAAAATCAGTGGAAAATGTAATATATTTCTTAAGAATTTTTGTAAATTTATATCTGTTTATTTTTAATATACTACTGTTTGTTTACCCTAACAAAATAAAATAAAAAACAAAAAGCTTTCAATGTTTACAAAATGTTTTGATTTCCTTAGCATTTGATCCAAATTCATGAATCTGGTCCAAATGTTACGTATCAATAAAATGAATACCCAAAGATTAGTTTTTGTTTTTTTGTAATATAAATTAAAGCTAATTAATTGACTATTTTACATATTTGTTAGAATACTTAATACTTATTAATAGTAATTCAATTATTAAATTTTCTCGATATTACCTACCCTACTTTTGATACATTCTATAATATCATTTCCATATGTCAGATTCGTGTTATATAGTAGATAAGGGGATAAAGCAGTGTCTTAGGTCAAGGCTCGGCGGTCTAGGGCTCCCGAACGTAGTATGGGAAACCCCGATGAGAATACTCTACGACTCTACTACTGCAACTAAACCTATAAAGTGAGAACTCTTTGACTGAGCTGTCCTTTAGCAGAAAAAAAGATTTTTTGTTTTGGTAAAAGTTTTCATTCCAAATTCAGAACACTATATTATTGCCCGGATAGAACCTAGTAGCCGGAGAGCCGGCTGTATAAAAGTCCTATGGATCAGATACATGAATCATTTTTGGGGTATGAACAATAAAACCATAGGTCTAGAGGTCGACACCCCTGAAGTTGCTTGATTTTGCCCGCATGCAAAATTATGACGTCACTTCCGGTTTTTATTTTAGGTGTAATTTATGAAATACATCAAGAAAATTTATGTCAAACGAAAGTTTTTGATGAGTAGAATAGAAATGTCAAGGGTCGACAAACTCTATTTATTCGCTACCCTGAGTCGACCTCCGCTAAAAATTATTTTTTTTAAATTTATCTTAAGCCATCGAATACATGGATTTGCTTACGATTTTCTGAAACTAGAACCTCTTAAATGACTAAATAAAATTGGTCGACACCTTTTATTTGCCCGGATCTGACTGTCGACTTAGTTTGAAGAATTAAAGAGCCTATGCTTATACATTTCATCTCTATGTATGTTTAATTATTTAATTATCTGCATATCTTTTCCAAATACATTGATCATTTTTTTTTTATTAATTCTGTAACTCTAACATTACTAAAAAAAATTGGTCGACCCCTTTTATTTGCCCGGATCTGACTGTCGACTTAGTTTGAAGAATTAAAGAGCCTATGCTTATACATTTCATCTCTATGTATGTTTAATTATTTAATTATCTACATGACGGAGAAGGTATAGTGTGTCTCGTTATTATCAGCCATATTTAACTATTGTGGGCGTACAGTGGGTATGTGTTGGTTATTGCGCAATAGAAAAACCGTTTGCAGTTCAAATAAGATTATAATTTCACGAACAATTTAGTCACACTAGCAAATTACACACTGTAGGTACACGACACAACCAGATACGTAACGCTGGACAGTTTCTAAGCACATGTTGTCCGTACGATGTCCAATGTCCAAGTCCAAAATCCAAAGTGAGCTCCACATCGTTCTGTCGAGCTGTTTTCTAACCCCCACGGACTCAGGCTAGACTCTGTCAAGCGCCACCAGATGGCGCTAGCGTTCCGAATAGTCAAATGCATGACCGGATGCGACATACATATCTTTTCCAAATATGTACATTATACTTCTAAAACTTTTTTTTTCATAGAATTTATTTTGTATTTCTACCTTAAGTCCAGGTACCCGTTAACGTTTTTTCTTTTGTACCTGTAACGTAAGCTAGGTTCGGAGTTACTCCGGCATTAACAAAAGAACACGAGTAGGTAGGGAGAGCCCGATATTTTTCAGCCCTAAGTTTGGGACAGTAGTGTTACGAGCTTGGGGTTCGTGACAATAAAAACTGCCGATTTAATAGCCAAAAAAGTGACACTTTAATCAACACACTAAATAACACCAAAACTCACAATATATGTGGTAAAGAATGGAGAAATGTACAGTAAGTATTTCAAGAAAATTGTAGTTATGTTACAATTAATGAAAAAAAAAGTTATTAATGTATTTGGAAAAGATATGTAGATAATTGAACATGTATAGACGTATGATGGAACGTATGAGTTAGAGCTCATTGATTTTTGAAACTAAGTCGACAGTTGGATGTGAGTAAATAAAAGGTGTCGACCAATTTTTTTTAGTAATGTTAGAGTTACAGAATTAATAAAAAAAAAATATCAATGTATTTGGAAAAGATATACAGATAATTAAATAATTACACATACATAGAGATGAAATGTATAAGCATAGCTCTTTAAATCTTTAAACTAAGTCGACAGTCAGATCCGGGCAAATAAAAGGTGTCGACCAATTTTATTTAGTCATTTAAGAGGTTCTAGTTTCAGAAAATCGTAAGCAAATCCATGTATTCGATGGCTTAAGTAAATTTTAAAAAAATAATTTTTAGCGGAGGTCGACTCAGGGTAGCGAATAAATAGAGTTTGTCGACCCTTGACATTTCTATTCTACTCATCAAAAACTTTCGTTTGACATAAATTTTCTTGATGTATTTCATAAATTACAATTACACCTAAAATAAAAACCGGAAGTGACGTCATAATTTTGCATGCGGGCAAAATCAAGCAACTTCAGGGGTGTCGACCTCTAGACCTATGGTTTTATTGTTCATACCCCAAAAATGATTCATGTATCTGATCCATAGGACTTTTATACAGCCGGCTCTCGGACTATAGGGTTTTAATGCTCTAGTTTGATTTGCATGACATAATTTGACATTAGCGAGCGGGTGGTTTGCAAAATTATTTCTAATGCTAATTGTAGGATTCCGTAGCGCTTTTTGTACGACCACCTAATTAGGTAGACTATAACTAAAAGCATCGTTAGATATTAGTAGAACAACCATTTCATATACAGCTGTCAAGGCATTTTTGCAGCAGATTTTGACAGGCTTTCATAAACCAGCAAGAAATATGTAGAACTTCAGAAATTGTACAACATTGTTGTGTTGTTGAACATATTACAATATTACTAACGGAACTCAATCAACCACGTAGAGGTTAAAAGCCAAAGAACAATGGCTTCCCCGTTTCCAATACCGCATCGACCCTATAACACTCCGACCCGACCACAAAGAGCATTAGGTACATTCTGCACCGTTCACCTACCTAACGTTATGGTGGTATCTATACCCACAAGTTGTGGAACACAGTCCAATGTAGAAAGGTGTGCGAGTGACGGTACATTCAATTAGATTTACAACAGTTGTTGCATTTAAGATGAAGCTCGAATTTCGATTTTGTTTCCATACAAAATTATTTTTCTTCAATAACGTAAGCGGTGGTGGGCCAGTGGCAACGACCGCGACTTACGAGTTGTAGGTCGGAGGTTTGAAGCCAGACAGGCGCTTTACTTTGTGTAAATTATTTAATCACCACTATGCACTGCTCTGAAAACGGTGAGGGAAAATATCGTGAGGAGGCCCGCATGTCCTAGAACACATGTGACATCTACCAACCCGCACTGGACCCGCGTGGTAGATTTCAGACCACTCCCTCTCGAAGAAAGAAGGAATAACAAGCTGATTGACAAAATAAATTAACCAGTAGATGATGAGTGAGGTGTCTTGTCTTGTCTTGTCGTGTCTTGTTTTGTCTGTTGTCTTGTCTTTGTCTTCTGTCTTGTCTTCTAAAGAGTATTCTATTCTATTCTTTATAACATAAAATCACGCTTTGTTTCCCCAAAGGGTTCGGCAGAGGTGTACCTATAGTAGCCGCATATTTCGCCAGCTATATTTAAGTCAAATTTAACGGGATGTATGGTGTTAACTCAATTTAAGTCTAAGACGTACCTATCAATAGATTTTCATGCGGCGAACACTTCACCTTAAATCGTCGACTTAACCGCACAATCAATGCGATCGTGAATTACAACTTCACCAATTACATAATCGGATAATACAAAAATCGGTAGCCTTATGAGATTGTATGTAATTTAAAGTGTAATCACTTCCTGGCGTCCTGTATTCTGGAACATCATTAAAGAGCACAATAGAGTTACAGCAACTGTCATAGGTGACTAGACACATTTCAAATGTTCTGTCTAAGCGTTATTATTCATTTGTTAGTTTTGATATGCGGGGTAATTGCATAACACTAAGCGTTCCTGCACACGATGCCGTCACCGCGCCGTCGCCGCGCCGACGCCGCACCGTTACACTGTTTATACGAGTCGCGCGAAGCCCGCCACCGCGCCGCCGCCGCGCCGCCGCCGCGCCGCCACCGCGCGCGTTCCCCTCCCTATCTGTTTGATTCATTCACGGGAAATTACGCGGCGTGCACGTTCGTACGCGGCCGGTAATGGAATGAATGAAACAGTAAAAACGCGCGCGGTGGCGGCGCGGCGACGGCGCGGTGGCGGGCTTCGCGCGACTCGTATAAACAGTGTAACGGTGCGGCGTCGGCGCGGCGACGGCGCGGTGACGGCATCGTGTGCAGGAACGCTAACAGAAGCAATAGCTTTCATTTTGACAGTTCTACAACATTCATTGCGTTATGTACAGACGCCAGCACATCAACCTACTACAATCTGTCAAATTCCTTTAATAGGTTTTCAACTTTATCGCTAAAGCATAAGGTTCAAAGTTGATTGGTAAAATCTGACAGTTTCGGGTAGCTTGATGTGCTGGCGTCTGTACATTGTTGAGCAGACTTTTTGGAACATATGAATGAAGCAATTTATTAGCAATATCGTGATTGATCGTGTGTCAATTAAGGCTTCTACAAACAGGCGCGACACGCGATATAATCGCGCGCGATACAAAGGCACCGCTCGTTGCGCAACTTGCGGTGCCTTTGTGGCCACCTCTCGGTTGAGAGTAAATGAGCCGCAATCCAGCACGCGGGCCCAGTGCGTGTTGGTACTGTTGGTAGATGTCACATGACTTCAATTTTTGAAGTGAAAACTTCTTTAGCGGCGCTGTGTACTTTTTTTGGAATGGGTAAAAACTTCTAAACTCGCGTCAGGTCACGTGACCCTGATCGAAAATTCGTAAGACGTAAAACGTAAGACAGCGCCATCTATGCACATCGGGAAGAACTACGAGGGCCTCGCGTACTAACTACGTAGTTCATCCAACAACGACGAGATGGCGCTGAACCACGGATATATAACTGACGACGAGCTCAAATACATTTTATGTACAAGGCCAATAGTATGTAAAAATGTAACTAATATCAATCGTACCATCTACGTCCTCTTCTAATACGCCTCTGCAAACATTATGGTAATCGAACAAAGGTAACATTGTGTAAAATTTCATACAGGCTCCTTATTAGTTTATCTAGTTACCACTTTAGAAATGATTAACGAAGCACTGCCGCGACCAACACCACGAACTGAAGTCTATCCTGTGTGCTTATTTGTAAATCTGAATAAATTCCTTTCACGAGAAGAATAAACCAGTCACTTTGGTCATCATACCTGATTTGCAAAAAACCCTATAAAATAAGGAACACACCTTAACACGCGTGATTTGTTTATAAGACGATTCACAAAATACACTCGTAATTGTTCAAGTTTTCACTTCTGTCGGCACTACCGGAGTGCCAGTGTTTTTTTTTTTATTCTGGGACATGGCGGATTTCTCACGATGTTTTTCTTCACCGTTTTGAGAGCAGTGCCGATGAAATAATTTACACAAAGTAATGGTTAATAACCAATAAGATAAGAATCACAACGTCGCGACACTTCTGCGTGTACATGCGCAAACGCAGGCATCAACACTTAGAGCCCTATCCCACTAAGACACCAGTGGCGGCGCAACCATGGTCGCACTGCCAAAAATTTTATGGCTGGTCGCGCAACCGATGAGACGCCTGGTGAGATACCTGCCATAAAGCTGTGTACATTTCGCTGGCAGCGGGACTATGGTTGCGCTACCATGGTGTCCTAGTGAGATATAAGTCTTAAACTTAAATACCACAATCATATTCCTATTATTTAATTACAAAGATACGAGTAGTGGTTAGTAAAAACTAGACATTTACCAATGAAGACGGGCATATCGTGACGTGTTGAATCTCACGCAACACATTACATACGTAGGAGATACACATCTTTATGTACTCGTACGCACATCAAGATCAATTTCAAGCAAAATTATATATTGCACTTTCTATTTGAGTCCTGTATTTATAGCAGGAAATATTACGATAAGCGTCATTATAGGCAGAGATAGCACGAAGTGTATTTATGCTAACAATGTTGGTGTACTGAATGGTTTTGCTATCTTTTGTATACTGTGGCTTGATTTCTTTAGGCGCGTTGGTAATTTTTTGAGATAGGAAAAACCATTGAACTCGCGCCACTGTTACCGTAAGCGACGCAGTGACGGCGTGTTTTGTTTTTAAGACCATTCAAAAAAACCCGCTTCGGATGTGTTCGGCTGTCCTCGGGATGTACTCGGTTTTAATCTATATCCGATATGTCAGTGAATGATGGCAAAGTATTCTGTTTGTGTTTTGTTTTCACTTCTGTCGGCACTCCCGGAGTGCCACTGTTTTTTTTTATATAACCTTTGTTGTCCCACTGCTGGGCAAAGGCCTCCCCATACTTTTCTAGTTTTCTTTATGTTGTGCCTTTTTCGGCGAATCGGCCAGGAACCAGTCCAACCGTCACGCCAGAGTTTCTTATAAATTATATAAGTAAGATCATTATAAGTAACTTTATTCGGATATAAAGACCACGTAGTGCTATAAAACTGACGAAGTATACAAATAATATAAACCTAATATTTATTATCTCTTCAAAGTAAGAGTGAACAGGCTTCTTCTGGGTAAGCTCACTCCATCGTCGACTTTGTTTCTGTCACCTCTGACCTAAACTAGAGTCAAGAACAAATCCATTTCAAATAAAAAAATAAATTAAAAAAATATAATTTTATTTTGCGGCCTGCCTTTTATCGAATTTATTTAAGCAACCCCCGCTCCTTTGTTCGTCTTCCAATCATGATTGAAAAAAGTTAGTAGGTACCTACTAGAAGAACTAAGTACAAGAATACTGAACCCTAACACCTAGCTTGATATAAAAGAGTGTCCATGGATTTCCTTGCCCGTTCTTCTCCATGGGGAATCTACGTTTTGGAATGGGCAACTAGGTTCAACTTTCTGATTAACTGACCAACTCCTTGACAATGCAAAAGTGTATGTAAATGGTTTAATTTATATAAATGGTTTGATTTATGTGATAGTTAAGTCATACATTATTGCCTTAGGTCATTGGCACATTCAATTGATTGGCAGCTCTTAAAAAATCAATCAATCAACTCGGCTTATCGCAGTTCACTGGATATAGACCTCTCTCAAGTTACGCCATGACACCCATTTCGGTACCTTCCGTATCGGATGCTATCCCGACTTCCTTTCTAAGTCGATCCCTGAGTAAACCAATTATTACCATTAAACGTCTGATCTGCCTACTCCATGGGAGGAAGCTGTATGTTTGTGTACCTATATTAACAATACCTACTAAAATGTCACTTTGTATTAAAATAACTGAATAAATCTGTCTGGTCGCTTTCTGTCTGTCCAAGTTCAGCGAGGTATGCATTAAATATTGTCTAGACTTAGTTGTTACTAATTAGCACAATCTAATTCAATGTCTACATTTGTTGAGTAATGTAATTATTTAATGAGAGCCTCTTATCTAACAAGATTACATTTAATTGAAATCATAAATATTCAAAAGACTTATAATTTAAAACCTCGTGTTGCCAAATGTTTGTACAAACAGATTAAGTTAGTGAAGTATTGTGTCAGATTAGGTCTGTTTGGATAATTTGTATGAACAAGAAGGCTAACATTTGAAGTGTTAGTCGAAATAATTAACATAGTCACTGAAAGCTTACTCAAAAAAAAACTGCTGTCAGATATTTGAATTATTCACGTAATTTAAATGGCTTGTTATATTCTTTATTTGCAGATAATGTTGATTCTTTATAAACCAGCTAACAAGATTATTGGACAGTAAATTATTAGGATATATAGTATATTCCATTATTTCCACAATGAATATGAAATAGGAATAATAGGATAATAGGAATAGGAATAATATCGTAAAATTTAAGCTCTGTTTTTGAGCTATAAAAGCTAAGTGATTTACACCGTAACCATAAATATTGTGTCCCACCAGGTCGCACCAGTTTTAGTATTAGCTTCGAATTTTAGCAGATTTTCACTTCAGTGTATTTTAAGTGAGTGAAGTGATTTGTCAAGAATTCGGTCAGTCAGAAAATATGAAGCTAGTTGCCCATTCCAAAGCGTAGGTACCTACCTATGGAGAAGAACGGGCAAGAAACTCCATGGACACTCATTTAAATTTTATCTTGCTTCTTGCCAAATTTCATGATTCTAGGTCAACGGAAAGTACCCTATAAATTTTGTTTCCCTTGAGTGTCGAAATATACGTTTTTTGCGGCATAAACAGCCGTATTTTTTTCCGTTAACTTAGGTGTTTGATTTTTTCACAGCTTTAAGTGTCTGTAGAGCTGAGTATATGCTCAGCTCTACAGGTTTTAATTGCAACTCGATACCTCCATGCGTTCCCGACATAAAGGGTCTTGACAGACAGACGGACGGACAACAAAGTGATCCTATAAGGGTTCCGTTTTTTCCTTTTGAGGTACAGAATCCTAAAAATAATATTAGGTCGATGAATGAACGTAAACGGAGCCAAAGGAGTATGTAAGGGTCGTAGCAGATGGCGTTTTGTAGTTTCTGCCTACCCCTATGGACAGAAGGTGTGAGCTTATGTATGTAAGTATGTATGTAATCTTAGGCAGGTAAGTCAGTCAAACTAATCTTACCTTCAAGGTGCTAAACTTTTTTCTGAGCGCTGTCAGAGCTACTACTGAAGATGTTAAATATTATGCATTTAATTATCACCTCGAAAAATTAATCATTAACGAGTCAATTCATAAATATGACCAAAACATATGTTCGTATCTAAAATTAATTATTTACATTATCTTCTTAAGTAAGTTAAGTACATCTATTAATCATTTAAGAAGATACAAGATTGATAATAATTTAAACTGGGTTTAAATCTCACATAAAACTGACATGAACATTAAATGCTTTAAAAATTTATTACTATTTAGCATAGGAATAATTTACTGATGCGTCGTTCAAATTGAATCAGTCGCTTGTACCACAGTATAAAGACATACAGTATTGTATCTCGGCCGTAACCTTGAATTAAATGCCTACAGCCGCGCGGTACGTAAACATGCGATAGGGCTGCCCGCCTCCAGCATTTTAATTACATTTGCCTACTTTGTGTTTCCATTTAGTTTTGTTATTGTATTTTACTGTGTGTACATAAATAATAAAATAATTCGTCATTTCGAATTAACCATTTATTTAACATTAATCTGATTACAGTTTATTTCTATGAAAACTTGTTCATGTGTATTTTTAAACAAATTATGTTAAATTATTATTATTATAGTTAAATCAAACGTTCAAGAACTACAAATAAAATTAAAAATTTGTATATTAATGTTTTTTTAATCTTTCCTATCATCGTCCTATCCTTAACAGAATAACACAGATAGGAAGAAGTTAAATAGCAAACATGTATAATATAAAAATTATAATTAAAATAATCTGTTCATTGAAGTAATAAACATATTTAAATTAATGAGTGCAAATAAAAGCAAATTTATCAATTAAATTGTAGATTTCATTTCACTCCTTCCTCCTTTCTTTCCTCCTTCTTTCTTCCTTCTCCTTCATTCATACAAAATATTAATAATTCAATAAAAATAATTAAATTTTATTCATAAAAGTATGCAATCATATCATTAATGTTTTGTTATGATGTTGTCACGTTAAACTATCGTCCGTAAATCGACTTTACAGACAACCAATTTTTTTCTAGTATTATTCTTACACACATTACAATAAACAACTATTATTAATAATAAAAACGACGTCTTTACATGGAATTATACAAACTAACAAAACACACATGCCCCGAGGTTTTAACACAAGCGTACCTACCGTATAATGATTCATGAACCGCCTATAACTACCTATTTCACTCGTGTCTATCACTTTCCTTTACTTTAATCACTTTATTTATTAATCCAGACATCTTTTTTTCCGGAGGTAATAGGAAATACTTATCCATTAAAAAGACACACATTATGTACCTACCCACTAGTAAGTAAAATAGTCTTACCTTTCAGAGTTTCCAGGTAATGTAAAAAAAGCTATCTCTGGATGCGTTATTGACGAATTCATGCAACCAAAAACAGCACAATATCGCCTACTCGTCATATTAAATATGTACTTGAACTTATTTTTAGTGAAAAAATCGCGCGGTTATTGTTATAAAAAACAACACACCGTCCGTTCGTCACTGTTGCACAGTCGCGACTCCGAGCCGCCTGAGCGCACACGGTGATCGAAGCGCGTAGGTATAGCCCGCGTTTCGTCCGTTTGTATGAAGACGACCTACTGTATATATTATTACCGTGCTTGTACCCTATAATGAAAATTCTGTCATTTCCATACGTCAAATTGATGTAAGTGGCAATGTCATGTATGTCATTAGTATTACATAATCATGGCGGTTGCGTTATAATGACGTGCAGATGCATTGAGCGATGCATGTAACGGATGACAGGAAAGTCATATGATTAATGTTATGTTATGAGATTCATTTAAAACGATAGCTCGATGTATGGATGGAGAAAATTAGCTGTTTAAAAAGACTCAATGAAATTACTTCAAGGTAGGCTTGTAAAATATTTACCTACAAAGACCAATATTGATAGATGAAGAGGTCGCTTTCCGAGTACATCCGGAAACTAGCAACGTTCAGTCAGTCAAAGATTCACAATATCGATATTGGATAATACGGATGTTGCTCGAAAATGGTCTCAAGTCTTATGAGACAACATTCAGCAACATTCGTTCTAATTGTTTTCTAACAATACGAAAGTAGTATATAGGTTTCTAGCAGACGGTATGACAACAATCAAGCAAAAATACCACGCACCAAATCCAATAACAAGAGAAAAAATTGCACCCATAATATGACATTCAAAAAAGTATGTAACTTATTGTCAGGTCACAATCACACATCACCAACCTCAAAAAAATAATTACAAGGCATTGATACAAGATCAGGAAGCATCACCCAATACCGCTGCGGTATGGGGCTAAGCACAGGGTAGGAGAGCGTTCGGGTGTGTAAAGTGCGCAAGCGCATTAGCGGTTAAGCGCGCGCGCCGGCCACTACGCGCCACTCTCGATCTCTAGCGATAGCGGTGAAAACAGTACACGTGTGAGTGTCTCCTCTTTAATAAGGATTTGCGCTGACCGAAGAGGTACCTCCCTATTTATAAAGGTAGGTGATAAATTAATTATTTTTAATACAAGTGTGCGGGAGTCTTTTTTGAAAGTAATAAGAGAAAATTTTGGGAGTGTCATCCATTTAAAGATTTTGGCCTGGAAATCAGTCACAGTGATAGGCCTCTCCTTCCTTATGGGGCTAAACCCTTAAGGAATTTAATTAAATTAGTCCATATTCTGATTTCAGTAAAGACTTAATAATGAAAACTCTTTGTTCGTATTTTATTATGATAACAACAATAGCATGTATGATATCATCAATCTAAAGTTCAAGTTACGAGTAATTACTTAACACTAACTTAATTGAACTAAGTTAGTTAATCGTAATCGTAAACTTAACATCTGATATTGAAAGTAAAAGATCGTTCATTACAAGGAAAACTGTGTGAGGCCGACATTTTATCTTATCTTAATGACATAAAATCATTAGGTATAGGAAGTTTCATAACATATAATTATTATAGTAACTTTATGATCTTGCTCGTATAATACCCCCTTATTTTATGGCTAACGTCTAGCAACTATAGTTTTCTCAATTCATAGATTAGAGAAGTAATTACTGGCGTAAAATTAAGAATTTGATAGAAAGGTAAGATAGTGAGATGAAACTAACATTCTGTAACATACATAACACACACACTCATACTCATTATAGAAGCAGCTTCAGTTTCATGAAAGTGACTGAAAATAATTAGCAGCCGTTTTGACTGTTACCGCTAATTTTGGTTGCAAATTACCTGCTAGTACTCCTTGTTTCCCGACTCCGCGACAGAAAAGACAGGGTTATGTTTTTTATGCGTATGTATGTACCTATGCATATTTGTATGTGGGGATTCTTTATTTCCTCGAAGCATTCAAACAGCTGGGTGGATTTTTTTACAGAGGTGTCTATCGACTCGCCTAGGTCGTGTGATGGTTATAAGCTAGGTTTTGTATTTATAATAAATCATAATTGCGGATTAAACACGTCAATAAGAAGGCACAACGTCATGAACCTTTTTTTTGTACCTTTTCCATGTGGGGTATACAAATAAAGGGCTTGAGGAGACAGTTCCAAAAATATAATACACTTAAAGGTAGAAAATATAAAGAAAACCATTGAAAAAATAATAAACGAAAAGTGATCTTGTTTCAGTCGGGTTTTTATTCTTTCTAAGACGAATTTTTCTATGCTACTTTTGCATCTCGATAGAACTTGTGTTGATCGAACTCGTGGGCTCTCGATCTCCAGTCTGTGTCACTAAACGTTGGGCTCATTGTCTTTATATTACTATCGTTGCTTGGGCTATTTTCGTTTGAAATTCACGTCATCATGTGATCTAGTTTCAGTCTGGTTTTTATTCATTCTAAGACGAATTTTTCTATGCTACTTTTGCATCTCGATAGAACTTGTGTTGATCGAACTCGTAGGCTCTCGATCTAAAGTCTGTGTCACTAAACGTTGAGCTCATTGACTTATATATTACTATCATTGATTGGGCTATTTTCGTTTGAAATTCACATCATCATGTGATCTAGTTTCAGTCTGGTTTTTATTCATTCTAAGACGAATTTTTCTATGCTACTTTTGCATCTCGATAGAACTTGTGTTGATCGAACTCGTAGGCTCTCGATCTAAAGTCTGTGTCACTAAACGTTGAGCTCATTGACTTATATATTACTATCATTGATTGGGCTATTTTCGTTTGAAATTCACATCATCATGTGATCTAGTTTCAGTCTGGTTTTTATTTTTTCTAAGACGAATTTTTCTATGCTACTTTTGCGTCTCGATAGAACTTGTGTTGATCGAACTCGTAAGCTCTCGATCTAAAGTGTGTGTCACTAAACGTTGGGCTCATTGACTTATATAGGTATTACTATCATTGGTTGGGCTATTTTCGTTTGAAATTCACATCATCATGTGATCTAGTTTCAGTCTGGTTTTTATTTTTTCTAAGACGAATTTTTCTATGCTACTTTTGCGTCTCGATAGAACTTGTGTTGATCGAACTCGTAGGCTCTCGATCTCCAGTCTGTCACTAAACGTTGAGCTCATTGACTTATATATTACTATCATTGGTTGGGCTATTTTCGTTTGAAACCCACATCATCATGCTAGGCTCTGAACTGTCATAGAATTATATGGTTATACTCTGTGGTGATTTCCATACAAATGATGCTCGTGTAGTAATAACTTATTCAGTCACACCTTGGTAAAAAAGGACATAAAGAATTAAAGATCAGTCGAAGCAAATGCATTGCTAGGTACTAATTCTCTGGGAATTCCTTTTTCTACCAGTAGGAGGCCAATTACCTCGTAAATATGAGAGTCACGATACCGATTAACATTCAAAGCCTACATTTACAACTACCTTATAAAGGGAAGTCGGATGTATGATATTATGGACTCATTTTACACTGAATATAAGTTAAAGCGACAGTCTATAATTTAGCACTTATTTGCACATATCATCAAATAGCAACAAAGTTAAAACTGTACATTAAATATATATGAAATAAAAAAAAACAATTGCTACGAGGTGTGGCAATGAGCTCGATGTTGAAAATATAGTTTATAGTTTTTTTTTTCCGTTTGTCTGGAACTCTGGATGTATGTTCCGGATTGGCGCAAAAACGTCTGAATGGATTTGGACGAATTACTTATTATTACTACATTAACACACAGGGTAGGTTTAATTCCGGTAGTACGTTCCCGTGAATTACTTTATGACATCCGCGCGAGCGAATCCGCGGTCCACAGCTAGTTACTCAATATAATGACGACAGTGACTGATATAATTATAAGACATTAATAACATGATGGTCACTTACAAGTTGCAACAAAACAATGTTTGACATTTACAATCACTTTTAATGCCAGTTTCTATGACATTTTATTCGATTTTTATTCGCTAGTATTAATTAAATATTTTAATTAGCTATATTATTGCTCTAACTCACAATTTAACGCATCAATTTGATCCTTGTGGATCTAATTGATGCGTTAAATCTATATTTACTAATATATTAATATTATAAAGCTGAAGAGTTTGTTTGTTTGTTTGGTTGAACGCGATAATCTCTGGAACTACCAGTCGGATTTGAAAAATTCTTTTTGCATTTGATTGCCCTATTTAACATCACGCTAGGACCTTTAGGAGGCGAGCAAAAAGAAAAAAAGTCAGAAAGAACGCCATCAAAAACGAAGTAATAGCGCGGGCAGGTGATGCGATGCGACGGGGTGGGTTGAGGGAACAAGAAATTTCACGCGGACGAAGTCGCGGGCAGAAGCTACATAGTTGTAGATATATGGACGGAGAATAATGATGGCCCAGTAGTAACGACCCGACTTACGAACGAGGGTACCACCACTGCTCTCAAAACGGTGAAGGAAAACATCGTGAGGAAACCGGCATGTCCTAGAACCAACAATTCGACATCTACTAACCCGCACTGGCCCCTTGTGGTGGATTACAGGGCAGTCCCTCTCGAAGAGAGAAGGTCTGTGTACCAGCAGTGGAACATTATAGACGTAAGTCGAATGATTCTTAGCTACCACGACGCTTTTAATTATTCTGCACATAACATGTTATTTAAATCAACTACATTTTATGATAAAGTTATGATTGAGTGAAAACTATAAATCCCCGAACCAGATAAGCTTATTGCAACGAATCAGGTTTTGAATCGGTTATTAACTTATTTATTATGTATATTTATATAACATTATAACTATTATATTATTGTACTATAACTGTATATTATTTGTAGACTTTTATAAATCGACATTTATTTGTCTATATTTCAGGTTTTCAGTTACATGAGAAGCGTTAAATGCCTTAGTATAATCACATCAGCATATAAAACACTTCAAATATGACTGTTTCTTTCGTAACTTTACCCAATAACATATAAATAAGAGTTAACGTCTCTAAGTCATCGAACGTGAAAGCTGGCAACAGCTGATCTTTGCGTACGCGATAGCTATGGACTATAAAGATTGTTTAGTAAGAGTAATTCTCAAATTCGTCTCAGTGAATCACAATATACAGTATGTTAACTAACAGAGGGCGTTCCCGTTAACCCGCAATAGTATAGCATCCATACATGCTAAAAAAAATATTACCATTCGAAAATAAAATGTTTTTATTTTTTTTTATATTAAAATATTCACTAAAAATCGTAAATTGATACGTTAAAGAAACACTCTGTACACGCGTACTTGAAGGACAGCAATGTCGGAATTTATTTAATTAAATAAATTAGAATTAATTAAATAAATAGAGTATCAATTGACGATTTTTAGTGAATATTTTAATATAAAAAAAAATAAAAACATTTTATTTTCGAATGGTAATATTTTTTTTAGCATGTATGGATGCTATACTATTGCGGGTTAACGGGAACGCCCTCTGTTAGTTAACATACTGTATATAACGGTACGCCAATTAGTGTTGTCAAAATCGTAGAAATATCGTCTAACAGCGCGATGACGTCGCTGCTTTCCTTTTATACGAGCAGCACGTCTTGTTAAATTGGAATAATTTTAACTGGTATGTGAAAGAATGTTGCTACCCGCTACTTCTGACAACCACTGTCTAATAGTTTCGTTCCAGCAAGGGTTTCATTAAAAACTGCTTGCAATTAAGGGTCTCGTGAAGATCATACTTTGGCCCAGACTTGATTTGCGATCATAGTAACATCATCTTATGTTTGTGCCAGAATGCTGCTTCTTGTGTCGATGGCAAAAAGTTCAAACATCTTTGGTCCCAATATTCAGCTACGCGAACTCCGCTCACTGACGCATTCATAAGGTCATCAAGAGCACAGGTGACCGCCGCATACGAACTTAAGATATGAGCCGTCCATGAACGCCTCCAAAATGCTGCTGTAAGTCCTTTAACATAACTTCCTCATAGGTATAGCGATTCACGCTTCTGAGAGGCCTACATGGATTTCAGCCGATTGGTTTTATCCATGGTTTTAGCACTAAAGTTTTACATCTTGATTCGATGCTCACATTCATTTTTTGACAGTAAACCATTCCAACTGATCAAACCAAATGACCTTGAGTGTGCTATTTCACCTACAGATACTGTTTACAAACCAAACATTTAATTTTCATACATTCTCTTAGGAAATGACGCATAAGTACCAAGTGGTGCTCATAAATTAATCATGGTATATATATATAATTGCGCCGATACGTAAAGTGAAAGCTCTCAATCAATTCAAGTAGTCAGTATGTTCATTCATTAATGGAGATTAGGAAGATCAACAGCAGACATGTGACATCTACCATTGTGGATTATGGCCCATTTCCTCTGAAAGAAATTAGGCCTGTGTCCCAGAAGTGGGAACGTTATTGGCTGTTCAAAGTTATCTATAACTAGTCATACGACAAGCGTTTAAAGTCGTAACAGGGGAAGTAAAGTCTATGGCACTGTATGCGATCAGTTGGCAAACTGTTAAAACGAATTATTCTGCACTATTGCGCCTCACAATGTTGCTCAAGTAGTGCCGTTAGCTCCTATACATAATCCTATACACTCCTATACACATCGTTCAGCGCTTCTTCAGGGGTAGTACTAATATTTTGTAGGCGGGGCTTTTTGTCTTATTAGCTGTTGCATCTGCGTGTATTTTATGTAAGTTCATCTTTGTTTTCACAAATATCTAGGATGAAAGGTATCTTATGTCCTTCTGCAGGTGTCAGGCTGCCGGTTTAGGCGTGTTAGTGTTAAGGCTCGTACACACAGGCGCGACTTGTCGCGCGACGTGTCGCGTGGCGATTCTGCGAAATTATCGCGCCGCAACACCTTTCACACAAGCGCGACGCGAATCGCGGCCGCGACGCGACACAACCTAACCTAACCTACCCAGGTACTTACTCATGTCGCGTCGCGGCCGCGAATCCGCCGCGACACCATACAAAATGAACATTTAGTATGGAGTCACGTCGCGCCGCGAATCGCGGCCGCGACGCGACACAACCTAACCTAACCTACCCAGGTACTTACTCATGTCGCGTCGCGGCCGCGAATTCGCCGCGACACCATACAAAATGAACATTTAGTATGGAGTCACGTCGCGCCGCGAATTCGCCGCGATATCGCCGCGACACGAGGGTATTATAAAAGGCAGTACAATCCAAACCGAGCTCAGTAGTAGACGATCTTCGTCAGAGGACGAAGGCAGGTCTGTGCGTGTTTGCTGAGCGTGGGTCCCAGGTTCGATTCCCCGGCCGGCCGACATAACCCAACATAAGTTTGACCACACAAGCACGAACGACGACACTGAGGAATTCGACCAAGGTGCTAAGTGACTTAGGTATGTGTAATTAAGTATTTTTATTACGGAGTTTTCAATTATATAATATGACTTCGTAAAAGTAACTTTTACTCATAAAGTTTACTCTAGCCTGTAACACATGTTTATGGCTTTGTTAGAGGACGACGGTAGATCTAGGCGTGTTTGCTGAGCGTGAGGCCTAATGATGGGTTCTTCATCAGATGACGATGACCTTTTGTTATTAGCAGTAGCTATTGATGAAGATAGAAGACAAGAACACAGTCGCATTAAACGCTGGTAAGTCGCAACATTAAATTATCTATTTTTTGTCTAACTGTTTCTCGCCTTGTTGTTATGTGGGGTACCTAGGTACGTTTGAATACCTACACAGTTGGGATGCATCGTAGGTATCTTTTAAAGCTTCACTATAATAAAGCTCACGGCTGAAGTTTTTTGGAAAGGTTTTTAATATGGAATTAGTAAAATGCGATAAATAGCTACTTTGCATCAATACGATTAGTAGATGATTCGATAAAATAATTGTATAGGTAGTGTTGTTGTTTGTACCTACTTATTATAATTTGATTTCTTCTTGCAGGAAAACATCGGTCCACCCAATAAATGTTATTTTTGTATTAACAAACAAATTAAATACCTATTTTATATTCAATCTATGTAGTTGTAGGTACTTAACTCTAAATGGGCGGGCTGTGGCCCGTGTGTCGACCTGTGAACACGAGGCATTAGTGTAGGATCCTCAACACATTCTGCACGTAGTTTCGTAAAAACGCTCACTATTTCTGCCCCGCATTTCATCAGCACTGTCGCATTCCCAATAATCATGTTGCCGTATTCACGAGCACAGTTCAGTTCGCGTCAAATAACTTGGCGCTCTGAAGCTAGGGTTTTCCCTAGCCGAGCATGCATTATTATTTATTACATACGATTCAATAGCTATCGATCGATTAAACGTAACGCACGTTCGCTCGCGAACCGAGTCGGGAAGGAACTAACTAAGTACCTACTAACCAGATTACTAAAAATACTAAAGAATTAGGTACTAAGAAGATCAAACATGCCGCCTGCGTGCGGGGCCCGCTGTCAAACGTTACCGCCGCGCGGACGCCGCCGACGGCGGCGCGGCGACTCTTTTGATGTGCAAAGGTCAAGAGAAAATGTTTAAAGAATAATTATGAAATCAGAAACTGTTAGAAAATTGTACATAGGCTTTATTAATTATTATTACACACTGTTTTCATTTTCTAACTTTTAAATACGATTAACGGGTTTCTTAGATTAAACTAAGTTAATTATCCACTTTAAATTGATTGGGTTTACTTACCTAATAAATATTGTACCTATATATTTATATTTACAGTTAGGTATTGCAATAAACGAGCGCGCGTCGTGTGACTCTAATTACATTGACATAAAGTTCAAATTCAAATTGATTCACGATTCAATAGATTCATGATGAAGATTTTTTAGTCAATCACGGCTGAAGTCGCGATCTTTTATTTTATTAATTCACTAAGTATCGATTATCGACTGACATAAGTACAAAACTTTTATTAAATGCACGACCCAGTGCATCAATTTGTTAACGGACGGCCCTGTTAAAAAATCTTGGTTAGTAAACAAAAATACTTTGTAAAAGTACGTACGTCCGAATTCACCAGTGTCGTCGTTCGGCTTAGGTACCTAATCTAACCTAAGTGTGTAGATGCACATGCACATAGTTTCTGTGTGCGTTAGCTCCTGAACGTTCAGGGCTCAGTCAGTATCGTCCACAAAACATAAAATAATATCCTAACGGGCTACTAGAGCTGTTTTGCGCCAAAATTTTACAGGCGTAATGTTATGTAAGTATGTGTGTATGTTTAAAAAATATGTCTAATGAATGAGTGACCTAATTATAAATAGACTGCCTCGTTGGTGTAGTGGTCGCAAGTGCAACTGCGCGTGAGGTCCTGTGGGAGCTGTAATGTAGGTACCTGAATGTAACACAGCCGTTGGCATTCAGACGTCGAACTCGAACTGACTCACGCACAGCTGATATCACTAGCACTCGACTGCCAGCGGAGCCCAAGCGGCTCTCAAATGACTATAATAAAATGTACTATAACAGACCGCGTCCGCTAAAAGTACGACAAACGCAGATCATTCCAACTCGCGTCGAGAGTTAAGTAGGTATACATAGATTAGATAATTATACTTAATAATAATTTAATTTGTATTTTAATACAAAAATAACAAACAATATTTGTATTGAACATTTAATGATTTCAGATGTCTTACACAATGTTAATTATGAGTTGCAGGCAATAAATTGTAAAATTAGCTTCTGCCCGTGACTTCGTCCGCGTGAAATTTCACCCTCCCCACATTCATCCTCTTAGGGGTGGAATTTCGAAAAACCCCTTTCTTGGTGGATACCTACTCTTCATAAAGAACACACCCTCCAAATTTTGTCTCTAGGATCAGCGGTTTAGGCTGTGCGTTGAAATATCAGTCAGTCAGGACTTTGAATATAGTTATGTCGGCCGACCGGGGAATCGAACCTGGGACCCACGCTCAGCAAACACGCACAGACCTGCCTTCGTCCTCTGACGAAGATCGTCTACTACTGAGCTCGGTTTGGATTGCACTGCCTTTTATAATGCCCTCGTGTCGCGGCGATATCGCCGCGAATTCGCGGCGCGACGCGACACCATACTAAATGTTCATTTTGTATGGTGTCGCGGCGAATTCGCGGCCGCGACGCGACATGAGTAAGTACCTGGGTAGGTTAGGTTAGGTTGTGTCGCGTCGCGGCCGCGATTCGCGGCGCGACGTGACTCCATACTAAATGTTCATTTTGTATGGTGTCGCGGCGAATTCGCGGCCGCGACGCGACATGAGTAAGTACCTGGGTAGGTTAGGTTAGGTTGTGTCGCGTCGCGGCCGCGAATTCGCCGCGACACCATACTAAATGTTCATTTTGTATGGCGTCGCGGCGATATCGCGGCCGCGACGCTATTCGCTACCTGACGCGCCGCGACCGTGTCGACAAGTCGCTCCTGTGTGAAGTGTCGCGCGCGTTTCCATAGAAAATGTTCTATGGATATATATCGCAGAATCGTGTCGCACTGTCGCGTCGCGCCTGTGTGTACGAGCCTTTACGTTAACAGAGAAGCAGAGTTACTTTCGCATTTATAGAGTAGCACAATTTTATCTAAGCTCCGAACTTTTTAAGTATTTCTAAGTTGGCCCAAAATTGCACGCGTATCAAAGTGCCAAAATACGCATTCGTAACTAATAATAATAATATTTTAATAATAATTTCTTTATTGCCATAAAAACAGGTTACAAAAAAAATTTAGACCCTGGCTCCAGAGCTAGGTTAGAGTACCTGTATTTCAGGAGCCAACTAAAAAAACTAATGACTAAGGGATTAAGTCAAAAGGATGAGCAGCAGCGTCTTCCTGTCTGATAAAACGATTAACTGTCCAATCAGTCTGCCGAGGTGATTGGAGCCATATTCTCATGATAATTCCTAATCGTAAGGTACAGCTTTATATTCAGCATTACCTATATGATTCCCTAGTAGCTCTAATAATTCGATGAAAAAATACTTAACCAACTGTCGCCATAAGTAACTGGAAAGTCAAAAAAGAACGGATTTTCAATAACTTAGATTAGTCTAAAATATCTGCTCAGACGCTGAAGATCCGCTGGTTAAATTCAACTGAATATTAAATTTGATTGCATAACTTATTCAAATGTTTATTTTATCCAGAAAAACTGTAAAAAGTTTGTCGTAAATAAAAAGAATGATGTAGTATCACTGTCAAATTTAATTTAAAAAAAAGTTGTAAGTAGATCTATGGTTTTAGTGATTGTAGTTTTTATCAATAGGTAGGTAATTCTTCTATAGTCAAACTATGTTGCTCGTCACATTACAAACCAAAAGCAAACATCAAACAAATTAATACAAAACTATTCTAACTTAACGAGCACAATACATACTCGTATGTAACATTGACATGCCTGAAATGTTGACCATTACATTTTATCAATAGGTACCCAATTTACACCATAAGTATTTGTTTATGACATTAACGCAATGGTGATTAACCACGCTAAATGGTAATCACCAGCGTTTTGCCTAGTAGTGACGTGACGCATGTTTTCTTCCAAATTTTTAATTTGTTTTTCTTTTTTTTTGATGCGTCATTTTGGCCGCAAATAAATGTATTTTCTTTCTTTCTTATTAACCCCCGACGCAAAAATGACGGGGTGTTTTTTTATAGAAGTGGGACATCGACGCGCCAACTGTAACCATAAACTCAACAGATGATTCTGAACCCGCCAGCGTTGAAACACTAGGTCGGTTATTTAAAAAAAATTAACTTTTTTTTTTTGACTAGGCATCTTGTAGTTGACCTTGAGAGGTCGTGACTACTTAACCGGACAATCCTGCGGCTGCCTTGAGAGAACTCAAAGCCTCCAGCCAGGGGCTTAAAACTAACTAAGTAAACTAAGCGACTACACGCTAAGGGCACCCCCTGTGGGGTACGAGCCTCGGCTTAGGGCGCGTCTTTGGGGGGAAGGGCAGCAAGTTGGGACAGGCTGGATCGAATTTTGATTATTTAATGAACGATGGGGCCGGCATTTCCTAAATGACTACTCTGAGAAGAAATGCCGAAACAAACTCAGAGGTCAGAGTCGGGAATTTAAATCTACAGGCTCAGCTGCGGCGCGGGCTGGCACTACATCGAGCAAGGGTCGGTAGGGGAAAAATTTACTGTTCCACTGTTCCATACATTTTGACCGCGTAGCTCCGATTTTTTTTAAACTGAATCCATGGTAACAGGCTGCGCGTCGATGTCCCTGCCATCTGTATTAAATATAAGTACTAAAAGCCTATATCTATACTTAATATATTATAAAGCTGAAGAGTTTATTTGTTTGTTTGATTGGTTGAACGCGCTAATCTCAGGAACTACTGGTTCGAATTGAAAAATTATCGAGGAAGGCTATGGGCTATTAAACATCACGCTAGGACCCTTAGGAGTTGAGCAAAAAGAAAAAAGTAAGAAGTTTTCGCTAAGTGAAAAAGAAGTAATAGCGCAGGCAGGCGATGCGATGCGACCCACCCCGGTTGGGGGAACAAAAGATTTCACGCGGACGAAGTCGCGGGCAGAAGCTAGTGGTATGTAGTGGTATATATAAATAGCGCTAGAAAAATTGTTGTTTGTTTTTTGCATATACTATACTTAATCATGCTACGATTTTTGCTAAACTATGTTAATATGTTTAGCTTACATAATATATTGAACTAAATTTATTGGTTTCACATTTTTGAACTTCCGAATTACGAACAAGAAATAAACTCGTTTCGTTGCATGCCTTTAGAAAATCAGGAAAATTTCAAATGCAAACAATGCAATCGGAATAAATTTAACATTCAATCAAATTTACCACTTCTACCTATCGTGCTAGTAAATAATACTCGAAGGACAAGAAAATATGCAGCCTATGCGAAAACCGATACATTTCTGATCATTCCAGTCGAACCTCTAAGCATCAGCCCATTAAAGATAATCATGTTCCCAATACTAAAACAAAGGGCTAGCAACGTTTATTTCAATGACTTAGTATTACATAAATAACACAAGTAACATAATTCCACTTACATAACGTTAACTCATAAAAGAACAGTAAGTTTAAAACAAGATTTTCACTTCTCTTCGAGCACAATGTTATGTCAATACCGACTTTGTCAGCAAAGTGTTAAATTATATCTGCGGTGTTATTCTGTACAGATCTCACCGTGAAAACTTAGGTGAAGTGAGCGTGAAGTGAGCTGTCAACAGTGATGTACAAGATACCTTAAATAAAGTATCTGGAATACAAAATGCAAAATACTTTTAAATTAAGTATTTCAGATACCAGATGCAAATACCTTTCTGTAATGGTATCTGAAATACAAGATATAAAATACGTATCTTTTAAATACTTTTTATAGATAAAATACTTTTGTAAAAAAAAAAAACATTTTTTTTAATGAAAGTTTATTTTTTTACATGTAAATCGCGTTGATTGCGCAAACGTGATACAACAAAACAGATTCACTGTCCATATAAGTAGACACAATAGTTAAACAATCAACATGAATCACATGTCGTCGTTGCGCGTGCAAAAGCCGCTATGTATTATTTAGTTATTTTTGGTTCTTTATGCAGTTTTAATCGTTATTTCTAGTGTTGCCCAAAATCGGTCTTGGTCTTGCAGTCTTGGTCTTGTTCTTGCATTTTTGCAAGACCAAGACCAAGACCAAGACCGACTTATTGTAGCAAGACCAAGACCAAGACTGAACCCTGCAAGACTTGAGCAAGAACAAGACTAAGCCTGCAAGACTCTTGCGTCTCGCAGTTAAGTCAAACTGAGATTTGGGCGTTACAGTAGGTATTTGGTTTCAATCCCGATTTTGATAGACGTTCCCCAGTATCAAAACCGTATCGTCATAACACTAAAAGGTATTGATTATTATATGTTTCGACTATTTATTAAGTAGGTAGGTAGCGTGTTACTTACAAATTTGTTCCCATATGTGATAAAAATGTACCTAGCATAACTATCTAGCAAAGTTCATTTCATACCTTATAGATATATCTACTTAGAGTATTATATTATACTTGTATAAGTAATGTGCAGATCTAATGTTAGTAGGTTGATAAAAGTTATGTAGGTATTTATGTTTCAAAGTTTATATTATTCTTCTATTCAGCAAAATTTAAAACTAACAGCGAGTCGAGTAGGTCTAGTACTAGTAGCAGTTTTTAAGCCAGCCGATGTTATGGTACAGACGCCAGCACATCAAACTACTACAATCTGCCATATTTCTTTAACAGATTTTCAACTTTATCGCTAAAGCATTAAGGTTCATGGTTGATTGGCAAAATATGACGTTCCGCGAATAAAGTGTTGGTCGGTCAGTGTATTAGGTACCTACTTATTTGATAATTTACGGACAAAGACGCCGCCGCCGCGCGGGGATTTCCGCAATCTTCCGCATTTTATGTCAGGTTTAAGCATTTATGCACTTTATTGTAATAATTTAAAGTTTATTTTCAAGTGCATTAATAATACGAGGAGACCGCTTGGCGCTGCGGTCCCTTTGTCGCGGCATTTGAAAGCGAATAGCGTAGGTACGAACTACGAAGATAGTGTTGACCTCGTAAATGAACTTTAGCATACAGCTGATCAGGTAGCCCTTTCGAGTTTTATTTACATTGCTGTTTTAAGTGAAACAAGTGAATTTATTATTTTTTAATTGAAAATCTCATTAAGTCAGATAGAAATAATGATTTTATACAGTTTACAGTAAAAAAAATTGCAGAAAAAAACGTAAAAATTAAGAAAAAGCCGACGAAAAATTTCAACGCATGGGGGTCCAGAATCATGTACTGAATCCATGGTAAGCGCGTCGATGTCCCTGCCACCCAGCAATAGGCTAATAGGTATTTGAATGTAGTCTAGTCTAAGTAGTAGAGTCTCGCAAGACTTGCGAGACTCTTGCTGCAAGACCAAGACCAAGACCAAGACTGAGAGCGCAATACCAAGACCAAGACCAAGACCAGGTGTATTGACGCAAGACCAAGACCAAGACTGGCTAAGGTCTTGTCTTGGTCTTGCATTTGGGCAACACTAGTTATTTCTATACATACTGTATAAACAGCCGTCAAAATATTGTATTTTTTTAGATAGTGTTATGAAAAAGTCAAGGCTTAAAGAAAAGACTCAATTTTCTCATAGCTGCGACCAACCGACCGAACTTTTATGTGTCTGTCTCCCTCAAACACAGACTATTATGCGAAATAATTAAAAATGACAAGGGGCATAGCCAATAACATTTTGTAGAAAGAAAGAATTGCCACGCCACCTATCAATTCGGCCCTAAAAGACTGAAGATTCAATAATGCGTTCAGTTTCATCTAAGACAACGTTAATATTTAAAATTATTGTCACCTAAGATGTCACAATAAAATCACCAATTACTAAAAGTATTTTAGCAAACATAGTATCTACAAAATACTAAGATACCAAACAACAGGTATTTAAATACAAGATACAAAATGCATTTCAAAAAAGTATCTGAAATACAGATACAAGATACGTATTTTGTATCTTGTATCTGTATTTCAGATACTTGTATCTTAGATAAGTCACATCTCTGGCTGTCAATAGTGTCAATTCCTAGCAAAAACACAGTCACTTCACCTATGTTTTCACGGTGAGATTTTTACAGAATCGACCGGCTGATCTTTAAGTGTCATTCTGAAGTAGACTGTTAATATTATAGGTACTACTAGGTAGCTGAAAGCCTCAAATGCTACAATCTATACAAATAAATAAAATTGGAGCGACTGTTTGAAATGTCACAATGTCGAAATTACAGTTTTTTACTAAATGCAAATGAAAGTATATAAATGAATTTTTGTCTCTCTGTTTGGTCCGGCTAATCTCCGAAACCGCTGGACCGATTTTGACGGGATTTTCACTGGCAGATAGCTAACCATATGAGGAGGAGCTTCTATTTTTGAAAAAGTAAAATAATTAGTAAAGAGTTATATAAATTATTATTTTCCGAAATACACGCGAACGAAGTAGCGACAGCTAGTTAAAACAATAATATATACTTATGTTCTCCTCTTCAACACGCACAAATTATGCAAATGCCTTAATACAGATACATAATTAATTCATAAACATACAAATCACACGCTCGCTTCTGTCAAAGCCAAACATCGCGTGGGCACCTAAAATGGCGCCCCCGCGGTTTATTAATCATTTAGTTTATGATGATTGAAATTCGCAGACAAGTTGTGAATTATACGTATAATTAAGCATGCATCTGTCGCGTTTTCCTTCATAATGCGAATATCGTGTTGGATTAGTATTGATTAATGCACTTCAGACAAAAAAATACTTAGGAAGCGCTTTCATCAAATATTTTTGTGAAGACAATTGGAAATTGGATAATATTATTTACTAGCTGACCTGACAGACATCCATATTTTAATATTTTTTAATCGTGAGAAACGATCTTAAATTCATAAAAAAATCCCGAAGAAAAAAGGGCGTACAGTTTTTCCCGAATTTGAATATTTTCCAGGAAATGTTTCCGAATTTTTCTTTCCATAAAAAATAATTTGGACTGTTACGAACATTTTAAAAGAAAAACAGCCAAATCCGTCCAGTCGTTCTCAAATGATGCGCTTACCAACGAACAGAATATAAATTTTATTTTTAAAGATACATTTGAGTTTATGGAATTAGTCACAAGCTCGAAAGTCTGACAACCAGTCTTACCAAGAGTATCGTATTACCCAGTAACTGGGTTGTGGAGGTCAGATAGGCAGTCGCTCCATGTAAAATACAGGTATTCAGCTGTATCGGGTTAGACTGGAAGCCGACCCCAACATAGTTGGGAAAAGGCTAAGCAGATGATGATTCGAATTTAAGGAATGAAAAATACAATACACAGTGTGTTGAAAGATCGGAAGCTTGCTTTAAAGATAAGTACCTATATCCGTTACCAACATAGAATTTTAATGAACCTGTCAATGTTATCGCTGTAATGAATAACTACAGCTATAAATGTCATAGACCAGTAATTTCATCATAAAAAAAGATGTTGAGCTAAAATAATATCAGAGAATCTATATTTTGTTGACCTAAGAATGTTATGGATATTAATTACATTAATGATGAATCTTAGTAGGCACCATACATATACGATTGGAAGCAAAAGAAGGCCACGAGATATAAATAGAATTAGTTAAATTCATAAGAAATCGGTGAAGCTCGAGTGGCGCAACTTGGAAGAGACCATGTCCAGCAGTGGCCTGCGATAGGCTGTGTTGATTGGTTCATAAGCAATCTGCACCGCGGTTCATTGAACTCACTTGATAAATTCGCTAAATTCTTAGTGTACGGGTAAAGAATAATTAAATGATAAAACTGAATAGAGTTCAACTTGATAAGTGATCGACTCACAGCGAAAGACTCTCTTTGATATTAACCCAAACTATACTATGCGACACTGATCGCTATTTCATATTTTAAGTGAAGTGCGGAAAAGAAAAACAAAATGTAAATTTTGATAAATTACGCCGATGCTAGCAAGCACCGCGCCTCGGGAAGCACGTTAAGCCGTTGGTCCCGGCTGTCAATCGTGGATCTTTGGCGGTCGTTACGGGTCGTCTGAAGCCCGAAAGTCTGATAACCAATCTTACCAATGGGTTTCGTATTACCTGGGTTGTAGATGTCAGATAGGTAGTCGCTTTATGTAAAATACTGGTATTGAACTGCATCCTGTTATTGTAATCATCACTTTCCAAAATATTTTGGAAAGTAATGATTACATCAGCAAGCAAAAAACCTCATGAATATATTCGATAAGAAAAGCGCCAAAATATTGACAAATTATTAATGCATTTAAAAATATGGTATGGGATTAGCTGTCTAGATTTTTAGATAATATTCAACGGTGGCTGTTTATATATTCATAACACTAAAAAGGATATATTGAAAAAAAAAATTAAGAAATGTTATACGATTTCTTTACACTACGGCAGCACTGGAGTATGTATTGAACAAACATACAATTTGTTTAAAACGTTTATTTATCTTATTTTAAACAATGTTTAAACTTTCACTGTAAATATTATATTTGCGTTCTTTGCCATTTTAGTTATTAGAACATCAGTAACAATAATTAGATTAATCAGCGCTTTTCTGCACGAGAAAAAAAAAACAATACAGATGATTGTATGGAGTGTTGAAATAACGTTTATAAAGAAACTGCCAGACGGCTGTTTTATACGCGTTAAATTAATTAATTTAAATCATCTATGAAGACCAGCCAGCCTATTTTAGAGAAATAGGAAAATTCAAACTAAGACCGTACCTAGTTTTTTTTTTTGTTACTATTTAATAAAAACTTTTACAGAAATTCCTAAGTTTTCTTACCAAATTTCATGGTTCTACGTCAACGGGACTTCCCGTTGACGTAAAATCATGAAATTTGGCCTATAGTGCACTTGCACTATAGGTTTGATTCCTCTGCGAATGTCAAAATATGCGGCATAAACGGAACATAAACGCCCGTATCTTTTGATTGCGTTGACTTAGAAGTTTGATATTTACACTGCTTCAAGGGATTACAGCCCTGAGTATCTGATATTAATTTCAACTTGATAACTCCACGCGTTCCTGCGAAAAAGGATCTTGACAGACGGACAACGAAGTGATCTTATAAGGGTTCCGTTTTATTTTTGAGGTACAGAACCATAAAAAAACAGTGGCACTCAGGGAGTGCCGACAGAAGTGAAAATAAAACACCAATAGAATACTTCGCCATTACTCACTGACATATCAGATATACATTAAAACCGAATACATCCCGAAGATAGCCGAACACAATGGGGATTGTCCAAAATTTGTAACCATTAGATTTTATTTTATTTTTTGAAAATTTAGAGTATTTTGAGAAACTAATTTGAATATTTTGATGATTGGCTCAATAGTTATTTAAAGAAAAAATATTTAATTATTTTAAGTTTTTAAGGTAGGTGACGTCATCAGTGGAATAAAGATTAAGTGCCGTTGCCTGACTAGTACATAATTAAAAATTTTAATCTGTCAACACAACGTCATCAATCCAAAGAGTACTGTCACATCTGTCAAAGTGTCAATAGGCCGAATAGATGTCTTAAATAATCGAACCCTATCTTAGCGTATTTATTTACAAATGGTTTTTTTATGTGTAAGTGTCCTCCAAGGAATATACTACTCTCTATCGTCACTAGAACAATCGACGCGGCGACTTAGAAATAGAATAATAACGCACGCGGCGACATTATTACTATTATTGCTGCAAGTTGGAACAAAGCACTTCCTGTATTCCATAACTCTTCCACTATATTAAAATAAATATTGTCGAGTGTTGAAATAATGTATACAGTAATGTAATGAGATATAAACAAGAATGTTTATATTTTTGACATATTTATAATAATTTGACATTTGACAGATTGTAGACAATCTTACTTTTTTTTTCTGAGGTAACGATACAAAACTGTACGGCCAAAGCCGACGTAATTTGAAGGGCAAAGAAGGTCAATCGTATTTTATCAAAAATATCAATAAAATATGGCTATTTTTCATAATTAATTAGTCCGTAATGATCAATAACGCTATTCCTCGAAATGGTTTTTCAATTACAACATTTAAAAAAATATGAACAATGCCCATTGCTAAGCGGGTATTGTGTAATAAACAAAACACGCGCTGTCGCGTGTCGCTTACTGTAACAGTGACGCGAGTTCAATGGTTTTTTCCCCATCTCAAAAAATGCCCAACGCGCCTAAAGAAGTTTTCACTTCAAAAATAAAATCGACGTATAAAAGTGTTTGTACAGACACCAGCACATCAAGCTACCCGAAACTGTCAAATTTTCCCAATCAATCTTGAGCCATATGCTTTAGTGGTAAAGTTGAAAATCTATTAAAGAAATTTGACAGATTGTAGTAACTTGATGTCTGTACAAACCTACTTACAGAAATAAAATCATTTTTGATTTGAAATAATAATGGTTCTATGTGGTAGTTAATTGTTGCAACATTTAAAGTCGATTGACATTCCACACAGGAAATCCTAGGCGAAGGTGATTATTTTATACACAAAATATAAAAATTACATTTATCACGTGAAAGTAGGTCCGCCATTGACTCCGCTAGTGAGATTGATGAGATGCCATAAAAACCCACATGTAGTCAGCACGTGCCATACATATTCATATTTTTTTATTCCAACTAATTATCTAATTCCAACTTTATTACCCAAGAAAAGAGTTTAAAATGCCATGTATAAGATTTGAGCTAAACGGTCATGATTTTTGTCAGTTTCAATAGAGTAGGACAGTTTAGTTATTACGTATTCGATATTTTATAGGCCCACTTCCGTGCGTTATCGAAAGATCTAAGAGGCCAATGGTTACCCATACGTAAGGCGCAGGCCACGCCGCGACCTGGCGGGCGGGTTCTAGTATTTGCTTTCTCAAAAGTAGACTAAAATAACCGTTCTTATATTTTGTCATGATTAAAAAGGTGAAATGACGCTCGCCAGCCAGCCCGTCCACCCGCCAGCTCGCGGTGTAGACTGCGCTTTAGACTTGCGAATATATTATGTAAATCAGCGAATTCGTCGATTGTTAATAATTTTTATTACGAGCGCATATGCCATTACGGAATAGCAGAATTAATTATATTAATTCGTAACAAATTAAAGTAAACATCGTTAGATCACTCTCTTGTGGGCCTTTCTATAAGCCATTATCTTTGTGCACAGCGGATTTCGTTTTAAGGATCTGCGATAAAGTAACCAATTTCGCTTGGAGACTGTATAAAGTTTCCATAAATGTAAAACCAAAAATGATGCTTTAAGGAGTTAGAAGACCGTAGCAGAAAACCAGGGTGGCAACCAGTCCTCTGTACAAGCCACAATCAATCAACTCAAGTTATCGCAGTCGCAGGAAATAAATCTTCAAATAAAGCAAAACGGAAGTCGTAACTACACAAAGTACCTGAATATATCAAAACCAACCGTGTAAATCTGTGTATATGCACTTATCTCTTTATACCATCGATGTATAATAAGAAATAACAATACATGTAAGTTAGACGCGGAAAATAAAATAAATATGAATGTCCGAAAGTGTTAAGTCATTAAGCAAAGGGGCCAAAGATGATGTTAGTCGATAACACGCTCTCTGGGCTACACTTGCACGGAGGTACCTTCGCGGCTAATTTCCTTGTTACGTACAAATTTTAATGGCGTAAACATGTGTAAAAACTTTGCATTTGCTTAGGCTCCGCCCACGTCCGATAAAATCGATGACCGAGTTTTGTAGGAGAAAAATAGAACGTACTGATGGCAATCATCCTAGAAAAAGTCGGTCTAAATAACATAGGGCGAAATGATCTGATCGATTGTAGGACTTACAAAAAGTATACCGTGTGCGAGCGCGCTTAACCAGAATGTAGTATAATAATTGTCTTACAGAAACTTAGCCCCCGACCCTTCACGTCGCATCGCATCGCTCACCCGCGTGCTGCTACTCCGTTTTCACTTAGCGTTGTTTCTGAAGTTTTTTTTTGACGTGAGAACGTTTAATAAATCGATGAAGCTGGCTGCACACACGAAAAAACATGACTCATGTAGCGTTACCTCGCGGCCTTGCTCTGTAGTAGGGATGTTAGGGAGCTCCGTAACCGTAACCGAAACTATCGGATATCCGATATAAAAAATTATCCGTAACCGTAACCGAATCCGAAATAAAAGTTTCGGATAATATCGGATAGGGGCGGAGCCTAATTGAGACACAAGATAAAGATAGCTATGATTGTTATGTTAAACTTAAATCATAGTAAATAAATATGTGCAATGTGCATTCTAAATTTAAATCTAATTTTAATATTTTCTTTGAATACGAAATTACTAAATAAGTATAAGTAATAATTTTATTATTACATTTTCATTTTAGGTAGATTAGATAACACTCAACATTTATTTATACTCATTTTTAATTTAAATAGCTGTAATAACTCACAGACTGATTGTAATTCCTACCAAATAGTTGCATATAAATAAAACTATTTTATTAACTATTTGTATTGTACTTTTGAAATTCCTAAAAAAATTAATAACCGTAACCGAAATTATCCGAAACTAACGGAAAATCCGAAATAATTTCATATCCGTATCCGTATCCGTATCCGGTATAATAATCATTCCTATATCCGTAATTAATCCGTATCCGAAATTTCATATCCATAACATCTCTACTCTGTAGCGGTGTAGCGTTCCATGGCGGCTTGAAGTGCAAGCGAGAGCGCGGAACGAGCGATGAGAGACAGATGATGTCGAACGCTGCCGAATCGGCCTCCGCGTTCGGCAATTTCATTAATGTTTTGTTATGACGTTGTCACGTTAAACTATTGTCCGTAAACCGACTTTACAGACAACCGATTTTTTTCTTTTGCTCGACTCCTAAGTGTCGTCGCGTGAAGTTAAATAGCCTATAACCTTCCTCAAGAATTAGGCTATCAAATGCAAAAAGAATTTTCCAAATCCAACCGGTAGTTCCAGAAATAACCGCCCCCTACATACAAAATTCTCGACCTAGGAATCGAACTCAGGACGTCATGCTCACCAGTAACACTTGCGACCACTAGAAAAACGAGGCAATCAGGCTTTATTCTACTGATATTTAGTTAGTAAAACCAATACCATAAATACGTCTTGTAATACATATATTTATGCGTATCGAACAAACTTCTGATTAATTTGTTAGAACGCGTATTTCCAAAGTGTGTGTAAATGTGTACTTTACAATATGCGTTCTTACTTAAAACATAATTATAGAACCTCAATACTTAGATAACATAACACAACATTGTTATAACAAACAATGTTAAACAATTGCTTCACAGTAAGAACCTTCCATAATACAAGGTTTGGAAATCATGTCAAAATTATTATAAGTGCCTAATTAGATTAACTTTATACTAACTTACTAATGGTATTATTTAAATTTATTTAAAACTGTAATTTCGTAGTGAGTGTAACTAAAACTTGCATAGTTAAATACAAGTTTAAGCTGTGTAGTTTTGACGATGTAACCAGCAGTTGTTGATACATAACAAGTTATTCTTGTATTATCAGGATCCACAACTAGAACTGGTGCTACGTGGCACCGGTAAATAGCAAATTTGAAGACTGTGACTAAACTTAGGGAATGCTTTCGCCCAGAAGTGAGAAGAATTGGCTTAACATTTTAAAACTCATGCGATCTATATATTCCTTCATGATAGCGATACATAGCAGCTCTTATTGGTTGGATAATTATTTCAATGATTACACTATTGCGACACGCCATCTTCTTTTTAAATTAATTGGCCCGTTCTTGATTTAGATTTCACCAGGTGGAAATCATAGATTGATGAGGTCTTATCACATACCTAGCCTAACCCAAATATATTTGGAAAGAGGCATCAGCTGGGAAAAACGTGCCTTCCGAGGCAATACATATAAAACAATTAGACCTAAAAGAGCATCCTTTTTAAAGAAGCCATATCTAGCAGCCGCTTAGAGTTGATTAGTAGTGAGCAAGTAAATAATGATATTTACAGTGGCAGTTAACGACATAAAACATATCTCTGGACAGATCGTAGGTAACGAGATCCAATTACGAGCACGAAAGTTTCTAACTACTAGACATTGTGCTCTTACTGTAGAACATTCATCATATTATCTGAACATCACAGTTCTGAGGCTCAGGTTACGTATGTTCGGGTTGCTGGGAATAAGGACTAAAAGGACAATGCAACTAATTGGCCCAAATTTTTGAAATATGTTGCCCAAGGTTTAAACTAATTGTAATTTATATATAATTTCTAAGAAAGAAAAGTGTTTATTGCGATTCATAAGAGATGATCACAAACTAAACCAAACACAGTCAAAAATAAAAAAACAAATAAAAATGAAACAGAAAGTCCTATACGAGGCCAAAAGGCTCAGCAGGATTCTGCGACATTTAAAAAATAAATGTCGCAGCGCTGATATTGTGATAGGGCCCGCATATTTGAGGATATGATCTATCAATGAGAGGTTTTTTTGAGTATTAAAAAAAAACATAGTTTCCATAAACTCTGTAGATGGCGTTGAACTGACTACGTTACTAGGTGCCAAAGCAAAAGGCTTGGAAAAATAAACATTGCGTCACATCACATACGCTCGTTAACTGACGCTTTCGTTTGCATAAGCTTACGAATATAACCTAGTAGGTAAATAAATAAAAAAACTGGTAATTTTTTGTTTCCTTGTTATTATTTATTTATTTTCAAAATGTCATTGTGATGTGATATGACAATGACATGATGACATTAATTACTTTTTTATGTACGTTTCGTTTTACGATCTCAAAATTACATCCAAGTGAAATAATCATAAAATGATGTGACGTTCCGTTCCTTGCAGTAACTTGCCAAGTTCAGCGCCATCTATCCAGCGACTAGGGAAGAATTAAAAAAAAAAAAGAAAATCCCTCATTACAATTAGTGTGTGTTACTCCATATGGCATCACAAAAATCTATTTAATTGGACTTTGGACAACATGTTCCAAAGATTTGGGCCAAGTTTCTAGGGAAGGTTGCATTGTCCTTTGACAACCGTAAGGCCATTTCTAGGGTTCCGTAACCAAAGGGTAAAAACGGGACCCTATTACTAAGACTCCACTGTCCGTCTCTCTGTCACCAGGCTGTATCTCTTGAACCGTGATAGCTAGACAGTTGACATTTTCACAGATGATGTATTTCTGTTGCCGCTATAACAACAAATACTAAAAACAGAATAAAATAAATATTTAAGGGGGGCTCCCATACAACAAACGTGTTTTTTTCGGCATTTTAGCCTTGTGGTACGGAACCCTTCGTGTGCGAGTCCGGCTCGCACTTGGCCAGTTTTTAAATGTCTTTGATCTTTGTGTGATCTGTCGTGTTATTGATTACAGTGAATGCTAAATATTTTTTTCTCGGTTAAATACTAAGGTTAATTTATCTTTTTTGCAATTTTCGGTTGTCATTTTGATAAAAAAGATTACATTTTTAAGCATACGTTTGAATATTATGCTATAAGAAAGCAAAATTAATTGGTCGGCGAATCTTCGAAAACGACATCAATCAATCTAAGTCATCATTATCATCTTCCTAGTCTTTGCGCAACTACATATGTTGGCGTCAGCTTCCAGTCTAACCGGGTACAGCTGAATACCAATATTTTACATGCAAGGAGCGACTGCCTATCTGACCTCCACAACCCAGAAAAAATCCATTAATTAATCTAAGTATATACGAATAATAAAGCTGAAGAGTTTGTTTTTGACGTGACAATGACAACGTCTAATAAATCGATGAAGCTGGCTGCACTCACGAAAAAACATGACTCGTGTAGTGTTACGTCGCGGCCTCGCTCTGTAGCGTGGAGGCGTTCCATGGCGGCTTGAAGTGCAAGCGAATATTAACAACGCAACTAACAATGCAACTAAACAACTAACAATGCAACTATTCCATCAGTATTTTCTTATGACGTTGTCACGTTCAACTATCGTCAGTAAACCGACTTTACAGCCAACCGATTTTTTTGAACGCGTTTATCTCTGGAACTCCCGCAGTCGGATTTGAAATAATCTTTTTGTCTTTGATAGCCCAATTCTTGAGGAAAGTTATATTAAACATCAAGGAACGCTAGGTGAAAACGAAGTGCCTAAAGGCTCCTACAAACATTCGCGACACGCGATATAATCGCGCGCGACACAAAGGCACCGCTCGTTGCGCGACTGCCTTTGTGTCGCGTGTCGTGTCGCGCCTGTTTGAAGGAGCCTTAATAGCGCGGGTGAGCGATGCACCGCAACGCGGTGGTTCGGGGGCCGAAATTTCACGCGGACGAAGTCCCGGGCAGAAGCTAGTAAACTATAAAAGTTAAAAATAACAGAGCTAATAGGATTAAAACCAACGAGTTCATAAAAGCTAAAAACGAGATAATTCAGAAAGAACAAGGAATTAGGAGTCACTTTAAATAAACCGTAGTGACGTATCGTACAATTGTAGGTATATCAAGACCATGGGCCGGGTCAGCGGGATTGTCCGAAAGGGTTACCGCTGGCCCGGAACATAAAGGGCTAAGGAAGGAACACGGGTGGGTTTTAGTCAGCAAGAGTCAGACACTCCCTTCCGCTCCACCCAGAGCGGGAGGGGTCATTTGATGATTACCCATCCTGAAAAAAAAAACCTTGGGCGTAGCAAGGGTGGGCAATGCCAACTCTAGAAACGTCTTTGCCCACCCTAGAAAAATCGACAGTATTGAAGTACTTACTGTTTAATCGCTTTTTATTAGGATTCCGTCCGTACCTCAAAAGAAAAAGTCGGAACCCGAAGGGAGGTCGTACATTTTGACCAAGATGTGAGGTTTGTAGAGTTGTGCTTTGACTGTGGTTAGATTAGTAGGACTGCCGCCCCCCCTAAACAAAATCCCTAGCTACGCCAATGATCAAGACCCCTTTTTGCCTCGGAAAGCACGTTAAGCCGTGGGTCCCAGTAGTCATTCGTGGATCTTTGACAGTCGTTACGGGTCGTCAGAAGCCCGAAAGTCTGACAACCAGTCTTACCAAGGAGTATCGTATTACCCAATAACTGGGTTGTGGAGGTCAGAAACACAAATATTGCACATCGACCTTTGGAAAGAGACAATCGGCTAATTTCGGCTTCGTAGAGCGTTATCTCTGTCGCACGAAATACAAACAGTCCGGTATCTATTAGGAGCTGTTAAAACAATTATGATTTGCTTCTTTTGATAATTATTTTTATTCTTTGTATAAAATACAAAAAGGTAAAGGTTGTATTCAGCTGCATCCGGTTAGACTGGAAGCCGACCCCACCAAAGTTGGGAAAAGGCTAGGCCGATAATGAGTGACGTATCATACAGCGGCAATAAAATCGAAACGAGGCGTCAGCGCTGTGCCTTTTTGCGTAACACTAAATCGACTTGACTTTGGCACGAGTATCGATCTTTCTCTTACCGATTTCTCGATTACGCACTTATGTATTCGTTCGGTCATCCGCTACTGTAGTATTGAGCTGTTAGCTGTTATAATTCGCTCGTTCAATGCGTAACTTTTGAACGCATGATGCACATCATCATCGTCATCAATGGCAGCATCAATGTTCCATCCACTGGTTACTATAGGCCTCTCCTTTTGTACATACCATGTTTTCCCGGCCTATGCGAGTCTCATTCAACTAGGTCTTACCTACATGATGCATGTTGGATGCAAATATTTATTTATTCATCACAAACACAACTATCATTACAGGCAACAATCCTAATGCGGTAGCGTGGTCTTTAGTTACATTCTAAATTACAATTAAAGCTACTAGTTATATATTAGCATAACATAATACAAACAATGTTACCTTTGTGAATTCATTCAGAGAGCAATAAAATAGATCTATCCTATCAGCAGTGTCATTCAGTGTATGCAAGGCTCGCGTCAGCGGCGGTTTACTGAGCAGCTTGGTTCACGCGCGTGGCACTGCTAACAACCGTGGCAATCGGCGTCGCAATGCGTACTTATCCGGCACATTCAGACATAATCTCCTTCAAAATACCAGCATTAAACATTTTACCGCGCAACAGCTTAAAAATATACGTGGTAAAAGCCAGGTCCCTTCTTGTCTCCAGTTTGTTGTACCCCACCATGCCGATTACGAACAAGGTTGGGAACATCAACGGATAATAAAAACTCTTGTGTCAGTGCAAATCGTTGGAAGTCTAAAAGGCCAGTAGTCCACTGCTTCATGACTAGGTCGATGACTACAAGTCTACAGAGTGGCAGGAACATCGACGCGCAAACTGTTACGATGAATTCTGTACCTACATATCATGATTCTAAACCACCAAGCGCAGAAATTGTTCGTCGGTTTATTAAAAAAACGTCTGCTATTTCATAGATAAGTCACGCGATATAATCGCGCGCGACACAAAGGCACCGCTTGTTGCGCGACTTGCGGTGCCTTTTTGTCGCGTGTCGTGACGCGTCTGTTTGAAGGAGCCTTAATGCACTGATAAATGACACTATAAATTATGCTTACGGTTTCTCTATCACGACTAATTATAGTAATTTTTAAACACGAATTAAAAACCAGCCTTTAACGAATTACGAACATAACGCGTTGTCTCTTCAAATTGACATTCCGTGCAAGATTTACATAGGGTAGTTCTACTAAATGTTAATATCACTCAGCTTTCATACTTTATTTGCGTAAAACACACAATGTAGCTGAAGCCGTACATACAACGCTCGTACAAACAAAGAAACGTAGAAATCGGTGAAGTATTGCATAAAAACTGTAAAATGCCGCTCAAGTCGTAAGCCTAGTTGATTATTATTTAAATTATTGACATAAGTAGACAGTTTGGCCGAATATTAGGTATCGTCGTTGCGCATGCAAAAGCCGCTATGTGTTATTTAGTTATTTTCGGTTCTTTATGCAGTTTTAATCGTTATTTCAATATACAAATGCTGTAAAAACAGCTAATGTGACAAATGCAATATTTCAAGAGTTAAGGAATGTAGTTATGTGTTATACTATACATCGAAAGTTCCGTATAAACACGCTAAGTGTTATAAATTCATATAGCTCAAATAAGTTCACTAAAAACACAGCGACTTTTGCACGCGCAACGACGTATGTTGTTTGTAAAATTATTTTTGTATCACTAAGAATCTGAAAAGATTATGCTTTTTTGTTAAGTAAATAACTTATTTGTAAGTACTTATTAGTCGCCGAGCATAATCCGCTAGGAACGAAAAAATCTGGTTCAAACCGATCCATATTTATGTTTATCTATTTATCAAAATTCCTGCAGATTATCTCCATTGCATTCCATTGCTTCGTTAGGCAACTGTTAGGCAGTTGCCTAGCCTTTCACCCTATTGGTTTAAAGGCTAGGTTAGGCAGTTGCTTCTTATTGTTGTAATTGCTCTGGAGCCCTGGGCACCACAAGAAACTTAGAAAATCAGTAGCTTAATGTTAGTCGGGATATTAGAACGAATGGTTTTGCTAGCCAAGAATTCTCAAAAAGATATAATTATCCACATAATGAAGTTGATGTTAGTAGCAACCAAATCCATACTTCAGGTATAAGTAGCGCCATCTACGCAAACTTAAAGAATTTATTAGAGCCATCTATCGGTGAGTAGCTGTACAAACAAATTCTTTAGTTCAGCTACTTCCCAAGAGATGGCACTAGTTAATCTGCACGTCAACATTATTAATTTAAATGAACTGGCTGAAGAGCAACGAAATATTAATTAATTTATTTTTATACATGTCCAAAACAACATCAACATTTATTCAAAAGACAAGGAAAATCAAAGAAATGTAGTTGAAGTATGTAGTGTGTTACATTTGTCCAGTAACACCACCATTATAGCCTAAGACTTACCTACACACCTATTAGTTTATGCAGACATTGCTATTCTATTCTGAGTGACATTTAATCTCGAGCTCGCCGCAAACCTTCCGGTTTCGTGAGTCGCGGAGGAACGGCTCGTTGTATAACGGGACTGTAATAGCCAAGTTAACGGTAGGCCGCAAGGATACTCTTGCTTTCCAATTATAATCAGCCGTTATTTAATACAGTAAAATTCTTGAACTTGACCTAAAACTAGAGAATACACGAGAACCAGGTATCGCAGGAATTCTTGGCATTTCATTTCAGCAATTTCTTCTTGTGAATTTATAGTGATTAAGGGCATAATACAGTAATTGCAGTAATAACGTCTTACAATAATTAGCAGAACACGTCTATTACATTAAGTTACTTTTTTTAATTGTTTGGTCAGATTCGTTCCTTGTTAATTTAGCCTTGCCATTGCATATAATCAAGTAATTAATTATATGCAATTTACGAGTCATCCATTGGAATAATCCACGAATAATCTACAAAATCGGTAATCAAGTTTCCGAAACCATCAAAAAAAACTATCTGCACAGAACAACAAACCGACGAATCCTTGCGCTTCCCCAAGAAGATCAAAACTTATAAAATCATTTCGATTTCCGGGACACCTCAGAACAAGATCAAAATAATACCAAAAATTCCCACGTTAACTAGTCAAACCGAATCGTTTCGCCAAAACGCACATTGCGGCAAAATTTCACTAACGACGCCTTTCTCCTGCGCACACCAACGTGCAGCGGGATCGAGGCGGCCACTGACACGGAGCCTGGCGAGAAAGGCTTTTACCAGATCGACCGCTCACGCTTCATCGCAATTGTTGGTCACTTATTAGGTACTGTAAACAATGGAGCTAATAAACAAACTTAGAATGAAAGAGAAGCTGGTGATGGCAACGATAGTCAATGTCAATGGCAACAGTGAATATCGTAATGGCAGTCAAGTTTCCGAACACAATCCTTCGAATCTATTGGGATGCAGAGACCAGATAGCAGTCCTGTCTAGTTCAATACGGGTATGCCATTACATCCTGCATTTTCTTAAAAATGACAGGAACTAAAGAACAGTCTATACCTTTCAAGAAAAGATCAATTATTGAAAATAAATGACTCTAATTACAAAATATCTTTTCAGTTTTACTTTCCTCATGTTTTCCAAGATTAAGATCCATTTAATTTTTTTCCTTTTCATGTTTTTGTAATTAACCGTTTCCCACAAAATAACGGTTCTTATGTCTCCAAATTCTTTCATAACGCCTGTATAGTCATTGAATTTGATTTGCCGAATTTAGGACCAGTATATCAGTGTAACAGTGGTCAATATTTTTTGTAGTAAATTATTTATTCTATTACATTCTAATGTCAGCATTATTAAGGCATGCTTGTAACTTTACGATAGATCTGACTTAGGTATCATCCATCAGTTCTGTTACGTTGAATTTCTTCATCTATTTCTTATTTGGGGTTATCACTTTTCCACACTAAACTAATATCTAAACGTGACCATTCCGAAAAGTTCTATACATATAAATCACAACCCACGTTAAGAACCTATTCTCAGCCCCCTCGTGGCTTCTAGAGGGGCAGTAGAAGACCCAGAGAAAATTATATGTCCTATCTTACGACTATACTCGTATAACATTACACGTATAAATACTCGTATAATCGTAAAAAAGGGCGCTCTAGAAAAACAAATATTCTCTATGGGCGGTGGGCAAAATAAGGTTGAAAACCTATGACCTAAAGGATGATATGACGGCTAGTTTCGACAGAAAAATATTAAAGACCATGTTGGAATATGTTATATTCACCTCTTCTAACATTTAATCTCTGTCGAGTAAGATATGATCTTATATTCTCTTGAAAATTATTGTCTGTACTGACTATTTCAAGTCGAAACACGCAGTGTACACCTATTTCATTACACTGAGAAAACCTGCTTTGAAGAATTGCTTAGGTCAGATAGCAATCGTGGTTGTATCGAGCAGACAGCCTGTCTAAAGACTACATGGGAGAAAGACGCAAGAGCTTCAAAACATTAAATCGTGTTTATTTCATGTGATTAATGTTTGGTGTCCGATTTAACCACATTGAGCCTAGCCGCAATTATTTAAAAATATTAAATTGTATTGAGCAACTAAATGCAACTTACATCACTTTCCTACATACATACACAATCATGCTAAGTATCCTTCATAATAATCTACCTACCATTCAAATTATTTATAATTAAACTTTGGAAGGTCTAAGATACAGTGAAAGGATTTATGATAAATCTTTAAGTCCATAAATAAATAATGCTTGCAGTCATGTCCTTTTTAAGGGCGGGCCATGGAGACGTAATCACCTGCCTCGAAGGTCAACAAATTAAGCCTCTTTGGATAAAAATTTCCAAACATGATTCGGATCACTCAATACATATATTGAGCAACGTCCAATCGGTATCAACACTAGTGGCGGCGACTGCGCTTCACTCGCCGTGAGCCGCGGCACGTCAGCGCACGCGCGAAGAAAGTCCACACCGGAACACTCATGGCTTTCTATCAACCGAGACATTTCGAATGGAATTAATAAAGTTAATTTGAATTCGAGAAAAAAAAACCATAGCAGTGTTCTTTTAATACTTTTAAATTACAAAAATAACATTTTTATCTGTCAAAAGTTTGAATTGCAGTGTCAACCAGTGTGACGAAAGTGAATTTTTAGTGAGGAATGCGAAATATTAGTTGAGAATAGTGACATCGTTTTACGTCACAATCGTTGGATTGTTTGTTTTTACTAGTTTGGATGCTGCACTTTTGAATATTACAATGGATCCCAGGTAACATTAAAATATCACATTCATAACAATCTTTCCTATTTCGCATATATATATCTAGGTATATGCTTAGTAGTTTTCTAGAGAGGACGATCATACCGGTTATAGTAGTTTCTCCAAACTCTAGCGTCTTAAAATAACCTTATGAAGGATAAAAGATATATCTAAGAGCTAACAATTTAATGTACTCAAATGAAATAAATTGCAATTGAATTACTCTCTGTGCGATATCGGTTTATTCTAAATTATTTAACGAGGGCGCAAAATCATTCTAAGATGATCAGACATTTGTATAGTTATTTTATTTTATAGGCAAATTTAACAAATGTAAAGGGCCTTAGGTAGTGTTATGCAATTAACGTCAGTTTGCCCACCTGTCGAAAATATCTATTTAACCACCTTAGTAAAAAGCTCTTCGAAGCACTCCACAATTTTAATATCTGTTTAAGCATTCAAGAAGTATAACCGGGATTAAGTACTCATAGACGATAATGGAATGTGCTTCTACAATTAAAACTCATCTTTGACAACCATTGGGTAACGTCAATAAATTCGTTGGCTACACCGCGCTGTCATTTATTCTACCGAGCAGGTGCGGGCCACGTCTAGCATTAATTCGTGCTTGGAAAGCTGCAACTTTGTGTCGAATGACCTACTATGTGATTCTTGTAGATAATCTTGATGGTTCATTATATCACACTGTGAGTTTTCCAGTGCTAAATAAGGGCCTGTATTTATACTACTTCAGTGAACAGCCATGATTGTTTAACTATAACCAGCAAACGCAGTATACCTGTACGATATTATGTATTTATTTATTTTTACCTCTTACAACTATCTAGTATGAGCACCGCATGATGCATGGTGTTATTAGGACCTAAGGGGATTATGCTTCCAATCTACCTGGAAAAAGAACCTAACGTTTAGCCTATCCTGTCCTGTCTAATCTGACCTTCTTCATCCTGTCTAATCAATTCTCTGTGATGGGACTAATGATGAAATAGAAGATGCTCTTTTTTTGCTGGTCACCATACATTATGTCATGCGTAACACCATACGAAATATCCAAAATCCCTTGTTGTTGCACTGTACATCTTAATGATGATGTACAGTGCTACAACATAATAGCAGTGTTGCGAACAGTTAGGATTGCACGCGAAGCTGGTACGACTACATAATTGAACGTCTTGTTGCTTCTTCTTCCTTAATTTGCTTAGCAACTGGCGTAGTAACCATAACTTTTACGAGTATTTTTCAACGAATCTCAAAGTAATCGTCTTGATTTTGTTTGGCACTAATTGAAGAAATAACATAAGTACTGATTTAAGAGATAACTAGATAAAGATACGTCTGAAAATACTCAAACGGCTGAATCAATTTTGCAAGCTTAAGTTTCTATTCGCTGACATTTCACTTAGCCATGACCTTTTAGCCATATACTGTCAGATAAACTTACATGTAGGTACTACAATTAACAAACAAGGTGTGCAATCTCAAGAAAGGTTGGTTTCGCCTCCCCTTCTCTTGGTCACAGGTCGACCGGTCACGTCGCTTCCTGATCCACTTGTCAAACTGGATTCCACATGTCTTCGTCCTATTTCAATATAGATAGACCCTTTATCAAGTAGTGTCTTTTTGTTATCTATTTCTATCCCATTCTTACTTGCAGCTTCTGAAGAGTTAGACGCTATGATTAGTAGTTTACGAGTTAGATTTTGATGGACGACTCTAATAGTAAAATCGAAGAAACAAGTGGGTTTGACTTTTAAATGTTCGATTATCTGTGTCTGTTATCCTCATTTAACCATGAAAAGTCACACTATGCTCAACTCAAAACCGTTGTAGTATTTGAATAGTGATAAAATTTTTGTTAGTCATATGAAAATATTTCATAAATTACATATTCATTAGCTAAAACAGTACTTGAGATAGAATATTATGGTATAAGATGACATTATCAATAACAACAAAACATTTCGAAACGATTTACAGATAAGTTAAAAAGAATTACATAAGTAATACAAAACAATGGAACGACGATTACATAAATCGTCTTCAATATGTCATATGTATTTGATGAAGTATACAAGAATATGAATGTTGTTATCCACGGAATAATTAATGTTTGTAACTATATTTAAACTTCAATCAGAATTTCTTCCGATGATCACAAAGATAGTCATAGATGCGCACGCGATTTGGCCGGCACCACTGTACTTAAAGAATTCTAATTAACAAACAATTGAACGCTACACGAAGACAAATATTGACGTGAGTTCGCGAGGCAGTAGGCGGTGGTAGATGGCGTATTCGGACACGCACCCAGTGACACAGATGTTATGTTGACCCACCGAGATAATGGCTTCCATTGCAAAAAACTACGAGTTTTGTAATCATAATGATGATGGCATGAGACTTACTGCCTTCTGTGCCTTTAAACAGATAATTATGAATAATGAGTTGATGATGTTTACTGGTTTAAGAAAAAACTGATTTATGAAATGGACAATAAGGACACTACCACCTCAATTGTAAATAATTATAGAAGAATGGCTTGTATGGAGAGTATATTAACGAATAGACTCCATTTAGTTATACGAGTAAGTGAACGAGACACGGTACAATAGACAATCAAGCTTTTAAGGGCACAATAATAAAGACAAGAGTCGTATATATTTTATTTATAAAAGGTAGGTCTACCGGAAATGTAAAACATGCCAGTGATCTTGATATTTACGAGAATTTAATATGAATAAGGAAAATGACACAGGACGATGAACTCGATACGATTATAAAGGCCAAGTGCTTTCTCGAACCAGTTGGTATACGTGAGTAACTTAATTTTTAGAAAAGACAAACTCACGCAGAAATTGAGATTGCAAGCCTGAGCCGTCATCATTAACACAATAAAATTGTAGAGATGAAACTAGTTGAGATAGCAAATAATTGTTGCACGGCAATACATGCTAACATAGACGTAGAAGTAAAATATAAGGTCGCTGTTAAATCTGAACTTTACGAAATATCTGTACAGCATGTTAACATAATCGAAGTTGTTAACAGTAAAAACAACGCGTTTGGCAATCCGCCTACGTAGACGGAAAGTCGTGATGCAGGCTATGTTTAAAAGGGAGCTGTTTGTAACAGAATTTCCTAATAATAAATCTGAAGTTTGTTTCTTTGTTTGAACGCGCTAATCTCTTGAACTACCCGTCGAATATGAAAAAATATTTGTGCATTTGGTACCCCAATTCTTGAGGAAGGTTATAATAGACTATATTTAACATCACACTACGACTCTCTAACTAAGGTGCCGAGCAAAAAGAAAAAAAGTCTAAAAAAACGCTAAGCGAAAACGAAGTATGGCGCGGGCGGGCGATGCAATGCGACGCGGTGGGATGGGAGCCGAAATTTAAGAATAATAAAGCTGAAGAGTTTATTTGTAGGCAACGCCATACGAATACGACGGAACGGACGGAGGTGGGTAAGGAGAACAAGAAATTCCACGCGGACAAAGATGCGGGCAAAAGCTAGTGAAAATAATTTAATTTTAAATGAAACGCCTCTTTCCAGTATATAATGGACTAAGTTACTCAACACAATATTTATGGCATTTAGGTATAGTGTTCCCCGTGGATGGTCTTCTATTGTTCGAAGCTTTATTACTTTTGCAGATAAACGAGTGAGTATGTATATCATACGTAATACCTATACATTTCATTACATATAATAAAATGCGTGTGGGTCAAAGTTCAGTTATAAAGCGAAATGTCAACATTTCATAGAAGCATTACATAAAACTTTATTCACAATTGTTTCTTTCGTGATAACAAAACTTCTAGCTGTTGCAAAAGTTTTTATTGAATCTTTACATATTACCATTTATTTTAATAGTGGTAACCTTATTAACATTGACCTAAACAGTGAGAGATCTCGATTTACATAGGTACACACGTATGATATTTGTGAAAACCATATATGCATTTTCTTGCAGCGACTGCGTTAATTTATTGTTGTTTGTAAGACGACATTTTCTCCTCCCAGCACATTAGTGATATATCTCACCGTCATACATTGCTACAAAGCAGGCCCGTATCAGACTACATCTACATATATCCTGAACCGGTACTGCACCATTTCATTATATTGTAAGTATGATTATTTTTGCCTTCGAGGAATACGGGCGCTATGTTATGTTATATCTGTTTATTTTTGCCACGATCTTAAATCTTACCTTCCTATACATGGATGCGTGGTACGTGTAAACGATTTACAATTTGCATGACTAGCATCACGTAAATGAATATTTCCGTTGAAGCTCATTACGAAATAAGCCATTTTCTACTTACTTAACTATTCATTCAAACTCATTGAGTATACTTATCTACTGCTACTGGCGTAATCTGTGAGCCCGATATTTCAACACATGGTCACTATTTCACTAAAGATTTAAAAGAGATTTCCAATATTGTGTCATTTGAACATGAACTTTGAAATAATATTTTACCTAATCTTCATAATACTAGAATTTAAGAACGTTTTGACCTTCAGGAGTTAAACATGAATCAATGCTATATTACACAATTGTATAACCACAGCTTTATATTACTAACTGGCCATACCACCTGTTTCCGGTACAACTGTGTCTACGACACGTCTCACGCTGTATCCCAAATTACATATGTCAATAGAAATTGAGAGTGTCGTCTATAATTCTGAGTTACGCCACTATACGCACACGGTAGTCAGCTTACTGTTGAACCAACAAAACGAACCAAACAATCTTGTAGCTTTCTCTAACGTGGATGGACACATACATATCAATCTCTTACGTCAAGGAATGCCTTTAGAATAGAATCACAAGGGGGTGGATCCATTTGTATGTCAACCTCACACCATTATGAACTATACGTGATTGTAATAAAGATTATTTTTGTGGTAGGCATAAAATACATAATGGAGACGAACCAATCTGCACGTAGGCTGTTGGAAATGAACCCAGTGTCCCACTTGGTGGAATGGACATTCCAAATAAAGTTCGCTATGAAACCGCCGGTGAATTAATAAACGTATTTATAAATCTGAATACGGTTGACGTGGCGAACGTTTACTGAACCAAATAATATATGGGACTGTTGCGTGTCAAGTTTAAGGAGCGGGTTACATATAAAATTATTGTCATCCATATTTGAAAGAAAGTTATACAATAACATTAATGGTAGCACAACAACGATACAATGCATGTAACAAGACTAACCTAATAAGATCAAAATATGCCATAATAATTGAAATAAAACTATACAAGCCATTCTTTTAGGAGGAAGCTTCAACCCATTTAAGCAAGCGGGGAGTGGCTTTTAATGCTTTTGAAGAGTTCATTTTGAATGACTCTGGAGGTACTTCAGACCAAGCCTAGACCATTGTTCTACTTTAGAGCCGCACTATTCATCTTGTACAAGAGCTAAAAGGTGACTCGCATTCAAAACCGTTAAAAATCTGCATTATTCGAAGCCGCAAATGCCCATGAATAAAGAAATATAATTCATTATTCAGGTTGAGCCATGGAAACGAAGAATAAATACTATATACGGTATATCGACACAGTTACCCGCTATCTTGTTGTGTTTTAAAATGAAATAAAAATCAGTCCAGTAGTCGATCAGTTTTGTTATTCGAAAAAAGCCGATAGTCGGAATGAATATGGAGATAGATAACAAACACTTTATAAATTCAAACACTAGTCAACGAACACATTAAATTGCATTTTTTTTTCTAAAACAGAAAAGGTAGGTGTGATGCTACTGAGGATACACAATCAAAAACAAATGCTAATTTTGTGTTTCCTATCTAAGAATTCAGATCACATGCTTCAAACAATGGGTTAAATTCATGGTGGTGTTAGGTTATCACCTCATTGTGTAAACTCTTCACGTTATGGACCACGACGACCCAGGTGGCAAAAACTTTGATGCCTTCGTGACAAACATTTACATGACCATTTTATAACCCCGTATTTTTAACCTGGTTAAGGATCTCTTGGTTCAAAAGAACAGGATCTAGGTAAGATTTCTTTCTACGAAAGAAACGAATTTGTAGGTATGATTTAAATTTGCCAGTGAAATACTTTAGACTGACAGAGAATATTTTAGTTATTATGTACACCCCGAAAGTTCGACAGCCCGTCTTACCAAGGACTTTCGTATTACCCAGTAACTGGATTGTCGAGGTCAGAACTCAGATAGGCAGTCGCTCCATCTAAAATACTGATACTCAGCTGCATCCGGTTAGACTGGAAGCCGATCCCAAATAGTTGGGAAAAGGCTGATGATACACCATAAAATTTTCAGATAGAAATGTAGAAATTTTGCAATGGACGGTCTTATCGTTAAAAGTGATCTTTTAAAGACAACCTTTGGATAGATTAAGGTATAAGGAGAGACAATATATATACATATAGCTATAGTATAAATACGGTTATAAGGCTTATAAAGAAATAAATATAGCTACTAGCTCCGAAAATAAAGGTTATTAAAAGGGCCCGGCCATATGAAGTAATGGATACTACTAAAGCCAAAACCTGATGGCAATTTTACGTCAAACCAGAATCTCGCCATGTACAGAGTCAGACACCAGCACATCAAGCTACTACAATCTGTCAAATTTCTTCAATAGATTTTCAACTTTATTGCTAAATCATAAGGTTCAAAGTTGATTGGGAAAATTTTACAGTTTCGGGTAGCTTGATGTGCTGGCGTCTGTACTTGGAGAATTAAGGGCGAGTACGAACAGCTTAACAAAGTAACACAGTAGAAGTACATAGTGACGAATATGCAGGGTTAAATGAAATTGGCTAGCTAAACTCTGCAGACGCGATTGGTATCGATATCTAAGCATGATAAAGCGAAAAGGTTTTGTCAACTCATACTTCAAGTAACAACACAAACAGCAGCGGTCGTTGACCTCCCAAAAAAAATATCAAACCTTTTTAATTTTTATTTTCTCGTGTTTTGATACCTATTGCGTCTACGGAGTTTAGCTAGCCAGTTTAATTTAACCCTGTAGTTGCAAGATTCTTTCACGGTCTTTCATGATGTCCATGCTCTGTCGTTGTATTATAATCTAACTGTGATACAATAAGTATACATGGGTTTAGATTGATTTGAAAATAATGTTTGTCAGACTTGAGCAATCCAAGCAAAGTTGCGTCTTCCGAAACGTTTCCTTTCTCTCGCTCACACGTTCAAGGACCATAAGCAACATTCTAAGGTCATTCTCTATTAATTGTGTCTTGAAATCTCGTCAGTTACATGTTTATGGTTCAGATATAATTTTAATTTAATTTAATATGTAGTAATCAAGTAGCCTAACTAATCGCATTCCTTAAAATTGTATTTGTCCTTCACTTTTTGAATTTCTAAATGTAACTACAGTACATTGCAATGAAGCATTCGTAATACGAGAAATAATTCTTAATAGAATATTACTTTAAAGTCACTTATTTCAACAAGTAAAGAAATCTTAAGATCAGACAACTAAGGTTGCACCAACATTTGATTGCAAAATACTTGTTAGCCTGGTCGGTATAATGTACTTAGGTCTGCCCAGTTAGCACTCCCAACCATTTCTCAATTATGTTGCTATGTACACACATCTATCTATTTTTAAAGGACCCATTGGTAAACACATAACAAGTTAAAGGGATTAGTCACATTCCAAAGAAAATGTCATGGTAGCTAAAAAAGGGTCTAGCAAGTCTGGCAGTGTTTTCAAGGTATCGCGAAAGGAATTGCAACTAACTTTGTAGTCAGATTTAATTTCGCAAATTTGTCCATGGTTTTACCTATAGCCATAATGGCCATACTTAAGTCGTATTTCCACAAAGATTATATCCAGACTAGTGTTGTACTCTTAGGATGCCTTGGTCAAAAAAATATTCTTCTCTATATAACACACATCAGTTAAAACTACGAAAATGCCTTGACTATAAAGAATAGATGGTAGGCAGAAGCTGTGACAGTTAGTTACACGGAATTAATATCAGGGTGGCGGTGCGGAAAACACGCGTACGCGCAGGCCAGACCAACGGAGAACTCACTTACAGACGTGTTATGGTAATGGTGGAAGTAAAATATAAAATAATAGCCGAAATTTGGAGAATTATACAATATGGCTATCCTATTTGTGGAAATACATAAGCGTCGTACTGCATAAATCTTTCCCAATTCCTTGGTACACATAATGGGTCATGGTGATTTTTAGGGTTAATTATTGCGTATGCTTCGCGAACAGTGATCCTGTTAAAACGTATGCTGCTAATATGGTAACAAATGAAATGCTAATGGCTGTAAACTTCAAACTCTTATAACTGTAAGATATTTAAAACACTAGGATCCAACTGCAAATGCTTACCTTGAACTAAAAGAATTTTATTGTAATTCCTAATACTTAGACCTTTAAAATAATTATAATCTTTTACACTTCAATAGTAGTCAGTGTACGTATGTGTGTAGTCAGCTACCTATGATAAACAACGATAGTGTCGTAGTAAAATATATTTCTTTTAGTAATTTAAAAGATGCTCGATAGTGTGACTCTGTACTCTTTGGTGCGGCTGAGCCCTAAAATTTATTAATTCCTATTTATTTTACTTATAGCAATTCGCAAGTCATCACCAAAACCACTATATAATGGCTCTTCAAAAGATATACCGGAATTTCGGGTCCTATGATGTACTGTAATAAAACAAAATAAGTAGATGTCTATGTACTAAATTCTTATTAACAGAAAACATAGCATTAATTGTTATAAAATCCGTTTTCGTTGTGCTCTAAAAATTTAGAATGCGGGTATCACAGATGTGAACAATAAAATTACGTTGTTATGAAGTTAACGGATTCTACGATGACATACAAGACTTTAATGAAGCTATCCTATTTCACATAGCAGAAAACAATTGGAATAAGTAGGTACTTAGTACTAGTAGGTAGGTAGGGGTATCGTATTACCCAGTAACTGAGTTGTGGAGGTCAAATAGGCAGTCGCTCCATGTAAAATACTGGTATTCAGCTGCATTCGGTTAGACTGGAAGTTGATCCCAACATAGTTGGGGAAAGGCTAGGCAGATGATGATGAGGTACTTATATAAGTTTTGTATTATACTAGAATACCAGGTATTGTTGGACCGTTTGTACAGTTTAAATGTTTTAAGGTTTTGTGTAAGAGATCAATTATAACTAAGTAACTTTAAGAAGTGAATCTGATTCATGATTCTCATAAAAACATATAAATAAAACTGCTTTTGACTTATCACTTCAGCAGCTTATGATCTTTGAGAGAGTCAATTGCATCCTTTGCAGAATACTAGGTCGGAAACGTTTTTGATTTATTACAAAAACCCCTTCTTTAAGACTGTCTTAACTTTAAGCCTCAGGTACTTTGGTAAATAAAAAATATTGGTTTTGAGGTTTTAGCGAACAATCGCCGAAAATAAATACGCAATTTGCATCTTTAAAACAGGCTAACTCACTTAGCATGGAAAAGAAAACACTCGAAAGGATTGCATTTACAGCGTTGCCATAAGGATTAAAATTGTATGGCACTTTGTTGGGCAAACCTTTCGGAAAACCTTCGGTAAGTCCTCCAGTCATAGCTTTTATATCGTTTGGATAAAGTTTAAAATCGTGTAGCGTCTTCTTTATTTTTATTTTCAAACAACACATGTGTGTTGTTCGACAGTGTGAACAAAATGAGTTCTTCTCGGTTATTACCGCCGTTGTTCTGGAGCAGTTTGGTCGGTAATGCCTCCATGACTGATTGTCCATGGTGATCGCATTTCATGCCCGCTTTGAATGTCGACGTGACTAGCACGTTAAGTTTCTACTCTTCAAGGTTGGTTAATTCAGCTCGTTTTAGAAGTATATGTTCTGTTTACAGCTACTTTGTCTACATTTGTAGACTCTTCAAGTAATAGTGCTTTAACTTTGTTACGAACAGCTTGGAAGACGTCAACGCATTAGACTGTTCAAAAGAAGGCGAAAATAACTCGTATTTTTTATTGAAAACTTGTAACAATCACCAGCTGTTAATCTAATAATATATAAGGATGTGGTAAAAGTAGTTGCCCGATGCTTAAATGCTTTGAGGGTTAAGCAAAAAAGTTTTAAATATAATGGACTATCTAATACAAATATTAGTATTTTAAATTGTAATAGAAATATAAAGCGTTCATAAATCTTAGATTTCTAAATCTAGATAGAGATAAAAGTGAGAGTGTTCCAGATGTTATCACAAACACGTAATTAGCACTTACTTATTCATATGAGAGAGTGAAACCGATCCATGATTGGGCAACCTCTAATAAGATTACTATTGACTGTGAATCAAATAAACAAGGAAACAATAAAACTGCCTCAGAGACAGATACGAAATTAAAGCTAAATTGTGAGTGAAAGTCATGATAACTTCACAGTTGTTACCACAGAACAAACCACAACTGCAGTTTTTTTAGCTAAGAAAGTTAATAAATAATTTAGCAGTAAACCAACGAGATTATTCTTAACAGTTAAGTAAATAATACAATTTTGGAAAGTATTATTTCAGAGTTACAAAACCACTTTTTCTACGTTTCTTTGGGTGCCAAACGAGTAACATACAGTAATTCATTCACACATGCATGTAATAGCAAGTCGAGAGCAAAAGTGTGAACAATTCCGACTTTTTCTTCTATGGATCAATTTACTTTCAGGGTCTTCTAAATCGTTCCTAATTTCTAACAAAACTATTAGGTTAGAGCAAAAATCGTTTTTTGTAGAAACACGTCACCTCTAATGCAAGTGGTTTGAAAAACCTGTTAAAATTTCTCTTGCATTAAATTTCGGCCAGTCCACTCCCAAGCCGAGAACTCGTTCTACTGACACACTATGCACAAGCTTTTAATCAACAATATTGATACAACATAAATAATATAATCATTCATGAATATTGTTGAATCTGTTGTTGCCTTCACCGCTGATCTGTTGTTATTTTTATCAGTAACGGTACTGACAAGGCCAGGGCCAACGACCGTTCCGTATTTTTCGCTATGTTTTTGCGACTAGCCGATAGATGGCACTGATCAAGACTTACCAATATTTGAACCTTGACAGTTTTTATAGCTGTCTTTAAACTTACATTAATATTACTCGTTAGAAGTATTTTATCATCATCGTTACCTGCAACAAACAAAGTGACATTAATATTTTTATAGTAATACATTTTGTCAAAAAACGTAGTCCATGTTATCCACCCTGATGCGTTTACAAGCCTTTATAATTTTATACTCAAATACAAATTATTATCGTTACAGGAATCACGCGAGAGCGCGAGCGCGCATTACATCATGGGCCAGGAACAGTCGTACGCGCACGCTAGCGTCACGCAAGTGAGACGGTACAAGGACAATTACGACGAGCCCCTGCACTACCGGAGCTCGCCCGTCGACTACCGTGCCAACGACTTCGACAAGGACTACAAGCGACACAAAGCGAGGAGGAGCGCTGACAGCTTTAAGAGCGACAACTCCTCAACAGAAAGCAGCGGCTACAGGAGCGGCTCTAGCGCCTGCGAATACCGCTCCGACAGATCCTCCAAATGCGACTACTACTGCACGTCCTTGTACAAGAACGAACACTATAAAGACGTCAACAAAGAACTCTATAAACCCGTCAAACTCCACAAAGAGAAGCGATACAACACGCTACAACTCTTCGACGCCGACAAAGACGAACTGAAGAGCGCGCGACTCAAAAGCTATCTTAGCGAAACAGAAAAGGCGACGAAAACGACGCCCACGAAAAAGCCTGGCATTAGGAATTACACACCTAAAATTATTTCAGAAGAGGAGCAAAGAAAGAAAAGCCAGCATTGGATTTAAGAGAGCTAAGACTAGTAGGCTAAGTTGTAAATATTAGTTTAGCGGTAGATGAGTTGTAAGGGCAGCCATGGAGGCGGCAGGAGCGCTGGCCAGCTTGGCACCGTCGCCCATCACCGTATTGGGTCTGATACCACTCCTGGCACTCGGGATCACGTACTTCAGATACCAACAATTCGACCCAGAGTCTTATATTACGGATGTCAATACTGTAAGTATTTTAAATATCATACTCATAATTCGTAACACGTAAGGTTATTGCAATTACGCAATAGGGAATATGCATGAATTTTTTTCATGGCATTTATTAACAAAATATGAAAATACCGTAGTAGAGATGACAAAAAGTGAAATTAAAATTAAAATCGGCCAAGAAACACGGCCGATATGAGCATTTAAAACTATTGATTACACACCAATTAGACAGAGAGATCCGACATAGACTGTGACGTCACATGTCACTACGGCCATATAAACTCCGTGTTAAATTTCGTTTTGCGAGAAAGAGATAGAAACAAATCTTCGATGGCTCATATCTTTTTTAATTTCATAGTTATCCGAAAAACAGTTTTACTAAACTGTTTATTACATGAATGAGGATTAATTTTTTAAATAAAAAAAATCATGCATATTCCCTATTGCAACAACATTACATCACCTGTTTTGCCTGTGTTCCCCAAAGGGCTAGGCAGAGGTGAACTACAGTGCATTTTCATCACTTTTTATAAAAAGTAAATAGTTACACTACAAAATAAACTTACAAGATAGAAATTAATTATAGATTATAATTAATTACAATATAATAATGTAAACTTTAAATGTTTCAGATGTTGCCGATCTACGACTTCGTGATAGTCGGCGGCGGTTCTGCCGGCGCAGTGGTCGCGTCGCGGCTCTCCGAGATCGGCAACTGGACTGTGCTGCTCCTGGAGGCCGGCCAAGACGAAACTGAGATCTCTGACATCCCCGCGCTGGCGGGCTACACACAGCTCTCCGATATGGACTGGCAGTTCCAGACCACGCCTTCAAACAACCGCTCCTACTGCCTCGCCATGAACGGCGACCGCTGTAACTGGCCCAGAGGCAAGGTACTCGGCGGCAGCAGCGTGCTCAATGCGATGGTGTACGTCAGGGGCAACCGCAACGACTACGATCTCTGGGAAGCACTCGGTAACCCCGGCTGGTCGTATGATCAAGTATTACCATATTTCCTCAAATCCGAAGACAATCGCAACCCGTACTTAGTTAACACGCCGTACCACGCCGCCGGCGGATACCTCACGGTCCAAGAAGCACCGTGGCGCACGCCACTATCGGTTACGTTTTTGAAAGGAGGCATGGAACTTGGTTACGACAACCGTGACATAAACGGAGCGAAACAGACAGGCTTCATGCTGACCCAGGCGACCATGCGGCGTGGCAGCCGCTGCAGTACGGCCAAGGCCTTCCTCAGACCTGTCAGACACAGGGACAATCTGCACGTAGCTCTAGGCGCCCAGGTCACTAGGATTCTTATCAATCCTGTTAAAAAGCAAGCATACGGAATAGAGTTCTATAGAAATGGTCAAAAGCACAAAATCAGAATAAAAAGAGAAGTGATAATGTCCGCCGGAGCACTAGCGACACCTAAAATAATGATGTTAAGTGGAATCGGGCCAGCGGACCATCTAAGAGAACATGGTATTCCTTTGGTAGCAAATCTAAAGGTAGGCCATAATCTGCAGGATCACGTTGGTCTTGGTGGTTTGACTTTCGTTGTCAACAAACCAGTTACATTTAAGAAGGACCGTTTCCAGACGTTCAACGTTGCTATGAACTACATTTTATACGAAAAAGGACCGATGACGACCCAAGGCGTAGAGGGACTAGCATTTGTCAACACTAAATACGCGCCACCGTCCGGCAACTGGCCGGACATACAGTTCCACTTCGCCCCCAGTTCCGTTAACTCAGATGGGGGAGAACAGATTAGAAAGATATTGAACCTGCGTGATAGAGTGTACAATACTGTCTACAAACCAATAGAGGACGCTGAAACCTGGACTATACTACCATTACTGTTGAGACCGAAGAGCTCCGGTTGGATTAAACTAAAGAGTCGCAACCCGTTCGCTGCGCCGTCTATAGAGCCGAATTACTTCGCGTACAAGGAAGATATCAAAGTTCTAACAGAAGGTATAAAGATAGCGATGGCTTTGTCGAACACGACATCTTTCCAGAGGTATGGTTCGAGGCCGCACAACATTGCTATGCCTGGTTGTCAGCACCACGTACTGTTTAGTGACGAATACTGGGAGTGCAGTTTGAAGCACTTCACGTTTACAATATACCATCCTACGGGGACATGCAAAATGGGTCCGAAGCAGGACATAGATGCTGTGGTAGACCCGAGGTTACGTGTCCATGGCATAGCTAACCTGAGAGTTGTCGACGCTAGTGTGATGCCCACCATCATAAGTGGGAACCCCAACGCTCCTGTCATCATGATCGCTGAGAAAGCATCAGACATGATCAAAGAGGATTGGCTGGTATTATGACAGTGTTAAATTATAGTAAAAATGAAAAATACTCAGTCATGAACAAAATTGTTCCGTAAAATGGTATTATATTGGATTGAAAGTAATGTTATTCTCGTTTTTAGAACTGTAAATATATTTTTAAGGTATGTAGTGTACGTAATTATTTTACTTTCCGAGTCTTTTAGGCGTAATGTAATAAAAATTACTATTCGTTGGTACGCTATACAATAAAAAATTTAAAAATATTTTATCTGGTTTTATTTGCACAACTCACATACGTAGGTCTAAAATCTTTTTCTATATATAATAAAAAATTCAAAACATGGTCTAAACTAAATAAGACAGTCACAGAACTTGGTAAATTGAATTAAATGAGAAAAAGAATCCATACGATCATACATGCTCTGCACATTAGACAAAATAAATAAATAATAAACAGGGCAAGCTAAATAAAACCGTTTAAAAAGGAATGGTAATTTAATTTTTTTTACAAAAAAAAAACTGAATAAACCGTCATATTAACAGTGACATCTATTGACGAATAGCAGAAACTTTATGTTATGCGCCATCTCTTGTCGAATGGCTGTACTACGTACAATACCTAAAATTCTCATAGTTTAATTTAAAGCCACTAGATGGGGGTTGTTATAAATATTAAAAGGTAAGCAGCAGAGAAAGCCACTTACTGTACTATAATAAAACAGTGGTTCCAAATAAAAACAGGCTTCCTCTTATGGTAGAAAATTTTAAAATAAAACTGTTGGCTTTGAGTCACTCCGGACCCACCATACCCCTGGGGGGTAGGGTGGGACTAAACCATATCACCATAGAGATGTGCCACCCCAGTTCCATTACGTATTTTATAAGAATGGAACTACTGCGAATAACAGGTAAGTAATAAACCTCACACAATTAATGCAATTTTTTAAGTCTTTCCAAATTGCACTATAAAGGGATGCTATTACAACTGGGTGCGCAATATTTGGAAGAATGCTAAATCTCAGAAGTTCCACATAACTCAAACAAGACCTAAAAAGAGAATCGTGGCAATTACTGCCGCCTTACCGCTTCTGCCTGATGACAAAATATTACTAGGACTAGATTACTTATATAAAAACAGAACACGAGAGCTTGAAGCGGATGGACAAGTTCATTAGCTACGTTAAAAATTTTTGGCTAAAAATACATACTCCTGACGTATTCATCGTTTACGGATACATCGGACAACCAATGCTTTTTCGTTTCATTCAAAATTAAACAAATTACTAAAAATAATACAGTAACTTTGATGCGATTGTTAAATGTCTTACACAATATTCATAAAACAAAGGTTACTCCTAAAACGTCGAATGAAACAAATGATTCATTTTGATGATTTTAATAGTCCAAATACAGTTATTGCACAATGAAATCACCATTATGCATTAGACATATTAAGAACAGGTTATTATATTTGGAAGTGTTATAGTTTAAGTTAAATAATAATAAATTTTTATTTGGACCGATATTGTTTTACAATTTTTCAAATCCCAACACTACTATGGTGGTATGGTTCAGTCCCACCCTACCCCCAGGGGTATGGTGGGTCCGGAGTGGGTTTGAGTTCTCAAAATGATCTAATAAAAATTCATGAGATTAAGTGAAGAAGCTCTAGTAACTGCTAATTGGCAGCCTCGCAAGGAACATCTAAGTTTTACAACAAACAAAATATGTATTTTATATTAACATAACATAATATCACGCCTTGTTTCCCGGAAAGTTTAACCAGAGATGTACCTATAGTACTGTAGAGGCTATCTATGTAGTCTTTCCTTATAAAGTGCAGGCTGGTTATAATAAAGCGCGTGTTCCATTCGAACGTTCAAGCAAGTGTCAAATATTTTTGAAGTGAAAACTTCTTTAGCGGCGTTGTACACTTTTTTGGTAAGGAGTAAAAAATGTTAAACTCGCGTCAGGACACGTGACCTGATCGAAAATTCGTAAGACGGATGGCCGTAGCCGGTACCGCGCGTGTTTTGTTTATAAGACGATTCACAAAATACACACGTAATTGTTCAAGTTTTCACTTCTGTCGACACTCCCGGAGTGCCAATTATATTTTTGTTTATAAGACAATTCACAAAATACACACGTAATTGTTCAAGTTTTCACTTCTGTCGGCACTCCCGGAGTGCCACTGTTTTTTATTAAGTATGTTTAGTAGAGTCAGTGCTAGGTAGAACGTGATAATGTAAAGTCTTTCTATCAATATATCGTGCTGAAATCCTATCGCAGTTTAATTACATGACTCTTCATAGAGTCCCTACAGTACACCCACATATCGTCAGTTATGTTTAAGTCCCATGTAATATGGGGCGAGCCTATAGCAATCAACTGGGCATAAATCCAGACTCCGGTCTGCTCCTGAAAAATTCTAAATACCCAATAACACTTCGCCTGATCTGGGAATCGAACCCGAGCCCTCATGTTTTTCAGCGGGATTGTCCGAAACAGCGGGATTGTCCGGAACAGCGGGATTGTCCGAAACAGCGGGATTGTCCGGAACAGCGGGATTGTCCGAAAGGGTTACCGCTGGCCCGGAACATAAAAGGCTAAGGAAGGAACACGGGTGGGTTTTAGTCAGTAAGAGTCTGACACTCCCTTCCGCTCCACCCAGAGCGGGAGGCGTCATTTGAAAATTCCCCATCCTAAAAAAAAAAAAAGCCCTCATGCTCTAGCATTGCAAAAGCGCTTGCAACCACTAGACCAGGCAGTTTATTTAGATTATTAAGAAATTATTTAGTTATTTAGCTCCTCAGATTTGGTATCTAAAAAACGAATCAAAGCAAACTGTTTTGCTTAGAGAAGTAATGTAAACAAAATGAAGATTATGACATAAAAGTGACGAAGATTTCAGGTTTAGTATTAATTAATCTGGTATTTCCAACAACGTAATAAAAGACCCACTTATTACTTATTTACACCCACATTTATTATCATTTCCCGGCTGTTAGATAAGTTCCTGTTCACACCCCATTCAGAATGTAATACTAATAAGTATTCAAATGAATCTAGATTTCTAGTTTTATGTGTCAGCAGCTTTACATAAACTGCTTCGAAGATGGATAAAGTGCATTAATATTATCTAATTTACATAAACATACTTTATAATTTTACGATTATCTGTGTATTTACTTCTCAAGACAGAGGAGCGTTAGAACGTGTGAAGATACTTCACCGAACTACTCGTAATGTATGTACATATTATGCTTTATCATGTCTTTTTTGCAAAGTACATTTTTCAAAAGATTTTTTTTATGTTCCCTAGGTATTGCAGTTGTGGGAAAACACTATTAGAAAGGTAAAAGGCAAACCCACGCAGTTCTCTACCCTAAGCTGCTGTTTACTTTCTTCTGAATTCAGGCTAAATGGAAATTATTATTGGACGATCGTCAAGAATTAGGTATGGTGACCATGTGTCCAGTTGGAAACTCAATGGACCATAGGACATTTTTGTTACATGAAAACTGATACTACCAACATATTTTTATATTTCTTTGTTTGTCATCTACTTTACATGATGGGCCTGACTCCAGACTACCGATACAAGGAGCTGCTGCTTATCCAAATGTAGGTATTTGTACATCGAGCGGGATCGGGAGAGGGCTGATCCTGCTCGGAGAAGGAGGCGTCGGGGTGGCAACCGCCTTGGCGCCTAATACGCTGAAACCTGCTTACCAACAAGGTAGGTGGACCTTTGGGGTCGCGGGTGCACAGAGTGGGGACTCCGTCCGCCCACCAAGTGACCACAGGGAAGACGGTAGTACAGTGATCACGTGCTGCCGTGCATTGCGAGGCTCAGGGGAGGCCCCTTTACAGTCTCCCCAGGGAGGTGCCTTACAGACGTTGCACGGGGGGGTTCCGGAATTGGTCTTTTAAGAGGAACCGGGACCACCCCTATGTGCTGAAGGTGATGACCGGGGCGGTTTTAGTGAGGTAAAAATCCCACACTCCCCGACCTCCCCCCCGGAGGTCGGGTGCCTTTCTTTTGAGGGTTCCCCCCGACAACAAAAAAAAAACAAAAAAAAAGGTATTTGTACATAATTTATGATAGTAACGCAAGAACCAGTCGTAGTACGTAGCGTTACACGTACGAGTAACCGGCTGGTTAATTCCGAGCCGTTGCACAATATTCTATCAACTCGATCAGGTGTGATTATTAGCTGTTCTGATTTATGGCTATAAGCGCCACCTGCTTCGACTTGGGGAATTTTAATTATTATTCATTACATTGTACTCTGATAATTATGCATTTGATTAGTAGATACTTGCAGAAGTGATTGACCACTTTCGGTAGCAAAGAGATCCGGTCTTTTCTAGGCTTCCGTACCCAAACGATGCCAACGAGACCATATTACTAAGCCTCCGCTGTCCGCCCGTCCGTCCAACTGTCTGTCTGTCAGAATGCTGTATCTCATGAACCGTAATTAGTGGACAATTGAAATTTTCAGTATGTATTTCTATTGCCGCTATAACAACAAATAATAAAAATAAAATAATGTCATTATATAAAGGGAGTCTCCATACTAGAAACGTTATTTTTTTCGGCGTTTTTTCCTTGTACGGAACCGTTCGCGTGCGAGTCGGGCTCGCATTCGGCATTTTTTATTAAGAACCATAACATTAACATTTTACTGCAGCTAATTAAAAGTCCGATTATATTAGAACAATTCCTATGAACACGGAATTTGTTTTACCAGAATCGCGTCGCGCCTTTCTGCAGAAGCTCTAAGGCGATGACTAAGTTTTAATCTTGTTATCTATGCAGACTCTTCAATCACTTACAAAATAGTGAAACGCATAACAGATAAGTCAACTGACACCTCGAGTTACATAACCTTGTATTTAACTAACTGCATCATGTAAGAGCTGCATTTAAGTTTGACCACCAAGTAAATAACGACGGCACTTATGTTTTAGAACGCTATTTAGCATTTGTATAGAAAGAAAAATATTAGCACACTAACATTGCTTTGCATGTTTTTAGAATAAAGGCGATGGCGTTGAGAAAAAACGTTTGTGATTGTAGCGTTTTAGCTTGTGTAGTTAAAGACGTTCAAAGCGAAGAAAAACTTTACCTATTCATATTTTGTAAATATTCTTTTTCTTTGAGATATTCAAATTTTGGAGACTTTTGACCCTCGGCCTCGTCACCCAACGGTCTTCTATATTTCTCTGTCACTAAGCTTGTTCGGGTCAAGTGGGAATTAAAATTATGTACCAAAGTAGGTACTTCAGGCATCAAACGATTCATTTTCTAATTGTATGCAGCGCAGCAACTACTCGTGTGTTATGTTGCAAAAAACCGATTCATCAAAATAATGTTTATGTAGCTACATGGTTGCATTTAAACACGGAAGTTTTCATCTGTAACCCCGCAGGTCTCAAGCATGGTAGTGACTGGGTGGGCTCTAGGAGGTCAAAAGGCGTAAGATCTACATGACGACAAAGGTGAGAGTTATTATCTATAGACGTGCTGTCGCATAACAAAAGGTCAGGAACTCTCAAGTTTATTAGTTTCGTACCGAGATTATTATCCTGAGGTACTCCATAGATATAATATAATTATAAATGCACAAGAAACTCTGTCTCTCTGTTAGTCTGTGGCCTTAGTGTGAGTTTTTTCACTCACGTTCGATTGCGAGCGCGTTAGAATTTTGTAGGAAAAAAAGTTATAGCGCCACCTGGTGGTCACTAGGAGAAAACTAATTTCCCATACAAAATTCTAACGCGCTCGTAATCGAACGTGAGTTTAAAAAACTCACACTAAGGCCACAGCTACCTTTTCACGTCAACAGCTGAACGGATTTTGATGACCTCAGGACCATGACTTGGGTTGGGCTTGGGACATAGGGTACTTTATTAATTGCAGAATGTTACAGTGGGATAACTTCTGACCACCACGCAGGCGAAGCCGCTGGCAAAAGCTTGTGTAATACAAGATTGAGATGGTCATGCAGCAAGGGCTTACGCAAGTTTGAAAAACACTGGTGTCTAGCGAACATAAATTGTGGGAGACAAGCAGGTGGGCTTAAAAAAAAGTCACAAGGCAGAGACAAGACAAAATACTAGGATGACAGCTGATATACATGATTGGAGAAATCAGTGGTTTATGCTAATAGAGCAGTAACAGTAATTGCTACACACAATTAAATTCATAAGGTACATGCAATTAGAAACCATTAAATCATAATAATCGTTCGTTCCTGGATGTGGTCATTATTATCCATTGAACACTTTACTGAGTATTGAGTAACATTTGGTAACAGCACAGCTCATTGATTTGTTTCTCCTCATTAGGTTCATAATTGAACTGCATGTCATAGTAGTAGCCTTAAGCCCAGTCGGTCTATATTGTAAAGATTTCACAATGAAAACTTCGTTGAAGTGAGCTTTATTCATTCAGCCGAAAGACGTCCACTGCTGGACATAGGCGGGGGGCCTATATCCAGCGGATTCCTGCGGCCTTCACAAGGTCATCGGTCCCTTTGTGGGAGGCCTTCCAACGCGTACGTTTTCCGGTACACAGTCGCCAATCCTGAAACTTTCGGCTCCATCGGCCATCTGTTCTGCTAGCAAGCAGAGCTTGACTTGTCAATATTGTCAATCCTTCAAGTAGAATGACAGTTTACTTCAAGCTCACTTTTTACAGAATAGATTGACAGGTTCTCGTTCAGGGCCTCGTTGGTCTAGCGGTCGCAAACGCTAATACTGAACATAAGGTCCAGGTTTCGATTCCCGCGTCTGGCAAAGTGTTATTGGGTTTTTCATCTGGAATTGCTCAGAGCCCAGAGTCCAAAGAGTGTTGAACCGTTTCAAAATTAATAATTCTCTATTCATATCAAATACCAGCTGGAGATGGTCCTAAAGCACATAAAAATTCTTAAAACTCAGCTGCAAAAAGTTAATGTACAGACGCCAGCACATCAACCTACCCGAAACTGTCAAATTCTCCCAATCAACTTTGAACCTTATGCTTTAGCGATAAAGTTGAAAATCTATCAAAGATATTTGACAGATTGTAGTAGTTTGATGTGCTGGCGTCTGTACAAAAAATATGCCAACTTTAAAACCCATTGGTACATAAATACAAAAAGGTAAATAATTTTAAATTAAACGGTTCATGTTCTCCAACTGCACAGACGCATCACACCGCATCGCTCCGCAGCGCGACACACAGTGCGCCCACGCTCACGTACGCCAACTTATGTAACACGCACACATATTCGCTGGGTTCCGCATAACACCCGGCACACACTCTCGGAGGACTGACGTTGACAGACACTCTCGTACACTGGTTGAAAAATACTACCTTTTGGGATGATATCTGGAACATCGATTCCAGATATCATCCCAAAAGGTAGTATTTTTAAGAAGCTCTATCACCACGTAGAGATAACCTACTTGCTCCGTGAGATGAATTAAATATGTTTAGTTACATATTTAATTCATCTCACGGAATGAATTAAATATTTCAGTTTTTTTTTGGAATTACTGGAATTTATCTATATGTATGTATAGGATATGTGACTTATTTTAGAGAATAATTCGTCTTCTTGTTCATCTTCATAACTAATTACTACATCATTTTTTTATCGGTTTTTTTTTTCTTGTAAGTACACGCTACTTTGTTCCACTAACCCATTCGTGTGTAATAGGCACACAAGCACACCGATTTGAGTCGTTCATTTAATTTTTTTTAATAATTTCAATTGCCATATTACAAAATTTTCCGGTTAGAACTCACATTTCGACGGCGAAGTGCCAATACCTCCTAACTGATTTTTTTTTGAGAAATTCACTTTTCTTTCGTTTTGAATTTAAAGGCGTTTATTCGCATGTTTTAGTGAAATCGCCTAAGTGTACTTTTAGTTGCAACAGCATTAAATTAAAATGTGGAAATATGTACCTCCCAACTCAAACAGCGTGTCTATTTTTGAACGTTTTATTCCAGTATGTGTAAATTTTTGACTTTGTCAGTTAGGAGTTATTGGCACTTCGCCGTCGATTTGCTAGAAATTCTGCCTTAAGGGGCTTACATGACCTAAAGCGCGGTCACTGTCGGAATGCATAGAAAAGAAAGAGAAGCGCGATGACACAACGCTGGTATTTTATTGCAAAATTTGAAGCAATTATTTAATTACATAAAATCTATTGTTTGGACTAAAAAATTAAAACAATGACGTTTTAGAATATTGCTTGTAGAATAATCTGACAAAAAATCAGAATGATTGTATGTATATTAGTATGATTTTTATTGCAAAAAAAAAAGTTTTTAGAAGTATCTTCATGATATTTTTTATCGTATCAAATTAGTTGTATTATGTTTTCAATACACTATAGAATCTACCTAGCATATATCCTGTAGAATATCATATATTTTTTGATTTTGTTTACTGTAATCGATCATATACTTTTATTGTTTCTAAAACTTGCGTTTTTTACGTTTAGGTCTTGTAAACCCCTTAACAGCATTCTAAAATTTAAATTAGATTAATGTTTTCTTTGTATTCAAGTTCTCAAAAGGTTACCTATATTTAGCTTTAAGTTTGCCAGTAAATATGTTTTAGATCCTGTAAGCCCCTTAAATCAGGAACGTGATGACGTAAGCTCAAAGCTGATTGCAGGAATCTTACTCATTATGAACACAAATATGGTATCCGAGTATGTTTGCTAGGGGAAATAGCATTGTAGCAAGGAGGTTCGATATTAGTTAGTTAATTCGTTTCGTTCGTACTTGGCAAGGTTTTACTAAAGATAACAATATATCATCGTAGATCTTTGGCGGTCGTTACGGGTTGTCAGAAGCCCGAAAGTCTGACAACCAGTATTAACAAGGGAAAAAGGCTAGGCAGATGAACAACACATCAACGTAACGTACATAATTACTTAGTTTTCAAGACAACTATAATCTACCATCGGAAATGTTTCAGAAGAATATGAACCGAAAACGTCAAAAAATAATGATTACATTTATGAATTTCTTAAATTGAGGGGTCCTTGTAGCCACGGACCCCTCAATTTAAGAAATTCATTAATATAATTATTAATTCAATTATATTTAAAATTATTATATTATAAAAATTATTAATATCTAATATATTATTATTATTAAATTATTAATTCAATATATTTTGCTAGGGGCCCGTGGCCAAATAATAACAGCCGCACAGGTCGATAGATCAGGTTAAGCTACGCTTGCCGCGGTTGGTCTGTGGATGGGTGACCATCTTTACATACCGAGACCCCTCCGTGGCTCGGAAAGCACGTTAAGCCGTTGGTCCCGGCTGTCATTCGTGGATCTTTGAGAGTCGTTACGGGTAGTCAGAAGCCCGAAAGTCTGACAACCAGCCTTACCAAGGGGTATCGTATTACCCAGTAACTGGGTTGTAGAGGTTAGATAGGCAGTCGCTCCATATAAAATACTGGTATTCAGCTGCATCCGGTTAGACTGGAAGCCGACCCCAACATGGAAATGCTAGGCAGATGATCATGAATTTCTTAAATTCGTAATACTTCCACTTTTTTTAAACTTGCACTATCGTAGGTATTATTATCTACTCACAATCTACACTAAGTATACGTTTATTCTGTATAAATGTCATCGTGAAAACTTGGTGAATTTTTTACGGAATAGGTCGGCAAGTTATGCGTTCAACAGTTGATTTTAAAAAGCCATCTTCCTATATCTGCTTGTATAAGTCGCTCGTACGCTCTCAACTGGAATATGCCGTGTCCGTCTGGAGTCCCTACTACAAAAAGTACGTTGAGATGATTGAGTGTGTCCAGTACAAATTCTTGCGCACTATGCATTATAGATGCTGCGGATACTATTTACCATACCGAGATTTACTTGTGAAGTATAAGCTCGCAACACTTGAAAGTAGACGTAGGTATTTAGAAGCTGTAAATCTATACAATATTGTAAAAAATACATTTGACTGCATGGAACTGTCGAATATGATATGTTATGCGGTTCCTAGGACGATCCACAAGCGAAAGGTCCGCGCTGGCAAATTATTTTCAGTTGGTATTTGTAAATCCAACTCTGGCTTGCGTTCGCCTGTTCGCAGAATGGTCGATTCCTACAACAGCACTTTTGAACACATCGATATTTTTACATGTACTCCCCATAAGTTTAAAAGTCTAATACTAAACGAACTTTCGTGAACATTACATTTATACACTATTTGTACTAAGTTGTTGTTACCGTAGCGATGATAATTATTTTCACTTTAAGTATTTTTTTTAATTAATCTGTGAACAGCGTTGTGGGCTGCAATATTGTCAATAAGTCTTGTATATTTATATGATGTTTATGTTTTATATTGTAGCTGTTTGCTGTTCCATTTGAATAAAAATAAAAAAAAATAAAATAAAAAATAAGTGTTTATCGTCAAGGTTTCTCCCAAAATGTTAAGTTAAATTGCATTGCGCATGAGTGCCATTTCAGACCCAGACCCAGTACTAGTGACCTACTAATAACTGGAAGTTCAAGTAAAACAACTGTAAGTTGTATTACTTGAACTCCATATTCGTTTTTGCATGCATAGAGCTCCTTAGTCAAACTTGACAGCTAACAGTTACGCTTTAAGGCTCCTACAAACAGACGCGACACGCGATATATATAATCTTGCGGACACAAATTGCGCGACTTGCGGTGCCTTTGTGTCGCGTGTCGTGTCGCGCCTGTTTGAAGGAGCCTTTATAAGTTATCGCTGTCATTATCAAAACCAATAACTTTATTAATACAAATATTTATGATTGCATTATTGCATTGATTGAAATTCTGTGGTTGTTTTTATTTGTCTGACAATCTTACCACGGGGTATCGTATTACCCAGTTACTGGGTGGTTGAGGTTAGATTGGCAGTTGCTCCATGTAAAATACTGATATTCAGGAGCCCCTTAATCAAACTTGACAGCAACAGTAAGGCTTTATAAGTTTTCGCTGTCATTACCAAAACCAATAACTTTATTAATAGAAATATTTATGATTACATTACTTATTGCATTGATTGAAATTCTGTGGTTGTTGTTATTTGTCTGACAATCAGTCTTACCACGGGGTATCGTATTACCCAGTTACTGGGTGGTTGAGGTCAGATAGGCAGTTGCTCTATGTAAAATACTGGTATTCAGCTGCATCTGATGAGAGTGGAAACCGACCCTAACATTGGAAAAGTCTAAGCAGATGATAATGATGCGCATTTATTGAAATTGTTTCAACTGTTTTAGATAACAATGACACAGACAAAAATAGATACACTAGTATTGGCACTTTTATGGATAATAGAGTGTAATAGCAAAAGAATTTACGATTTATTCTTCGTTTGTCACCTAAAATCCTCACATAAGTCCGCCATTAATAAAAATACCTCTTCATAATCTCAAGCCGGGTGCTATATTTGATTTATCGTAAATAGTACCTACCTAAACACACCACTTCATATTTTTCAAGTCGACTCAAGAGAATGAACCATATTTTATTAGCAGTTCTAGGAGCAATAATAAACAACAGTATTTATAACTCAAGAACAGTGGACCTATTTTTTTGATATGTTGTCTGGATCTGTTTTATGATTTGTTGGATTTGTCTTCGCCCCGAATAGCAGAATATTTAATAAAACATGGGAAAAAATATTTTAAAAAAAATCGTACTACGTTCGTAGTATGAAGCTACTTATTACATAAAAGCTATTATAAAGAAACAAAACAGAGCAATTAATCAAATCGTAACTAGACCCTCCCATGGCATCAGTAACCTCAAAATCTCAATACATTCACTATTATTCACTCTGCATTAATTAATTACGCTGTTTGCATTCCCCGGACATAGTTTTCGCGATCGCACTGCTCTCTCACTTACAAAGGATCACATTACAGAAGGTTTGTATTACCTGACGTAATGGAATGAAGTATGAGTTTCGTGGCCTTATTTCCTATTTATCACGTCCGCTGTGCACAGGCTGTGAGTATTTATAATGGTGCCTTTAGAAATGTTATTTTATCAAGCAAAAAGAGGCAAAGCATGTTTCCGTGGCTGACTGATTGACTGAGAAACAACGCACAGCTGAAAGGCGAGACGCGACAGCGCAACGTGACTCTAGTAGAACAATTTCTATGAAAACTTCATGGAAATTGTTCTACAGATACGCGTCGCACCATCGCGTCGCGCCTGTATGCGGAACCTTAAACGCTCCTGCAAACAGGCGCGACGCGCGACGCGAATCGCACGCGACACAGAGGCACCGCTCGTTGCGCGATTTGCGGTGCCTTTGTGTCGCGTGCCATTTAATCGCTTGTCGCGCCTGTTTGAAGGAACCTTAACACTTTGAGGGACACTAAACGCCCATGACGTAATAGCAATAAAACTTCTATTGTGTCTCGTTCAGTGCCCTTCAACGGCTTCAACCGATACAACATAAACCACTAAAGAATGAAACCTGTCCGGGGTTCCTTAAGAGGATGTAGAAGCATACTAATAACTAAGGAAGGGTATTTGGAGAATCCGTCTTTGGAGGTCTACCTACTCCCTAAGCATAAAATCTCTAGTTTTGGATGAAGTTATGGGCAATTCTTACTTCGTATCATTTACGGAAATAAAATTAGTTTGAGGACCCACTTAAGAATGTCACCACGATTCGACAGATGTCCCTTCTCCCGATGTGTTTTTCCCCGTCCGAAAATTGATCCATTCGGGTGTAGGATTAATCCGAAGTTTCGAATTACTTTCGGATAGGCCCATATGTTCGGTGACGGACTTATAGAGTAGGCCCTCTGAATTTGTCAAATGTGGGTGAATTTTGTATACAATCGAAGGGTCGGATATTATCGAGTACCAGAAGAAGTGCAACAAACCTAACAAGCAAAAGAAATCGTAAACATTCGCAGTTCATTCACCTGAGGATAAGTGTTGCGAATATTATGCAAGAGCTCAATATTTACATAAAATATACAACAATTGGTCGTTTAAACCGTAATATAACACGAACAATACTCGACAGTTTGAGAGCACGGGCTGTGAAAGCTTTTCACACTCACATTGTGGGTCCACGGCCTGGCTCGGTGACGTAAGAGACCTTATATTACCCACAACTTTCGATTTCTGGATGAAGTCGTGTTTGCTTCCTTTCCGGCTTGTAATCTTCTGGAAAGTTGATAAAACTTCACGATTTAAAATTTAAGTTACTGATTGCTACAAGAAGAACATTACAATGTTATCTTAAATTAATGTTTCATAATCGAATATCAATTAAGGTTTATCGATATTCTGCTAATCGACTTCCAAGCTTGTTATGATGCGTGTTTATTTTTGAACAGCGCGTTGGTCCGTGGCCAGGGGTCGATGTCGTAAGCGGTATTACCCACAACTTTCAATTTCTGGATGAAATCGAGTCTGCTTCCTTACTCGGCTCTTAGCGAGTAACGACCTTGTGGAAAAGTGATATCACTTTATAAATAATGGAGAAAGAATTTATGGCTAATTTGAAGCTTGAGAAATCTTATCCATTTGGAGTAGCTCTACGTATATTAACTATGACGGCAATGAAATGGTAACCATTTCAATAACAGCTACCTACTACTACACACTACAGCCTCGTAAGTCTGGCATTGAATAATCGACCTGAAGATATCAAAGGCAGACAAAATGCAAAAGGAAAAATTAAATTTTGAGACACCTTTAGTTAAAGACTCTCTAATAGAAAAGTTCGGTAAAAAATTTAGGAAGTGACTAGAGAAAAATCTGGTCGAAAAAACGATGTTCGTCTGTTTCCTGATACATTTCAGGAAGCAAGACAACTCAATTAAAATAAGAATCGATATTCTGTATTTCACAATCGATGCTGGATTTAGGTCGATCGCATCGTTTTGCAACGATTACGTGTGCGATTTTCGTCACATGCATACCTGACCGGTGTCGTCGGTGTCATCGGTATACTGACACACCTCACATCACGTCGGCTTTGTCTGAGTACATGTTACCACATCTAACGTAACGTTAGAGTTTAAGTTCATGATCTACTTTTCTATTTGTTCATCTTTCTGGTTTTCTGTTGTTGTTCTCGAGTTTTTCGTTTCATAAACATCAACGATCTCATCTATTGTTGAGGGGATAATATTAATTCTATGTATAATTTGCGTTTCTACATGTAATTTTTACTTTTCTTTTGCAGAGAGATCTTTGTTCAACATGAATTCGATTGCTCCTGCTTTATATTTACACCATCAGATCCCGAGGTCTGCCCAGAAAGCATGTACAATGACATTAATATTTACTTTGTAATGTATTATAGGTATTATTATTATTTTAACTATTGTGAATTGGACTCTGGACTCAAAGAGGATCATGTTCTTTTTTTTTCATTTAATTTATAACGATTATCTGGCAGTTCGATTACTTTGTGCGGTCTACCCAAACTTCCTTTCTTTGGTATTGTTCGTCGAGTCCTTGAGCTCCTTAAGTTCTGACATGACTGACTGGACAGGTCCACTGAAATCTGTGTGGTCCTTTCCTCAAAAGACCATCTCCGACACTAATCTGCATAGTCCTTATATGGCCTGACCAATATTATGTCTGAACTTTAATTGAAACGTTTGTTTCGGTCTTTCTTCTCAGTCTCGTACGTAATTGAATTTTAGCGTTTAAAACTGTTTTATATAAACAATTTGCAGAAATAAGTATCATTTACTCTCAACGTCCTCTACAAAATCAATGGAAAGTAAAACTGCATCCATCAAACGAATACAATCTTACAAACTATGATATGCAACAAGTAACAATGTACAAAAACGGCAATTAACATTATTGCTAATGAATGAATCCCACGTCATTCACGAACAAACAATGTCACTGAGGATGTACCTCTAAGAAAAGAAAAGAAAATGATAGAAGCAAGCGGAAAAACTCATCACGCGAGAGAGGAACTAACGTTGATGAGTTCCTTAGCGGACTTACTAGCATAATTTTACATATTTTATCATGATTTATGGTTATTAAGATTTATTATAAGTCTAGCTGCAGATTGTTAGTAAGGATAGAATCCAACGCAACGTTACCATGTTATTAGAAAGGAGACAGAATTTGGGAACAAGCTTTTAAATTTGCGAGTGCTATATTCAGGTGATCAGACCGGAATAAATCGATCAAAGAGCCTTTTGCTTTTTCAAGAAACAAAATAGGTGAATCTAAAATAAACGTTTGAGCGTAAAGCTGGTAAGAAATTACAAACGAACACGTAGATATGAAATTTATAGTAAACTTAGTAATCTCAACAGACCTTATCTAATAAATAATACACCCACTAATGACTTTAACAAGGTATGTCAAAGAAATATGCACAAATAAGATCAAATCAATCGAGATATCAATGTCAGAGCTCACTATACAACGTAATGATTACAGCAGATACATAGTCGAATTTCATCAAACAAACCATAACATATCCCGCGACCCACAACTCCACATAAGCCACCTCGTAACACACATTACGAATTATCTGCAGACCGGGGAGCGCGTGGGGCGCCCGCGCCGACCAGCGCACGCGCAGCGCCAGTCCACCACGCGGAGTCGCGTCGCGCAGCTGTCGCGAGTTTACCGGAACACTACCCACAAATTACGTCAGTTCTATTTTTTTTAACTAAAACCTCCTTCTCTATCTCTGCTATCAATTAACTGTGAAAAAAAAAGTCAGCGTCATGAATTTCAATAGCTGTTCGTTTCGTGACTGACTTCAGCGATTATATCGTTTCCACTCATTGTACCTGTAATGTGGTGTAATAGGAGCCTTATCTAACGTAGCGTAATACGACTGGTTAATCTTGTCGATTATTGCATAACGTCATACTCCTTTTTCACCCTTGGATTGACGTAAGAAGTTAGCGTTTGTTGTGATAGGTCATGTAATTTCAGCGGTCCTGTAGTTTCACGTAGACGTCTGTAACACGTTATCGAGATAACGACTCGTAAATCGTTATCGTGATAACATCTAACAATAAATCGTGATCGCGATAAGGCCTTAGAATTTCTCGTTAACTTGGTGTTAAAGTTAGTAAAAGCTAGGAGCGCTAAGTTATATAAGCACATTCTAAGTACTTATGAAGCTGTGAACTTATTTCCTAGCTTCATTGAAAATTTGTTAGACGGCAATATTTGTCGCTGAAAGTAATTTGAATAACGTGTTTCGTGAGAGTAGCCAGAGGCATTGTTACTTCGTTGACTCCTTTTTACTCAAAATGTTCATCTGGAATTTGTTTAAGACCAGTCTTGCTATCGTTACGTTAAATTCGCATCATTCTTTTGTTTTCTTTTGGTTCAATTTGAGTTTAAGTTAATCTGTTAGACCTGTAACTAACATATGCCCACAATAAAATATTTTGAATTTGAATTTGAATTTGAATTTTCTAATGTTGCTTTGGCGTGACCTGTCAAATAGTAATCGCTGCTAACCTATTACGTCAAAACAACGGTAATAGCTTCTCCAGCATAATACTAATGATTGGACGCAATTAGGTGTACTTACTATTATATAACTGCCATGTTTAATTCTTCTGACGCAAGCCTCTACTAACTGGAATGTATTTACTTCAATTTTAAACGTGTGTCGTTACGATATTGACCCACATTCCTCTGGATTTTTGGACCTTAATTGCTTCAAGCTACAAATTAAGCTGATCTAATTAATTAGTAACAAGCTAAATAAAAATCTGTAAAAAATTAATTTCACAATATCTTTTTCTATATGGTTTTCGATAATTTCCTCTAAAAATCAGTGATTCGTCCAATCGATCGCAACAAAGAAACTCACAAAACTTAAAAGAATGCAAAACTATTCAATACCATAATGGCAAAAGCGCCACAAGCAGGAGAGACGATTTAAAATCGACAGCTATTACGACTTCTTATATTGTCACTTTTTCTAATTATAGGTTCGACATTCAAGTTCAAAGTGCATCGACAGTGCGTGAGAAAAATTGTCACAATACTCATAACAAGACGGGTTACTTTCGACTCGTAAACAAGTACAAGAGACCATTCGCCTGCATTGGGTGCTGAGCCCACCGAGTCTAATTCTAAGGCTCTTGAGGCTCCTGAGGCAACTGAACCTGCTGAGCCTGCCGACCACCAGTGAGTGCTGATCAGTGAACAGTTTGGTGTGTCCCGTAATAGTGAAGTTACTGTAGAACTTATATTCGCGTGTTTGGATGAAAATCGAGAGAAATGAAGGTAAGGAGTGTGATTTGGTTATTTTTGAACTAGTCATAAGTTAGTTAGAGGCAATAATTAGGATGTGGATGCAATAATTTAGATGAAAAAACTATTGAGGATGAACATATTTTGCGAATTTTTCGAGTTGAATGGCGAGCAGTGCATTGCTATAGGCTGATGACGATGATATTTTGTGAACTAGACTTAGAGAAATACAGTGCAGAGTCAATGACGAAAATTTTCAGAAAGTGTTTGTGGACCATGACTTTTCATTTCATGACTTATTTTCTGAAATTCATGGCAAAGGTTTTCTTATTCTCTACTATGGTTGTTTCCTAGTTGCTTAAAAAAGAAATGCGAAAACAAACCAATTATTCGTTGAATGAACGCAGTCATAATTTTATCAAATGCTAGCGTTACGTGGTCAAGTTTAAGCAATCAAAAACAAAACGTTCTTTTTATTTACAAAATTTCTTAATCGCGGAAAGAATACGAACGTTTTTGACGTAATTCATTTCACATTCTCACGCTTTTTGAGAGTAAACAAATTGTTATCTTCTTCACAGATTACTGCAAACCGTGAACCATGTCATTGCCCAATTTGATGCCTAGGTGTTATACGTTAAACTAAAAGATATTCGGTGTCATAACATTTATATTAAATAACAGTGTGCCAAGGCCAGTGAATAACTAAACCAAACATTGCAACGTTATTGTGAAATTCAGTGGTTATGTTGCTAACTCGTCGACAGTACTAAGTGACCGGTGGATTCTGAATTTGATTAGCGTTTTTTTTTTTGGGTAAACAAGTTTAAATTACTTATTTAGAAATAGAACTATTCAAGGTAGACCTAATAGTTAGTCACGAAGAAAAATCATCGTATGATTGTGGTGAAGTGACATCAATATGAAGTTCATTATTAAGTACGACCGTTTTTGGGTGCCGAACTCAAAGGGTGCCAACGGAACCCCATTACTAAACCTGCGCTGTCCGTGCGTCCATCTGACTGTCAGCGGGCTGTATCTCATGAACCGTAATAGGTAGACAGTTGGATTTTTTACAGTGTGTGACATACACACTGTTAAAAATCCAATTGTCTACCTATTGCCGCTATAACAACAAATAATCAAAATAAAATAAAGTTAGTTAAAAATTCAAGAATTTCTTCATACAAAAAACGTTTTTTTCATTGTGTTTTGTCTTGTTGTACGGAAGCCTTCGTATGCGAGTCGACTCGCACTTGGCCAGTTTTTTGGGATTGATTTCATAATATTTTTTTCGTTTTAATCATCCTTTCAAATCTTCTAAAGCTGCAGCATCATGCACGTTGACCTGAAATGTTTTACCGTCTATTGCTCAACGAAAACATCTCGCAACTTCAGCTCGACCAACTAATTCAATACACTGTGTGAAATCTCTCGTGCATAATGTTTGTCTGGTAGCTGTTTAACACCCAGACGTAATTAGACTGTACATAATTTGTTGCCATTTTCAAACAAATCGAGTCGCACGTTTACTTCCGACGCGAGATTAATGTTTCGACTAGAATCTTCTGTTCTCATTAGCGAGGGTAAAAGTGCATATAAATTATTGTTACAACTCGAGTTATGAGTAATCGAGTGCAGTCATCCTCAAAATAAAATCTAAAGTGGTCAGAGCATTTAACTTTCAATATTACCTAATACAGTCCAATTTAGGTGAGCAGGTAGGTACGTATCAGAAAATCTACTAACGGTCCAAATAATTTATGTTTATGCAATACTGACTAATCAGATAAGTGCCCAGAAACTGTTTGCAGTCAATACATATACTTAATCTATACAATCTATCGACGTATCTATACAAACAAATAAAATTGAAGTGTCTGTCTGTTTGTAATGTCAAAATAACAGCTATTTACTAAATGCATATGAAAGTATATATGGTAATAACAATGGTCAATAATATATTTTTTTTTTCGTCTTTATCTGTTTGTTCCGGCTAATCTCCGAAACGGCTGGACCGATTTTGATGGGACTTTCACTGGCAGATAGCTGATGTTATAAGGATTATTCGTCGTCCGATCGTCGATCGACGTCCTTTTATTTTATTTTTGGAAACATATTAACGTTCCGCGCAAAAAAATTAAAACCTCTGAAATCCAATTGAGGACCTTGCAGCAAAAGAGAGGCAAGTCCAAGTATAAGAAATGTCAGGTAAGTATCAACAAAAAGGATTTTAAAAATGATTGGTTACTCTAATGTCTAAGAGTTATATGGTATAATATACGTATAATATAAACATATTTACCTACATATTTTGCTAAAGTTTTTAAGGGGAATAAATACATTTTTGACGACGATTTTTTTACGGTTACGATGTCGTTAAAAATTTGGATCTGCCTCCCTTTTGCTGCAAGGTCCTCAATTTGTTTTCCACGGCAACGAAGTCGCGGGCACAGCTAGTCTTCAATAGAATTTAAATTAAGCTTTATTCATCGGCAATCATCGTGACTAATTAAGACGACAAAAATGATTGAGATCTATATTAATGAAGCGCAAAGTTACGAGCGCCACAGTAGTCGGCGCACGCGCCGGCGACCGTTGGATTATGCAAATCAGATACAAATCTCATTGCATCATACTACATAACGTCTTATTGCATTTTTTGACATAATCTTTGGTAATAAATATGTTAAGGCGAAGTATGTGACGATTTAAGGTAATTGGGACTAAAAGTTGGTCACATAGAGTTAGTTTGAGGAAACAATCTTCGATCAACTCAGCCTATCGCAGTCCACTGCTGGGCATAGGCCTCTTCCAGGCTTCGCCACAACACCCTGTCTTCCGCCTTCCGCATATAATCTGTCCCAGCCATCTTATGGTAGTCGGTCCTTCTAGCTGGGGGGCGTCCCACACTACGCTTTGCTTCCTCGATACAATCCATACTAATATTATAAATTTGAATGTAGCTCTGTCTGTATGTTACCTTTTCACGCCTAAACCACTGAACGGATTTCGATAAAATTTGGCAGAGAGCTAGATTGCATCCCGGGGAAGGACATAGGATAGTTTTTATCGACATACCTCGCGGGCGAAGCCGCGGGCGGAAGCTATTTAATTATAATTATTGAGGAATGTTGGATTATTATTATTAAAAGGATCGTAGCAGGTGCCGTTCTATAGTTTCCACCCATGGAAAGAAGACGTGAGTATGTATAATTAACTAGCTCCGCTCCTCGGTTTCACCCGCATAAATAAGTGTCAATCTCGTGGGAATATCGGGATAAAAAGTATCATTATGTGTTAATCCAGGGTGTCAGCTACCTCCATACTAAATTCTATCAAAATTAGTCCAGCGGTTTGTGCGTGAAGAAGTGAAAAACATACAAACACACTCACAAACTTTCGCCTTTATAATATTAGTGTGATTATAGTGTGATAAATAAAATTAGATAGCTAATTGATTAATTGTGGTCGCAGTAGGTTTACTTTTTTCAATCAATAATTAAAATAATCTCTCATCGCATTTCAACATTTGGATCAACAAATAGACACTGCTTAGCTGTCAAAATAAACGTAATTCCATTTGCATTATCAATTATGTTATCCGCAATTAGTTCTTTTTTTAAATCATTTATTTTTTATTTAAGTATTTCTAACAAACTTTAAAAATTAAAATATAATATCTTAACCTAATTAAAACTCTTAAACTAAAATATGGTATCGAAATATTCCTCCGCATGGCTGTCAACTGGTAATGTACAATGCGTGCCACGTAAGAAGAGACTTGACCCCGCCTCCCCCGCTCTTTCCACCGCCCCTATGACGTCCGGTCCCGTCCCGCACTCATACCTCATACCGCTAAAGATACCTAAAATCGAGTTCTGCGCATGTCAGACCACGTGGTGTGTCAAGTCTCTTCTTACGTGGCACGCATTGTACCCAAGAGACCGGCGGCATTGCCACGTTGCCGCGTTGTACGGCAATATTTAGCCTTTGGATAGGATTTGGATATTTGTTCTAATCTCTGTTATCTCCAATGTAATCATTAACAATATCAGCAACTTGTACAGTTAAACACATTCATGCACTGTTAACTGTAGACGTAACTAAGTTATTTTAATATGGAAGAGCCTACTGCGCAATGTTTCTTATTATCTTATTGAATATCATTAACGCTCGCAATCACTTACGGTTTTAGAAAGGGACACATCAGTTAGAATATTTTGAGAAGCTGCGTAATTAGATCACGTATTCATCTTCATCATTACGTCTTTGTAGTTCAACAGATAACCAGCATAGCTATTCACAACCACTCGATACACTTCCGTACCGTATCGAACATCAATCAAGATATCGTAGGATCCCGAAAGTGTTGTCAGTTTAAATCAAATAGACAACTGCAGTGCTATTCTTCAGACAGCTGTTTGCTGTCGGCGGAAAGGCAAATCAGGTTACCGAAATGTGTCGTTTTCAATACGATAGGGTATCGAATGATTGTGAATAGCTATGCCGATGTGTTTTCGGTACAGCGGTGGTATTCTGTAAAAATCTCACCGTGAAAACTTAGGTGAAGTGAGCGTGGAGTGAGCTGTCAATAGTGTCATCATCATCATCAGCCTATAATGTTCCCACTGCTGGGACACAGGCCTCCTCTCAGTGAGAGGGAGTGGGCCGTAATCCACCACGCGGGCCCAGTGCGGGTTGGTAGATGTCACATGTCTTCGAATTTTTGGTTCTAGGACATGCCGGTTTCCTCACGATGTTTTCCTTCACCGTTTTGTGAGCAGTGGTGATGAAATAATTTACACAAAGTAAAGCGCCTGTCTGGGTTCGAACCTACGACCTACAACTCGTAAGTCGCGGCCGTTACCACTTGGCCACCACTGCTCTCTATAGTGTCAATTCCTAGCAAAAACAAACTCACTTCACCTAAGTTTTCACGGTGAGATTTTTACAGAATCGACCGGCTGATTATCAAACTGAACAACTGTCTCCATGGGACTACCATCTTAATAGCAAAAAATTGTTAACTGTCCCATACAAAATATCAATTCCTCGACTCGACCCAAACGTATGGAACGGCTGGTTATTTTTTCGCGATTACGATGTTGGCCCTATGGAGAAAGTTGTTCAATTTGATGGTCTGTACCTGTACCACAACCTTAAATTTGACCACACTTTTCTGAGACATGCTGTATACAACTGGTGAGACAATAAAAAAAATGTGTCTCAGAAAGAGAAATTCCCGAAAAATATCAAAAGCCAAAAGTTTAGCTCCTAAACTATAAAAAATCGCTTGACATATTTTTATTAAATTGTATCGGAAAGTGTTTCGAAAAAGTGTTTCGGAAAGCCTTTGGATCAGGCTTTTAAAATTTTGCTTTGGACCCCGTTTCACGGGCCGCTTTTTATTTCAAATCGTGTATTGATTGATCAAGTCGAAATGTAGCTAGAATCATTGTACGCTATTATGGACGATGAAATATCTGTCATCCAGTTGTACGTTGTATCATTACCATCTTCTTGCTTTGTTATCCCTTTGCCTTTACTCGTCTACAGATAGGAGCGGTCCTTAGGTTTATCAGTTGCTTTAACAGTCCTTATATTCCTGATAGTCTTTTAATTAATCTCAGTCTCTGTTGTTCCTACTACCTTGTCGTAAAAATATTGTAATTTTCTGTTAAAGCCGGCCAATCGGATGTCCGATGGTACGGTCAGCATCAAAAGTCGATTAACACTTCAGTTTTTTTAATCTCAGTTATTGAGCAAAATATTTGTTCGAAATTGCAGCAGAAGTATAATGCGATTTTGAACAAATATTTTGCTCAATAACTGAGATTTAAAAAACTGAAGGGTTAATATTTTGCTCAATAACCGAGATTAAAAAAAACTTAAGTGTTAATCGACTTTTGATGCTGGATACCTACCCTGGACATAATGTGTATAAACATCAAACGTTTTTCTACAAAATTTCATCTTTTCATAAATGATTTTCGTTTCCTGAACCAAACATAGAATATGACAAAAAACTGCAAAAAAATTCTTTAGAGTAACAAGAATCTTTTTAACGCAATTTATTTTTTCTTTTGGTACAAAAACTGCAAGTATGTACCTATGTACCTACGTACATTCAGGTACATAACACGAAGTAAGTATGTATGACTAATGATGTAGCACGTAGTCACCTTAGTTGGACAAAAGTGCGTTCTCACAATACAGCCTGAACGTAACAAGTGACAAATAACAAACACGACGTAACACATAATAGTTCACCCGGGAAGTGCTCAATAATGCGTTTGCGCAACTATAAAGCGGCCAGTCCACGGTTTACGTACTACTTCCAATTTTAAAACTGAGTTTACTTAGTTACTACAATTCAATTGTTTCTCTTTTGTAACTGATATGTAACACAAAAAAAAGTTCATTTTCTACGTAAAGTGTCAGGGTCAGAATCCGGATTTAACCTTATGTCGAATTTTATAACTTCTTAAAAATGACACAAAAGTTGTAATAATAAATCATTTATTTGCATAAAACATGGTACTTATAAAGTTCTTAAATATAATTTTTAAAGCACAAACATGTTCAGCTAGGATAAAACGTAGCATGAAAAATCTCAGGGTTTTTCATAATGTTACAACTGTTACATGGCGTCAACATTTTTTATCTATAAATTCTCGTTTGATCTTCTATAGATTGTCTCGAATCCTTAATTCATTACCTCTATCCTAGATAGGCTAATGATTGAAACCAATTTTATACGGAATATACCTACATTTATACGGAATATAATTCCGCATAAAATTTAGCAATATGACATGACAATAAGTAAAAGTATAATGATCAACGAAATTGTTAAAAAGCGAGTCGATTAGTTCCGTCTTTTTTCCCCACCTGCGCTTGTATGTTCACCGCAAGGAAATTGCGACCCCGCGGTGAGACACGGGTTTTTTACTCAAATACGTTTTAAAAATAGTAAACGTAGTAAATACTCGTAAAACCAAGCAGTTTTACTCTTTATAATCGTTGCTAACTTGGAAGTCAGTGTCGAGAAAAAGGTTATTCAAACATTGTTAGATGACGTAACTGATTGAGCTTGACAGGTAGGCCCATTTGAGTGAGCACTAAATATCTCATATTTGAAATCTGCCTAGAAATTAATTATAAAACGTTGTGAAAAAAACTGACAATTTATACTATAATGGCCTGAAAAATGCAATTAACATGCACTATACTTACTAAATTATCTCAAAGTGCAAATGTCAGTTATAAGTTAATTTAATTGCAAGTCATAACGGGCAGCAGGAACCACTACAGTTAAAATAAAACGCTTATGAAAAAAATAAACATTAAAAACATGCAAATTCTGCGACAATAACGGCATGAAACTTTTTAAACGCATATTTATGATCCGAAAGAAACAATTGAGTGACGCAACAATGAGGTTAAATCATTGTAAATTAAACAGATACGCGTGCGGAAGAAAAACGTCGGACGTAAATAATGGTTATTAACAGTGGGCAGGCTTGCTTGACTGTGCCTACGTGACCGGCCAAAATTCAACGGTGCACGATCGCAGATGCTGATTTTCCGACTCTGTTGATCGACCCATAATCAGCCTTTAATGATCCCACTGCTGGGACACAGGCCTCCTTTCTTCGAGAGGGAGTGGGCTGTAGCTACCTCGTTGGCCCAGTGCGGGTTGGTAAATGTCACGTCTTCGAATTTTTGGTTCTAAGGCCTCTGCCTCGAATTTTGCGAGCAGCGGGGCGGCAGCGGCGGCGGCGCGGGCGGTCACCGTTTGACTGGAGTGTGCCGCTCGTTGCCCGCCCCCGCGCCGCTGTTTTCGAGAACCGGTCCATTTGATTTTACGCATACGATCCTGCCGCTCCCGCGCCGCCGCCGCCGCCGCCGCCCCGCTGCCCGCAAAATTCGAGGCAGAGGCCTTAGACTTGGTTTCCTCACGATGCGATAATGTGCCTGTCTGGGTTCCAACCCACGACCTACGACACGTAAGTCGGGGTCGTTACCACTGGGCCACCACTGCTACAGTGTTGATCGATGTTAGGACTTAATTAAATATTAAATTGCTCGATAGTATTAATTTTCGGCAGGACTCTACATATTAGCAAAATAGAATAAATCCGATGACTGAAGTCTCTATGTTAGTTTAGGATCACCAATTTAGAATGCATTTAGACAGATATTTATTTAATTAACAAGTATGAGGCCTTTTGGTTAAATATTCTTAAACTGTATAAACATACTGTAACTATACAGGCTGAAATTGAAAACTTGCGACAAATCGAAATGGGAGATTGTACTCATCATTATGAACAACTTCTACTAAGGGACCAAACCTGAAATCGCAAAAACAAAATCAGCTGTTCCCTACATTCATGTCCCCATAACTCGTCAAAATGCAAAACTGGTAAGTGCAAAATCGTTGTAAAAAACCAGATAACTATACAAATGTAATTTTTATTGTAAATATAACACAATTTTAGAATCGTAATCCAACAAAAAGCAGTGAACCATAGCGACCGGCGACCTGTCATAAAATAATAAATCCGTTGCTATGACGACCAGCCATGCAAATGGCGTCCTCAAATCGTTCAAACTAGCTGTGGAAAGTGAATCCAATGGCTGATGATATAACTGGGTCGTAATACTATTCCCATGAGCACGAGGTAATAGCCACCTTGCCAACTGAAGAAAGACAAGGTATTAGATCGAATGGAATATTATTTCGCATTAACAGTTCTAGCGTCATTTTGTAACTATCGAAAAGAAGTTACGTGATTACGTATCTCGAAGGATTATTTTTCAACCAGTCTAACAATTGACATTTGAAATAGTGTCAGCTATCACTTATGATCATAAACGATGATTTAAAAAAATCGAAAGTATACCAGAGCTTATTACAATTCATAACTGTAATCTTGATGCACCAATGAACGAGACGCTTAATAAAATCGAGGCTGAAGTCTAGTTCCGAATAATTTAAAAACCGAATCTTGATGTCAGTTGTATACAATAATTCAAATATAAAACATGGGTGCATATGTTTGAATTATTTATTACGTATAATGTTAACTAACATTGATTTTGTTGGTCTCTTTCAAAATGTTCAGTTACAGAAGTTTATCAATAATATAATGACAATTGATTTGCCTTCGACATTTGAAACCAAATAAAATAAACAAACACAGCAATCAATAGTGTTGACATCTTTCACGAATTTGATTTGTAACTTTAGTATTGGTAAAGAATGATAATGCAGTATTATGAGTAAACAGTTAGACATAACAAATCTTTCATTCGTAATTACAAACTCTAAGAAGTGTAAACTAAAAAAAACAGCTTAGGAAAGCAAATAATGCTAAATATAGGCAATTATCGACCCAAGAATGGTTTGTCTATCTATAAGATATTGGTCTATTATCTGTTTGAAGAAAAGTCGACGTGACCTTTTACTTTTAGCGAGTCGTACATTATCAATATGGATCAGTAATGGCGCCCAACCAACGTTAATAATTTTTTTTTGGGCGCTAAATGGTGAACTTTGATTTTGATTTTCTTGTTTTTTTTTTTAAATTACTGGGCACTTTATTGTCTGAAAAGGGTAAACCACATATTACATTTGGCATGTGTTTAAAATAATCATGAAAGAGGTTTCAATTTAAATCTTTTTCTCATAGATTTCGACCCAAAACACGCCCGATTTTAACAAAACTAGAAACAAAACAATCTAACAGCGAGAAACAAAGACAAAAACTCCTTTGTCACATAACCATAACTATGAATGAGAATGTCAACAAACAAGTGCTTTGTATCAATGTAATACTTCTAGACACCTACCAGTGCAGCGTAACAGCGTAACCGCGTTACGGCATATGATAGAACTCGCTGAAGAACCGGCGTTTGCGCAGTGAAGGTAACCAGTAGTCACGGCTACGTTGATGAACAATTGAACACTCGCTGTTAATGGCGTTATATTTGTTTACCAATATTGCAATGTCTAAATTATATTATCTGACTTTCATTTTAATTTCTGAACAAAAAGTTGCGTCTGCTGTATTGACAGTTGAGGTTAAGTCATTTTAAGTTTACAAGGAGTATATGAGGTTCGGGTCTGTTATTTTTAATAGGGAGCGACAAATTGGACCGTTCTCCTTCAAAAATTGTGACTTTTCATAACTGAAAATCACTTGAACATTGCAATTTTTTATTATAAACATAATTAAAACATGTAGTCAGCTCATTAGAATACAAAATTGATTAAATTAATATACAAAAAGAATTGATTATCCAATAACAAGGCTAATGGCGTTCGTGGCCGTGCCACTGATATAATTTTGAATATAGAACGGCGAGGCTATGACCGCGAATCCTTGCAAGGCAGCCAACATTGCGACAACAAACTCGCCGATCGTTATGTAAGGGTTGCAACACCGAGTACAGCGCTGCATCGACACTGACTGATGAACGCAACATGATGATACGTTAGTCGATTATATAAGTTTACAGGATTTATTTTAATTACTTAATTTATCAAAATCCCAGTTTTGAACAGGACATTTTTTTTACTTTAACACTGTTGACTTGCTTATTTGTCTACATAATGATTTATTAATTAATGTCTAATACAAAAACTCATGTAACTTCCACTTAAAAACATAAAACAAAAATTCTTGTGATGGTGCGTATCATTCAGTTTTACCACTTTACGTACCATGAAATAAAACAAACACCATGCGTGCTCGATGCAATGGACGTAATTTCAATAAAACCAAAATAAATTACGATACAATTTTGGAATAAGACACCTTTGACCATAATAGACGTTTTATGTTGTAACAATGTTTAAAGTGAATTGTAATTTATTACACAGCCGCAAATTGACGAATAAATAGTTGAAATACACGCTAATTTAATACGACTATATTTACTTATTTAGCATTGTTAACGTCTTTATATGTCAGAATGATTGTTTATCAAGTAAATTGCGGTTACGTAGATAGCTAACGTATTTTTTTTTTTCAGTTTAGAAATATTTCTGTTTCGAATGAATGAATGGATTAGACGAGAACTAATCTTTTTAGAGGTAAATTAAATACAAGAAGTAAAATTGAATGAAATACTAGACGATAAACACACCATTTCTATTGTACCTACGAGTATGTCATATGTGTATAGGGTTTTCATCTAGTTTATAACTGTCTTTTGAACTTTTGACTAGCTTACTCCTAATTCCATAAGTTAATATTCAATAGAAAAGATTGAACAATATTCAACACATTGCCATTGTTCCAAAACTGATGATTTTCAATCCACGTGGTCTAAAAAATCTTAATGCCGAAATCGGTACCATTTTCTTTCCAACAATTTTTTATTAAAAGCTCTATTTAATCGCTTCATCAGAAAAGTTGTTACTTTCTTAGTAGGTAGGTAGTGAAAACTTTGTAAAGAAAAAACGCATATCCCTGGAAAACCGCCATTATTTTACTTTACAGTCTGGGTGGGCATCACCGCAGCTGCATAATGTGGCCCACCCACGTAGCGCACGCAAATTACGTCACTATCACAACATCGCATGGATTCATTCGAAGTGAGTCCGCTAGCAAATAACTACATAAAAAAAAAAACAAACGTTAGTTCAGTAAACAAATAGTTTTATCAAAAGAATCCGTCAACAATTCGTTGTAATCGACTAAACTATATAATAGTCGATAAAGTTGTGAACTTGTAACTGGCAATTTTATCCAAAAGAAAACTTGTTTACTGATTTTAGAAAGGAAATTGTTTTTTATTTTTGCAGTTTTTGGCCTTGGGCCATTGATGTATTATAAACTTGGACGGTTGTTTTTTTTATTCAAAATTGTGTCCAGTTACATTTAAACTCTATCATTTACTTAGGATAGGGTACAAAAAAGTTCTGATCGGTTGAGTGTAATCCTTACTTTGCGGTTTATCGTGTATCTACTTACTTGAGGGTTTGCAGTGTTACTGTTTTTTCAATATAGAACAAAGGCAACTACGCAGATTATGTAAGTTGCTTAAAATCCGGAACAAAGTAAGAGGCGCATAAGTTTAATAAATAATTTATTCAATGTGACATTATTACTACATTGTAGTTGGCACGTAACCATAACCGTAATTGAAATGTCAAATTATAGAGTTACACCAATTCAAATGACATTAGCGCGAGATTGATGTTCATTCTCTATGATTAATATCTTATTAAATTGGTATGTAAATTATGCGTTAAAGCGAAGCCAGCACGTTGGAAAAGTGATCCAATCAAGTGCTTAGAATTTCAAAAATGTAATGTTTTAAGGGGCTTACAGTTCTTAACTAACTTTCTAGACATTTTTGTATCCTGCTTACGCGTATGAAGTTTCATTGAAATCTATTCATTAATTTCGAAAAACAAGGGCTTGAAAGTTTGTATGAAATGCCGTACGTGGTAAACGCTCTTGGTAAGGTAAGGTTCCTTTTATTTACTTAGGTTTATTATTTGTATATTTCGATTTAATGCTATCGCTATTTTTATGAATATACTTATATTGTTGAGATAGTTTGTTGTTTCTTTGTCTTACCCTATCAACCCACCTTGCATCTGGGCTTTTGTTCCTTACCACTAGAGGGACAAAATCTCAAATCTAACAGTGGCAGTGTAACAGTGCTAACTTCTGAGTGGTCAAGAAAAAGGCCTACTATTCATATGAATTAAGGTGATTCCTTCAATGTACTAGTAGAATAAAAATACAATGCAAAACGCGCTGCAATTTAAAAAGACCTAAGAATTTTTGAAATTTCCCGGGTTACACAGAAGGAATCACCTTAAGGCCAGGACTCTCGGAAATCTCGGAATCGACCTATTTTTGATTCAACATTAAACAATCAAATATTCTTTGTTTTAATCTGAAAAAAATATATGACATAGTTTAACTAACATTCTTGATTATTCTATGGTTCAAAACACGATATTTACAACTTCACTCGATCATAAAAAATCGCAAACAAATCGAAAACAGCGAAGTTTTTAATCGTTTTTCAAGTCGCATTTGAAGTAGACTTAACTTTTACTCGCAAAAAATATATGAAAAAATAGGCAATGATGTATAGTAGAACATTCTACGGTTAATTTTTCTCAAAACTGATTTTTGTTGTCTTAACAAGATATAATCTAAAAAGGCGGCCTGCGCGCTTCACTTCAGTAGCCCACCGGGCGTTACCGAGGTAGGACCTGTGTCGCTTTTGCTGGCTCGCCGCGTTCCCGCTAATCGATCGAAATATACGTTATAATATTGTTAGTTAATTTCCGTGTTTGTGTATTAGTTTCAAAATTCAGTCTGTAAATATTGTTTAGGTTCTAGTATTAATAATTAAACTAAATATTAGTTTGTTATAATATAGTTGTAATATAGTGATAATTAAGATTAAATTATGGGGAATAAAAACAGAAGAAAGAAAAAAAAACGTTCAGCATTGAACTGCAAAGCTTAAAAAAAAATAAGGTAATTTTGATTATTATTTTTCTACGTATTTATAACTACCCACTTATAAGACGACGCGACAGAATAATATTGTAGTTGTATAGGTTCTCTTGCTTTCGTCACAGTACTAGCAGTAGCAGGTCGGTACCATAAATTTACAATTATCGTAATATCTGTAATAGATTTTCAACTTTACTACAACGGAATAAGGTTTATATTCAATTGCAAAATTTGAGTTTTTGAGTTTGTGTTTCTAGTTTTGTGATTGTATAGGTAAAATATTATATTTTTTCGAAGTGAAAACTTATTTAGCATTATTGTGATTTGAAAATTTTATGAAACGAAAAAGCTACAGTAGAAAAAGCTACAGTAAAAAGAGACATAAGATTTAACGTGGGAGAAAATGAGATAGGAAGCATTATACAGTGTTTTTGTTTTTTATTATTACAAATGACATCACATTTAATCCTATGCTACTAATTTGTGATGATGATGGTGATGGTGTTGGCGATGGCGATGACGATGGTGATGGCGATGGTGATGGTGATGGTGATGGCGATGGTGATGGCGATGGTGATGGTGATGGTGATGGCGATGGTGGTGGCGATGGTGATGGTGATAGCGATGGTGATGGCGATGATGATGATGGTGATGGCGATGGTTATGGCGATGGTGATGGCGATGGCGATGATGATGATGGTGATGGCGATGGTGATGGCGATGGCGATGATGATGATGGTGATGGAGATGGTGATGGCGATGGTGATGGCGATGGCGATGGTGATAGCGATGGCGATGGCGATGGCGATGGTGATGGTGATGGATGGATGGATGGATGGATGGATGTTCTTTAGCATCGTTGTGATTTGAAAGTTTATGAAACGAAAAAGCGACAGTAAAAAGAGACATGTAAATTCATAAGATTTAACGTGGGAGAAAATGAGATAGGAAGCATTATACAGTGTTTTTGAAGGTTTCACTTCTACCACGTGTGAATTGCACACTTGCTGTTTTTTTATTGAAAAATATGAAATTCGTTGTGAATGAAATAGGAAGAGTTCAATAAAAATACATATTGTGGTGTTTTTGATTAGTAGATTTAATTAAAAAAACTTATTGACGAATTCAAGCAACCAAAAAAAGTGTTTTACAAAAAAAACAACCGACTCAAAAAAAAAACACTACAACGTGAAGAATATATTTTCATTTTTTGACACCGACTTTCGAAACTAAAGTTATTTTTCACTTTGTAGTGTTTTTTTTTTTTGGAAGTCGGTTTTTTTTTGTAAAAAAGTTTTTATTTTTCACTTTTTAGTTGTACTTACCTACCCCAAACAAATTCATATGTCACTACTTACTATGTAAATATCAGTAACAAAGCTATTGAACACATCTGCTTTACCCTTTGAAGGGTACAGGCGTGATGTTATGTTGTGTGATTGCGATTACATATGCTATAGCAGCAATCGCGGTTGATTTGCTGGCATTTATTGAAGAGTTCCGTTGTTTGTCTCTGAAAGTCATCATCAGATCTTTACAAAAATAAAAAAACAGCATGTGTGCAATTCACACGTGGTAGAAATGAAACCTTCAAAAACACTGTATAATGCTTCCTAACACATTTTCTCCCACGTTAAATCTTATGAATTCATGTCTCTTTTTACTGTCGCTTTTTCGTTTCATAAACTTTCAAATCACAACGATGCTAAAGAACATCCATCTATCCATCCATCCATCCATCCATCCATCCTTCACCATCACCATCGCCACCGCCATCACCATCACCATCGCCATCACCATCGCCATCACCATCGCCATCGCCATCACCATCGCCATCGCCATCACCATCGCCATCACCATCATCAACATCGCCATCATCATCGCCATCACCATCGCCATCACCATCGCCATCAACATCGCATCACCATCATCATCATCACCATCGCCACCACCATTGCCATCACCATCGCCATCGCCATCACCATCATCAACATCACCATCGCCATCACCATCACCATCGCCATCACCATCGCATCACCATCATCATCATCGCCATCACCATCACCACCACCATCGCCATCACCATCGCCATCATCATCATCGCCATCATCACCACCACCATCGCCATCACCATCGCCATCGCCATCACCATCATCCTCATCATCATCATCACCACAAATTAGTAGCATAGGATTAAATGTGATGTCATTTGTAATAATAAAAAACAAAAACACTGTATAATGCTTCCTATCTCATTTTCTCCCACGTTAAATCTCATGTCTCTTTTTACTGTTGCTTTTTCGTTTCATAAAATTTTCAAATCACATCACAACGATGCTAAAGAAGTTTTCACTTCAAAAAAAAAATTGCAGACCTGTCTATTTACGATGGAGTTATGCCCCCCCTAACATACATAAAAAAAAATAGAAATATCCGAATTGAGAACCTCCGCCTTTTTTGAAGTCGGTTAAAAATATAATATTTACAATCACAAAACTAGAAAGAAACTAAAGTAGGATGATGAAATTAAAATACTGTAGACGAGCAGCCCTATATTTCAAGAATAGGGCCGATTCACAATACTATTACTTATAAAAATAACCGTGACAGGGGTCAGCGAGTTCATTCGAACTGCGCTTTCGCGGCATTTGCCACGCGAGGACGGAGGTAACGCTAAATGCCTACTACGCTCGAAGATCCTGGCCTTAATTCATATGAATAGTAGGCCTTTTTCTTGACCACTCAGAAGTTAGCATGCGCGTGCGCCGCGCCGAGCAACTTGTGCAACAGTGAAAGTAATTTTGGAGCGGCCTTCACCTAATGTGCTACTAAACTTAATCGGGTTACGTTATCTTACCATCTGCATTATTTTGCATTTAATTCGAAATAATAGTGTTAACGTGAAACGTAATAAATAGCTTATGTATGCGTTGCGAATTGTTATTTATTTACCTACAGGTATTTATAAATAATCTATACTAATAATAAAGCGACAAACAAAGAAGTGTTTGTTTGTTTGTTCAAACGCGCTAATCTCTGAAACTATCAGTCGGATTCGAAAAATTCTTTTTGCATTTGATAGCCCAATTTTTGAGGAAAGCTATTTAACATCACGTTATGACCCTTAGGATCCGAGCATAACGAAAAAAAGTCAGATAGAAAGCTAAGCGAAAACGAAGTCGGGCAGACGATGCGATGCGACGGGGTAGCTCGGGCGGACAAGAAATTTCACACGAGCGAAGTCGCGGGCAGAAGATAGTACGTTATAAAATTAACAAAGTGCAGAAGGCATTAAACTGGCTGGCTGTCTTGTACTTAGTTGATTTTATCAACTGATATTCAAGTTATTATTTGGAAAAAAAACACCCAATCTGAGTCAAGGTTTTAACGTGGCTGGATCCTGTAATTTTGTCATTACAATTACGGTCTGCATCATTACTTTCATTACCTATAGCCTTGTAACTTGTAATGCATAAAAATAAGGCATAAAATTAATGAACTAAAAATCCCTGACCAACTTACATAGAATGATAGAAATAGCATTGATTGGCTGATTTGGTAAAGGAGTCACTTCCACCGATTACCTTAATAAGCCCGTTAGCTGATATGCTCACAAAACTCACGTTAACTGTTTTATTTGGATGACCACGGACGCGACGCAAAGATGAAAATCAAGTTAATGTAAGGTCAGGAAATAAGGTTGAATAAAATTTAAGAAGATGGGAATGGAGGGGCTTTCTTTTTTCAAATTTTTCTTTTAGTTAAAAAGAAAAATAATTGCTTTTAAGAGTACTCCCACCAAAATGTATAGTTTATGAGTTCAACGAGCAACACAATGAACACAACTCCTCCAATCAAAATAAAAATCTATAAATGTATTGAAATGTTGCTTAACAATATTAATTGCAATATTCTTGGTTTTATTTCTATAGATAATGATAGGTATTGACTGACCTATCATTAGGTATCTATAGAAATAAAGCCGGTAGACTTTAAAGTCAACTTTCCCGCCATTATACCAAACGTCCGCCATCTTATGACACCGTATGTCAGCGGACGAAAGTTCGAGAAACGGCCTTCACCCATTGCCACCGATAGCCATATGAGAACAGGTTGGCTTGCATAAAGTTTGTTTATTTGTTACCGGGGATAGAACGAACTGCTTTTCTTTTGCAAAAGTGGCCACAAAAATAATTAAAATACAAACGAAACAAAATAATAAAACCATAATAATATGCTGATATAGGACAGTAGTCTTAGTGAAGTATAGACTAAAATACTATGATGCAAGATTGAATGTGCTCAAAAAAGCAATTTATTTAATTTATATTGAACTCAGTTTATCCTGGAACTGGACGAAAGCCTTCCCAAGGTGCGCCACAACCACCGACACAACACCCCTTTCTCCGTCTTCCACATCGTCTTTTCTTTGATTCTTACGTTGTGGTATAACCTAACCACAGCTCAACAGCATAACACATATACGATTACATTCAAAGTATAACAGCTTTCCATACTTAGTCGCGAAAAGTCATAATTTCTAAAGTCTACTCGACTCTTGTGTCGCCATATTTTTGTTATTTTAAAAGTCAGCATTATTGTTGCAACTAACATCTAACGGTTATCGTTTATTATTGATCGCGGTCAAGTTCAATATCATTTTTTATTGTATTTGTAACGTTATAATAATATATTTCCCGTTTATGTATTAAAAAATTAAAATTAAATCTCTGAAGAAAATTCCGGTTTAAGTTCAATATCATGTTTTATTGTATTTGTAACGTTATAATAATATCTTTCCCGTTTACGTGTTTAAAAATTAAAATAAAATCTCTGAAGAAAATTCCGGTTTTTAATGTCATTGTTTTTGATTTTTACGTCCCACATAATAAATAGACACAAGGGCTACTAGTGTTTTTATCGTAGCAATATTTATACATAGACCAGCCCTAACCTAGATCCCGTGGGTAAACTAATTTTGACAGTCGGTGACTCATTTCAGACACGACCTCAACTAAAAAAGGTTCGGTGTCATTAAGCATAAGTGGGTGCGGCTACATGCCACAGATTACACAACAAATAGATATACACCATATTACAATATGCACATAGCCCCTAATTTTGCCTAGAGGGGGCCGCCCTACATGACGTTTCCTGGTCGCTTTAAACAATGTTATAATCTGTGTTCTCACTGGTTAGTAATAGATAATAGTCGATTAGAAACGACCTGTTACGGTCAACAGTCAATTTATTTGATGATTTTTTACTCTTCGCTTTCCAAACAATTATTCGTTATATTTATCAATATTATTTGTTTAACAATAATTAACGTGAATGGAGATCGATGACTGAAATTATGTAACCGGCCTAAAGAGTTTAACTACTTTTCATTTTAAAATAAAATGTTGGTACATGTTTATTACTTACTCTGTTGAACGGTGGTACTTTTTGCGGGCTATAAAAAAGTAATGAAAAAATATATATTGAAACAGTATTTTTGTGATCACAATATTTAGGTCTAATTTCAATCAATATTTCATTAATTTTCCGGCCAGTTGACCATAGATTCATAAAAGTATTGCATAGACTAGACTACCAACAATGGTAGCCATCTTGAACTTTTCTTAACTCTAATTACTGGCGGACTGGAGTTGATTAAGGCAGCTATCAAAATAATCTTTCAAGCTTAATCGTAATAAATAATGGTCCAGTTATGACTAGAGATCTTTATATTATTTCTATAGAAAATTCACTTTGCTATTGTGCTTATTTTCACATACATAGGTACGCCAGCGGTAACAAGACACTTGCGCGAAAGACATTTCCGCGAAAGACACTTGCGCGAACCCATTTGCGCGAAAAGACATTTCCACGAATGAACTTTTACGCGAACGGACTTTTGCGCGAAGAGACACTTGCGCGCAAAGACACTTCCGCGCAAAGACACTTCGCATTCGCGCAAGTGTTTTCGCGCAAGTGGATTCGCGCCACTTGCGCGAAAATACTTGCGCGAATCCACTTGCGCGACGAGACAGTTGCGCGACAAAGTTAAGGAAATGAGATTTCTCCATAACATCACGCATGTATTCTTTCAAAGGGGTTGGCAGGGGTGTATAGTACACCCACAATTCACCAATGCTTCATCATGGATATCGTTTATGGTTTTGGAGGGTTATAAAGCCGATAGAAAGGTCGAAATGAAAATCCAAATTTTATTTGTTTTTTAAAAATGGTTAGTAGGTAAATAATTTTTTTTTAACATGGAGACTAGGAGAGATTCCTCAATAACAACAACAATAATTATATAAACATGGACACAAATCACAATACTATTACATGTAAATGTTATGCACGAATAAGAGTAAGCAAAAGAGCGTACGCTCTAATAACTTTGTCAGAGCACGCCTAATGTCGGTATTGTTCTGAATCGCGGCGGGACACTTGAGGCTCTATTGTGCCTGAAATTAAATAAAAAACGTGACATGTTTATTAAAATGGCGAAACTTATCAATGAAATGAGAATTATATTTAACTTGTAAAGGCTCCTCCAAACAGGCGCGACACGCGATATAATCGCGCGCGACACAAAGACACCGCTCGTTGCGCGACTTGTGGTGCCTTTGTGTCGAGCGCGATTTTATCGCGTATCGAGCCTGTTTGAAGGAGCCTTAACCCGTCTCTGCTTCGCGCGGTTTTTACAACTTGACAACGGGATTTCCATAATTTATGTACCTAAGTTTAATATCCCTCTATCTAAGCCTTCCTGAATAAATTCTCTAAATTATGGTGAAAACCGCTTCAAAGTCCGTTGCTAGAAGTACAACGCCGCGGCCGCCGCCGTCAAGCAGACATGAAAACCGACTTTAATTTTTAATAAGTATCTTTAACTTGTGCGCTTAAAATATTTAAAAAAACATGTGTGCAATTCACACGTGGTAGAAGTGAAACCTTCAAAAACACTGTATAATGCTTCCTATCTCATTTTTTTTCCCACGTTAAGGCGAAAGCGCTAGCTTCAATTTTTTTTAGGTTTTTTGCAATTTGCTGGTCAGTATTAAGTTGTACGTTGATTAAAATATGATTCGCGGCCGTAACAAATATGTATTTACAGAATTATAATCATTAAAGTCATCAACACAACTCTCTAAGACCACGTAAGTCCAAAGAATAACTTACTGTTTCATGAAATCATCATTCTTTGGAGTTACGTGGTCTAGGTAGACAGTGGATAGCCGATAGACAATACAAATATAATATCCTATTCGGCCCAGTAAGTAAATATCGTGAATAACAACAAATTCGAAGAGAATCGATAAGTAATTAGTGAAGTGCGTTGTGCTCGCGTGACAGAACGCCATCATTAGACTTTTACTTATAAATTGACTTTTTACTGCTACACCCATCAACTTTATCTAACAAACATTTCGAGTATTTCAAGGATATGATAGAAGATAAAGAATTAAATGCCTGTATAGTCTGTACAAACTGCGGAGTAATTGCGTAACACAATATCAGTAGCAATGGCTATCATTTTGACAGTTCAACAACATTCATTGCGTTATTTACGTTGTTAAGCAGACAAGTTTTTCGAACATAAAGAAGCAATGGATTAGCAACATCCTTCAAAATTCAGATTGTGTTACGCAATTAGGGTGCTATACTTAAAATACGCCATAGTTCTACATAGATTGTACAAGTATTAGATAATTTACTCAGCTCTTTCAACTTAGTCACCATTATGACATAAGCATTCAATACTTCTCACATTTCGCCTAGCAACATCTCAATACGCCGACCGCCTTTCATCCAAAGGTCAGTGATGGTCGACAGCAGTTCCGAATAATTGACCCATATAATACAATCGTAAGTCAACCATAAATTAATTTATTACAGTAATATAATGCTTATAGTCAACTAGGTTTTGACTGCGACTTCGCCCGCGTGGAGGTCGGGAATTATTCCACGGAAACGTATTACCGGGATAAAAAGTATCCTAAGTGTTAATCCAGGTTATAATAAACTACAGTACCCGGCGATAAATATTGCACATCGACCTTTGGAAAGAGACAATCGGCTAATTTCGGCTTCGTAGAGCGTTATCTCTGTCGCACGAAATACAAACAGTCCGGTATCTATTAGGAGCTGTTAAAACAATTATGATTTGCTTCTTTTGATAATTATTTTTATTCTTTGTATAAAATCGATAGGATGGAATAGGTCGATGTGCAATATTTATCGCCGGGTACTGTTTATGTGTGCCAAATTTCATCAGTATTTTTTTCTGGATGAAAGGTACCCCTATGTCCTTCTCTATACCCCTGACAACGTATATGCAAAATTTCATGATGATCGGTCGGGTTAGGCGTAAAACGGTAACAAACAAACTTACTTTCGCATTTATAATATTAGTTAGGATGGAACTGTCGAGGAAGTGACTTGCGTTTACCATCATGATGTATAAGAGGGGTTTACTCTCTCCTACAAACTTAAATTGATGTAATAGTGGTATTAATTATGTTATATGACCGATAGAATAGAATATTAACCCGTGATTATTGCTCAACCATCTGGAATTCCATTCTAACAAGATGTGAAACGCAGTGGTAGACCGCGAAATTAATTTTTTTCACGTTTTTTGCAATGTGTAGGTCAGTGTCAGCTTGTATCTTGATCAAAATATGATTCGCGACTATATCAAATATGTATTTACAGAATTATGTTAAGTTAAAAATAATATAAATATCAAATCCATTCCATCCATATCAATCCATTGATGAAGGATTTTTTAGTTATTTTTTTTTGTCTGTGCTAAAATACCAATCAATCCAATCCAAATCCAATCCCAATCTCTTTGATTATACCTACGCAGTGCAGCGATAAAAAGAAAAACACGGACTGTCTTCGCCATATTATGATTCATAATGTTATCCTTTTATGATTCTGCGAAAGTGGCCTCTTAGGCCCCTGTTATGAACTTATGATATAATAATTAGGTACAATAGAAACAGCCAAAGCTGCAATTTTAATAGATACTTAATACCGCTTGCAGGTTTAGAAATATCAATTGAAACGCTAGACCGACCAGACTATTTCGTTGATTTCCTGTCACTCATAAAACGGAAAGCAATAACAGAATATTAGATTTTAATTCGGATCATTTTTATGGCCAGCTAGAATTTCATAAAATATCACGGGATAATATGTAGGTTTTTTTTTATTTAATAGGAACGACAAGCAGCTAAAATATAACACATAGAAATAAGAACTCCACAAAACTTATAGACCATATTGAAAGCCCACAACGCTGTTCACCGATTAACTATTTATGTAGGTCACTTATCAGTGAAAATAATCGCTAGGATAGGTTTATTCAGAATGAAGATCATTGCCTTACCAAATAAGAAGGATGAAGACTATGGTTAAGAATCGTTCGTAGCTTTATTATTCAGTCGCAAATGTCAAAACTTTCGCATGCACAATATTATTTGGATTGTATTTATCGATGAAGAGTATGACAACGTTAAGCTTTTTTTTACATTCGACTTTTCCAATTAGCTAACTATCGATTACAATCGATTTATCTCGATCTCTTTGTAATGGAATTATAAAAATATTGTGTCAGAGATTTCTATCAGCGATGGCTTTCACGAGATCGCCTGAGGAACGGTTTATGTCTGGAAATTAGATCATAATCTTCCGCACAAATAGGAAATAGACACCTGTTCTGCGTCTCTTTCCTTCCACAATCACTTTATATAGCGTTTTCTCCTTCGTTCTATTATTTTGACAACGTTATATTTCATCATCATGGTTAAGTATGTTATGAGATTAAATTGTTTGTGCTTTCCCTTGGCATTCGAATTAAAGCTTACGTCATTAGTGATATTAACTTTATAAATAACTTACCGATATTAAATGTGGCATTTACCATCGTACAATATATTCCTCTTTAATGACACATTAAAATACTTACTGGTGAACACGTAACGTTAGTCGTAAAACAACAATGGAGTGCCAAATACCTGAAACAGAAATAAAAGTTATTAGCAAAAATATTTTAAACGGTTTATGGGCTACTGTCCAATCTTTTTGTAGGAAGACTTTCAGATGGAAATAATTTCCTAAGAAAATATTTGTATTAAAGACTGTTTTCTCTAATTCCAGATTCGAGAGTCCGACCGCGCTTGCATGAGGCGCTGTAATGCGTCATAACATGCGGCCGTCGCGCCCGCACCCGCACCCGCACCCCGTCACCCACCCCATGCGCAGGAGCAAGCCGCCAGACAGACAAACGCACACTTTAATGATAAGCAAACTAGTCCTACCTAAAAAACCAAAGTTAAGTTCAAATGCTGTGATATTGGCAAACAATTTGAACTGTGATAGAAAACGAAACGAAAATGGGCGTGCACGTACTTCTAGCGTCTACAGCCTTGAAAACTGTGAGTGTGACAGGACTGTGGTTGATTCCACTGCTGCTTGGAGCTCTTACGTACCACAATTATAACTCTTACGACCCGGAAGCGAAGATATTAGATAAGGTACAGCCGCTGGAGGAGTATGACTTCGTTGTGGTCGGCGGAGGCTCGGCTGGAGCCGTGGTGGCGAGCCGGCTCAGTGAGGTTAAATCTTGGAATGTACTATTATTGGAAAGCGGTAAGTGATGTTGCGAAACTTTTAAGCAGAAGTATTAATACCGTCTCACTACATAATTTGTAAGTGTATATGTCATTTGTTATGTCACCTTGGCTCATGCAGTTTACAGACTATAAAAAGGAATTTGTAATCGAAAATCTACCTACTACTACGACATCTTTGCTACTCCAAATGTCGTACAAGATATCAAGTAAAATTATACGGAAAGTTATTGAAAGCCATTGGCCCCCGACTAGGCAACTACTATGTGTCATCATCATCATATGCCTATATACCTATGTTGGGTTCGGCTACCAGTCTAAGAGGATGCAGCTGAATACCAGTATTTTATATAGAGCTACTACTGCCTATCTGAACTCCACAACCCAGTGACTTTGTAATACCCATACCCTTTGGTAAGACTGGTGGTCAGACTTTCAGACCACCCCAACTACTTTGTATACGTCACAGATATAAAACTCAAGTCTACTGCATATCATTCCAGGTCCGGACGAGAACGAGATAACGGACGTGCCCTCGTTAGCGGGCTACCTGCAGCTAACGAAGTTGGACTGGCAGTACAAGACGGAGCCCACGTCCTACGCCTGCCTGGGGTTCAAAAAGAAACAGTGCAGCTGGCCGAGAGGAAAGGTAAGAAAATTACATTGGATTTATCTCATCAACACCAAATGACACTTGATCATCAAAGTTTAACTGGAATTCAAAAGTACCACAGTAACAATATGGCCCCACTAATATAGTGAGGCTATTTTGTTACATACATTCGATTCAACAGTTACTGCAATAACGCTTTCGGTTGCTCGCTCGATATTGTTCCAAAAGCGCCTACAATCAATGTAAGAGCAACATGTTACTGCAAGTTATATTGCAAAGGTGTTTTGACTACTTTTTGTTAAACTAGCTTGCTCCGCAGTTTCATCCGCATCAGTCTCGATCCAGTGGTAACATCGGAACAAAAAGTATCCCAGAGCGTATCGGAATAAAAAGTATCCCCGAGCTTTCAGTTTTTAACCCAATTTCGCTTTTGATATAAAATAGTGTTTCTGTTTTTTTACTCGTAATCTTGTTACTTACATTTATCATTAAAACAGTACCTATAAAATTCCAGGTACTCGGCGGTTCAAGCGTGCTCAACTACATGATCTACGTACGAGGCAATAGATTCGACTACGACCAATGGGAGTCATTCGGTAACCCCGGCTGGGGCTACCAGGAAGCGCTCAAGTACTTCATCAAGTCTGAGGACAACAGGAACCCTTACTTGGCTAAAAGCAAGTATCATGGCAGAGGAGGATATTTAACTGTTCAAGAAGCCCCGTGGAGGACACCTCTCGTCGCTGCCTTCGTAGAATCTGGAGTCGAAATTGGATACGAGAACAGAGACATAAACGGTGCAGTTCAGACAGGGTTTATGATCGCTCAAGGAACAATAAGGCGAGGCTCCAGATGCAGTACAGCTAAAGCTTTCCTAAGACCTGTTCGAACAAGAAAAAATCTAGACATATCTTTGAATTCACAAGCGACACGAGTCCTCATTAATCCTATGACGATGAAAGCATATGGAGTAGAATATGTGAAGCATGGAGTAAAACGCACAGTTTATGCTAGGAAAGAGGTGATTTTAGCAGCCGGTGCCATCAACAGTCCGCAGTTATTGATGTTGTCTGGTATCGGGCCTCAAAATCATTTGAGAGACGTTGGAATAAAAGTTCTGAAAGATTTGCCGGTCGGAGAGAACCTACAGGACCATGTTGGCGTTGGAGGATTAACATTCTTGGTTGACAAGCCAGTTGCGATTGTTCAGAATAGATTCCAAGCTTTCCCAGTCACAATGAACTACGTTGTGAACGAAAGAGGGCCTATGACCACTCTCGGAGGACTTGAAGGGATTGCTTTTGTTAACACAAAGTACGCGAACACATCTGGATTGTGGCCTGACATCCAGTTCCACATGGCACCGGCATCATTTTCGTCTGATAATGGACAAATTGTGCGGAAAATCCTTGGTCTCACCGATGAGGTATACGACACAGTATACAGGCCGATAGCTAACAAAGACGCATGGACGATCATGCCTCTGTTGCTCAGGCCAAACACACGAGGATATGTCCGATTAAGAAGTTCCAATCCATTCCACTATCCTGTGATGAATCCCCGATACCATGAAGATCCTATAGATGTAGCTCGTCTAGTCGAAGGAATCAAGATAGCTCTGAAAGTTGCTAATGCGTCTCCTTTCAAGCAATTCGGATCTAGACTGTACATGAAGCCTTTACCAAACTGTAAGCAACATAAATTCATGTCGGATGAATACATTGAGTGTCAAGTGCGGACTATATCGATGACGATATATCATCAAAGCGGGACTGCTAAAATGGGTCCGTCTTGGGACCCAGAAGCGGTTGTAGACCCTCGATTGAGGGTCCATGGTGTAGAAGGACTTAGGGTAATCGATGCTAGCATAATGCCTACAATAGTGAGCGGCAACACAAACGCCGCAGTCATAATGATCGGTGAGAAAGGTGCTGATCTAATCAAACAGGACTGGTTGAACAAAAGACGATGACAGTGACTTGTGAGTGAACTCTTGTGTACCTTTTAAGTTACCAGTAATGTTAGGTAAATTCTAGTATAATTTTAAGATCCAAAGATTCCCTGTAATTGCATCACGTACCGATATATTTTTTGTAAACTAAGTATAAGTTTGATGACGAATGCTGTGGCACAATCTTTCTATATGAGTACCTCTGTGTATTATGGAGACTATAATGCAATTGTGAACAGGTTTCACCGCAAACCAATGCACTGAGATATATTTTTGGAAAAGATTGCTTAATAATCGACTGCTATCAATGAGCATACAATGAACCTGCAGTAGAAAATGGTTAAATCGTACCTGGTAAATAAGAAATGCGCTGTAAGTGTACATTATGTAAATATGTAAAATAGGAAGGTAGTATTTAATCCTGTATAATAATACTCTTATTTATTTAGTTAGTATTGCCATAACACATAATATTTTACATCACATTACCGTAGCGAGGCCATGTTCGGATCATGTTCGTTGTTTTTGTTACAAATATAAATGTTTTATTATTGTTTAGTTGTTTTTTTTTCTCATGCAAGACTTCCCCGTACTTGTAGCAATTACAATGATGATGTTCGAAGTCACGAAGCACAACATCATTAGAGGAGTGACTTTGTGCATTCAATTCCTATAGGGCCTTTCCAGTATGATGGCTTTGCGTCTTTGCTTTATGTTCGACAATTCTTCTTCTACTTCATGAGCTATTCTGTAATATGGAAACAGCTCATGCAGTGGTGTTCAAACTGGCTAGCTAAAGTTAGCTTGCTATACTTAATTAGAACTTTTCCATCAATGAAATTGGATCTGTATTTTAGGCTTTTGCCACAGAGTTCCGAAATTATAGTTATTTTTCACTATGGGGTGTTCTTTTGGAAGTTTATTTTTACTTTAAAAAAGCTTTTTATTTTTCACTTTTTAGTTATGGTACCCTACATCAATTCATATAGGTACTTACCACTACTAGTTATGTAAACAACAGTGACAGGAAGTATTATAACATCATCACGATACACAACGTGAATTACGTATAATAAAAGCTAACTCAAAACCTAAGAATTTTCAAAATCGGTCGACAATTAACAAAAATATCGTCGAATATACCTACATTGAAAAAAAATATATATATACGACGACTTCAAAAAAGGAGGGGTTAAAAATTAAAGCTCTCTTTGAAGCTGTCGCCGAATTTGGCGGATTTCTGTATGTCCTCGCTTGTAAATGTAGATTCCTGAGCAAACTAGCTTAATCTTTTGTTTACATTTAAATGTTGAAATGATTGTCTTGTAAATTGACTTTTAATACTGGCCAAGTGGCCATTAAGGCTAATTCAATTATTTTTCCCAAAACGGACACGTGAGGAAGATTAAATAAATAATTATGTTATTATGAATGTTCCGCCAGTTTTTGTAACTCATGTAGGTACGTCAATATTAAAGTAAAATCCCATAGCCAATCGAACAAAAACTACGTAGACGTTTTAGAATCATAATTCATAACACATCGCAAAACTCGCAGAATCCCAAACAAAAAATCGTAATCTCGACGATAATTATATCTCTTCAATGATAACAACATTTTGAAGATTACTTTAAGATGAATTTCAAAGGACAGAAAAATATTTCGACAGCTCGTGCGGTTGGCAAGTTACGAAGTAGTTTTTGAAGTGAAAACTTCTTTAGCGGCGCTGTGTACTTTTTTTGGAATGGGTAAAAACTTCTAAATTCGCGTCAGGTCACGTGACCCTGATCGAAAATTCGTAAGACGTAAAACGTCAGACGTAAAACGTAAGACGCGCGTTGTTGAGGACAGCGCCATCTATGCACATCGGGAAGAACTACGAGGGCCTCGCGTACTAACGTCAGACGTAAAACTTAAGACGCGCGTTGTTGAGGACAGCGCCATCTATGCACATCGGGAAGAACTACGAGGGCCTCGCGTACTAACTACGTAGTTCATCCAACAACGACGAGATGGCGCTGAACCACGGATATATAACTGTGTGCTTATTTGTAAATCTGAATAAATTCCTTTCACGAGAAGAATAAACCAGTCACTTTGGTCATCATACCTGATTTGCAAAAAACCCTATAAAATAAGGAACACACCTTAACACGCGTGTTTTGTTTATAAGACGATTCACAAAATACACTCGTAATTGTTCAAGTTTTCACTTCTGTCGGCACTACCGGAGTGCCAGTGTTTTTTTTTTTTTAATAGCTTTTTAAACACATCGCTACGAAACCGCGCCTGATTGAAAGCTGCAGGCAATACGTTTACGAGGTACAGTCGAGCCTAAACATTCAGTACATTAGGGTTACCCCATCATCACCTGCCTAGCCTTTTCACAACTATGTTGCGGTCGGCTTCCAGTCTAACCGGATGCAGCTGAATACCAGTATTTTACATGGAGCGACTATCTAACCTCTACAACCTAGTTACTGGGTAACACGATACCTCTTGATAAGACTATAATGAAGATAATGACAGCCGGGACCAACGGCTTAGCGTGCTTTCCGAGCCACGGAGCGGTCTCGGTATGTAAAGATGGTCACCCATGACCAACCGCGGCAAGCGTAGCTTAACCTGATCGATCGACCTGTTATTACTTAACCTTTTGAAAACTTGAATAATAAAAAGAAAACATTATTCTAATTATAACTTTTCGAATGCTGTTAAACGACGTCATTGGCCCAACAGGAAAATCCCCGCCTTTATAAAAAAGATCCAATAAAATGTCACGTTGGAATAAAATTCAAATCGAACAATATTGTACTTAATTTTTTCCTGTGGTTAATTTGTGGTGCATTAGATGATAATGAATCTCAGTATTAATGACGAATTATACACTATTATTGGTTTACGCTTTTTAGGGTTCCGAACCTACGAGGATTACTCGTGTGTCTGTCTGTCTGTCACAGCTTCGAATTTATTGCACCAATTAAATTTAAATTTGGCACACATGAATTTCTGATTCTGTGACTCGAACAGGGACGTGAAACGTAAATAAATTAATTTTGAATATGAGGGTCAAGTGACCCTCGGGCGCAATTTGGAAAATAAAAAAAACCGTGTGACATATCAAATGAAAGGGCTTGTTCTGAGGGTCTCAAATATTACACATATACAGGAAAATTATAAGTCTATGGTTTTAAAAAACATGGTAAATCTGTCAATATTTAAATTGTTGTAACCACTTTGAAATTATATCACTCTTTATGCAATTAACCTGATAGATTAACAGTTAATTGACAATATTTTATTTGTTACTAGCAGCGCCCCGCGGTTTCACCCGCATAGGCTTTTTAGGTATCATAGACAGGCATCCCTCTATTCACATATGGTAACCCTAATCCCGTGGGAATATCGGGATAAAAATTATCCTATGTCCTTCCCCGGGATGCAATCTATGTATCTCTCTGCAAAATTTAATTAAAATCCGTACAGTGGTTTAGGCGTGAAAAGGTAACATACAGACAGAGTTGTTTTCGAATTTATAATATTATCTAGTATGGATATTGCAACATAAAAATCAAAATCAAAAGTCATTTATTCAAATTAGGCTGCGAATCAGGACTTTTTCGAACGTCAAAATTACAAAAGACAGTCCCCCAAAAAGCCCCACCCTTCACCACTTCTTAGTACAGACGCCAGCACATCAAGTTACTACAATCTGTCAAATTTCTTTAATGGATCTTCAACTTTATCGCTACCGTATAAAGTTCAAGGTTGATTGGAAAGATTTGACAGTTTCGGATAGCTTGATGTGCTGGCGTCTGTACAAAGTAGTTATAGTAAAGTTACTGTTACAGTCAGCCTGCATCATCCCACTGCTGGGCAACGGCCTCTCCCCAGGACTTCCAGGACTTCTTTCGATCCAGGGCTAAAGTAGAGTAAATTATGTAAATCGGTAGGTACCCCTTTAAGCGTTATGTAAAAATGACGCACACAGGTATTTTCCGTGTGCAATAAAATAATATTTACACATTAATATTAATAACAGTTTCATTAATTCGGAGAATCACACATTCTTTGTCAGACTTCCCTATAACTAAATAAAAAAAAAACAATAATAAATTAAATTTAGTCGACGTCAAAGATTCCTCTCGACTCGTGTCACGTTTCTTTTAAAAGCCTTTTTAAGTGTGTGTCATCTTAAGGTGTTGTCAATTGGCGGCACTCATGAGGCAATTAATTGACAGTAAATCACTACTTACTTACTTACTTAATTAATTTAACGACAAAGTTATTATTATCATACCTACTTAACTAAACCTAACACACAAACAGTAGGCCGGGCCGGATTAACCATCTCGGGGCCCCTAGGCACAGCTCGTTTCGGGCCCCCCTTTTTCATACCACAACGCAATTTGGCTTTTACCTTATAATGTGAAAAAAAGTTTCACTGTTACCGTGGTTTCATAAAACCACACAATCCCCTTTTTGTTTTTTCATGTTTTTAATCGGGAGTGGGCCCCTAGGCACTGGCCTAGGGGCCCACTATGAACAGGGGCCCAGAACTCCCGATTAAAAAAATGAAAAAACAAAAAGGGGATTGTGTGGTTTTATGAAACCACACAATCCCCTTAGGCCTTTTTTAGGCCAGTGCCTAAAGTGCCTTATGGATAATACGGCACTGACATGATGACAGTAGGAATGGCTTTCATTTTAACTGTTCAACAACATTCATTGCGTTATTTACGTTGTTAAGCAGACAATTTTTTAGAACATATGAAGCAATGAATAGCAATATCCATCCTTCAGAATTATTCAGACTGTAATTGATAGTGTGTTACGTATTAGGGTGCTGGGTTTCTAGGTAAGTTCTTCACCAGGCTGTGAAATTACAAAGGGCGAGATTTAAAAACATTTGATTTTTCTGCTGTCTGCCTTTTTTTTAGCGTCATAGTTACCTAAACCAGAAATACCGAAAGACGTAGCATTGGAAGGCCGCTCACAAGGTGGACCGATGACCTTGTGAAGGTCGCAAGAATCCGCTAAATGCGGAAAGCATAGAACCGGTCGAAATGGCGGTGCTTGAGGGCCTAGGTCCAGTAGTGGATGTCTTTCAGCTGAAATGATAATGATGAAAGCAGAAATGCGAATACTTATTATTTATAATATTGATAATCCGCGGAAACTCGGCAAATGTAGGTACCTACGTTTTATAAAAGGGTTTCCATTTCTGCTGAAATATTGGTGGGAATTTGATGAAAACATGAAACAGACATACTGTAAGTATTCTAGCTTTACCTATTTGCTGATTGTATTATTTACATGTTATAACGACTACCAGCACACTAATCACACTAACAACCAGCTCACCAATTGCGTAACAGACCCATTTCCAATCCATTGGTTCATAGGTTTGAAAAATTCGTCTGCTCAGCAACATAAATAACGCATTGAACGTGGATGAATTGTCAAAATTAAACCCATTGCGATAAATTGTCATTTTATGTGTGTGACGTAATTACGCCGCTGAGTGGGTATTCTTTGATTATCGGCACCCGGGCTACTGTGATCATCATCAATCAACTTAGCGCAAACTAACAAAATCAAAATAAGTAGATGCTTATAATCTAAACAAAAAAGGCGTTCTAAGTATTTTTAATCACAATTATGAATGAATGCTTATCAAACTATTACGGAATACACTTGAGAGTTCGGCGATACGTGATAGAAAAAGAAATCGCTCGCGGACGTGCCGCCTGACGCATATTCTCGAGTTGTGTCCCTGCGGACTGGCCTGACAATGTGCTTAGGACCACGCTGGACGCCAACCTTGGCACCAGGTTCATTTGAGATGCAAACCACGACGCCATCTTTATAGCGGCGAAAAGAATAAGCACCCGGTATGTTAATTCCCCTACATTTTTTCGTTTCTTTGTTTCGATCTATTTGACATACCAATGTCGTTTTCTTGTGTGTAGTAATTGTCTATTTAATTCTAATGAATGCAAAAGGCAAATAATATGTAATAGCTATTGCAATAGTGTATTTTTCCGTAGGTTTTTATTCATGCCAGTATTGTAAATCATGCGTTTTTGCTTGATTTGAATCGCCGACCATAGAATTCTTTAGTAATTGATAATACGATTTATAATTAAAATATTCCATTCGTTCGCAAGAAAAACCCTGCGAATACCTATACTTTTTAACCGACTTCAAAAAAGGAGGATCTGTATTCGACCCGTGTGTATGTATGTATGTAGTATGTTTTATGTCCGCGATTTTCTCAAAAACAACTAATTTTGATAATTCTTTCATTAATGTGATCTGCATACTTTCAGGAAGGTTTTAGTATATAATACATTAGGTAATTCTTCTTATGTACGAAGTTATATGCATAAATGTACTGCATCTCTGGCATTTTCATGCGAATCTTGATGATTCTTCTAGTCGGTGTCTTCAATTCTTCAATGCACTAGTGTTAAATGTATTTTTGTGGGGTAGGTTCTACTAAAAAGCGAAATATAAAAACTTTTACAAAAATAACAACCGACTTCAAAAAAAAAACACTACAAAGTGATAAATAACTTTAATTTCGGAATTCGGTGGCAAAGTGGCAATCAACGAAAATGCGAATCCAACGACACCGACTTCCGAAATTAAAGTTATTTATCACTTTGTAGTGTTTTTTTTTTGAAGTCGATTGTTTTTGTTTCAAAACATCCGTGAAAAGGCTTATAATTATTTTTTACCGCAAAAGTCGTGTTGTTTTCACTATGTAATAACAACAAAAGTATCTACCTACTATTAAACATTCGCAGTTGAATTGATTGACGTCATTCGACTATCATTAGAATTCCCTAACGTTTTTACTATCATCTGCCAATACAAATTAAATTCATCAATTATTCTTATATGACTTAGTTGTTATTTGGACAGCTGATTTTCATACAAAAACTACCCACATACTTATTAAATCAAATCTAAATACTTAACGAGATGATAAGATGAAAGAAATATTTATAAATGTAAATACAATCTTAATCATATTCAAACCTATTATGTTTGATGCTGTTAACAGGTTTTGTGATAATCCGTTGAAAAAGGTACATCCCAGTTCAATTAAAAGTTCAAGAAGTCCCTGTACGTAAAGTTTTACAATTATTTATAATACCCAATAATAATCATTTTTTTTGTTCCTTTATTGCGTCGTAAGTACTTCATCCTTCGGACCTTGGAAGGGCTATTAGTTATAATTCTATCATTGATCGAGTTTCAAGGACAAGGATAGTTAGACTTTAAACTTATTAATATTCTATTTACATTAGCATGACAAGTGAGGAAGTGTAGCGTGATGTATCAGTGTCAGCAAGGATAAACTAATCAAATGACACAAGTTTTACCTGTCTAATGCGCTGTGTAGCATTTACCTGTACACCTGTCCGGTTCAGTTATTTTACGTCTGATTTTGCATTACTGTCAAAATCATAGTGATCTTTATTACCATGGCAATAACAAAACTAGCTTCATTTCTAGGCTAATAAGCTAGTGAGAAAGTTATATAGCCAGCTAGTGAGCCAGGATAGTAATACACTTACTAGCTACGTGTGGCCAGCGAAGCTTGAATCCTTGAATCCCCCGCCCCCCTTCTAGCTAGAAGGGGGGTGGGGGGATTCAAGGGTGGGCAATGCCCACTCAAGAAATTTCTTTGCCCAGCCTAGAAAAATCGACAGTATTGAAGTTAATGTTTATTCGCGTTTTATTAGAGTTCCGTACCTATTTCAATAGGAAAAGACGGAACCCTTACAGGTCGTACATTTTGACCAAGATGTAAGGTTTGTAGTTGGGCTCTCATTAATTGACTGTGGTTAGATTAGCAGGACGGCTACCTAGACAAAATCCCTAGCTACGCCAATGACAGGAAGCCAGGATAGTATACAGAGGTTCTAGCTTACTATCCTAGGTTTGGAAAACTGGCCTCGTGTATCGCGGGCATAACTTCGTTGATAGATAGACACGGTCAAGTAACGTTACTTAAGCTGGTGCTGTGGCTTCGTTTTCACGGTCAGGAAGTCTCACCTCGCGACCTCGGTTCGTTACTATGGCAGTCTTATCAATCACTCTGTAACTGGTCTTTCAATCGTCCATCGTTCGTTTGTGTCACTGTCAACGGCGTGAAGCCAATGACACGTTGCGCGTCGCGACGCTCACCGGTCTTTGATCATGATCATTGACCATAGAAATAAGTAACAGCTAACAGCTTTTACGTGAGTACAGCACCAGTACCAGCACCACACATAATCATGGTATAGATGTCACATATCTTTGAATTTTTGGTTCTAGGACATACCGGTTTCCTCATCATGTCTTCCTTTTTTTTTTGTTTGCACCTCCGATTCCACAAGGCTGTATTCCAGAGCAAGTTGCTGATGGATTATCCTGGCTACAAGGTTGTGTCTATGCAAGTATTCTCCGTTAGCTAGACGAGAACACCCGGATATAATATTCTTCATTATTATTATGCCAACAGTATTATGGCAATAAATATTATGGCAAATCATTTATGCCTAATAATATTATGCTTAGTGATAATTATGCTGAATTTTGTTATGCCAATGTAAATTATGACAATATATTTTATGCTTATCATTAGTAACCATCTTAGTACAGTCGAGTCGCAAAATCGAATAAACATATAATATATGGATATAAATAATTATGTTTAGGAAAAAGTCGATCGGCTTAGCTCGAATAGTCCCAATCATGATTAAGTGAGGGTAGATGCCGAACGAAGTTGGCCGACCGGCACTAGCCAAATGAAAGCCGAAATGTATAGTAATTGCTTTGGTTTTTCTGTTGTTCAACGGACACTGCGAATCGAATGTGCCACTCCTAATATCGATATTGCTGACTAAGCTTAGCTAAGACGTCAGCCACCTAGTTAGTGGGCACATTGTCTAGACCAGGGATGACGAACCTTTTTAGATTTACGGGCCAAAAATTCTTTAAACAAGAAGGTGGTAGAGACGTGCCACCATTTGTAAAAAAAGTATCTACGTACAGGAAAATCAAATCTAAGTTAAAAAACCAAATTAAATCAAATTAAATGTAGGTATCATTTATAACATAGCTGTATTATTGAAAGAGTGTTAAAGGAAAATTTGTCATTTCTTCTGTTGTTATCATTACCATTATCTACCTAGCCTTTTCCAACAGTTTTGGAGTCAGCTTCTAGTTCAAACGGGTGCAGCAGAATACCAGTATTTTACATGAAGAGACTGCCTATCTGACCTCCACAACCTAGTTACTGGGTTACAATACGATACCCTTGATAAAACTGGTTCTAAGACTTTTGTTGTGCCCCGAATTTCCAGTGACATCTTTCGCCATCTCTGGACTCTCTAGGAGTCTAGGACATAGTAGCGACACACAGCATAAATAAATACCATTAGTTATTCAACCGACGCACATTGACAGGACTTAATTGCAGTACTTTGTAAGCACTACCAGACATACTACATGTACTTACGTCGTTTGTCATTGTACACGATGAGAAAGAGTAATTACAATTGAATTTACATTTAAGGTGAATGGATAGTGGTAGACCGCGAAATTCAAATTTTCTTACGCTTTTTGCAATTTGCAGGTCAATGTCAGGTTGTATCTTGATCAAAATATGATTCGCGACAATAACAGGTACATATTTAGAGAAGTATAATCATTAGAATCAATAATACAGCTTTCTAAGTTAGATTTCTACCACCAACCACCAATCTCTTATGGAAAAGTGTTAAATTGCAAAAAACGTAAGAAAATTTGAATTTCGCGGTCTCAACTACCCATTCACCTTAAATAAGTAATTATAATAGTACCTTTATGTAATCATAAGTGATAAGCCCGTGGCCCGTGGCTAAATAATAACAGCCGCACAGGTCGATCGATCTATTATTAACATACCAAGACCCCTCCGTGCCTCGGAAAGCACGTGGTCCCGGCTGTTATTCGTGGATCTTTGACAGTCGTTACCGGTAGTCAGAAGCCCGAAAGTCTGACAACCAGTCTTACCAAGGGGTATCGTATTACCCAGTAACTGGGTTGTGGAGGTCAGACAGGCAGTCGCTCCATGTAAAATACTGGTATTCAGCTGCATCTGGTTAGATTGGAAGTCGACCTCAACATAATTGGGAAAAGGCCAAGCAGATAATGATGTAATCATAAATGATAGAATTGCAAAGCTTGGTGCATTTATTTATCATGACATCACGCCTGTAATCCCCAAAGGGTTAGATAGAGGAGCACCTATAGTACACCCACATTTCGCCAGTTAAGGCCCCATCAAACAGGCACGACACGCGATAAAATCGCGCAAAGGCACCGCCAAGTCGCCCAACGAGCGGTGCCTTTGGGTCGCGCGCGATTCGCGTCGCGCGTCGCACCTGTTTGCAAGAGCCTTTGCATGTAACAAGGGGCGAGCCTATTGCCATCAGCCGGGCCGGCGCACAAATCTAATCTCTAAAAACCCAATAACACTTTGCCCTACTCGGGAATCGAACCCAGGACCTCATGCTCAGCATTAGAGCTTGCGACCACTAGACCAACGATGCAGTGCCATACCAAGTTACTTATGTAATATGAATGTACCACTCTCATGTACTACCCTCATTGTTACGCTTTTACTTATTTAATTTTATATTTCGTTGAAAATAATAATAACATAACGATAGATAAACCCTGTCCCTAACTTTAAATGATATACACATCTGTTAATGAATTAAATAAAATAAATCTAATGATTTATAATGAAAATAATCATACATCCACCTTAATAATTAATAATCTTCGAACTGTCTTTGAACAACACAACTATACAGGTGACATCGACGAGTATCCTGTATTCGACCTACAGCCTTTGAAACAACTTAGCACCTTGTGATGTGTTTCCTGTTTCCATAGACACAATAATATGTCACAGATTTTCCTACAGATAAAATATGGGAGAGAAACGTGACGGATGCGCTTTCAGGGTGATCACCCTGACCCAACGAAGACGTGATCTAGTAGCCAATGGCCAAATTATACATCATCTTATTTAGCAAGTACGTCAGCTATTACGAGTATATACATAACAAATAGCTGGAACTGTTTCAGGTAATGTTAACTGTTAAATGATGGCGATGTTTTAAGGCATTGTTAACTTTGCCAGAATTTCAAGAAATTTTAAGGATGTCCGATTTTTTTGTTCATTATCTTTTTAATGACACATGGGCAGATAATATTTAGATATCTAGTCAACAAGTAGAGTCTGTGTGGTGCCGGACTTAAAGAATAGCACCACCCCATACTTCCCGTGGGTGTCGTAAAAGGCGACTAGGGGTCGTACCGAAGCAGCGTTCTCTATGCATTCCACCACCATACCATACTGCGATCGCCAACCCGCCTGCCAAGCGTGGTGATTATGGCAACCCCCGAAAGAATGACAAGCACAAAAAACACTTGGCTCCTAGTACCCGGCGGCCCGCCTACACTTGGCTACGGTAGTGGCCAAGGCCACGGTGAGGCAAGTGGTGCTAAGAATCCCCGGAAGAGATCCGGTTATCACAATCACCGAAAAATGGACCTGGCAACATACAACACGCGCACACTCCGGACCAACGAGAAGATCACCGAACTTGAGGAACAATTGAGCAGGTTGCGATGGGGTATAGTGGGGTTATCTGAAGTCCGAAGAGGAAGACTCGATAATCCTCAAATCCGGAAACTTGCTCTATTTCCGGGAGGGCAATCAGCAATCCCAAGGTGGTGTCGGGTTTATCGTCCATAAGTCCCTTATGAGCAACGTCGTGAAGATCGAGAGTATGTCGACCAGGGTGGCGTACCTTATACTCAGAATATCCGAAAGGTATTCGCTGAAGGTCGTAAAGGTTTACGCCCCGACCTCGTCACGCCCCGACGATGAGATAGAGACTATGTATGAGGATATTTCCAGAGCCATGCATGGCTCTAAAACTCACTTTACCGTTGTCATGAGGGACTTTCACGCGAAACTGGGTAAACGAAACGATGATGAGCTGCGAGTGGGGCAATTTGGAGTTGGACGCCGGAACCACCGGGGCCACTTACTGGCCAGTTTTATAGAGAAGGAAGGCCTCTGTATGATGAATTCCTTTTTCATAAAATGTGAACAAAGAAAGTGGACATGTCAGAGCCCGGATGGTTCAAATCAAAATGAGATTGACTTCATTATGTTGACGAAGAAGCAAGTATTCAATGATGTCTCAGTGATCAACGCGGTGAAAACCGGAAGTGATCACCGCATGGTAAGAGGCACATTGAACTTAAATATCAAGCTGGAAATATCTCGACTGATGAAATCTACACTCCGCCCAGCACCGATCCAGGTCCAAAACCCCGAGAGCTTTCAGCTCGAACTTCAGAATCGTTTCGAAGCCTAGGGAGCTCCGTGGACGATTACAACGATGGGTTCGTGGAAACTGTCCATACGGTCGTGTCTAAGATCTTCAAGACCCGTCGTACGAATTCAAAGGAGAAGCTCTCTGATCCTACTTTACAGCTCATGAAGGAGAGGCGCGAGATAATCCTGCAGTCTTCAGATAGACACATTCGCGACCATATGATGATGTGCTGATAGATTCGTCTATCTAAATTATGGTAAGCACGTTTTTCCTTTTAAAACATTTGCTGGTTTAAGAATAGGTGCCTAAAGGCGGAGAATGACTTGCAACATTTGTTTTTCATTCGAGACGAGCTTGTTTACAAAACGGCGATACACACAACGTGGCGAACGTTCGCTTCGAGCACATGGCCCAAGAGCACTCCATTTCTTGTTACAAAACGGCGATACACTAAACGTGGCGAACGCTCGTTTCGAGCAAGCTATTGTTAACCTGCACTGACTTGTTTGTAAACATGCACTCGCAATGGTCGCATCGAGCATCGAGCGGTTCGGCTCACTGCACTGACTGCTGTAACGCGCTTCAAAGGAATTCACGAATAACGGCACCTCTCAAGCTGAAATCGATCAAGCCGTTTAGGCTACAGAGCGTGCCAAAGAAATATACAAAAAAAAAATTGCCAAAAAAATTAACCCTCCTTCTGACGCAGGCGGGTAAATAGCCAACAGTCGAAAAGATGATCTGTCGCTCGCATCGAGCGGCTCGGCTCGCTGCACTGACTACTTACTGTAATGCGTTACAAAAACTCGATATAATTATTACAAACGTTGTAAGTCAGTCTCCGCCTTAACATACAATAAACTGTGGTAATACCTAGCTTTTAGTAACGGTGGTAGATTTAATGAAGCCCTGTATATTCTGCAACCACAAAACATTCGTACTAATACAACGATGTAAGAATTACAAGCAGTTTTATTGCTAAATATATGCTGCTTGGAAATATCATAACAATGCTGCCGACAATAATAGCAATCTAGATAAAACAAGAGCTTCGACATCTTGGCATCAAGATTTTTTAAGGACATAACTGAGCCTTTGATCACATGTTAATCCATCTCATCATCTGCCTAGCCTTTTCCTAACTATGTTGGGGTCGGTTTCCAGTCTAACCGGATGCAGCTGATTACCATTATTCTGCATGGAGCGACTGCCTATCTGTCCTCCACAACCCAGTTACTGGAAAATACGATACCCCTTGGTAAGACTGGTTGTCAGTCTTTTGGGCTTTTGACGACCCGTTACAACCGTCAAAGATCCGGGAATGACAGCCGGGACCAACGGTTTAACGTGCTTTCCGGGTCAAGGTGAAGTCTTGGTATGTTAAGACGGGCACCCATCCACGGACGTGCGGCTGTTATTACTTAGCCACAAGGCACATGTTAATCCATCTATTCTATATAAATAAAAACTAAATGCCGTTCGAAAATTCCGAAGAAGCGTATAACTGGAGAATGACTGGACCGATTTAGATTTTAAAATGTTCGTTATATTCCGAATAAGGTTTTTAAGGTAAGAAAAAAAAGGGGGGTGGGGGAGTAAAGGGGTCTTTACTTTTTATTAATTTTATTTTTATTATTTATTGTTATAGCGGCAATAAAAAATTCACACTCGGTGAAAATTTCAACTGTCTACTTATTACGGTTCATGAGATACACAGCCCACTGACAGATAGACGGACGGACAATTTATTGTTTTTTTTTCAGAATTGGAAGTCATCAAATGAGGGGTCATTTGATGACTTCCAATCCTGTGAGTCTGACACTCCCTCCCGCTCTGGGTGGAGCGGAAGGGAGTGTCAGACTCTCACTGACTAAAACGCACCCGTGTTCCTTCCTTAGCCCTTTATGTTCCGGGCCAGCGGTAACCCTTTCGGACAATCCCGCTGACGACAATGGAGGCTTGGCTACAGGATTCCGTTGACGCCGTGTGTGTACGGAACCCTCAAAATAAACTGTCGAAATCATTATTTTACAGCCTCACAATATATTCTAACGCACTATAAAAAACATCTTGACGTCATCGCCGGCAGGCAAAATGATGTCGATAAAGTCGTTACCGAAGATTTACACATGTTGATAATTAATTGTCCCCATAATTTAATCAAGATTGTATACTTAAGCATCAGATCACAATCACGCCATGGTGTGAAATAATTGTAATCAAGCAATTGACATTTATAAAAAAAATCCATTCATACAAATATTTTATCATAAAAGTTTATCGTACACTGACCATTTTGATATCAGATTTTGATGTAAATATAGATCGTGATCATTATACATAATTTAGAGCTTTCGACTACAGTGAGTTTTACATCCCTTTACTATTTAATTTTGTAATGAAATGGATTGGAAGCATTAACAGACGCTTTTTCTATCATAATTAAAATTTAGGTTTTACTTTATATCAATATCAAAGCACGACGACCGTATTTTTAGAAACGTTCGCATTCTAATCTCGGTCTTAATCTGTCAAAAATACCTCAAATTTCCCTTAATTTTTGTAAAATTTTTGACTTTGACTTTCGCCGAGATGAAATTGCGACTAGACTTTGAACGTTTTACGAGAATTAGCTTTCTGGTTTAGTTCATACTTCTGTTCACAATTGTTAGTTCACAAATCTAAGTGAACAAATCAGAGTTTGATGAAATATTTTAAGAACCATCCATCTCCATCCATCCATCGTCCATCGTAGACTTTGTCTCTAGCATCTCTGACCTGGGCTAGAGTCAAGAGCAAACCCATTTCAAATAAAAAAAAAAGAAAATGTTTCGGTAAAATTACAATTGTCTAGGATAATCTCTGTATAAATCAATCTGGCGTCGATTCATGGCTGGTCTGCCAACTAACCACATTATTATGCTGTAAGCAGCTGACTGACGTCAAAGAGGTCAATTATAATCCATATTAACCCGTCGGTGACGATACTATTAAACTTGTATGGACGAGCAGAATAAAATGTATTCGCATCTTTTTATATCTGTTTAGACAAGACAGATAAAGAGACGCGATTGTTCTTGGGAAATCAAATAGAGCGAACATTTATTGTTCCTCTGAAAGCTTATTGATTTTCTAATGATGTAGGCTTTTTAAAATACAACTAAAAACTATTTGTGCTTCATACACGTTTTTCTTTTTTAAATATTATGAGCCTCTTTTTAAATGTCTGGCATTTTCTCACAGTTGCTCGCAGTAATTAAGCTAGGGTATTCCGACCAACAAGGTGGTGACAGTTAAGTGGCTATTTAGTATTTTTAGGACACCAAAATAGGAATTACTTGACTTCAGAAGAAGAGGCGCAATCATTATATTAGATGTTCATAAATATTTTTGGAAAGCGAAATGAGGATTATTTAAGGTTCGATTATATATATGCTATAAGAACTTAAGTAAGCAGGTACCTACCTACTTATATTTGGATGATCTACTATTTTTGTTCTAAGTTTACACCATTCGTTCACATGATGGTTTAATGTCTATGGTTACAGCTGTGCTAAAAACTTTAGTTATTATTAATTTATTATTAAAAAACGAGTTGCCTTATCTTGGGCGAGATCACCAGAACCGATACCGGTACCAACATGCTTAGACTATCCTACAAGTTACATGAAAATCGGAAAAAAAACAACAAATTAATCTCTGCATATACAATTTTTTTTTTGTCTATGCAGACATTCATTAAGTAATTGAGATCTCGAACGACCCACATCACACAAAGTATGCCTTAATAAAGGCGCAAATGCAATGAAATTATCTTCATCATCATCATCAGGCTTTAATAGTCCACTGCTGGACATAAGCCTCTATTGCACGCCATTCAGCTCGAAATTATCTTAAGCTGTAATATGTCATTAGATCCGCCAGTTCCTCCGGAATACCGTGACGATAAGTACATTATTCAAATAATATAGTTTTGATACGATGCGTGAGACACGTAATATGCGCAGGCGCACTGGCCCTTCATTATAACTAAGGACTATTCTTAACTGCAGGCACCCGGTCAATGTCTACTATCTAGGTCAATTAAAGGCTGCACCAAGTTACTTAATTATGTCACGAGTACAGATAACAATCAGACTAATGTTATAAGTCAGGGTTGAAATTGAGACTTATGTACTCATAAAGTAAAGGAAACTCAAAGGAAACTGAAAACAAAGGAAACTCAAAGGAAACTGAAAACAAAGGAAACTAAAAACAAAGGAAACCCAAAGGAAACTAAAAACAAAGGAAACTCAAAGGAAACTGAAAACAAAGGAAACTCAAAAGAAACTAAAAACAAAGGAAACTCAAAAGAAACTAAAAACAAAGGAAACTCAAAAGAAACTAAAAACAAAGGAAACTCAAAGAAAACTGAAAACAAAGGAAACTAAAAATAAAGGAAACTCAAAAGAAACTGAAAACAAAGGAAACTCAAAGGAAACTAAAAACAAAGGAAACTCAAAGGAAACTGAAAACAAAAGAAACTGAATTGAATTTTTTACTCATAGGTTCAAACTAACAGGGTTCGAACTAAATTGCGCTGGGCAAGTTGGCCTGTTGGGACTCTACTTGGACTCTACCGGCCTTATTACAAAACAAGGTTTGCCTTTAGACCCAGGTTTGAACCTTCGAGCCTTTAAAATTTCAAAGTTAAAGTTCGCATTAAAAAACTGACGTTAAATCCCGAATATAAGTTGTCAATTTTGCATTAGGAATTTAAGTTTGTCGGAATAAAGTTCAAAATACAGTAAGTGGCTCGAAGGTTTAGGCTAGGTCTAAAGTTAGAACTCGTTTTGTAATAAGATGATACTAGTATAATCCAGACACTGCGACGGGCTTTTTAAAAGACCCAAAAACCACCACGCTACCAAAAAAAAAAGCCACCTTTTCCTGGCTCTCCTGGAAAAACTATTTCAGTATCATCTGGGTTCAAAATTAATCCGCAGCTGCCACTGTTACCGCTTTAAATAAACTCACCTTGATGGGCAAGCTTGTCTTTAGCCATTTTTTATCTTCTTATTTATCAAACAAAACACTCGTAGGCCATGAAATAATAACAAAATAACGAGAATTTCGCGTTCTTAAGGCTAAAACAAGAACAGAACCTTAATACAACAAAACCATAAAAAATCCATACTAATATTAAAAATTCGAAAGTAACTCTGTCTGTCTGTATGTTACCTTTTCACGCCTAAACCACTGAACGGATTTCGATAAATTTTAGCAGAGAGATAGATCGCATCCCGGGGAAGGATATAGGATAGTTTTTATCGACATACCTCACAGGCGAAGCCGCGGGCGGAAGCTAGTATTTTATTAAATAAAAAAACTATTAGCAATACTGCACGTACGCAGATTTCAGTCTATTTTGAGTATAACTGCGTCATGGTCTTAGTAATGTCGTTGTTGTTGTTTATATTATTTTTATTTAGCAGGCACACTAGCAGCTAATTAGCTGATGCGTGTGTATCTTGAATAGCTTGAAGATATTTAGTCTGTCCAGTCGATTTTTGAAACAGTTCAGTGTGAGAGCCGTCACAACATTTTCCGGGAGCCTATTCCATGCTGTTACAACTCGGTTAGACAAGAATTGCTTCAAAGGCTTTTTCTTTGATGAATTTTCCCATAATATATTACAGCTGCGGGTCGGTACCCCTAACAAACTTGCTGTACCCGCGACTAGAGTTACTTCATCCCCCCTAAAGGGAATTCTCTGCCCCTACTACAGCCAGCCCCACTTCCGCTACAGATGCTGTTCGAGGGCTACATACGTCTAGTTGTTCTATCCGCATTTAAGGGGGCTACCTATTCAACTGTACCTTTTGTGCCCTTCATCAAAGTATATTCTACTTAAGAGGAAGCCCACGAAACTCAAATTTTCTTGAGTTTTTTGCAATTTGCAGGTCAGTGGCAGGTTGTACGTTGAACAAAATATGATTCGCGACCGTAACAAGGATCTAATTACTGAACTATAATCATTAAAATCATCAATATAACCCTCTTAGTTCATATAACCCTATCGAATGACTATTTCATGAAATATCAATCAATAGGGTTATATGAACTTACCCTGGCGATTCCATCTTAGTAAAATTCTTAAATTTTATCAATAAACTAGCGGGTCTGGCAGACTCACGTTGTCCTGCCCGAACAGCGCCACCTACCGGGACCAATTGTGTTTTCAAACCATCAGGGAACCTATTGAAATATACACAAAAATTTCATCCTAATCGGTCCAGCCGTTTAGGAGGAGTTAGGTGACAAACACACGTACAGTACGTTTCACGAAAGATGACCACAAATGGCGGCCGTCTGCGCACGTAAACTCATGAAGAAAAGAAAAATAATATTTAAATGATAGTTAAATAATTTGTGTAATGTTGTAAATGCTGGTTATGCAAATAAATCAAACGTAAGTAATTTAAAATGCATCTTGTAACCTTTTTTATGCCTTCTGCGCCGTGGTCATCTTTCGTGAATCGTACTGTACAGAAGAATAAATATTAAGAGTATTCAAATAACTGTTAACGATAATAACAACAAAAACTAAAGTTTACTGTTACGCGTAATCAAGATCATGGGAGATTATCACAGCATCTAAAACAAAACAAGGTAATTATTATACCTAAACCAATTTATTTATAGCCAGCCCCTCGCTTATCATTTGGGTTTTACCGACACAATATAATAGCAGGTCCTCGACTAACGATTTGATTCAGTAGAATTCCACTGCGCGCCTCTTCGTCGCAGATTTCCATACGATGATACAACATGTTTTGTAATAATAGGCAAGTGTAAGGTAGCTAGTTATCTAGACATTAATTACAGAACCTATTCATTAAGGTCAGGAAAACCTAGACATTATCCGCCTTCTTTTAAATCAGTAATGTAGCTTGAAAAACATGATGACCGCGATAATTTTCCAGAAATTTCTTATAATTTTGATACTGAATATGTAGCAGCTGAAACGCCAATGGTAGATAATGAATTGATTATTTCACGAGAATGAGTAGCGCATCTAGGTATATGTTTCACATAGGTGTGTAAAAGAAGCAATATCAGCGACCGTCAATGAACTTTCAAATGATTACCAAAAAACAAATATTTTGGCAATTTTTAAGGAACCTTTACAATGGCTAGAATAAAATAAGTAAAAAGGAAACTATCTGGATGAGGGGCGCAAGGAACCGGGAAGTATGGCAGAAGAAAGGGGAGACGTTTACCCCGTAGTGAGTGATTTCGGACTGAAATGATGATGATGAAGTAAATGAGAAAGAACCGAATCGCAAGATATTACCTACGCTTCGCTACATACCTGCCACGTTTAGGCGGATCGCAGACTACTACAATGCGCCACGCGTGACTTCCAAAAAGGAGGAGGTTATGTTTTCGACTTTATGTATGTTTTTTTATGCATGTTCACCGATTTCTCCGTCAATTGTGGACTTATTTTAAAAATTCTTTTTTTTTTGTGGTATATTTCGAGGTGGTCCCATTGTCACCAAGTCAGAATCTGATGAAGGAATCCTATGTAATTCGAGGGAATTCCTCAAATTTTATAGGCACACCTATAGCGATTTGGGTATTTTTTACAGACTCGTGCATTTGCTCTCGGAAGGCACCATTTGGTGAAGTGAAACTGATGATGAAGACCACAGATGGCCATCGGAACTACTCAATGATAAGTATTTCACGGGTTGCGATTCGATTCGGTACTTTAATGTGGTTGCTAAGCAATTTATGCTCGTTACAATGCGTACTGTGAAGTCGAGCTGATGGTGACTTCTCAATCAGCTCCAGTTCTGCTGGTTCTTACTAAGAGAACTTCTCAACAATTAACGTCCCTGCATCGGGAAAAGCAATATTTTGTAAAAGGTGATGAGCAGTTGACATAAGGCTATATATATTGTAACTTAGATAAATTACAAACTGACCCACTAAACGTGAAAAATAAAAATAGAATTCCCGCGCACCGCTGCGTGGCGCGTTGTAGTGTGTAATCAGCCTTAAATATGAATACGTTTGGAAACGGGAATTTTCCACTAAGTTCTTTTCTCGTTTGAGGGACAAAAACCCGTAAGTTACTTAATTATACATACTCGCTTGGGTTTTTCTAGAATACTGAATGCCTAAAGCCACTCTTAGGTACCTGTGTATTAATAACGATGTCGAATTTAAAATTAAAGTAATTTTTCGTCTTTCTATGTGAACGTGCTGTTCTTCAAAACTACGCAACGGATTTTGATGCAGGTTTTCACCGTCATTTGGAAAGTGTATTCCGAAAGGTTTATGTGTATATGTATAAAATACTTAGGTATATTAAACTTACATATAATACAGAAATCTCGATTTTTTGTGAAGTTGTAGTCGTCGTGCGAAGGTCGTTAAAAAAAGAAATGAAAGAAAGTCGTTGAAGAAAGAGAAGACAAAGGATATTCTAGACTAGAACTTTCGCAATTCGATCGCGGAAATGAATAAACTTGAAAAACGTTCCCTTTTTCAATGTTATTATTCTTATATAACCAGAAGATATTTTATTCTACTTTCTTCAGTTTTTTGCAAATTTAAAGACAAAACATACAGGCTGGTAGGGATACCGACACACTACCTATTACCATGTCTTCAGTACTTAGATGATTCTGGACGCCTCTGCGTTAAAATTTTTCGTCGGTTACTTGGCCGCTATCCCACTGGCGTTTTACGAGCGTTGACGTCAACGTCGCGTCTGCGCGGCGTCGACGCTGCGCAGACGCGACGTTGACGTCAACGCTCGTAAAACGCCAGTGGGATAGCGGCCTTTATGGACCCCGCTGCGTTAAAATTTTTCGTCGGTTACTTATAATACAAAATTAGCTGTTCCATACATTTGACCGCGTAGGGTAGGTATTGAGGTATTGATTGCACTTTTGTAGGCAACAGATTCTAGCAACAGATTTTTTTTTAAATAACCGTCTAAAAATTTTAGCGCAGGGGTTCCCGAATCATGTACTGAATCCTTGGTAACAGTTTGTGCGCCGACGTCCCTGCATAATCATCATCATCATAATGATGATGACGATGATGATGATTATGCAGGGAAGTCGACGCATAGGTAATACTTATTTTCAAGTACGTAATACCCAGTAAAATACTGGTATTCAGCTGCATCCGGTTAGACTGAAAGCCGACCTCAACATAGCTGGGGAAAAGGCTAGGCAGGTGACGATGTCGCGATTCTTGTAAATAATAATACAAAAACCTAAACATTTTCTCTTTCGTTTCTGGTATATAAGCAGTGCATAGCGCTATAATAATATATATATACTCGTATATATATATTATATATTAACAAACCAGACTGGAGCACATGGAGCGGGTTGCCTACTTGGGTGTCGCTATTGACCTTGCGTCTGTAGAAGGACGCCTACATTAATATGCGCTTGAGACGGTAACTAGGAAGTTACTGTGAACTTTTAGATGAACGCATACTGCCTGCGAAAGAAATGAAACGTGTGATGACGAAATATATATTAACAGCTCAGTTTTCATTACCTCAAAGGTTGCGAATGCTAGTCGAACGAATTCTTTTGGAGGGCAATAACCTGATAAAATGAAGACTTACAGCATTTCTACACGGTATGGCCGACAAGATGGAGCGTTAAGGCTCTTTCATAAGGCACCGCAAGTCGCTCAACGAGCGGTGCCTTTGTGTCGCGCGTGATTATATCGCGTGTCGCGCCTGTTTGTAGGAGCCCTTATACAGAACAGCGAGTAATCAGGGACGATTAGTCGCAAGTAGTTTGTAGTTACGGAATTCGTCACAAAGGACACCGAATTCTTTAAATGTGCTTTCATTAGCAGTGACGCTAACACACCAATAACAGAGTGTAATTATATCGCGTGTCGCGCCTGTTTGTAGGAGCCCTTATACAGAACAGCGAGTAATCAGGGACGATTAGTCGCAAGTAGTTTGTAGTTACGGAATTCGTCACAAAGGACACCGAATTCTTTAAATGTGCTTTCATTAGCAGTGACGCTAACACACCAATAACAGAGTGTACTTCAGTAGCAGCCAATGTGCATAATGCAACCGCCCTTAGTCGACAAAGCGAACAAACTAAAATATTACTATTTATTTATAAATATTATATTATTTTTTTAAAATATCTTAATTGTCTCATATTCAGATGAAAACGACGTTAGTTACCTGTTGGACAGGTTTTGCGCATATTTTATGATAAAATAACAGGAAAAGAATTCATTTCTGAATATTTTAAAGTATTTTGTATTACGTAACACCAATACCTATATAATATTGTGTAATAATAAAACATTTCTTCGCGATGTTTGTTTCGTGTTCAAATTATCCTTTAGGGCCTGATTTTTCAATAGCCAGATAATTTCTATCTGAGGAAAAAATATTGCGGTTTGATAGCATTTGTATAGAAATTATGCCAAACTGTCATATTTATTCTTCAGATATACAGGGTTATTGGCAAAACATTAACAACCTCTTAAGAGGTAATTTTACTCATCATTATGAACAACTTTTACTATGGGACCAAACCTTAAGACCGCGAAAAAAAAATAGCTGTTACCTACATTTTGACGAGTTATACGAACATAAATGTAGGGAATAGCTGTTTTTTTTTCGCGATTTCAGGTTTGGCGAAGCCGCGGGCGGAAGCTAGTAGGCATATAAACTAACGTCATTAAATTTGATCTTGTCCGCATTATTAAGAACCAAAGTTCACAATCTGAACGATCATCATGACACGTTATGATTTTTCAAAGTGATCATCACAATAATTCTTATTCATGTTTATTTCTGTTATCTATCGATACTAATAATAAAGCTGATGGATTTGTTAGTTTTTTTGTTTGAACGCGCACATACATCACGCTAGCATCCTTAGAAGCCGAGCAAAAAGAAAAAAGTCAGAAAGAACGCTAAGCGAAAACGAAGATATAACGCGGGCAGGCGATGCGATGCGACGGAGTGGATCGGGGGTGTAAGAAATTTCACGCCGACGAAGTCGCGGGCAGAAGCTAGTGCGCAATAAATTACATACATAAAAGATACGTACCGCCAGAGACCTAGCATCCCTGATCTTTTCAGTTATGTGATATAAATAAAAAAAAAAACACTGGCACTCCGGTAGTGCCGACTGAAGTGAAAACTTGAACAATTACGAGTGTATTTTGTGAATCGTCTTATAAACCAAACACGCGTGTTAAGGTGTGTTCCTTATTTTATAGGGTTTTTTTGCAAATCAGGTATGATGACCGCTCGCATGGAGCTCGTCGTCAGTTATATATCCGTGGTTCAGCGCCATCTCGTCGTTGTTGGATGAACTACGTAGTTAGTACGCGAGGCCCTCGTAGTTCTTCCCGATGTGCATAGATGGCGCTGTCCTCAACAACGCGCGTCTTACGTTTTACGTCTTACGTCTTACGAATTTTCGATCAGGGTCACGTGACCTGACGCGAGTTTAGAAGTTTTTACCCATTCCAAAAAAAGTACACAGCGCCGCTAAAGAAGTTTTCACTTCAAAAATACAATTAAAAATATATGTTTATAATATAATTTAAGTCATATAAATCACGTTTATTATCGAAACTATTATTTTATGACAGTTATTGATGTTCAATAAAAGTCATCGTGAGATAATTTATTGTGATAATAAACCGTAAAATAATCTTCCAACATGCAGGTTCAGACAGAAATACAAGCTGCGTGTGATGTTGCGCTTAGCTGTATTCCCGCTTAGACTGCACGTAAGCACTATTTTACCAAAGAATCAAAGTGAGTGCATGTTAGATGGTGTGCGGCGGCCATGGCATGGCGTGTCACACCGCTGATGTGACCCCGCCTCAATGCAGCAAATGATGTGACGGTTTCGGAGTGCATGCTCGTAATTTTCTCTTTTATACAGACTAACAAGGCATTAGTGCCAACTAGCTGGCCTCGGAATATTTATGCGAGTCGTGGTCCTAACAATGTAAGTTGATCACTTTATAACTTCTTTATAGTGACTAATGGTGTAATTATGGAAGACGGAAGAACAACAGAATTTCCCAACAACCTATTATGGATTGCAGTAGTTTATTGTGGTAGACTTCTACTTCTAGTAGCATAAGCCTAACATAATCAGCCTGTAATATTCCCACTGCTGGGACACAGGCCTCGTCTCTGTGAGAGGGAGTGTACAGACGCCAGCAGATCAATCTACCCGAAACTGTAAAATTTTCCCAATCAACTTTGAACCTTAAACTTTAGCGATAAAGTTGAAAATCTATTAAAGAAATTTGACAGATTGTAGTAGCTTGATGTGCTGGCGTTTGTAATATAAACCACCACGTGCCACGGGCCCAGTGCACGTTGGCGGAAGTGTCATATCTTCGAATGTTTGGTTCTAGGACATTTCTAGTTGCAGGACGTGTCCACATAATGTTTTCCTTCACCGTTTTAACTTTGCTGAAGTGCCTGCATAGGTTCTGACCCACGACCTACAACTCGTAAGTCACGGCCGTTAGCACTAGGCCTCCTACGTCCTATTGTCCTGGTCAGCGGGATTGTCCGAAAGGGTTACCGCTGGCCCGGAACATAAAGGGCTAAGGAAGGAACACGGGTGGGTTTTAGTCAGTAAGAGTCTGGCACCCAGAGCGGGAGGGGTCATTTGATGATTTCCCATCCTGAAAAAAAAAGGCCTCCTACGACTACTTATATTAAAGTAGGCGAAGTTTAAGTTCGAACCTGCCACCTGCTTGGGCACAGTGCCAAATCAGACAAAAATTACTTACGAGTAAGACCTACACTTATTAATGTATGAGCTACATTCGTTCAATCGCAAGCTGTAAAGATTAATCAGGTTTTCAATAATTATGCAAAGAATTATATAAACGTGGCCCTTAGATACTAAGATAGGTTTATCGTTAATTGTATGTAACATTATATTGTATTGATTGCAAAGGCATATAGGATAAATCTAAGTGTATTATTTATGGCAATTTTTACATCCTGTACGGTCAGATATTGGTCAGTGGGCATAATGTCTAGTCGCCCATAAGAATTACACTCTACAGAAAGATCGAAGTTTAATAAAAATTTACTGAAGCACGACCACGATGCATTTTATAAGCCAGACTGATTGGATGGACATGTTTACGCCTATATACATAAATAAGTACTTGGTAAGTACTATCGATATCATATCATTATTGTTTTCCGGGATTCTGTGCATAACTGGACCCTTTTGTTGCTTAAAAACTTCGATAAACCTTTGCATTTTTATGTTAAGGAATATATGATTTCTTTCTAACTGCCCATATGCTTCAAGCTGTCGCCATATTTCGATATTGAAATCGCAACCAACTTAACACAATGGGCAGCTGAATCTATCAACCAACCCGTGGTTAAAGATTATTACCATTGGAAACGATAAACGATGCGAAGAAGTTATGTGGGATTCGCTTGACTTTTCTTGGGAATGGTTAAAACAGGTGACGAGCAGGAATGAAGAACTTGTCGCAAGAAAAGGTTGCATGAGCACGAATGAACCAAGAAGAGCCAGGAAACGATGGATTTATTGTGTGTGTGAGATGATATGGCTTAGCTCCAAGTAAATATTGAGATTGATGATGGGACTCCCTTTTCCGCACTTACGACTCCCATTCGGTCCGTTGTGCGTGATATATTGAGATTGATAACCAGACGAAATGGACAACAGAAACAGAAATCCTAGTGTTGCGTCCATATTTGGGTGAACCGTTTTATATTTATGTGTGAATTAAGCTTTTTTTACATCCTCTGATTAAAGAATTTAATACCCTTAACGGTCCACGCTCATAAGGAGAATTTCATTACTGTCATTATCACACAAAATTGGAATTCGTAAATGGAAATAAATAATTTCTTTACGAATTTACAATTACTATTAACATGGGAATGTTAATAAGCTTAAAGTGTCCGAACATCTACTGTGTAAAAAATTTCACGAATTCAAGATTTTTATTTTTTTCAGAGTATGTAAGGATTGTAGCAGGTGACGTTCTATAGTTGCTGCCGTATCCCTGGAAAGAAGGCGTGAGTTATGTATGTATGTAAACATTTCATATGGTTATTAAAGATTTTAATATTTGAAGGTAAGAAAGAAAGAAAAAGTATTTATTAGAAAGAAAGAAAGAAAATACATTTTTTTTTATTACGTCTCGTATAGGAAGGTCACAAACTAAACCAAGGTTAAAACGTTTTATTCCGGTCTGATCCCCTGCTAGTTATTCTTATGTTTTAATTTCTACCTTATCAACTATAACTAGGTCTGATCCCCTTACTCTTTTTGACAGGTAAGTACAGTCAACAGAAAATAAACTTTTCATGTTTTACAAAATTAAATAAGTAACGATTTTTTTATTATTATTTGTAAAAGTGGCCTCTGTTGCTGCCTAATTAAACAAACGCATTACGTAGGTAAAAACTAGTGAATCAATATAATAATGTAGAGAATTGCCCTCTCGCACATGTTGACCATGACCGTGTATCGAGCGCTCTGAAATTACCTGAATCTGAATCGATCTGTTGGAAGGAATGCACGATAATTTTGATTGAGTGGAATTTATTTGATGTTTAGTTTTAAAATCTTTTATATTTTTTTAATCCTTTAAAGAAGGATGCCTCAACTAAAGAAGACCGTTTCTGAGATATTTATTGCGTAAGTTATTAATAACCTAAGTTTTTTTCAGTATCAGACCTCATCTGATGATCAAGCAATTTCACATCAATGACAAATGATTCATAAAAGGCGATGAGGTTTTCGTTTCCGCACAGAAACAAAAAACACACATCAAAACTCAAAGTTGACTAGTTAATAAAAAATATTACAATATTGCAAAAGTGATCGTGAAAAACCGTGAATGACTCGGGGAAAAAATATTTACTACTTAAGGCTCCTTCAAACAGGCGCAACACGACACGCGAAACAAAGGCACCGCAAGTCGCGCAACGAGCGGTGTCTTTGGCCGCTATCCCACTGGCGTTTCACGAGCGTTGACGTCAACGTCACGTCAGCGCAGCGTCGACGCCGCGCAGACGCGACGTTGACGTTACGTCGTCGCGTGGCAAGCATTAACGTCCGCTGAACGCGACGTTAACGTCGCGCACATGTACCTGTTGCCAAAAAACGCCACGTTAACGTTGCGCAGACGCGACGTCGATGTCGCGTTCAGCGGACGTTAATGTTTGTCACGCGACGACGCGACGTCAACGTCGCGTCTGCGCAACGTTGACGCTGCGCAGACGTTCGAGAGACGCCGACGCTCGTAAAACGCCAGTGGGATAGCGGCCTTTATGTCGCGCGCGATTATATCGCGTGCCGCGCCTGTTTGTAGGAGCCTTTACCCGTTAAGTCAGTAGGTAGGTACGTAGTGCATAAAATAAGCTTAACCAAATTCAAATACCGCAACGGGCCACATTGCAACTTGTAACCGACGTTGTTACAGACATGTTTAAAAAACTATTTTTATTGATAACTAGTCCTTACCACTTGTTTTAGGTGTAAAAAAAAGTAATAAATAAAATAAATAAATATAATAAAATAATAAACAGTAAACGAAAATAGTATAGTTTTCAATAAAAAAATTGTTATCTAAACATAACAACCTAAGTACCTAACAAAGTTCGTCTTAATATGCCACGATACGACATAGTATCAAAGGCAAAGTCAAATCATTTATTTCAAATAGAAAAAAAACATAAAAATAACTTTTGAACGACATAAAAAAATTAATTGATTCTAGTCGCCCCTTCCAAAAGGTAGTTTCGTATGGAGAAGAATGGGCAAGAAACTCCACCGTATCGCATGTATGTATTTTGGCCCTAAGAGATTTCACTACATAGCCTAAATATAATTTTAGGTCGGTTATTCAATTGAATATCTCTAAAACCACAACAAAAACTGTTGACTTTATTTGTGATACATCATTCATTAGACAATGTAAATACACAAAGTGCATCACTGCATCGCCACAAATAATATTTCCTAAGTTACTTAAAAACAACGTAACTTGTACTAAATATACATATTAGGGCCTAAACAAATGGAAGGAGGACCAATGTTTGCCGCGAACTTCACCATTAGCACTTGAGAAACACGTGAAAAGATACTGGTAAGTGAGGTACGGGTACACCAGAAAGAGTATGCGAATCGGTAATCTTCGTGCTGACGAATTAGTACGAACGTCGCCACAGAGTAACCCCCCACAGAAGTAAAAGAGTCTTGATTTTGTACTGCCGGGCTTTGTCGTAGTGCACCTATCCTTGCATGTTTGTACGAAGCTTTTTCCTCGTTCTGGTTGTACCTCGTCATAAATATGTGACTCAAAACTTTTTGGAATTGCGTTGCGTAGAGTTGTCAATCTCAAATTTTGTAACCATGGTACTTAATAATACAAAATAGGTAACTACCGACATGGCTGTAACAGCTCTATATTATAGGTATCTCATAAATACCTACGCGTTCGTATTTCCGAAGAGAGGCGATTCTTTCCACAGCGGGTACTTATTTTGGGAGATCTGTACAGACCTCTCAAAATATTCACGAATAGATTCATAACAAAAGCAGTAAGCAGGAATGTTCCATGCCCATGAGTGAGCCAGTTTACTGACGCAGTGGAAACTTTTTGCTCCGTCTTAAAATAATCCAATAAGCTGTTAATACAAGTTGCGCATTTAACTTAAACGAAGTTACAATTATTTTACAGCATCTTTGTTTATTATAAAATTCTTCATGAAAATGTGGCAAATTAAAAAGTGTCAACCTAATATTGAAACTACACTAATTGTTATAGCAATGTGCTTGGTACCTAATAATTACATTAAGTACAAAATTACCTACTCTGTTTTGCAAAAATAAAATATTACCGGTAACTACTCAAGCATAAACATAATCAGCCTCACTGCTGGACCACAGGCATTCTCACTGTGAGTGGGACTAGGCCATAATCCACCACACGGGCCCAGTGCGGATGGGCGGATGTCGAATTATACGTTCTAGGACATGCCGGTTTCCTCACGATGTTTTCCGTCACCGTTTTGAGAGCAGTGGTGACGAAATAACTTACAAAAAGTAAAGTTCCTGCTTGGGTTTGAATGAACCTACGACCTCTTAAATCTTGGCCATTACCACTGGGTCACCACTGCTGAAAGTATAACACAATCAACGTATCTAAAGTCATGTCTAGGCAGACAACATTGTCGTAATTATCAAAGACAAAAACCATTACAAAATTTAGAAAAAAAAAGCTCACGAAAGATTTACACACAGTAGTAACCAAGACAAATAGTAGGTACCAACCTATGATAATAAAAGTAAATGAAATACGACAGACACTTAAAATTAGTTTACTTCCGTTCCTACAAAAAAATATTTACATATTCAGCACACAATTTTTATTGTAACTGTTAATGACCGCGTGAATACTAGATTTTATTTACATAATAAACCATGCTGCTTGTATTTAAAATAAAACTTTTACTATGTTTTATCGTGGGTACCATATTCGTACACGGAATAATAAAAATGCACTTGTTTTTGTTAAGGCGCCTACAAACAGGCGCGACACGCGACATAAGGCTCCTTCAAACAGGCGCGACACGCGATAAATTCGTGCGCGACACAAAGGCACCGCAAGTGGCGCAACGAGCGGTGCCTTTATGTCGCGCGCGATTATAGGCTCCTGCAAAAAGCCGCGACGCGAGTCGCGCGACTTTTTTTACGCTTGCCGCGGTTAGTTCGTGGATGGGTGACCATCTCCCCACCATGCCTCGAAAAGCCGTTTGTCCCAGCTGTCATTCGTGGATCTTTAGCAGCCGTCATTAGAAGCCCGAAAGTCTGACATCCAGTTTTACCAAGTGGTATGGTATTACCCAGTAAATGGGTTGTAGAGATCAGATAGACAGTCACTTCATGTAAAATACTATTATCCAACTGCATCCAGTGAGACTAGAAGCCCCCCGAACATAGTTGGGAAAAGGCTAGGCAGATGATGTAATAATAATTTAAGATGAGCTCAACACAAACTCAAAGCATTTATTTCAATTAAACCATTTACAGGCACTTTTGAATTGTCAAGTCAGTCAGTCAGAAAATATTAATATAGTTCCCCATTCCAAAGCGTAGTAGGTACCCATGGAGAAGAACGCCAAGAAACTCCATGAAAACTTTTTTAAATTACATTCATATTTACAAAAATGTTAGTTACATCATGAATGTTGAATAAATAATTATATGTGAGAACGATGTAAAAAGAAATACGTTAAAAGCGTCCAGAGCAAATAGTAATAAAACAATGAATAAAATAATTAAAAATAAGCCCAACCAGCTAAGAGATGACCATCCCTAACTGACGACGCCCGTTCACGAACATGCGAGCATGGATCAGCACTATTCAGCTCAACCATTTTGAAGGAAGCTAAATGATCCAACACACACGCCACCGTCAGCATTCAAGTCAATGAAATACATATTATCCGGTAAATGATAGCTCTTTAGTACACAGAAGTCACACCTGTGCTATGCAATTACTTATACAATACAAAGGAATTTGAGTTTATACAATGCAAAGATAGTCTTATAAATTTCAGCAGCTCCAACAGTATTTTCAAGTTTTAATCAATTAGTTGTGGTTGTGAAGCAGGACGAGCATTGAGCCAGGCATTTTATCAGCGATGTAATCCCCTAACTTATAATATGCCTGCCTGCATAGCGTGCGTTTTATACAAGGCTTTAATTTGGTCTCATTCTGTTGAAGTACTCGTATGTGGGGAGGTATTTTATTATAACATTTTAAACAGTACCCCATGAAAGACGAGTCTACTTTAGCCAATCTGAAACCTGGTTGAACTAATAGGTCCGTATTTCTAGTACTATAATTATGTCTTTCACCTCTTTTAATAAAAATATGTCATTACAGTTCCCTTAGAGAATCGCACCTGCGCAGATTATGTACGACTCTGATGGCTCTTTTCTGCAGAATAAAAATAGAATCGATGTCTGCAGCCCGTAGCCCGAGCTCTTCGAAGAACGAAGGCTGTTTAATGTCGCAGATTCAATAAGACTGAATCTAGTACCGCCTTGATGAGGCATTAGTTTAGGGCTACCAGGATTCCGCTACAAAAAGAAAGCTCATAGTAGCAAGTATGTACATCCTCTATGATAAGGAAATGCTACTTATGAAACTTATATCAAAATTTCACACGTAATACAGGAGGCGTAGGAGCTCTAAAATCTTCGTAAGCTTGTTACAGTATAAAACGCCAAATATAAAACAGAAATTTCGAGACATAGTTGCCAAATTAATATGGAAATGCTACTTTACTGTTTTGATAATGATGATGAAGCGCCTGAAACATATATTCCAGTAAGAAGGTTCTTACTACTACTACAAACATAAAGCTTCAGGGAAAAATGAAATAGAAGCTTATCCTACAGAGGAACATCGTAGCCTACTTGCCGAAATATCTTCACTTTTCATGCGAACAAACAACATATCCACTTTCAATGTCAAAGAAAGAAAAATTACAATAAGTGCCTTACTAAACCCGTCAGCGCATCTTCAAAATTCAGGTGCGGTATGCATTCAACAGGTGTACTTGAACGCGAGTGAAAAGGTCAAGGGCATATGAGGCGTGTGTCGTAGTCTACACATAATTTTTCCGTCGGCTGAATAAAACATCGACAGCGCTTCCCTCGCGAAGCAGTGGTGCGCTAGGAGTGTTGATCCTGCGCCGCCTGCGCATACGCCTCCCAAGTAACGATCGAGTGTCGCGATAAATAGAACGCGCGCAGTGTGTGACTGTATCTGTGTCGTGTTGTGCTTCTCATTTTGAAATCGGAATTTATTTATTGTAAAAGTAAGTAATTGTTACAAATTAACAACCGAGTTATTTATCTCAAAATGTATAGTATCTGAAAAAAATCAAAGTTCTACTATTATTAACTAATCAAGTAAGAAACTAATATCATTGAAGACAAGAAATACAAATAATATAAGACCAATCCAGAGTCCTGAACTGATGAAAAACTAAGACAAAGGTGCCTCTTCGATTCCTAAGTGCATATCTTTATTTTCCCAAAACTAATACAACTTTATCCTGACACTAATGCAACTAAAACAACAAGGAGACGAAGTTTATTAATCTCCTGTCAAGTTATAATAAATGTTAAAAGAATTGATATTAATTATATCAAAATCGAATTTATCGCAGAACACTTCTAAGCAAACACTGCAAAGAAAACTGTATTCCATAAATTAACTGGTAATTAATGGTAATGACGCATGCTGCGCCAACAGTACCTACTGCATTGCTAACAATCTCTGTTTCAAGTTTTAACTTAGTCACACAACCATTATTTTTTAGCTATTTATGCATTATCCCTAATGATTTTTTAATTATGCTTACAACATAATGTGCGTTTGTTAAAACTACGGTACTAAAATTACCAATTTTGCTAAATACTTACATAAAAACAATAAAAAACTCCGCTATTTTGTATTTGAAGTATAAACCACAATAAAAAGAGCAGGGGTTTTCAACCTAAAGGGTTGGAAATCTGCCTGCTTTTTTTTACTAAAACACTTTTTTACTACAGCCTACAGGCAAATAATTATTTGCCTGTAGGCTGTTATATGTAGTAAAAAAAAACGCATCAATGAGTTTAACTTTCGAACAATGTAAGTACATAATTCAAAAAGTCCGTTGTTTTTCGGATCCAAGAACCTCGAAGCTTCTTACGAGTTTATTTGACAAATTAGTTTGAAATATTCATTTTGAACTATTAGTAGTAGGTACCTATACTATTTTGAGGGTCAGCAGCGGCGGTAATACACGTGGATAGTTTTGGGTCTCGATAATAATTTATTTATTTGCTCACATGCATATTACACACTACCTACTTACGAAATGCGGAAGTTTGTGTGTGTTTCTATGTTTGTTACTTCTTCACGCACAATCGAATTATTCCGATATGTCACCCTGCTAAGGGGGACAGATCGGAAAAAAGTTTGATCTGTCCCCCTGTTAGCAACGAGGGGACAGTTCGAATTTTATTCACTCCTATCTCTAGCCTTATCGGTGATAGGCGGACAGACAAAACTTTTTATTCCTGTTTAGGACTTAAGATATTAATTTTTAAAAGTAATCCCACACGTTATAAGCAACATTACATTAAATAAAAGACCAATGGTTTGGGTTTATAATCATCTGTTTTTAAATAAATTAAATTTTTTTTCTTTTTCAGGTAAAATATTATTGCATTGGTATTGCAAGTAAAATAACAATCAGTCTTCTGATTTAACTTCATACAAATTAGTTGCAAATACAAAAAAATACTAACAATATGATAACTACATGAGGAAAATGTTCCTAATAATAAGAAAATATTACGTGTTTAGTTAAAATTGCAGCTTCTATTTCAATTATTGTGTATTATTCAGGAATGAAGTAAATAAATTCAAGTTTTGACGTTTTCATTCCTGTTTCAATAATGGAGTGCAAGTAATTCTCAACCATTATTTTATTTATTTTATTTATTTTATTTATTTTATTTTATTTTATTTCTTAAGAAAACTTACAGCTAGGATACAGATAGTTGAAAGATAGTGAAAGAAGGCCAATTAAAAGTTTTCACTGAAAAATAAATATAGGTAATAAAAAAATAAAAAATAAATCTAAATAAATATATAAATCTTTAAGTTGTTATTCGAAAATAAGTTTTAATATTAACTATGGTTCTAACATAAAGAGCACAAACGGAAATTTTAGTATGTTTGATAACTGTTACAGGAACGGGTAATGTGGGGTGTGTGGCTGATAGACAGAAACCAAAAAAAATTGTAATTTATTTAAATACAGATGATTATAAACCCGAACCACTAGTATTTTATTTAATGTAATGTTGTTTATAATGTGAGGCATTACTTTTAAGACTTAATATATTTAATTTTACGGGGGAGAAACAGGAATAAAAAATGTCATATAAGTAGGGGGCCAGGGGGACAGATAAAAGTGAATAAAGTTCGAAATGTCCCCTCGTTGCTAACAGGGGGACAGATCAAACTTTTTTTCCGATCTGTCCCTGTTTTATCTAAGGGGACAAAGCAGGGTGACAGATCGGAATAATTCGGTTTCCTCACGATGTTTTCGTTCACTGTTTTTGAGAGCAGTGGTAATGAAATAATTTACGGAAAGTAAAGCGTCTGTTTGGTATCCAACCTGACATCTACTAGATACTCCTAAGTCGTACCCACTTGGTCACCACTGCTCTCGTTTTTTTTTTTTTTTGTTTTATACATGATACATGTCAATACACGGTTCGAAGCTCCAGTACAAGTTTTTCTTAAAACTAAATTACTATGTTTATGGAAGATCGATTAGCGAGTTTAATTGGGTTATTTTAAATAAAGTTTTAAAAATAACCGCAGTACGTACTCACAACCGGCGTGAGTGTATGACTAGATGTATGACCGTAGACGAGACAAAAGGAGTAAGAGCAGGAGAAGTTATTTGATTATTTCCCACCCAAAATAAATATAGGATCGTAGCAGGTGGTGTTCTGTTGTTTCTGCCTACCCCTACGGGAGGAGGGTGAGAGTTTATGTAAAGTCTACTCAAACTTTGTTTCAAATTAATATTATTTCAAGTTAAACAAATATCAACTTTATTTTAATATTAATTAAGTTGCTTTAAGAGTGATTGGCACTATTGAAAAAGTTATAAAAATGTTTGAAGTTGTAGCGTAAACTAAACTTTATTGTGTAGGATTTAAAGTTATTTTTCCATAAACTCATATTTGTTTACATTTTTGTCAAATAAATCGCGAATGCAGATTGAGTATGTAAGTTTTAAAAAATTGTGACTACTTGCATTTGTAATATTATGAAAAATCGAGGGCTGAAGAACATCTACCTATATTGTAATACTGTATATGGCAAACATAAAAGAAGGCCATATACCACAAAAATGGAACGCTGATACGATGACATATTAAAATGAATGAAAGTAAAACAGGACCACGGTGTTAGCGAAGTTTTCATGAATTTGACTAGTAAATATATTGAGCACAATAGAATATCTACATAATTTTTACACATAAGACAGGTAAGTAGGTAATTTAACTAAGGGTAATTTATTAATAACCTCATAAAATAGTTACGTCTAAACGGCATTTTATTATTAAATAAACGACAAAGACAAATGACAAAGATCAGTTAAAGTAAAAAAATCAAGTCTCATTACTATATGACATGTATAACACAGAACACCACGAAATTCCGTATTCAAACCACAAAAAAAGGAATTTCTAGCGTGACGTCATTATATTCGTATTAAATGTTACGATTGTATCAATTAACCTTGGCCGTGAGCCCGTGACCGTTTACAAGGCTTGTCACAAGTCCGTTTCGAGCGGCAAGCAATATACTTTAGGTACATTTTCATATGAAATTAAACCAGTTTCCGATACATGTCTCGTAGTTCAGGGGATTCCGTACCAGTAGTGTTATTCTGTTAAATTCTAACAGGTGGAAACTTAGAGGAAGTGAGTTTGAAGTGGGCTGTCAACCCCTAGATTTCCCTAGCGTCAGATAGGATGACAGTTCACTTGAAGCTCACTTCACCTAAACGTTCACGGTAAGATTTTTACAGAACAGACCGGCTGTACCTAGATGTGTTTTTCAGTGTCGATATACCAATTTTGCCGATATAATAAAAGTGTTGTTGTTATTTTTATTACAGAACTTATACGTTTAAACCATCATGGTGTTTAGCGGCTAAACACTAAGTAACGAGAATAGATAAATATTATCAAAATAATGTTTAACATTTGTAAGTAGATGTAAGTCGATCGATCAGGTTAATCTTTACATACCAAGACAGGGGTTTTGGTATGTAAAGATTAAGCTGATCCCTGAACCTGATAGGCACGGAGGGCCGTGCCTCGGAAAGCACGTTAAGCCGTTGGTCCCGGCTGTCATTCGTGGATCCTTGACAGTCGTTACTGGTAGTCAGAAGCCCGAAAGTCTGACAACCAGTCTTACCAAGGGGTATCGTATTAAACAGTAACTGGGTTGTGGAGCAGATAGGCAGTCGCTCGATGTAAAATACTGGTATTCAGATGCATCCGGTTAGACTGGAAGCCGACTCCAACATAGTTGGGAAAAGGCTAGAGATAATGTGTAAGTAGATGTTTTTACACAACACCCTGAAAGGTATATGTAGGTATATCATAGGTGAAAAACTACTTCATTAAATAAATAATCATAATCTGCAGTCTATTCTGTAAAATATCACCGTGTAAACTACAGTGAAGTGAGTTCGAAGTGAGTTATCAGTCCACTCGATGTTAGGGATTGACAATTTGACACTATTTACAAGCTCACTTCATCTAAGTTTTCACGGTAAGATGTATGTAAGTATATAGAATAGACCCGCTGTTGTACCTGCTTTATTAACTGTAAATATTTTATGTGAAACATGCTATTAAAGTCAATTAAAACATTCTAATGAAATAATTAGGTATAATAAAAAGGATATAAAAAAAATATTCTTATTATTAATAAAAAAATAATGAACTAAAACAAATCGAATATTCTATATTATTAATAATTTAAAATTAATTATTCATATTTTTACTTGTATCACATAAAACGAAAGGTAGGTACCTACTAACTATGTACTTCATCCTACATATGTAACGCCAATAAAAAAATAAAAATTAAATAGGTATCCTAACCTAAAAACAAAATAGAGTCGTCTTAAGTTCATAGGTAATATAATAGTAAGTTACATAATGAAATAATCCGAAAAGTAGTCAAAGTATACATCTAACTACAACTCGATGAGGCTAACTAACTGTAGCCAATTTCAACTTTAATTTTACTTTATTTTGTTTAAAAATTACCAAAATTTTGTACCTATTTAATGTTGCCCAAGATACAGACTGTGCCTACTTTTGGGACCAACGATACCTCCATATTGTAATTTTTAAAGTTGAAATAAACGATTTTACTTTACAATTTACAAGTAAAATATTAACTATAGGTAGTCAAAGATACGTTAGCTGGTAACGAAACTCCGGAATCTAGACATACCTACTCGTAAAATAATGTATACACCGTCGTCTTCTACTTACTTGTAGCATATTATTAAAACCAGTCAATGAATAATTAAATAACCACATTTTTGTTGTGTACGGAAAAGGTCGTGGTTCCGTGATTTTTTTTTTTTCATTTTTTGTTTATCATATTTATCATAACTAGAGATCCAAGTGAAATTTACTTTTCAGAATGTTGTCAATAAATATTTTAGTTGCCAATATTAGGGACGACCGGGAATAAACCGTACTAAGTATAGTACGGTTTATTCCCGGTCGTCCCCACCTTGTCGTCCCCAGTGGGAACGAATGGGAAAAAAAAGTTTCGTTCCTCCCCAGTGGTGACGATTGGAACTTTTTATTTCCCACTCGTTCCGTTATAGACCGAGAGTCAAAATGCAGTAATGGGGATTTCAATAACAGATTTCACGGATTGTTAAAATGTTTTAATTACGACTTTCTGACCAAGAGTGAACAACGTTTTTGATTAAAAATAATTTAAAAAGACTGAATCACAGGTAATCAACGAATTTACAATAATTCTGTCAAAATTATGCATCACAGATAATCAACTTAATACACAAATGCTTACAGTTTTAAGGTGCGTATCACAGATAAAATCAACTAGGTAATTAAAATATTTTAATCACTATTTAGGTAGTCAATACTGCTCTCTAAGACCAACTTACTACAACATATCATCTTCTCGGTAATTGTAACTAGTTATGTTGATGTTAGTAACAAACAATAGATAGATTTGAATTTATGTAAATAAGTTGATTATCAGTCTGTGATGCGCACCTTAAAACCAAATAAATAAATTGAAGCAGCCCCATTAAGTTACAAAAGTACCTACTTGATTCGCTTTTAGCTATTCCTGGTCAGAATGTTTTATGTTTTTTCATACCTTAGGGATCTCAACCATTTATTTATTTATTTTTTTTTATCTTACAATACATCTAATTTACGGTACCTACAAATTATTTTTCGAATAAACATTTGGCTTCTGTGATAATTATCACAAAACAAGGAAAATCAATGTTCAATGCTAACCTGGTTCCTTTTCTATGGTCGGAAGAGGTAAGTTCAGGCTTGAAACTGATCAGAATATCAATATAAACATTACATCCGTGTAAAAGAGCCTGACCGTGAAATGTGGACAGAAGGACCAAAAAGGTCGCGAGAATGCAACCTTGGACAGAAAGATCAAAAAGGTCGCGAGAATGCAACCTTGTCGTATGTATCTTTTTACAAAGAATGGAGTAGCAATTATTTAGATTACCTATACCTACTATACGGTAGGGAAAAAGGAAAGTAGGACAAGAACATGGTGAATTTTAAACTAAACAGAGTAACAAGTGTCTCGAAAACCAACTAAAAATCCTGACCACAGTACAGTCAGTGCCGAATAAAGAGGCGCAAACTGCAAACTGATGCGACAGTCAGAGCTATTGGCCTCAAATGTAGGCAGGTGTATCTAATAAAACACGTGATACGCAATAAATAATTTAATCGGATTGTAGCTCAGGAATGGCATAGATGTGATGTAATAAATTCATAATTATAAACCTATATTTATTATTGAGGTACGGTTTCTGTCAGCCTACAAACCTTGCCGATGGGCGTCACATAAAAAATCGTAATGCTCGTCAAATAGGAAATAATCAAAATTGCAACCTTGACTTCTAGATTAGTAATAATTAACCAATCTACGTAATAATGTATTATTAGTAACTTATTGGACAATATTTCTATGTAAAATCGGACAGATAACGGGTTGCATATAGAAATTTGCGTAATATTAACAATATAACAAGGTCTTCGCGCTACAAACAGAAATTTCACCATTTCTGATTCCGGTCCACACATGTAAGTTTAATTTTTATCAAAAACATATATAATAAAAATAAATACCAAGCGGCAGCTATCAAGCTTCCGCAAATATCAACCTTATCTAAACGCGATTGCGCGCGATTATCGTCTTCGAATTTTTTTGCTCACTTGCCCAGCAAATCAAGCTGGGAATTAAAATAGTTTGAAAGTTAAGGAAATTCTAATTATTACAGGTTAAATTGTCTTTTTCCTAAAGTTTCTGGTATCTAATGGGTGTAGGTTGCGACTATGGGGTAAGCGCCAGGGTAGCCCGCGAAAATTTAATTTTGTTACGTTTTTTGCAATTAAAAAGTCAGTGTCAGATTGTATGCTAAACATAAACATAATTATGATTCGCGACCATAATAAGTATGTATTTACAGAATTAAAATCATCATCAATACAACCCTCTACGTTCATAACACTATTAAATGACTATTTCCATGAAAATTTAATCAATAGGATTATAAGAACTTAACTACTATAGACACATCCATGTATTGTTATATTAATCACATGTATTGTTGTTTATTGTGAATTCAATCAATTACGTCAATCATAGGTAGTCTTTGTGGTTATAGAATAACGAATAGTCATTCTAATATTAATTATTATAAGTACCTAAACAGTTTACATACAGAACAAAAACATTTGGCCTAAGACAATCCTAATTATTATTAGTTTGACAAATTTATTATTCTCATTTATCTAATAACAAATTAGTCACATGTGACGCTATGGTGATGCCACCACACATAAAAAAGTACTCTGAAAGTCCAGTAGATATTTTTCTTTGGATGATAATTATAATGACCTATTTGAAACTCGGCTATTTACTTACACTTGCAAAAATCATGAAATATCTTATATATAAAATTCTCGTATCACAATGTTAGTTACCATACTCCTCCGAAACGGCTTGACCGATTCTTATGAAATTTTGTGTGCATATCGGGTAGGTCTGAGAATCGGCTACTATCTATTTTTTTTTATCGAACTAAAAAAAAATCCTAGAAATAATGGGTCAGCTAGTATATTATATATATTTAAATTAATCTCCATACATGAAACGTTTATTTTCTCTTGACAGTACTTACCTGTCAAAAAGAGTAAGCTAGATAAAGTGGATAAGGCAGACATTAAAACAGAAGACGAATTAGCAGGGGATCGAGGGGGGGAGCAGACCGGAATAAATATTATAAACTAGGTAAAATGTAAACAAATGATACGTCAATAGTCCCAAGATTGAGAGAACTTCATTCCTAATAAAGTGCAGTCGCTGGGACTCGCTAACAGGAAAACAGCTCCTCACTACTTAGTCGATTTAATCAGAGAGACATGCGAAGGCCTAATACTAGCCACTTTAAGCGACAAGTCACGCAAACATTTTATGTATTCGTTTGTTGTGGACAGGTATCGCCAACCTCGGCGGTACCTACTCGACATCGACTTTAAATCCATAACAGCAACAATGAAATCACTATCATGATACTCTATTAGGAAAGTACAATCTCTTTCCGCTTCACCATTATTCTTAGTATTGAAATTCAAAATTGTACGCGTGTGAGAAGTCTCTCAGAAGTCGACTTCCGCTCGAACGCTGACAGTTCTTAATTTAGAATCAATTTTGTTAAAAATATACAATTAAAACACTATTATACAAAATATACACAAGTGCATAACATTTTACAGTGTCTAATCAATTCCTTTGAATTTTCCAGATGAGGCATCAGCATCGTGCGCCGGACCTGGCGACGGCAACATGGGTGCTTTTCGCGCTCCTGCTTCCAACAGAAACACAGTTCGTCAACCCACTCTCGTCATTCATGAACTTTCTGAACGAGGGCTCCAATCAGCTGGATAACGAACCACCAGATCAAAATAACATTTTGACTGAATATGACTTCATCATCGTTGGAGCTGGCACCGCAGGATGCGTGCTCGCTAATCGACTAACTGAAATCCCAGACTGGAAAGTTTTACTAATTGAAGCTGGAGCCCACGAAAATTTTGTTATGGATATTCCAATTGTTGCCAACTATCTGCAATTCACATCAGCTAACTGGGGTTATAAAACAATGCCGTCCAATAAATATTGTGCGGGATTTGAGAACCAGCAGTGTAACTGGCCACGTGGAAAAGTAGTTGGAGGTTCTAGTGTATTAAATTATATGATATACACGCGAGGATCTAAGCCAGACTATGATAACTGGGAAGCAATGGGCAATGATGGTTGGGGGTGGGACGATGTTATCCCATATTTCAAGAAAATTGAAAACTACAACATACCGGCATTCGATAATCCAAAGTATCATGGAAACAGTGGCCATCTCAATATTGAATACGCCCCATTCCGCACTACTAAGGGTAAAGCTTGGGTAAAAGCAGCACAAGAAATGGGTTTTAAATATGGAGACTACAATGGAGTAGACCCATCGGCAGTTTCTTTTCTTCAGCTGTCTATGAAAAATGGAACCCGTCATAGTTCTAGTAGAGCTTACCTACACCCAATAAAAAGAAGAAATAATCTTCACGTGTCTAAGGGCAGTATGGTCACTAAACTTATTTTTGACGATACCAATACTAAAGTGATTGGCGTGGAATTTGAAAAACAAAACAAAAAACGTAAAATTTTAGCAAAGAAAGAAGTGATTTTATCCGCCGGTGCTATCAATTCCCCGCAATTGTTAATGTTATCTGGTATAGGACCAAGGAATCATTTGGAATCGATGAAAATAAATGTTGTGAAAGATTTACCTGTCGGATATAATCTAATGGATCACATAGCGGCTGGTGGAGTTCAATTTATAGTTCAAAAACAAAACCTAACAGTATCGACTGAATACATATTAAACCATTTAGATTTAGTTTTTAAGTGGATGAGATCACACAAAGGCCCGCTTTCAATCCCTGGTGGGTGTGAAGCTCTAATATTTATGGATCTAAAGGATAAGTTTAATTCTACGGGCTGGCCAGATATGGAACTGCTATTTATTTCTGGTGGATTGAATTCAGATCCACTGTTACGTCGAAATTTCGGCTTTGACGACCAAATTTTTACTGATACATACGGACCTTTAGGCACATCTGATGCTTTTATGGTCTTTCCAATGTTAATGCGCCCTAAATCAAAGGGAAGGATCATGCTGCGGAGTAGAAACCCAAAGGCACATCCGGCATTATTTCCGAATTATTTCGAATATCCCGAAGACTTGCAGAAAATTGTAGAAGGAATAAAAGTAGCCGTGCAATTAGCAAGACAACCGGCTTTGAAAAAAATAGGTGCAAAATTATACGATGTACCTATCGAAGATTGTTTGAAAGATGGACCTTTTGGTAGCGATGCTTACTTTGCTTGTCAAGCACAGATGTTCACCTTTACTATTTATCATCAAAGTGGAACTTGCAAAATGGGAATAGAGAGTGATCCCACGGCAGTGGTCAGCCCGAGATTAAAAATCCACGGTATTGAAGGCATAAGAGTGATCGACGCCAGTATAATACCAGAAATAGTGTCAGCTCATACGAACGCACCCGTTTACATGATAGCTGAAAAAGGAGCAGACATGATCAAAAAAGACTATGGTAAATTAAGATAGTACAGATCCGATGCAAGGAGAATTTATTTAATAAAGCTCATCTGTGATGTAATTTTAACCATAATAAAGGAGACTGGGTGATTTTGTATGGAAAGTAATCTATGGTCCATTGGTCCAATAGCGATATGGTTTTGATATTTTGTGTAAGGATACCTCACTTATACTTTTGCGCAAAGGGACATCAAAATTTGACCCGGTAATTTTGAGAAAAATACACTTTTTGTGGCTATCCCTACACGAATATCAAAACCGTATCTCCGTAGGTCCATTTACCACTTTCGCCCAGTCTTCTTTAACAGAAGTAATATTGTCCGTTGATGTGCAATTTTCACAAATTGTCAATATTCATTTATCGACAGTTAAAAATCCTACCATAAAACAATCACAATCACGGAATAAATATAGATTTTAAACAAAGGAAATGGTCAATATTTTGTGATAACATAATTTTACCTCACTAAACTTCAAATTCCAAGTTTATGAAAATAAACCAGTTTTCCATAGTCACTATTAATAACTTGTAAACGTTGTCACCCAGTTTACGAGAAAATATGTAATTATAGTTTTAAGTAGGGACTTGGAATGTGTTAAAAATAATTGTTGATTTTTAATATCAAAATGTTGCTTGATGAATAAATAGGTACTTACATTATTTAACGTTTATATTTTTTTAATATTAATTATTGTATCATTCATTATGTGTTCTGAGTACAATTAAGATATTGATAAATACGTTAAATTTGTAATTGAATTACCACTTTACATGCGGGTATTTTTACGTTATAAAAAATAACAACAGTAGATATGTTGGGCAATGGGTGATATAATGGACCACGAAAACAATCGATTCACAATCACAAACATACATACAATGTGGAGACGACAATATGTCAATAAATAAAAACTCATAATGCATAGGAGTATTTTGAAACTATAAAATAAATCCTAACATCGAAATTATAAAAGTTATATTTTCACAGCAGTGTTGGGCCGATTATGGGTTTTGCCGATCAACCGATTAGCTATATTGACTAAGCTATTGGATATATCATTGAATTTTTGTATGCAGACTAGGAAAGTCATAAGAAATACGAAATCTAATTTATTGACGTATTGTCATCTTGTATAATGAGCGCAGTTGTTAAGTAGCTACAACGACAACTAGGGTAGTGCTAGCTAAGGTTAAGTTATTCAATAATAAAACTAGTGACAAAACATATTAAAATTATTCAACAAAAATGCAAACATGACTCCGTTGTTTTCTTTAGTGTTATCCTATGCCTACCTGCCAAAAGAACGCGTCGGGATTCCTAGTACGCACGACGACATTTATCAAGCCATACATTTCCAGTACCAGCTGACTTCTCATTCTACGAAAAGTCTATACAATATGAGGTCAGCTTAAATATGTTGATATGTTGTCGTGTCTACCAACCGCCCGAATTTATATGCCTGATGTATTGAATGAATTGCACCGATACCAGATTGGTTAAACCAGGTTCGATTAATCGAATAAACCCCAAGATTCACACTAGCTCGTGTTAATGGTGCTACAGCGACCATTGCATATTAAGAAATATACCGGGGGGCGCGGTAATGGTATAACGTGCCCGTGGGATAGGTAAGGATTTAAGAGCCTACCGGATATGCATCCTAGAGTAAGCATTGGATTAGTGGAGAGATGGGGTAATTCTAATTTTATATATAGATGGGCATCATTTAACGGCCTTGCCGCTAGGTTGGTGAGCTTCGTCGGTAGTCTTTTGGCAGGGTTCTACTGCTTTCTGGATTCTTTTGTATGTCATTGCTCGCTGTGTTGTGTTAGATGTTGTTATTTTCAATGACTTCATCAGCAGTTTCGCTACTGTCCGTTTCCGGTTTTTTGTAACTCATACTAACAGCAATCTTGATCTTACTTCTGTCTTCGGCTGTATCCATCCAAAAATTGATTCCCTTGTCGAAGTACTTCATGTCCTGTTTTAAATTGTCGCTCCAAGTGTAAAAAGGCCACCGAATTTTATGCCTGATGTATTGCTATAAAAAGCTTTGCAGGCGTAAGCACGCCGAACTTGCGCCGCGTAATTTTGGCAGATCAGGCACAGAACTTACCATAGGTACGCCAACCATGTCATGGTTACATAATCAGCCTATAATGTTCCCACTGCTGGGGCACAAGCCTCCTCTCGGTGAGAGGTCCATTAACATAATTAAAGAAATCAGAAAATTCTGGTACTTAACATATTCCACTTCTCTAGCAAATGAGTTTTAAATGGTTTTATTAATAAATCATTTCCTTCGCATTACCAACGTCAATGACTTCTTAATTAATATAAACACCTAAACGGTGTCAATTTATCAATATTCTATTTCGTATTCATTTGGTGACAGTGCAAGTGGCGTTTTTGTAGTGACTATAAGCTCAAGAGTTAAGTGCTTGTGAGGACTACGACATTGTCCTAAATTAAAAAAAAAAACCTTGGATATTAAACTCATTAAGGATTTCAGGACCATAAGTGCGTATACCAAAAGGTAGGTATTTTTATTATTCATCATTATCATAGTCAATAATGTCTACTGCTGAATATCCGTCAGTTACTCCAAAAATAACAAAAATGATAGAACGCACTTTGAAAAAAAAAAAAACCTTGTTCAGTAGATCACAGTGTAAAAGGTTTTTTTTTTATTTAACTTTAATTATATACAGTGTTGCATCATTTTAATAGTAATGAAGGCTATTGCGCAAAATTAATTATAAAATGGGGAATAACATTCCTAAAAAGTAACAGATCAAAAAAGCTTGAAACCCAGCCTTTAAAATATGCTCAGAACCAAGCTGTGCGAATAATTTATGTTTGATCATTCCAGATGAGCAGTAAGCACCTAGCACCAGTTTTCGCAGTGGCAACATGCATGTTATTCACCTTCTTGCATCCAATCAAAACACAGGCTGCGAGCCCTTTATCATCTCTTATGAACTTCATGCGAGACGAAACAAATCAGTTCGATAACGAACCACCCGATGAAACCAACTTAATGTCTGTATATGACTTCATCATCATTGGAGCCGGCACGGCAGGATGCGTGCTTGCAAATCGGCTAACTGAAATCCCAGATTGGAAAGTTTTACTTATAGAAGCTGGAACTAACGAAAACTACGTAATGGACATACCCATTTTAGCGGGCTATCTTCAATTTACATCTGTTAACTGGGCTTATAAAACGATGCCGTCTAATAAGTACTGTGCAGGATTTGAAAATAATCAGTGTAACTGGCCACGTGGAAAAGTAGTTGGAGGATCCAGCGTATTGAATTATATGATATATACGAGAGGAGCAAAACCAGATTACGATAATTGGAAAACAATGGGTAACGATGGCTGGGGGTGGGATGATGTACTTCCATATTTCAAAAAAGTTGAAAATTACAATATACCCCCCTTCGATGATTCGGTGTATCACGGCCATGGTGGCTATGTCAATATCGAACACGCCCCCTTTCGCACAAGCAAAGGCAAAGCATGGGTCAAAGCAGCACAAGAAATGGGTTTTAAATATGGAGATCATAATGGAGCAGAACCATCAGGAGTGTCATTTCTCCAGTTGTCAATGAAAAATGGAACTCGACATAGTTCTAGTAGAGCTTATTTGCACTCAATAAACGGAAGACAAAATCTTCACATATCCAAAGGTAGTATGGTCACTAAACTTACTTTTGACGATACCAATACTAAAGTGATCGGCGTGGAATTTGAAAAGTATAACAGGAAATATAGAATATTAGCAGATAAAGAAGTGATCTTATCCGCCGGTGCTATCAATTCTCCGCAGTTGTTAATGTTATCTGGTATCGGACCAAGGGATCATTTAGAATCGATGAGAATTAATGTTGTGAAGGATTTACCTGTCGGGTTTAATTTAATGGATCACGTTGCTGCTGGTGGTGTACAATTTGTAGTGCAACAACAAGATTCAAGTTTTTCATCGGAATCCATATTGAATCATTTAGGTTTAGTATTCAAGTGGATGAAGACGCACGAAGGTCCTCTGTCCGTACCTGGAGGATGTGAGAGTCTAATTTTTATGAATTTAAATGACAAGTTCAATTCTTCGGGCTGGCCCGACATGGAATTGCTCTTCATTGCTGGTGGCTTGAACGCGGATCCACTGTTGCGTCGGAATTTCGGTTTTGACAAACAAATATACACCGACACATACGGACCCTTAGGGAAATCTGACACTTTTATGATCTTCCCTATGTTATTACGTCCTAAATCAAAGGGACGCATCATGCTACAAAATAAAAATCCGAATGAATATCCGGCATTAGTTCCAAATTATTTTGACTATACTGAAGATTTGCAGAAAATTGTAGAAGGAATAAAAGTAGCCGTGGAAATTTCAAAGCAACCGGCTATGAGAAAAATTGGTGCCAAGATATACGAAGTACCGATCAAAGATTGCTTGAAATATGGACCATTCGGTAGCGATGCATACTTCGCTTGTCAAGCAAAGATGTTCACATTTACGATATACCATCAGAGCGGGACCTGCAAAATGGGAGTTCAGAGTGACAAGACAGCTGTGGTCAGCCCTAGATTAAAAGTGCACGGTATTGAAGGAGTGAGAGTGATCGACGCTAGTATAATGCCCGATATAGTGTCAGGTCACACAAACGCTCCAGTCTATATGATAGCTGAAAAAGGAGCAGACATGATCAAAAGTGATTGGGGTTATTCATAATTATTTCAATATCCATGTGTTCGTGTTAAGTTGTATCGATTTTTGCAGAAGGATCATCTATGACATTTAAGGAACCAAGTAAATGTTTTCTTATGTTTTGTATTTCCATAATATCATTTTTGCAATGCAATGCAATGCGATAATAACATCAATGTATGATTATGAAATGACATAAAACTTTATTATGAAATAATATTTTTTTTTTAACTACAGCCATTTGATGATATTTTACAGTGACTGAAACCCCCATATTCATAATCATGACTAAACCGCAGTGTTCAATTACTAGAATTTCAATCGACAGATTAGTCAAAACATTAGTTTTTAATAAATCAATCACGATTGAAAATTTCAGTTTTAATTTTCACTAAATCAATTTTAGTTTTTAGTTAAAACTGAAACTCATCTTCCTTTGTGAAGGGAAATATTGAGGAACACCGTTGAGGAACTTATAAAATTATTGACCTTTTTTATATTCTTTGCAAAAATTATCTAAACTTTAAAGTTGGTCAACGTAAACTTCCCATTGTGATCAAACACATACATATAATATATCCATACAATAATAAACATGAAACAGGAGCAAAGAAAATATAATGATGATGTTTAAGGAGACAGGAAGTGCTTTTTTACCATAATAAAAAAAATGGATCTGCTAATACTTAATTGCCAACTGGACCGTGGTCATTTGTGGTTTTTAAAATTATTTAGTGACTACAATGTCTTATTTTACTACCTTCCCGTCATGAGTGTTGTTTCCATGGTATTCGAGGGTGCTCAAGCCGAAAGCGAGGTCAAAAGAAAAATCCAATACGGCGGCTGTGAACATTTTCACTCACTATCGGTATCAACACCATTGAAAACCATGACAACGATACCCATGATGAAACATTTGAAAATTTTCGCAGCCACCATTTTATATTTTCATTTTGTCCTCACTATCAGTTTTACCACCCTCGAAAATCATGAAAACGACACCCACAAACGACACACACATCTTGGATTTTTATTTTTATTTCACTATCAGCTTTGACACGCTCGAAAACCATAAAAACGGCACTTGACGATAAATTAGAAAATTTAATTAAAAATGATTCACTAATGTAATGGTCAATCGTTAGTTATAACCAGGGATTGAATAACCGAAAAATTAAGGTTAAAACGGTAAGCGGTATGACGTCATACCTTTAAATTTCGATATCTTAAAATAACTGTACTTGTATTATTTCGATATTGTAATATTGCGGTATCGTTACTTTTTCAAGTATCTAAATTATAAAATAAAGGTTTTTTTGTACCCTGCCGCCCGCGCCGAGGCGTCTGTCGGCCGCAATGGTAAGAGAGTAGGTACCTACTTGATCGAAAATTTACTAATATTCGTGCAGGTTTGCGACTGTGATGATACTGATCAGTGATCATAGACGTGTGAGTTTCGGTGCATGTAGTCTTGCACAGAGTCAAGGTTTTCAGATTGCGATGTTTGTGCGTAGGTAACGTATCTTCCTCCTTTTAATATTATATCAATGGACTTTGTATTATTTTATACTTTTTAGAGTGAGGCCGAACGAACGTAATTTTTCGAGTTGTGAGTTCGTAAAGTCGCTGCATTTGGTTTCATACAGGAATCCTAGTCAGCAGTCAACTCTTTTTGCTTCGCCGCGCTCCGTGTGGCACAAACAGAACTTTTGTACCTATGCAACCGAATGCAGGGACAGGGACACATTTTACGGACTCGCAACTCAAAATATTTCGTCCATTTGGCTTCGTCCTAAACACGATAAAGGTACCTAAAGACATATAAACACCATCCCTATTTATTTTATTTTGGGGTGGTATGGGATCTACCTCCTAGTGGTCCACCCCAGGCAACGGCGCTACAGGCTTGCCTGTGGTACGGCTGAAGATCCCACTTAGCGGTGGTAGGCTCCGCTTGGAGCCGCCTGGCTCGCGACCACCATCCCACCGGAGTCCGGCGCCAAGCAGCTTGCTGTGTTCCGTCGGTGTGTGGGAGTGCCAGTGCCTTTGGGGGAGAAGGAGTTTGTCAGTTGCTCTGTTCAGAACCGGTTTTGGTCCCTGGGCATAACTTGTCGGGTAACTAATTCTGGAGGGTAGCGGGATCCGAAGCTAGGTGCCAGCCGTTGGCCGACCGCAGTCAGTAGGGGGTCCAAGTAGTACGCCAGCCGCGTGCCAAAGGCTGCCCCGCCAACTCGCGAAAAATCCCGGTATGCACCACCGTGCCAGTCGGCGACTGGATGTGAGGACCCAGTGGTCATATCCGGGGGGGTTCGGGCATCCCCGCAGTCTCCAAATGAGTTCCCCATAGATTAGGTTAACTCTAGTGTTTCACTTGGTTCACTGAGCAGCGCCTCGACCAAGTCGACTTTTTTCCCCAACAACTCTACTCAAAATGACCAAAGCAAAGAAGAATAAAGTTAAAACAACGGCTGCACTTCCTCCCACTAAAAGTGCACCTCACTAATATCAGGGGGTTGCACTCCAATCTCGATCCGGTCCATCACCACCTTGAGACCGAGAAGCCGCACCTGTTTTTCCTGACGGAGACGAAGATAGCAACCCCGTCGGATGTAGCGTACCTCAACTACCCAGGATACTCTCTTGACCACAAGTTCAAGAAGCAAGCTGGTCTGTATGTACGTCCGCGATGATATTTGTTGTCGTCGTCTCCGTTGCTTTGTGAAATCGGGTTTTTCTACCATATGGCTGCTTGTGGACACAGGCGTGGAGAAATCTCTCTACATTGGCGTCTACCGATCGCACAGCGGTGACCAGGAAACAACGGCGGCGACGCTCTTTAATTTCCTCGTGGAATCGACTGACGTAGCCCAGCAACGGTACCCAACAGCGAAGCTCATTTTTCTGGGGGACTTTAACGCCCACCATAAAGAGTGGTTGTTCCCGTTCCAGAGAACTGACTATGCTGGGTTAGAGGCGCGCAAGTTTGCTTTAACGCTAGATCTAACCCAGATGGTGAATGTGGCAACGCGGGTACCGGATGTCGACGGCCATACTCCCAATTGCTTGGACCTTCTGCTGGCAACTGATCCGGACAGTCATTCAGTATCGGTCTCAGCCCCGCTGGGAACGTCTGATCACTGTCTGGTGAAATCCATATTGACCTGCTCTCCTCCAGATGAGAGTCCTAGAGGCACGAGGCGAGTATGGCGGGCGATACGAGTCAGCAAACTGGGATGAGATGCGGCACTTTTTTGCGTCTTATCCATAGCGGCAGGTGTGCTTCTTCTCGGGTGACCCCTCGTGCTGTGCTGACGTGGTTGCGGATGTGATTCAGCAGGGGATGGAGTATTTTATTCCATTCTCCGACATCCCGCTCGGGCACAACTCCCGACCTTGGCATATTGCGGAATGCGCCCGCGCTGAGGCCCGAAAAGAGTCTGCGTACCAAGCCTGGGTTACAGCCCGCGACTGCAAAGTTAGAGCGCATAGGGTTCGCGCGAAGAAAAGAGCTTTTAATTCTGCCGCTAAGTTCTGCAAGCGGGTTTTGGGTAAGGCACGTTTTGACCATGTCGGACGTATTGGGATCAAACTAGCATCGCATCCTCCGGGTAGTAAACAGTTCTGGTCCCAGTCTAAAGTGGTTAAAACGAATTTCCGTCGTCCCACCTTACCTCCAATGATGAAACCTGATGGGTCGCTTGCTCAGCAAATGAGAAAGCGAATTCATTTGCATCTCTCTTTGCAAGCAATTCACGTCTGGACGCTGGCTCCAAGCAACCACCCACTGTACCCCATTGTGACTCTTCGATGCCGGAGACCGCAGTTCACAATAAAAAGGTCCGAAGAGTTTTGTGCAGTCTAGACGTGAACAAAGCAAGCGGGCCTGACGGTATTCCAGCGAGAGTATTGAGGCAGTGTGCGCCTGAACTGTCTTCTGTGTTGACACGCTTGTTTCGCCTCTCTCTTGAAAAAAGAACGGTGCCAAAATCCTGGAAGCTTGCAAATGTACAACCAGTGCCCAAAAAGGGCGACCGTGCAGACCCTGCACATTACCGTCATTACCTCCATTCTATGCAAGGTTATGGAAAAGGTACTGAACATTAAGTTGCTGACCTACCTTGAAGACAATGATCTCCTCAGTGACCGTCAATATGGCTTTCGCCGGGGTTGGTCAACTGGCGATCTTCTTGTGTATGTCACGCACTGTTGGGGTGAAGGCATCGAGAAACACGGCGAAGCACTTGCTGTATCGCTTGATATCTCGAAGGCCTTTGACAGGGTCTGGCACGCCGGTCTACTCAGCAAGCTTCCTGCTTATGGCATCCCAGCTGATTTTTGTAGCTGGATATCAGACTTCCTTAGTGAGCGGTCGATCAGAGTAGTCGTTGACGGCTGCTCCTCTGACCTTATGGCTATTGACGCCGGAGTTCCTCAGAGGTCTGTTCTCTTTGCAACTCTTTTCCTGCTGCACACCAATGACCTACTTCAGCCTGGTATTGTTGGGTACGCAGATGACAATACTGTTTCAGAGAGATACTTGTCCAGCACAAGGGCCAGTGGGGCCGAAGTTCATTTCTTGAGAGAGGCCATGGTGGAGCGGACAGATTTGACCTTAAGCCTTGTCTCCCAGTGGGGTGATGACAATTTGGTTTCTTTTAACGCCACCAAAACACAGGCATGTGTTTTTACCGCCAAAAGGAGTCGATTCGACCAGACTCCTACTTTTCGGGGTACATCTGTTCTTGTAACAGATCGGCTCGAGCTCCTGGGCATGGAGTTGACATCTAGTCTCAACTTCGGCGCCACCATCGAGTACAAAGCCCAAACTGCGGCCAAGAAGCTGGGTATCCTTAATAGAGTGAAGCGATACTTTACACCTGGAAAGCTTTTAACTCTTTACAAAGCACAAGTCCGATCCTGCATGGAGTATTGCAGCCACCTTTGGGATGGCTCAGCGAATTTTGAAAAATGAGGTTAGGTGAGAAATGAAATGATAAGAGTAAACCGCGTTCCTCCGTTTTCTTCCCATCGTTTTATGAGTGCTCGTGGATAATTTAATATCACAGTATAATGAAACTAACACGTCAAAGCAACAGTGAAAAAAGGAAATTGATTAAGGTGCACGAAAATTGCAAATAAAATACAACTGACGCGTCTCCGTTCGTTCAAGTCTCGACACGAACGAGAGAGACATCGAGTCGACTAGGCTGGCAAGCAACGTCGCCGGCGACGGCACCCCGCGCCCTTGCCACCACGTCGAGCTCGCTCGTTTTTGCATCATTTTTTTCGGTACCGAAATTATTTCGGTAAAGGTATTAGTAATATATAGGTATAACGATACCGTAAAAAAATAAATGTATAACTCGTTTTTTAACGGTACCACAACCATAATTCTCAACCGTTATGGTTCTACCTTTAAATCGAAGCTGTATCGTAATTCTATACCGGTACCATACCCTTATACCTTTACCGCTTTCAACCCCTGGTTATAACTAATTTCGTTAGTTTTAGTTTCAGTGGTCAATCAAACACACTGCTAAACCGAGTATAGAGTACATTGTACAGAGTCGTGCGATTGAAGGGAGGGTCTTATGTAATAGCAGTAGTCTGCAATAGTAGTCCCACTGCTGGTCTTAGACCAGTTTCATTAATATCTTGAGAAAATTGGAATGTCCATAATAATATTAACACATTGAAGGACACTGTACGAGACACAATAGAAGTTTTATTGTTATTACGTCGAGGGGCGTTCAGTGTCCTTCAATGGGTTAAGGTCCATTGCCCTCTCATTTCATTATCATAAAAATTAAAAGGATGACTTATTTATGAACTTTATTGTGTGGTAATTAAATTATTTTTCTATTGGCTATAGTACTATTATTTATGATTTTTACGGCTATACTTTTATTTAAATACAAACTGAATTTTAAAAGCTAAAGTTTTTTTCAGTTTACGCTACAACTTCTTATTTATAAATATCCAGTTTTCATGAATAAAGAGGGTTATAACACTTAGCCCCCGTTACTAATAAACGTTGTATAGCGTCTGTATAGTTATACAACACTTTGTCTTCTTCTTTCGAAAGTCAAATTACTGACGACTGAAAGAGATAATTCGGTGTGTAACTAATCATCTAATATAATCCGTTTATTAGTAAGAGGTTATAACATATCTTACTTAAATACTGCGTTATGATAAAGGCTAAATTATGGAAAATCGATAAGCTGTGTTAAATATTAGTGAGTTGAAGAATTTCGTTGATTAAATAAAATATACCAATAAAATAATTCTGATTTATATCTGAGAATGTTTAATTTTATTTCGACATAAGACTATAAAGATAAGATAAAATAAATAATTTTATATAATTTAATCATTTATTTCAAATTTAATCATTGATTTAAAAAAGATTTTAACGCCTTACTGAATTTGAAAGCAACATGGCTAGATAGCGTTCTTGCTTTTAAAGTAAGTTTGGTGCAAATTCTTACCGTTGATGAATAATACCATTATTGATGCGTTTTATTCTAAAACAGATTGAATTAAACCATAATAAAAGTGAAAAATAAGAATCTTAAAAGAGTTTTATTGAATAAGCTCTGAACTAAGGCAACCTGTGCAAACGCCGGTTTCGACGCCTAGTCGTCAAGTTTTAGCAAAATTACGAACTGATACTTGCTTATAGTGGACGCCTAATTGCATAAAAAAGTTAACTTGATTAAATTAGATAAAAATCCAAATATTAATATCATCTCATAGGACATAATTCAACAGATAACAATCATCAAATTGTCCAGAAATCGACAAAAAATCGTTTCTACTAAACTCCATCAAGTACAGTTTAGTTATAAGATTCCTTGCATTTTAGCCGTAGCAAGAGGTGTATGCAATAATTGTTGCTATAAATGAAAAGTTGTAATTAAAATAATTCGCAAGAGCAAACGTGCTCGTAGGAAGGAAATATTCCAATAAGATGTTGACCATACTTCCAGGATTGTCCAGATAGCCTGATACAGCGCTAACTTTAGTGGTAAAGATTACTGTATACTGTACTAATTTAAAAAAACTGTAATTAACTTTTTAATATCTATCAATAGCGGTCATATATTTTCGTAATCTTAAACATAATGCAATAAATTTTCTCCCTTATTAAGAGAGAAGGGAGAAAAAATGAAATTGAATGCATTATGTTTAAGATCATTTTTTCCTCCCAAAATTTTACCCATTTTCACCGGTTTTCGCTGATTTATTTAAAATGCTGACTGTCCTTCAGCCACGTTTATCACTGCAAATTTATGAAATAGCATTGCAACACTCTATAAACAATATTCTACACTATTTAGCTATTAATTACTAAGCAAACTTTTTTATGCCTACTTACTGGCAAAACCTGTCCCTTCGTTTACAAACAAACATCTTATTTGAATACGCCCTCGCATATCTAACTTCCGGTACTTAGATGCATTTATAGTATAACGATAAACTCTGTTTGATGCCAGGTTTAGAAATTAGCATTAAAATAATATTCAAGTGTAATATTTTACACACAGTTGCAGTGAAAATGGTGGGTACCTTTATGGTCAAATTGAATAAAAATGAATCCCTTTATAAATGATCTACAAGACATGATATGCGAAGGAATGAGAAGCATATGTAGCTTATTACAAAAAAAATACATAATACATATATAAATCTGGATGGATATAAGAAAAGAGTCAAAAATATCATTTGAATTGAATTGAATGTGAGTCAGACCAAAAAGAAGATGGATGAATATGTAAAATATGGTATGGCCAGGCAGAGTGAACTCTGAGATGACGACTATTGGCCGATTTCTATACTGCCCACCTGAGCCTAAAGTGTAGTAATAGGCTTTTTGGTCGGTTTTGAGTTAAATATAATTATTCAGATTCCTCATTAAATGGGGATTCAGAATATACATTTAACACAAATGCCTATTACTGCACTATAGGCTATATTTTTTTTTCAGGATGGGAAATCATCAAATGACCACTCCCGCTCTGGGTGGACCGGAAGGGAGTGTCAGACTCTTACTGACTAAAACCCACCCGTGTTCCTTCCTTAGCCCTTTATGTTCCGGGCCAGCGGTAACCCTTTCGGACAATCCCGCTGACTTGCACTTTAGGCTCAGGTGGGGCAGTATAATTACGGATTGTTATTGGTTATAATTAAGACTATTGTATCTTTACTAATAATGAAGCAAAGACCTCATAGCTTTACAACTATGTAAAGCTATGAGGTCTTTTGTGAGGTCTTGATAGCTACTTCCATATGGGAGGGTATACTAATACCCTCCCATATGGAAGTAGCTATCACAGGTAAAATTAGCTTACGAATCTATAATTTGGCAATAAAAAAATAGGTAAAAAAACTTTTTCAGTTGATGTTGATGGGATTGATAAAACCTAAGTTATCCGCCATTTTGTAGAGGCCGCCATCTTGGATTTTAATTTTATATAGTACATTGTATTATACTGGTTGAGCACTTTCATTTGATACCCATATTGATGGGATCGATAAAACCTACGTTATCCGCCATTTTGTAGCGGCTGCCATCTTGGATTTCAATTTTTTATAGTATATTGTATTCTGCTTGTTGAGCCCTTTCATTTGATACCCATATTGATGGGATTGATAAAACCTACGTTATCCGCCATTTTGTAGCGGCTGCCATCTTGGATTTCAATTTTTTTATAGTATATTGTATTCTGCTTGTTGAGCCCTTTCATTTGATACCCATATTGATGGGATTAATAAAACATAAATTATCCGCCATTTTGTAGCGGCGGCCATCTTGAATTTATAATGATAATGAATAAACATAATTGTATTGTCACCAAAATCCAAAGTGTATACAAAATTTCAGATTAATCGGTTGACAGGAAGAGGGTGAAATTTGAATTACTAAAATATGACCCAAGAATAAATAATAAAACAAACGGGGTGAGCTAAATAAAACCGTTTAAAAATACTACCATTTGTAAGCAAAACGATTCGTTTTTGTTTATAGGAACTAAGCATAATAGAGTCGTATGAAAGAAAAAAAAAAACAAGATCAAAAACCCACTGTAACTAAAGAGTTCCAACGAGCTGAAGAAAATACAAGGTAACTTTTCAAGCAGTCCAGCTTAGTGGATGCTTTGAGAGTATAAAGAAAATCGCACATACAAAGATGCCTGAAAAACAATTCTGTCTTTGTTGTGGCGCAGTCGGGTAAAAAGACGTGCTGCACAGACCCCAAGCAAATTGAGATAGGCTAAGCGGATGACATTTAACATGCAAGAAAAATACCTTAGGTATCATACGTTGCTAAACTGATAATATCGCGATTTGCAAACTGAGCCTTGTAAGCACTAATTATGCAGGTTTGAGGTTGGTACATAGGTTATTTATAATAATAAACATCATTAATTATTACGTTACTCAACCAGTCCTTCCGACATTTGTTTACAAACGTGTAATTCCATTAAAAATAAAATCTATTTGGCTAACCAAAAAAATAAGCAAAGAAAAAAGGACAAAAGAAATAAAGTTTTACCTTGATGATATTGTACGTACCTATATTATTATTTATTATGGAGTTTAAATTATGTTTTATAAGTGTTTAGTTAGAACTGTTAGAAGACGCATCGCCGATGTTGGTGATAAGACCGCGAGGCTGAAATGGGACTGGGCGAGCCAGACGTACAGGATGCATCAGAACAGATTGGCCAGGGTCGTTAGGCCTAAGACGACCCTGGCCAATCTGCCTTTGACGTTCAAAAGTGTAATGTGTGTGTGTGTGCCTTTAATGTGCCTATTTGAAATAAATGATTTGACTTTGACTTTAAGAAACGCTGGCGTCCGGGGGGAGGAACCCGCCGGGGGGGTTGGGGGAACTTTGCTCAGTAATGGGACAGTATAGGTTAATATTTTTTTTAAAGTTTAGTTAATATTAACATTCTAACCATAAACTTATCACACATGTATAAATTCAACGGATTAATTAGAACAATTGTTGGCACAGAGGCACAATGAGACAAAATGCATACTGAATGACAATTTAAAGCCAAGTATTCACTCTTCACCAACGAAAAATTATATTATATTTGTGTTCTTGCCACCAATCACCAACGCGGCAGTATACAGGGTGGCAGGGACATCGACGCGCAACCGCTTACCATGGATTCAGTACATGATTCTGGACCCCCCTGCGTTGAAATTTTTCGTCGGCTTTTTCTTAATTTTTACGTATTTTTCTGCATTTTTTTTTACTGTAAACTGTATAAAATCATTATTTCTATCTGACCCAATGAGATTTTTAATTAAAAAATAGTAAATTCACTTGTTTCACTTAAAACAGCAATGTAAATAAAACTCGAAAGGGCTACCTGATCAGCTGTATTGCTAAAGTTCATTTGCGAGGTCAACACTGTTTTCGTACCTACGCTAGTTGCTTTCAAATGTTCCGACAAAGGGACCGCGGCGCCGACCGGTCTCTACGTACCTACGCACAGTGTTATTATTGCCCCGAAAAACGGACATCCCCTTTTTATTAACTTATTCGATAGAACAGGTTATTTTTAAAGTAAGAGTAAAATACCCGTGTGGCAATTTTGTCCCAATATGGAGATATAATTTTTTTTTTCTTTTTTCTATGGTTTCCATAAAAACCATAGAAATCGCAATTACTTTAGATCCAATGCGTTTTTGTTATGTCTTTGATCGCAATTAATTGATGCTTTATATTAAGTAAATTACTAAGCAACGCTTAATAACGCTCAAATTTTATCGTTAACATGTTGTGAGTAACATTGAATTTTATATATTTTCGATTTTATTTTTTTATGGGCTTATTTCATGTTATTTGGATTCAACATCGAGACAAGATGTTGCTTTGGCACTAAGAAGCACCGATTCAAAATATCATATCCAAATCTTATGGTGTTTAGAACTTACAGGATTTTGAAATTTAGGCGCTAGGGTTGGCAGAAGTCGTATTTTTTAAGATGTTTTTTTTTATTGAATTTTTATGTTTAGTAATATTTAAAAACGTAAAATGTGTATAAAATAAACAAAGGACATAATAACGTGGCCACGGTTATCTGAAAGAAGTTACACTATCATTGAAAAAAAAAATTGAGAAAGATGCCATTACCACCTGCCGTTCTCCAGTTATTAAAACCGTACGAAATACCAAAGGAAGATGTTTCGGCCCAAGATAGCGACAGCTTAAGTGACGAAGAAGACGTTATGCAAAATCTTATAGAAGGGTGGAATGACGATAGCACTGAAGTTTTACCTACATAAAATGATAATTAAAGAAGGTACTTAAGCAACTGAACTCTGTAAATATTTAGTATTTTACTTTAAAAATTTCAAGTTTTTCGACCAAGTGTTTCAGGCTGTGAGATAATAAGTAAAAAATGAACTTTGTCCCACCAAAAACATATATATATAAAATAAGGGCCGAGTTCGGTACAAAGTACCTACACGATAATAAAATAGAAACCTAAATGAGTACCAAGTTCTAAGGAGGTAAAAGTGAGTTTATTAAGTTCCTTGCTACTGATTATGCAATTTGGCAAGTATTCAAAGTATTTGTTTGTTGAGAGTTTTGCTTTAACGAAGGTAGGTTTAATAGTTTTAGGTGGTCTAAAGTAGCTCGAAATGGTTCGTGTAAGGTGTACTTCACCCTGTTTATCTCTGAACTTGGCTTGACATGCAATAAAGCATGAACAAATTATAGTATAAGTAATTAACTTTTCAATACACTTCCTCGAAAACTGGTCCATAACGCACTACGATTAGGTATAACATGCAATGTATTTCACACGTGTGCGTTTTTTTCCATTTTCCCGCACGTGTGCGGGAATGAAAATTGCCACAGATAACTATACCTATACTTAGTTCAAATTGGTTCAATGCTTAATCTCAGGTGATTGTTTTTTTTTTCTAATTTCGGCAAAGCGCTACGCGTCTTTCCGGCATAAATATTTTGTGCAAATTCAAATTGTGTTTATAAATAGAATATCATAGATAAACATGATTATTAGAAACTATTAGTTACTTTACTTTTGTTTAACAAATCAATATTTATTTGTGTACTGAATTAAAAAACATAAAATTAATCTATTTTTTATATTAGGCTGTTTAACGGCTTCATACCTTTGCCTCTCCTTCAACCTGGCGAATGCAAAGCTCGAAAAAAAAAAAGAAAATTAAAATCATAGTTTCTTAATTCATGACAAATATATTTTTCGTTATTTTATTTTATTTCTTCAAAAGTGTATTGAAAAACGTCGTTTGATACACGTGGACATTTGTTATTGCAGTTCTCGGCTCAAAAACATTCATTATAATTCCGCCTCGAATACAATAACAAACTTTCTCCACTTGTATCAAAATGTACTATTATTTGTAATTTTGTCCGATGTAAAAATAATAAAAAGATTTAAGAATATTATTTGTAAAATATTGTGGGAGTGGGCGTAAATATGTATATGTGTATTATTCTATGATATAAATAAAATTCAACATAAAATTAAAATCTATAAACAAAAATAGTTTTTTGTGAAGTGATGACCCTACAGTGGAGTCATTTTAATAGGTAACATTTGACGTCTGTCAGTTTTATCCTCATAGTGAGGTGACCTGCTTATAAACATCGATTAAAGTGAATGAATCGATACGGGCTTGAAACATATGCGAATTTTAAAAATCATTAGGCGAATCCCTGTCCCATTATTATTATTTTTTTCGTAAATTTAAGGAGCAAAATAAGACAAGTACACAATTTAACAAAAAAATTGCATTTATTCAGTTGAACTATCAGAACTGTTAAAAGTATTGTCATCTTCATCACTGCTGTCAGCACTCAGAGATATTATTAATTCATTTTCAATAATATTGTCTATTCTCACATCTCGTTCAAAATCTTGTAAAATTATTTTCTTTGTTTTCTCTACGACTTTTTTCCAGTCTTCTGTAGTGACTTCTGCACACGCAGTTTTTAGCAGAGACATCATTTTAGCAGTACTGAAGGGTGGTTCAGTATTGTTCCGCGCTGCATAACCCTTTATTTGTGCCCAAATAAGCTCGATGGCGTTATACTGGCAATGGTAGGGAGGCAATCGAATAACTTCGTGTCCATGCTCTAGGGCTAGTTCATCGATTACATAGCGGAGCTTGGACGGCTTAGTTGCTTTTACTAGATTTAACAACTCAACTTTTAATAAAGTTGGACTTGCATCCACACCATTTCTTACCAGCCACGAGACAATTTCTTGCTTTTTATTTGCTTGAGTTGGTGGTTTATCAACTTGTACAGAATGATACGGTGCATTGTCCATTATAATTTTCGATGGGTTTTCTAAGCTGACTAGCAGCTTCTCAAACCACTCTTTAAAAACCTCAAAGTTCATTTCCTCATGGTAATCACTTGTAGTTTTAGAGGCGAATGCGAGGAGGCAGTCTGGAATAAAACCTTGAGAAGCTGATCCCGCGTGACATATAATAAGTCGGGCTCCTTTTCCCGGTGGAACTTTTGAGGTGGACGCCGCTGTATCATCGGTCCATGTCCGCGAAACCGTATGGTTCACATTCAACCATGTTTCGTCAATAAACACGACATTGTCCCAATCTGTAATTTTATTTACTTGACGTAAGAATGTTACTCTCTTCAAAATAATATCGTAGCGTTCTAGCAGGATTTTCCGCTTGTCAGATTTTTTAAAACTAAAGCCAATCGATTTCAAAACCTTTGATAGAGACGATTTACCGCCAAAAAATAAGCCTGCGTCTTTTAACGAACTTATTAGCTTTTCCCGTGTAGGATATTCTTTTCTCGAGTAATATCCATAAATGTGGTTGCGAATTGCAGCAGCATCAAAATTATCAATGCCAACAATTTTCTTGTCCCTCTTTCTTTTTTTCGGTGTACGTAAAGTATTATCTTCTGAGCCTGATGGTCCGTATTTCTCTTTCAGAATTTGAGTTACTGTCCTCTTACCTATTCCCAATGCTTCGGCAACGCGTTCTCTCGGTTGTGTCAATGGTAAAAGAGGCCCATCGTTAATTGATTCCCGTTCAAAATAATTGTACAATTTCACCACTAGTTCGCGAGATTGACTGTTTAGCGTTTTCCCCCGTTTCGACATGGTAAGACTGTAATGTTGTTCTTGTTTACTAATCGTTAAGCAATCGGAGTCCAATTTATAGCCAGGTAAACGTAGTCAGTAAGATCAGTCCAATAAAAAAGCCGGGTCAGAACAAAATAACAGAGAGCACACCAAAAACGCACAGTCACTTCGCACAACGACAAAAGACTGCGTCATGTAATGGCGACATGACATGGCGTCATCGACAGGCACTGGTGTTGCCAGCAACATACCACCTAAATTGTACCTAACATCAATGATTTTTCTATTTCATTATTTTTTGTATTTTTATACCTAGTTAGTTAAAAGAATAATAAATAAATGTTTTATTATAATCACAACGTGGTTATTAATTTATGGTGATATTTCTTCACAAGTCGCCATTGCATTCGATTCTACTTATCAGCTTTCGATTTTTAGAGTAACATCCCTAGTGTTTAAAAAGAAAAATGGTTAACTGACGTAACCTTGTAACGACGTTCAGTTCTTTAGATCAGAAATTGTTTATTATGTTTAGAATGGTTTATTAATGAAAGCAAATCGTAAAATTACTCGTATCGGTCATTATTACAATAAATATGTAATCGTAATTGAAAAAAGGTAAGCAATTGTGCAGTTCTAACAAAACGAAAAGATATGTTATTTTATGCCCGCCGTTACAAGGTTACGTTGTTGAATATTTGATGAATTGTCAAATGTTACCTATTAAAATGACTCCACTTTAAAATCAAAATTATCAGAATAAAATTTAGAAGTGAATAACTCTTAAACACCGCGAGATTTGGATGCGGTTTTTTTTTAAGTGATTGGTTGGGATCTAAACATGATTTACAATAAATATTGAATCCAACTAAGCAAAGATACAACCATGATAAATCAAAATCTAAAAACACAAAAAAACCATATTCCTTTACATCTATACTAGTTAGTACCCTTTTGTATTTTTTTCACATATCTTTAATATAGTATTATTATTTATTACACATAATAAAGAAAGGGGTAAAATAATGCGTATTTTTTTTGTAATTAATTAATTTAGAAAAAGTAAAAAAAAAAAACAAAATTTTTTTACTCGTGTTTGGTGTAAAATTGGCACACGGGTATTTTACTCTTACTTTCTAAATAATCTGTTCTATCGGATTAGTTAATAAAAAGGGGATGTCCGTTTTTCGGGGCAATAATAACACTGTGCTACGCTATTCGCTTTCAAATGCCGCGTCAAAGGGACCGCGCGGCGCCGTGCGGTCTCCTCGTAAGAAGCTAGGCGATAAGGCGACATATCCCAATGAATCTAACAGACGCGTCACATGAGGCATTTTAATCATCTACATAATTGAATAACCCATTTACTACTTTTATTTTAGATTCGTTTTGAGGGGATAATTATTTTTCTAAAGCTTCATCGATTTAAGGGGGAAGCGCTAAGGTTGCCCGCGAAATTCAAATTTTCTTACGTTTTTTGCAATTTGCTGGTCATTGAATTTCGCGGGCTACCTTACCGCTTTCGCCTTAACCCTTTCAGACCTGATTTTTTGTTTTTTGGAATTTGTAAGAACCGATTTTATTCATGTTATATTAGGTACTATTGAGTATGGAAATATTGAAAAAACTGATATGTTTTCATTATTTTCCGAGAAAATTGATGTTTTTTTTATGTCCACAAAAGTGAACATTCGGCCTAAGTGATTATAACAACTAATGTGGGGGCTATGTGTAAAAAAATAATAGATGAACATTTTATAACGTTTTTATTAGAAAAAAAAATATGAAAAAATTTTACAAAACTAAGTTCAACTTCTTCAAAACAAAAAACCAGTACATTTTCAAAACTGGACAATTGAATCATGAAATCATCAAATGACCCCTTCCGCTCTGGGTGGAGCGGATGGGAGTGTCAGACTCTTACTGACTAAAACCCACCCGTGTTCCTTCCTTACCCCTTTATGTTCCGGGCCAGCGGTAACCCTTTCGGACAATCCCGCTGACCCGGCAGGCTTCGGCCCTGACGAGCCCCTTCAAATGATGCTGATATCTCTTTGAGGCGCGCGTGGAACACGTACGCACCGTCCGGCACGGGCCTGGTCCTGATCGGACGGTGAGCTACCCATTACTCTCCGCCCGCAGGCCCGCGCCTACGGTGGCCGGGAGTCGTCGCGCGGCTCCCGACGCCCGGAGAGTCTCCCGCGGCGGCTGGGATGGGAGGCTATCTCCCTCAGCCGTACCGCCGCCTCCTTCGCTAGCATGACTGCTTCGCAGAAGGAGGCGACTGCCCCCACTCCTTCTCGCCCCGGACCATGGCTTGAACCAGGCCCGGACGCGAGAGGTCGCTGCCCCTGCCGATCGCCTCTACGAGGACACGGCGGTGCTCCACCCAAGCGAGGCAGATCTCCACCGTATGCTCCACCGTGTCCTCTGGGCGATCCTGGCAATGGTGACACCCGGGCGTTTCCTCCCGCCTGATGATGTGCAGGAACCTCCCGAAACTTCCGTGTCCGGTGAGGACCTGCGTCAGGCGGTAGGTGAGGGCGCCGTGACGCCTCTCTAGCCACTCCTCAAAGAGGGGTCTTACCGCCGCTATCGTGGCGTGCCCTGCGCTGGGTTGCGACAGTCGCTCTTTCCATGCCGCCATAAGATCGCGCCGGGAGGTCCGTCCGCTCCGCCGTGATTTGCCGCGGAAGCGGGGTTTCTCCCCGGCGTAGTGCCTCCGCGCGCCACTCATACAGGCAAGCTAACATACCTTCGTCTTCATTTTCGTCTTGATGTTCATCAAAGGGGTCAGGTGGGGTGTACTCTCTTTGGTTCTGTGTTATCACATCAGCACCCAATCGACCATGTCCCGTACACGGGATATTACTATTATTTCCTACTTCCTCATCATCCGAAGACAACTCCAAGTCCGACAGGTGTCCATGTTCCAAAAGTTTCAAAGCGTCCCTCGAGAACATGATTTTTGATCATAAATACGCCTGTAAAAAACCATTATACGATGCAAAATTTATTATATGAATAAATATTACACGTTTATCAAATAATACGCCTTTTGAAAATACATATAACTTTAGGTAGGGATTCACTAAATGTCTATGAATGTTTGGAAAAAAATATCCAAACAAAACCTATTGTCCGCGTTTGTAGACATAACGTATATTCGCAATTTATTATACAAAACACAAAATAATTGTTTGTAAAATATGATGGTATTTGCCTTTGTAACATAACTTATCGATATATATTTATTTCAAGGCATAACTTACTAAATAACTTGAAAATTATAAAGGAAATAAATCACTTACCTACACACTTCAAACTTTCGCCGGCAACTGACCGAAACAGACTAATTATTTCATACACGTATTAATAAATGGCGTTAGGGGTATGTTTTTTAAAGATTTATAATGTTCGCAAACGACAACAACAGTTTTTAGTTAAGTATTTTTTTATTTTGTTAGGATAATTTTACAAAAAATTTATGTCCTCAATTGTGCACGGCAGGTCTGAAAGGGTTAAGTAAAGAAGATTAAAAAAAAACGTGTAGAAGTGTATTGATAATCACGAAATTTTTCGATATTTTTTTATTATCAACATTAATTTTAGTTTTGAATGCAATTCAACAATGTAATTTACTGTTTCATAAAAAAAATACATCAATTTTCGCAATTAATTTCGTGAGTAGGTAAAAAGGTACTAAATGAGTTTGTACACTCTATCATTTTGTTGATCTGTGTTCGGTGCATACACTGTAGGTACACAATACATTTCTTTTGCATTTCGCCGATTTTAACGGATTTTTGCCAGTTCATAGATTTTGTTGATCGCAAACGGACGTGCTGTTTGTCGCGAATTTGTGATCTTAACGTAGTTTTTAAAATGAAAAGTAATTTTCTCTCTGTGTGTGTTTGTGTGTGTGTGTTTGTTGTTTGAGAATGACGAAGATTCGGTCCACACTGTGGACCGAATCATGGCTGTGGACTCCACAGCCATGGCCAGCTCGCTCACCGGACTTGACCCCATTAGATTTTTTCTTTGGGGTTACGTCAAGGATAAGGTGTTTGTGACCGAGTGCGATACCGCAGCAGAAAATTAAATGAGAGATCGCATCCCACTTTTTTGCCCCGTGTCCACGCTGAAACTGCGCCGCGCTCAGATCTGCGAGCGAGTTGGTTGCGGCCACTTCGAACCCTATCTCATTAGGAATGAGCGAGATTAAGGTAAGTTCATTAATTAAACATTACTGGATCGCTAAGTTCTCTTCAAGCATCTTTTTTGTTATCAATCCTCATCGGTATCGCTATTTTATGGGAATAAGCTTATTGTTAGTTTTATTTCCATAACGGGTACTTAATAAGTAACTACCATCGGTTATCAAGACTAATTAAACATGATTTTATGTGGTAGGTTACGAACCTATCAATGTTACGTTTACGTTCACGTTCATCCGGCAGCGGCGGCGGCGCGCGGCGCCGGCGCGGCGCGGTGGGCGGCCGCGCCACAGACTTGTGTGTGTGTGTGTAGGTTAAATAGCGCGTGCGCGCGCGCCATCCGCTGAGCGTTTTGATCGCGTTGATTGCAATACATTGCGCGCTCAAAAATGTCAATTTTTTTAACGGGTCATTTCCGAGATTAATGACTTTCGTAATTTTATTTAAGGCTTCAGGTGTAACCTTTTCACGACGTTTGTGCGTCGATGTCCCTGCCACCCTGTATGTATATCAAAGGAATAGGCGTAATGCATATACCTATTTATTGCGCTGTACGTTTGCTTAATTGGGATTGGGAAAATCAGTTGAAACTTGGGAATAGAAACATCCACATAATAGGTAGATAGTTGATAGTAATAAAAATGCTTACTGCCACCTGTCTACCTACGACTATCAAAGTAAGTAAACATTAAAGTAAATAATTACTTGTCTGCTTTAAATATTATTTTTTTTTTATTTAAAAACGTTGTTAATTAAGGCTACCGAATATTATAAAATATTCCGACAGGGTTAATCAACAAAGTTTGATTTTAATATTAATAGATTTTAATATTAATTTGCTCCGTAACGAACTTCAGACTATGACTGATACACTCAATGAAACGGGCTTCCAAATTTAGAATAAAAAAGATGCACACGAGAAACAAGTAACACTAAATCTGTAATAGACCATATTTGCTCAAACTTGATCTCAGGAAAATTCCATGTGGCGTACATCAACTCGACCTTGTCGGACCGTAATCAACTCTATCTTGAATTGAAAAATCACAAACACGTCCCAAAATAGAAGACTAGTTTCTCAGTGACTAATTTCGAAAGGCTGTATAAATCCGTAGAAAATCAACATTTCATAAACGAGGAACATTTATCTATGAAACCCTAGAAAGCTTCATTATATCACAGTTACAGAAAAATAAAACAACAAAAATCAAAATTATGAATAAACCAAGAGACGACTGGATAAATAAGAAAATATTAGATGAAGTTGATGAGAGAAATATACGTAATCAGCCTTAAACGTTCCCACTGCTGGGACACAGGCCTCCTCTCGGTGAGAGGGAGAGGGCTGTAATCCACCACGCGGGCCCAGTGCTGGTTGGTAGATGTCCCATGTCTTAAAATTTTTGGTTCTAGGACATGCCGGTTTCCTCACGATGTTTTCCTTCAACGTTTTGAGAGCAGTGGTGATGGAATAATTTACACAAAGTAAAGCGCCTGTCTGGGTTCGAACCTACGACCTACAACTCGTAAGTCGTGGCTGTTACCACTGGGCCACCACTGACCACTGAGAGAAATATAATCTGGAGAAAACATAAAGCAGACCCTAATAACCCTATACTGGAAGAACAACTAAAAAGATGAAAAAAGATGTGCTGTATTTAAAAGTATAAGAAATACTAGGAATAAGTATTACTACGAAAATTTTAAGAAATGCGAGATAATGCCAAAATAAATATGGAGTCTAATAAATAACTTAGCTAGTAATAGAATTAAAACTGTTTCCACCCCTCCTAAACTTATAGTTAACACTTGTGAAATTACAAATGGGGACAAAATTTGTCAAAGCTTTAATGATTTTTTCCCGACAATTGGTGCTGACTTAGCCAATAAAATACCATTGAAATACCACAACAATTTAACCAATACTCTTAATTACACTACAGACATACCTAATAATGAATTAACCGTATTTGAGCCATGTACAGTAGAAGAGGTAAAAAAAATTATCGATGATCTAAACACAAGCCGCGGCATAGATGGGATTATTGCCAAAGATATCAAATGTATAAAAAAGATGATTCTAGATCACTTGCATTAATAAATGCTTTAAAATGGGAAGGTTGCCGGATGGTCTAAAAGTTGCAAAATTAACGCCAATATACAAGTCTGGAAGCAAATCTGACCCTAGCAATTACCGACCTATATCTGTGCTACCTATACTATCAATTTTTTTTGAATAAATAATTTTCAGACGCCTCTTACACCAATTAAATAATATTGTATTTCCTTTGTAGCCAGCAATACGGGTTCCGTCCTAAATCGAACACCCTATCAACCACAATAGACTTAATAACTAAAATTAAAACATCAATTGACAAGAAACTTATAAGTCTGGGAATCTTCATCGATTTGAAGAAGGCATTCGATACAGTTTGTCATTCTCTTTGGCTTAAAAACTCAGTAACGTGGGAATAACGGGATCGGCATACAGAGTCATGGAACCATACCTTACAAACAGGTTTCAAATAGTCAAAATAAACAATTACGAGAGTACACCAACTAGATTAAATTGCCTAATTTGTAATTGAATACCGGATCAATTTTAGAACCTCTACTTTTCCTTGTGTACGTAAATAACATAAAATATGTTAATGTTACTGGCGACATCACTCTGTACGCTGACGACATATGTCTCTTCTATTTTGGACATGACGTTCAAGAGATTGTCAGGAAAGCGAAAGCTGACCTATCATCACTTAATTAATGGTTCAAGTACAATTTGCTGACCAGCAACCCGAAAAAAACGTCGTATAATATGATCTTTGCAGCAAAAAACAAAAAAACACCTAGCAATATTAAACTGTCCATAAATAATGAATCCCTACAAAAGTCAACAAACGAAAAGTATTAGACTATCATGGTGTAATCACAATCATTGAAAACATGCGTAACAAAATCTCTTCACTCACTGGGGCATTACGTAGACTTTCTGGTTGTATCCCACATAGAATTAAATTAAACACATGATATACAATGCACTCGTGAAACCTCACCTAGAGTATTTAGTAGAAATCTGGGGATGTGCTGCTAAAACCTACATAAATGACATTCAAGTAATACAAAACAAACTTATTAAAACTCTGTACAATGGGTCATGTATGAAAATATTAAATTGTCTCGATTTTTTTTCTGCGCTTATGAATAAGCTAATACTATCTACAAAAAAAGTATCAGATTTATCTGATTAGTATTTCCAGAGAAATAAATTAAATTCTGTTAGAGGCGGCCATCGACAGTAACCCACGGATTTTTATTCAATTTCCTTAGCCTACTCAATTAAAAAGTAAAAACTTGTCAATTTGTCATAACATAACCTCACTTTTCACCTCTTGCTTTGTGTTTGTTTGCGATTTTATGGATATATCTTTACGACGACCCTCACGCTTTGAATAAAATAAAGATAAATCGTATCGTAATCGTAAAGATATATCCATAAAATCGCAAACAAACACAAAGCAAGAGGTGAAAAGTGAGGTTATGTTATGACAAATTGACAAGTTTTTACTTTTTAATTGAGTAGGCTAAGGAAATTGAATAAAAATCCGTGGGTTACTGTCGATGGCCGCCTCTAACAGAATTTAATTTATTTCTCTGGAAATACTAATCAGATAAATCTGATACTTTTTTTGTAGATAGTATTAGCTTATTCATAAGCGCAGAAAAAAAATCGAGACAATTTAATATTTTCATACATGACCCATTACCTAACATCAACTAAACAAATATACAACGACACTAAGATATTCAACATACAACAACTATACATTATTAAAATGCATGTTTTGAATATTATTCAAAACATGCATTTTAATAAGAAAAATTATATCACAGGAAACCCACTCTCAATCTCACCACTCTCAATCAAATCTCAAAGGAAATCACGGATACCGCACCCGAAATCGCCTCGGGCCACCAAGAAAAATTACGGGAGGAAGAAAAATTTTTATGAAGGAGCAGGGCTATATAATAAACTGTCAGATGATATAATTAATGTAAAAAGTACAAATATCTTTTTCACTTCTCATGCTCTGAAAGTGCTTCTTTGTGCAGGGTATAGGCTGCACAAAATCGAATTTTGTGCACAAGGGCATTAACGTATCTACTCATAAATGTATTATATTAAGGCAAAGAAAATGAGCCATACAGCCAAATGCAATAAGAAGTTCATAGATAGAATTTGTTATTATATAATATTTACTTTAATTTATTTGCCTTATGTGTTTTTTAAGATATAATAGATATTAAAATTTTAATTCAAGTACGGTAGGTTAGTTGATTTAAGAAAATTATTATTACAAAATTAATTTAATAGTAGGCTGTATATATAGGTCTGCAGCCTAATATCAATGTCGTAAGATTTAAAAAAAAAATAAAGCGGCGGGAAACAGCTCTTGTATTTTTTTTCGTGCATTTATTAATTTCTTCAATTTGCTAAAATTGTTAAAAATGTCCAGTGAAGAAGAGGATTTAACAGTCTCTCCTAATACGCTTATGGAAATGAATGCACAGAGAGTTGTGCAACAGATATTACCGCCAAAGTCTCGGGAAAAATATCTCAAAGTTTACGATAATTTTGTAAATTGGAGAAAATAAAAACAATTTCCTTCAGTATTCAAAACTGTTCTAATTTTACTTTGAATTTTAATTAAAGAAATGTTATGTTATACTACTGTTATTTCCTCGCAATCGAAGTGAAAAGCAGAGTTTATAACTCGTCCACAAAACCATTTTCAAAAATGGTTTGTTTTGTGCACTTGTTGTAAAATCTACTATAAAAAAGTGATAAAAACTCATGTATCTAGGTAATTAACCATGTGTACTTACTTAATTTCCCTAGAACCCTATTTAAATAATTATATTTTGTTATTGCTCTAAGTTTAAATATTGTCGACTCACGGAGTCATGATGTAATAGTCTAAGTGTATGATCTATGTATGTATTTATAATCTCATATTTTAATTGAACTACATATTTGTGTTCTTTATGAGAATAAATATCTTCAAAACGAAGTTTGTGTGCGAGCAACAGTGTAAAAAATACTCGCAAATTTGACAGACTGAAAAGTTTGAGTCAATCCAGCCGCCATGACAGATTTCCCCATTTTGACAATCAAAACTTAAATACCTACCGTTATAAAAATGAGATATTATTAAAGTCCGCGCGGAATTAATTAGCCGCGCCTTAGGAATTTGATCGGTGGGACGGAGGGACGGGGGCGCTCATTACTCAGTACGTGGGTTGCGAACACTAGGCATCCCCGCCGCCCTCAGCCCCGTCCCCACCTAAGGCGCAGACAACTAGTAACCGCGCGGAATGTAGTTCTGTTAATGATATTGATAACATTTCTCTGAAATAGGTACATATATATTATTCATATTATGCGGTAAATAAACCACGAAGAACATCACTAAACTGGTTTCAAATCTTAACGACGACGACGATTAATTATTTTATTAAGGCGAAAGCGTCATGGCGGAATTTAGAGTTTCTAACGTTTTTTGCAATTTGCAGGTCAGTATCAGGTTGTATATTAATTTAAATAAAATTCGCGGCCGTAACAAATATTTATTTATAGAATTATAATCATAAAAATCATCATCAACAACTCACTAAGTCCATATTACCCTTTAGGAAGTTATGACATTTGAAGATTCTAGGAGTTGTATGGCTGATTGTAATGATAATATAAATTTCTGTAAAGACATATTTGTATACGTGTTACAACCGTCAGGTTGTACTGACCTACAAAAAACGGAAGTAAATTTGAATTTCGCAGGCTACCTTTGCGCGTTCCCCTTAAGGGAACCCCGAAATGACTTCAAATGTATTCAAATATATAAAGACAAAGTTTGTTTTGACTAGTTCGTTCACCCGTTTCGCAAATTTGCTGTAGATACCTGCAACAAAAAAAAACAATACGTTAGTAAGTTCGTCGTTATCATTAGGATGTTTGTATTGCTCCAATAATTCAACATATTGTAACAAAATACAATGACAATAACATAGTTTCTTAGTAATTCGCATTCCGACATATACTTTTCACAGAATCACCTTCTCTGCCTAACTACCTACGAAGGCTATACTTTCGATTCATTATGAGCAAAGTTATGAATGTGTCACAGTGAAAAGCTAAGGTTAAATTAACCTAAAGCCTTGTTTTCGTGACGGTGGTATGTACGGTTGCCATGCCATTTGATATCAATCACCCCCAAAGGAAAACGTTGAACTTTCGTTGCGAAATCTCAACGCAGTTTTAAGAAGCAGGCTCATACCAACCAGACTACACTACATTTAAGTAATCGATACGTTATACATTCACCGCTCCTCGTACGTGGTAACTTTGCAGGTAAGTAACTAAGCTGAGAATCTGTAAGCTATTATCGTTAATACAAAAAAATCGCACGAAAAGTTTTTTATTATTAGGCATACGCATCTTCATGCTTCTGCAAAATGCTATATAATCAAGAGCGTCTTTAGCTATTTTAGTGTATTCTCGTAGAGCGAGCCCATGCGCTTGAACCGTTTATCAGTTTCACCTTGTCAATTCAACAAAATATTTTAATGTTCAATTTGTCAATTTGTTAACGAGACTCGTCGTTAATAAATCGACAAATTGAACATTAAAATATTTTGTTGGATTTTTTGACTGAATCATTAATTTATTTAAATTATTTTATCCTTTTCCAAGTACATTTAACCGTCGTGGGTTTAAAAAAAATTAACTTTGCTTTTTATTTCAAACTTTTTAAAGAGCATAGGTTCATTATACACATAAAGAGAAGAAAAGATATGAAAACCGCATCAAAATCGGACTTGTAGTTTTGGAGATAAACGGCAACATTGGTTGCACACACATCCTCTCGCCCCAAACGCATATACTTACCGTCTCCGTACCGTCGTAGGTTCAACAAAGGCTTCAGAATTACCATAAGTTAAGGGAGACACCTCTGGACCTGGTGGCAATATGAAGTTTACCTATTGATAGAAAAGATTGTGTCATTGGCATTGGCACCTACAGTCTACTATGCTGTGCCCATCAGGGTCAACATCCATACTTCCATACTAATATTATAAACTCGAAAGTAACTCCGTCTTTCTGTATGTTACCTTTTCACGACTAAACCACTGAACGGTTTTCTATATATTATAAATTTGGCAGATAGATAGATTGTATCCCGGGGAAGGACATAGGAATAGAATAGAATACTCTTTATTATGTACACCATATAAATTACAGACATATCCAGTCCATGTCAGACAGTCCATGGAGTTTCTTGCCCGTTCTTCGCCATAGGTACCTACGCTTTTTGGAATGGGCAACTAGCTTCATATTTTCTGACTGATCGACTTTTTGACAATTCAGAAGTGCCTGTAAATGGTTTAAGTAATTGAAATAAATGCTTTGAGTTTGAGTTTGACATAAATCCCCCGGTACTCCGGGGGGGGGGGGGGTTCCCGGGGACTTCCCCGGTTTTTATCCCGATATTCCCACGGGATCGACACTTATGCGGGTGAAACCGCGGGGCGCTGCTAGTATAATATAATTGTTTCATTAATTTTAAGCCTACCAACTGTTTTACCGACATTATGGAATGCAATAAAGAATAATTGTGAATTGTAATTTCGTAACACACTAACAGTAGCAATGGCTTTCATTTTGACAATTCAACAACATTCATTACGTTATTCACGTTGTTGTGTAGACACATTTTTTGAACATACGAAGCAATGGATTAACAATATCCTTCAAAATTATTCAGATTGTGATTGAAAGTGTGTTACGCAATTAGGTCTGTAACTGGTCGCCAAACTCGCCGGTGAGTAAGCGGGCGTCGCGCGTCGTCGGCACACTGCAGTCGAACTGGATACGTTCAATACGCCGTAGTCCGAATACTAGGACCAGAATATATCCACTAGTGTTTTATCAGTGTTTTCTCGGATTTTCATGAAGACGTAAGTTCTTATTTAGGTACAGACGCCAGCACATCAAGCTACTACAATCTGTCAAATTTCTTTAATAGATTTTCAACTTTATCGCTAAAGCATAAGGCTCAAAGTTGATTGTGAAAATTTGACAGTTTCGGGTAGCTTGATGTGATGGCGTCTGTACAATTTTTTTCTTATTTTGTTTTTTTTTTAACTGATTTGTAGGTATCATTGCGGTAAGCTAATCACGGTAACATTGTTTAAAAAAATACGGAAGTATGTACCGAGTTAATTAATCCACTTGTTGTTATAGAACTATGAACCTGGTATCGTAGGTACCGTGTTTAGATATAGATACCCATCGCGTCTGCGGAGTTTAGCTAGCCAATTTAAGGGGCTTACAGGACCTAAACACAAAAAACGCAAGTTTTAGAAACAATAAAAGTATATGGTCGACTACAGCAAACAAAATCAGAAAAATATATGATATTCTTCAGGATATGGGCTAGGGCTAGGTAGATGGTGTGTTGAAAACATAATACAACTAATTTGATACGATAGAAAAAAATCATGAAGATACCTCTAAAAATTTTTTTTTTACAATAAAAACTTTACTAATATAATACAATCATTCTGATTTTTTGTCAGATTATTCTACAAACAACATACTAAAACACTAGTATTTTAATTTTTTAGTCCAAACAATAGATTTTTGTCATTAAATAATTGCTTCATATTTTGCAATAAATTACCAGCGTTGTGTCGTCGCGCTTCTCTTTTTTTACAATGCAGTCCGATAGTGACCGCGCTTTAGGTCATGTAAGCCCCTTAAACTAACCCTGTATAAAGGTTATTGGTAGAACATATAGCCCGTGGTCACCTTGTCATTGTTCGCTAAAGTCGCCAGTGAGCTGTGCCAGTGAGGCAGTGAGTAAACAAGCGTCGCGTCGGCACACGTAAGATTCGAACTTCATACTTACCATAGACATTAGTCCGTATCGTAGGACCAGAAAAGATCCACTAGTGACTTATCAGTGTTTTCTCGGACTTTCATGACCACGTAAGTTTTTATTTATCTCATCATTACCTTATATTTGAATCAATTAGCGAGGCATATGTACATTGCGGTAAGCTAAGTAGGGATATTGAACTAATACATCTTACCGAATACGGTTATATTGTGTAAGAATGAATAATTCGGAAGTAAAAAGTTAATCGACCCACTGGTTTTAATAAAATAAAGGCTTAATTGCATATTTATATAGAAAATATTGATCGTAGAGAAAAGTGACTAAATTATAAAGGTCATCAGTTTTATTTCCTTAAGTAGGTTTAGAATCATATTTAAAAAACTAGATGAGGTCGGCGTTTCCTAACTGACTACTCTGGAAGAATGGCCGAAACAAACTCACGAGCTTACAGTCTCTTTTAAAGTCCAGACATACCCTTGGTCAGATCATGTGAACACCATGTAGATTGATGTTTGAAATGATGTTTTGAGGAAAGACCTACACAGATTGATTGGACGTGTCCAGTCAGTGCACGCATTTTGTCATTAATCCTCTCAGCGATATGAGGACTACAGTTTAAAAAAAAAACAAGCTTCTAAGTCAACGTAACAAAAAACAGGCCATTTATGTGACATACTTGCAAATAAATCAAGGGCTCTCTCTCTTTTCTTCAATTCGCCTACTCCTTGCACGTTAAGGCTCCTACAAACAGGTGCGACAAGCGATATAATCGCGCGCGACACAAACGCACCGCTCGTTGAGCAACTTGCGGTGCCTTTGTGTCGCGTGTCGTGTCGCGCCTGTTTGAAGGAGCCTTTATTCGTTTTAATTTCATTGATGCGATGTTATGATCCGTGACTCCCGCAAATGACCCCTGCGCCACATTTCTTTAAGTACAGGTGCTCCTAGATGCTATTTAAGAAAATTGCAAATAAACAATAATGTTTAATGAAATTAAAAAATGTTCGTAAAACAAAAACACGAATTCACGAAACCATGTACGTGTGTTAAATTAATGTCGCCATTAAAGCAACGCGGTGTATAAACTTTCTTATTGAAATACAAGGCCAACCTGCAACTTAAAAGTTAGGCCATAACATAACTAACATTCCTAGACTTTAATGAATAAATAGTGTTCAATTTTAATCTCTATCTAATAAAATCAGGCTAATACCGGTTTTAATACAAAAATAATCTGATAGAACCGTCCGTTGGTATTTATGGCTGGTACATATTTCCATGAATGCACGGTTTCTATAAACAAAAACGAATCATTTTGCTTACCAATGGTAGCATTTTTAATGCCAAACTGGGCATGCATATAAACAGATCCGTAAGCTAATTTTACCTATAATAGCTGCTTCCATATAGGAGGGTCTACTTATGCAAAGCTATGCGGTCTTTGCTATATTATTGATAAAGATACAAGAGTCCTAATTTTCATTTGAACCAATAACGGTCCGGAAATTATAGAAATCGAGCATAAAAAAAAGGATCTTTTTTTTATAAATCGTCGCCCCACACTAGGAATTACTCCTGTATCGTGGGTGCGTTTACAAAAATTTAAATTCACATACACAAACAACATAACACCTCCACCACCATAACATAAGATGCAATCATCACCTGGAGTCAAGAAGTCAAAAGGTTAAACCTAATTATTGTTTATGGACAAACTGGTCTTTAAGTGTTGGTAAACAGATAAATATTTGTAGATACGTGCACATTTTTTTTACATAACGTACATTACTTAGTTTATAATGTGTAGTTATTTCAGGTTCCAAATTACAATTTTTAAAGTTATTATTTGGACTCATAGCTTCCGCCTTGTAACTAGAGTCAATGGGTCACTATCACGGACACAGAACGTGAATCTAGGCTATATTACCATGACAAGCTTTGTTGGGAAAACCTAAATTCACATTTAAGCTAAGGTGACGTAAAATATATTAATCATCATTATTACCAATCACATGGTTTTTCTTTTATCAAGATACCTACCTACTTAACGTAACCGCAAAAATCTGGTCCTTTTGGAGCTTTCTACGGCTAAGAACGGCCAAGGTAGCAATTATATAGGTAGCCTAAATTAACTCGTACTTATTGATTAATTGTATCCATGTGGGTTGATAATAATAATAATGTTTATTTGTAGAAAGAGAACACACAAGATTGGACATACACTAAACATGATTTTACAAGCAGTGGGCAGAGGCAAGTTGAACAGCTGGCTCTTGGACTAAGTAAAAGGATACTTGTATCTCAAGAGATAACAACTGAATTGACACTTAACCATGATAGACTGATTTTTTAGTTATTAAAAAACCGCCCCTGCTTTGCACGGTTTTTACTAAGTACTTGACAAAACTTTGAGATTTATTTATTATAGGTACCGGGTGTAAAGAGACAATTAACGAAGTCAAGAGTCACTTGTACTCCCCGTCATTGTGATCATTTGTTTTTACTGGACCATAGCTGAGAACCTTCTGGTTACGGAGATATTGAAATTCCAACTTTTACTGACTTTTTTTACGAAAACATGTTTTAAAAAATGTCATAACACAACTTTAAATACACCCGCGACTCCAGTACCGTTGCATGTACCCATTGCACAATTGCCTGTGTTACATTGCGCACTACAGCAAACGGTTTTCTCGCCAAAAAGTTGTATCGCAGCAATTATTTTTGTGCAATGTTAATTAGTTGATATACAGAATTCGTAGTTGACGGCTTTGTGATGGGTCTTTTTAAGCAAGGTCAGTCAAGCTCCGCGCGTAACCTATGTGTTACGATACAATAGAAAATTAATTGTGGCTTATTAGAGGAACTTAATGAGTTAAACCCCGTATGTAAGTTTTAATGTAAATTTTTTATACACATAACCCTACCGGGAATAAATTCTCTAAATGATGGTGAAATCCTCATCAAAATCCATTGCGTAATAATTATAGAAGAACAAAGCGGTCACTACTCTACTCCCCCCCCCTCTCTCTCTCTTCTCTCTGTCTCTGGTCTCTGGTCCTTTTCTCTGCGGGTACTCTGGTTTGACGGCTGCACGTAGTAACGCAACTCACTGGTTCAATGCGAATACGACTGGCAGACTGGTATAATGTTGTAATAATGTTATTAATAACTGCATTTTAAGCATACGAAACTATGGCCTTCAGCGTAGACAGCGTAATACTATCAGTACAGGAGTCACTCAAGCTTGATGAGTATTGTTCTAATTTTGGCACGTCCAACGAAATCCAATGACATAAAATTGACGCAATATTGACATAGAAAATGTGTTGGTGCACATTGTTTAATGTATCTAATCGAAACTCGCCTGTGGTGTACTCCTTTTTTCTTCCGAATGTTAAATAATGCATAGCGTAAACCAGTAAATTAAGTTCGGCTACAGTCGAGGATGCAATTAAACCGATATAATTTACTTAGAGAATTTAATTAATATAATAATTACAATTAGATTGGTAAAACTAAGATGCGTGACAATTGTTCGATGTGAGAAACAAGAGTAAGCCACCAATACTCAATCTTCGGTCACACGCTATAGGATTGCTAAGGAGGCGAATCAGAGTCATCAATATGCTTCTAATGCACAATCATCGGTCCCGCGCTATCGGATTGCTGAGAAGGCGAATCTCACTCTGTAGAGCGCGATGCGGTGTTAGTCATTGTCGTAAGAATTTAGGGTTCTGCAAGTAACGACATAACAAGTATACCTACGCCTGAAGAAAATATGGCAATATTTTATAGGAAATTCCGAGTGCGCAAGCTTGAGAAAAACTTAACGGTGATGATGGAATGCTGTCAGTTAGAAGGACATCTAATATGGAACGAATGTAAGTTCCGCTCACAGATTCACGCGTAATCATGGTTAGCACACGCTAGTCAGTACTTTAGTCCGGATACTTAAAACGAAAAAGGATCGTAGATAGTAATGCGAAAAGGAGGTCGTACACAGATAAGGAATTTACATCTCTGTCCTACGCAGGCAATTTATTTTCTGATCGGTTAGCCACCACATTCTGAAGTAGTTAAATTATCTGGCATATAAATAAAATACAAATTCTGTTACATTTATTTATGAATGAATGTGGTGTGGTGGTTTTACGTGCGTAATAATTACTTAAACAAGACTAATACCGACGATAATGACAAAACTTGCAGACGCCCCAGAAGGGATAATAAATAAAATCTTGTAAAAAGTAATTATTTTATAGCTGTAAGCTAAGCTATCCTAGGTACTATATCCAGCCTTCGTTCGGCCTTCAGGATACCTATAAGTTTAGTCAGATACATCTAACAACCCTCCACAGTAGATTCTTATGGATGAAGACTTAATGTGTTAACTGCCAGTACAACCCGCAAGAGTTAACTTGGAACTTCGCTCGAATGACGTAAACGCGCACTGAGGCTTCGATGGCGAGAGCGGTAACAGCGCGGGGGTCGGGAGGGTAAGGCGCTTTAAAAACTTTAATGGTCACCAAACTAATCTGTTGCTATTTATTCGTTCTAAAATGAATATAATTATGGCACCATAAAAACCAAACATTGTAAATATAAAATTTCAAAAAAAATCTTCACATACGTACAAAAGACCCTCGAGGTCGAGTCCAGATTACATTGGCACCTTTTCGTGCTTACAATTTAAGTAAGTGACTCGACTTAACGAGCACATTGAACTATGATTACACATTGCCAATAAAAAAACGCGTGCTTAGGTATCACAGATAGCAAAAAAGTGGAAGCTTCTTTAAATTCTACTTTAGGTTTTTGTTTTCTTAATAGTAGCTCTTTCATATCATGTAAGTAACTATCTAAGCCCGCAGCTGAGCTCGAGTAGAGGATACATAGGTATGGTATAATACATCCACTAATATTATAAAAAGGGCAGTCCATTAATCATGTGATGTTTTTTTGGCATTTTTAACCCTCCCTCCCCCTTGATGATACATGGTGAGGTTTAAGACTCCCCCCCTCCCTATATCACGTGTATTTTTAGTACCTATATAAGTATCATCTAATTTAATTATAGAAAATTAAAGACTACAACAATTACGTTTAGAGGCAGACAGAAAGGTTGCAGGTTGTTTTTGAAAAATAAATACACGTGATATATTACTACACCCCCTCTCACCCCTTGTGATATTTCGTGATTTTTTATGGACCCCTCCCCCCTCCCCTTTCGAGCCTCACGTGATTAATGGACAGCCCCAAAGCGAAAGTAACTAGGTCTGTTTGTGACTGTACTCACTGCAGTTAGTTCAGGCGCAGGCGCGCACCGAGATGGTTCGCCTTGCACGACAATTATTGCGCAGTTGGCCTGTTGTAACGATTGTATGCGAATGTTCCTCGAGTCAACGCTCATTAAAATTATCATGCAATACAGTCCTGTCCAAAATTTTGATATATATCAATGCATGATTAGCCTCTTAAAACTTTAGTGATGTAGCTTATCTATCTATACACATAAATAAAAATTAAATGCTGTTCGTTGGTAAGCGCATCACTTGAGAACGGCTGGACCGATTTGGCTTTTTTTTTCATTTTAAAATGATCTTAATAGTTCGAATTAGGTTTTTTGTGGAAGAAAATTTAATAGGTTCCCGAAAAATTTAAAAAATCGGGAAAAAGGAGATGTTTGAAAACGAGCCCAGTATATGTACAATAAAATTTAAAAAATCGAGATAAATCCAGATGAATTGCATAAATGCATATTTTTTATCGGGAAAAAGGAGATGTTTGAAAACGAGCCCAGTATATGCACAATAAAATTTAAAAAATCAAGAAAAATCCAGATAAATTGCATAAATGCATATTTTTCTTGTAATCATCTGATATTTATCAATTATTTTTATCGTCTTTCAATATGGCGTCTCGCCAATTTAGGTCCTCTGTGGTTAAAAAACAATGACAGTATACCATAGATCGACCATTGATCATAGATTGAATGTTTGTATTCTGTACATTTATGCTCTAAGTAAAAATCTTAAATCATTTTTTATGGCATCTCGCAAGTCAACCTATGAGGTTGTCGTCTGCGTAACTGGACTACACTTTACGTACAAACTACAACTAGATCTAAAATAATATTACAAAAGACTAAAAGTACGGAACGAAGTGATTCTCTAATAAACATGTCAAACATCAATATAATCAATCAATATGACAGCTTACCGCCATGACGGGTTTTTGTTGTGTGTTGATTGCAACACACACAAAACACTTGAAATTGTTCAAGTGTACATTCTTAATGCTTTACTACCAAACAGAGCCAATTTATAGTAATTGGATGTTTGAAAACTGTTTTAATTGTGTTTCCCCATTTTTTAGTATGGTGTACAAAGACCTGGCCGGGGCTCGATACATTTTGAAACATCTCTTTTAACTTCCTTTTTTCTATGGGATTGTTGTATTTAATTATTGAAATTTCGATAGAACAACATCTGTCGAGTCAGCTAGTGAATCATACATTATAATAAAATTGCCGGATAAATGATAACAATTTGATGTTCCTTTTTTTTTTCAGGAATGTTTAAATAATGTTTCAAAGGGTGATATGGTCCATCCTGATATTTTCGACGATCATCGATCAGAACCGGATAATTTGTCAAAATGACGTGTCGTACGTTCAGAACCCTATAATTAATTTACTGATGCAATCGGCGGCACCTAACTACACGCCACGGAACCCTGGTGATCTCTTCGATATATTAAGGGACAGCTATCCACTGCCCAATGGTGAGTAACTGTATTTTAAATGAAATTGATTTACAGGAACAGTAGTACATTACAGATTGTTTCTACACAACAACACTACGCTAAAACTAGTATGCAAAGTTATTAATCATCTGCCTAGCCTTTTCCCAACTATGTTGGGGTCGGCTTCCAGTCTAACCGGATGCAGCTGAATACCAGTATTTTACATGGAGCGACTGCCTATCTGACCTCCACAACCCGTTACTGAGTAATACGATACCCCTTGGTAAGACTGGTTGTCAGACTTTCGGGCTTCTGACTATCCGTAACGACTGTCAAAGATCCACGAATGACAGCCGGGACCAACGGCTTATCGTGCTTTCCGAGGTACGAGCATGCAAAGTTATTGATTACATGTATTAAATAAATGAAGCTAATAAAATTGGTAAGTACATATTATATGGGTATTAAATTTAAATGTCAAAAAAGGTGTGTCATTAATTATAATATGTAGTAAAATGTCAGTGGGAATCTCTAGTTAAAAAAACAGTTGTAAAATTAGTATTTGGTTGCTACGGAGGCTTTATCCACAAATTCTTAATCCTATCAAAACATCGGATTATATTTAGAAATGGCGTTTTTATATAATATAACTTCTGCTTATCAGAACGATATATCTTATTTCTTAAAGCTTCCGTAATTCTTTTGTTCCTAGAGATGTTTATACTTTTTCTAAGTTCGGAAAGGATTTAATTTCTAAATGCAAATTAAATCCCAGACAATGTCGACCGTATAAACTCATGTCAATTATTATTTAAATAAGATAAGCCACTTGCAATAGCCACACGATTTGGACTCGTTAACCTAACCGATTGGACCGAGAAGGCACAGCACAAAGAACTGCTGTGCGATTCTGTAACTATCTCACCGTGAAAACTTAGGTGAAATGAGCGTGGAGTGAGCTGTCAATAGTGTCAATTCCTAGCAAAAACAAACTCACTTCACCTAAGTTTTCACGGTGAGATTTTTACAGAATCGACCGGCTGTGGCAGAATATGAGGGAGGCCTTTGCCCAGCTGTGGGATAGTACAGGCTAACGGAAATAAAAGCCACTTGCAGAATTTGATATTTCTGAAAGTAATTTAATAAAGCTAGTTTATTAATTAAAAACTTGATTTTACATTTAAAAACCGGCAATTACCGTAAATTGGTCAATAACGAAGCCTCCCCTTTTTTGTCTTGTGTTAATTGGCACACCTTATTATTTTGTGTTTAACAGTAGGTACTCTACAGTACAAGTATTTTAAAATGAGAAGTTTGTTGTATGTGCATTTTGCGTAATTACTTTATTCTCTGTACTTATAAGAATACTTAGTAGCTGACCCGACAGACATTGTCCTGTTTTTGATTCGAAAGACACGTGGCATCTATTATTATAATAACGTTATTGTTGTTTTCATCGAGAACAGCACTTTTTTTCGGGATGAAAGGAATTATGTCCGTTTCTGTAGTCTGTACACCTGACAACGTATAAGCAAAAGGAGAATGCCGTCAATTATAGGGCGCCCTGTACCAAACGAAAAGTCCACTGTCACAACCAAACCTAGTGTATTTTGCGGAGAATTTAATGCCCTTTCTATATTGTTAACTATTTTTTACATGGATTCCCGCAATCCGTATTTATTTGCCATTTAGGTACCTACTTAATATTTTGAGGTAACGTTTGTTGGCAGGTACCTATATTTTTTACGTTGTAGCAACATTCATAAATGAAGTGCAATGGCAGTGACATAAGAGAAAATACGTAAAATAAAATAAAAATATTTTTATTTTTATGTCCGAAATCCGAGAATCTTTTTCATAACAAAAACGTAAATCTGATTTAAAAAATAGAGTAATTTTATGAACTACATAGTTGGTACGATCGGCATTGTCCTTTCAGGATGATCGGTTCAGTGGTTTAGGCGTGAAAAGGTCACAAACAAACTTACTTTCGCATTTATAATATTAAGTGAGGTTAGGTTAGTAGTTAGGATATTGATTGCCTTACTAAGTGTTAATTAAGTGCAAATGCAACGACATATATATTTATGTATCATAAAGTTGTTTTATACTAGCAGCGCCCCGCGGTTCCACCCGCATAAGTATCGATCACGTGGGAATATCGGGATAAAAATGTCTATCCTATGTCCTTCCCCGGGATGCAATCTATCTCTCTACCAAATTTTATCGAAATCCGTTGTGGTTAAAAGCGTGAAAAGGTAAATACAGACAGACAGACAGACTTTCGAATTTATAATATTAGTAGATATGGATAGTATGGATGTCTTGTTGTATTTTTACGATTTTTTTTTGTCATAAGCCAAAAAATAATGTGGCATAATTGAATATTAAAAATAAGATTTAAAAAGTGCAAATGAAGCCCTTTCATGTGATATCCCATTTGATCTCTTTACCTCACTTTAAAATTAAACCCCCTTTTAGGCCCATGTTACAATGAGACTGAAAATATTAAAAAAGCACTTGTTACACAGATGGACAAGCATTATTTATATTATTATGAAGTATATAATAGTAGTTCCTGAAAAAAGCAGCTGTGACAGACGAACGGACTGACAAACAAAGTCACCACATGTGTTATTTTTACCATTTTGATACGGAACCCTGAAAAGCCTTGATTGTTAAACTCGTGTTTTAATTGCTTCATAATCTAAAAAAAAATATTTATATTTGTAATTGAAAATGGTTTTCCATCCTTGAAATTCGTGCTTCCTGATCCCCAATTTTTGAAGTGAAAACTTCTTTAGCGGCGCTGTGTACTTTTTTTGGAATGGGTAAAAACTTCTAAACTCGCGTCAGGTCACGTGACCCTGATCGAAAATTCGTAAGACGTAAAACGTAAGACGCGCGTTGTTGAGGACAGCGCCATCTATGCACATCGGGAAGAACTACGAGGGCCTCGCGTACTAACTACGTAGTTCATCCAACAACGACGAGATGGCGCTGAACCACGGATATATAACTGACGACGAGCTCCATGCGAGCGGCTTGCTTCTCTTACCACTGCCGCGACCAACACCACGAACTGAAGTCTATCCTGTGTGCTTATTTGTAAATCTGAATAAATTCCTTTCACGAGAAGAATAAACCAGTCACTTTGGTCATCATACCTGATTTGCAAAAAACCCTATAAAATAAGGAACACACCTTAACACTCGTGTTTTGTTTATAAGACGATTCACAAAATACACTCGTAATTGTTCAAGTTTTCACTTCTGTCGGCACTACCGGAGTGCCAGTGTTTTTTTTAAATAAAATTGTTTGTGTTTCTCCACCGTATACTAATAAATCTTGTTAAAATATAAGTACTACTAATTTTATTTTTATAGATTACGATTATAATGTCGTATTCGCTGAGAAAAACCTACATTTATAATGAGCGCCCCGCGAGGGCTACCGGCATCCCATGTGCGACTTGAGTGAGCCTTCCAGGAGGGCTCCCGGCGTTGAACGTGTTAATAACTGACAAAAAATTTCACCCCAAGGGTTTCAGAATTATGTACTGAATCCAAGGTAACAGGTTACGCATCGATGTCCCTACCACCCTGTATACTGAAATTACACTTAAAAAAACCGGCCAAGTGCGAGTCGGACTCGCACACGAAGGGTTCCGTACCACAAGACATAAAACACCGAAAAAACGTTTCTTTAATTCTTTTATACCCCTTTAAATTTTTATTTTATTTTTATTATTTGTTGCTATAGCGGCAACAGAAATAAATCATCTGTGAAAATTTCAACTGTCTAGGTATCAAGGTTCATGAGATACATGGTGGTGATAGACAGACAGACAGCCAGACGGACAGTGGAGTCTTAGCAATAGGGTCCCGTTTTTACCCTTTGGACACGGAACCCTAAAAAAAAGTCCTTTTAAAATTTTACATTCCCAACTCTACTTAAATAAAATATTGCCTACAATTCCAGGTTTAAAATCTCCACTACCAGAGTATGACTACATCATCGTGGGGGCCGGTTCAGCCGGCTGCGTCCTGGCCGCTCGTCTAACTGAGGATCCCAACGTCAAAGTCCTGGTGCTGGAGGCCGGTAGACCTGAGAACTTCTTCACTGACATCCCTGGGATTGCACCGTTCTTTCAACGCACGGAATATGCTTGGCCCTACTATATGGAACGCCAGCCTGGAGTATGTTTAGGTGAATATTCGATAATTATCAGCTTATTCTGGAATAGTCTCATGTGAATACTAAAAGTACTTTGGAATAATATGTCATAAGACTAATGTAGGTAACTAATGCGCGAGGCTATTGTAACATTTGTAACTCGAAATATTTTGCAATCAGTGGTAATGTTATTGGTCCCGTGGCGTAAAGATTTCAAATAAAATGGTGTTTCAGAGCAATGTTTCTCTTGAGACAAGTCATGGCTACATTTTAAGAGGAAATGCGGTTGGTCTATTCCCCATAGAAACGCTCTCGCCTGTTTTCTTTAGGGGGAGATAGTTGTCACAAGTTGATGAATCACTGAGCTCTCGCATCACATCACCACACCCCCCCGCACCGCGCTGGTACCTCAGGCAACGTCTCGGTTAACCGGTCGACTTATACATGATTGCAGCTGACGTAGCTAGTTCACAATTAATTGTTTTATTTTTTCTGTTACAGGCTTGATAAACCAAAGATGCTACTGGCCGAGAGGGCGGGCTGTAGGAGGCACGAGCAGCATAAATTACATGATCTACACCAGAGGACGACCCGAGGAATGGGACAGAATCGCAGCCGCAGGAAACTATGGCTGGTAATGAATGCTCAGCTTTATTAAAAGTGGAGACGACAATAAGACAATAAATTAAAATGCTAATTCGCACTAAGCGTTTTCAAATGTCCTTTATAATCCGCACAGCAAAAGAGTGGAACTCTCTACCTGCGTTTGTGTTTCCGAGTGCATACAACCCGAATCTCTTCAAAGTAAGAGTGAACAGTCTTCTTCTGGGTGAGCTCACTCCATCGTAGACTTTGTCTCTGTCGTCTCTGACCTAGACTAGAGTCAAGAGCAAACCCATTTCAAATATTAAAAAAAAAAATGCTTGTAATTATCTAATTCGTACAATTCATAAAGCGTTCGCAGTCTGCATCCTAAAGATCAATCAATTATATCCAATAGTTTAGTCAATATAGGTAGTCAAATATTGGCAAAACCCGTAGTCGGCCCATGTTATCCTTGAAATTAAAATAGTAATTTTTGAGAGACCCTCAAGCGGCGCAAATACTGTATGTAACCTTATGGGCAACTACAGCTTTGAGCTGCTTGGGGTCGAAACGCTCGGGTCATGGGGCCCGAGTGCGTGTCTCCTTTTTAAGGAAATTTCACGCCGGCTAGCGGCTGGTCGACACTTCACGTGACCAGAGGGCTGGGTCGTTCTTTGGTAAAAGAATTAGCATTGCCACTCAACGTGGCAATGCTGCCAGTCTTCTGGGCAAGTTTCCGGATGTCAGCGATGCGGACGAGTACTTCGACGCCTAAGTGTCCTTTGTTTTTGTATTTATTTGTATAGTATTAGTTAGTCATTTAATTTAGTATCTAGTGTAAATAGTTTGTATTTACTTAACAACATTTTAAACCAAATAAATAAGATATTAAGGCCAGGACTCTCGGAAATCTCGGAATCGACCTATTTTTGATTCAACATTAAACAATCAAATATTCTTTGTTTTAATCTGAAAAAAATATATGGCATAGTTTAACTAACATTCTTGATTATTCTATGGTTCAAAACACGATATTTACAACTTCACTCGATCATAAAAAATCGCAAACAAATCGAAAACAGCGAAGTTTTTAATCGTTTTTCAAGTCGCATTTGAAGTAGACTTAACTTTTACTCGCAAAAAATATATGAAAAAATAGGCAATGATGTATAGTAGAACATTCTACGTTTAATTTTTCTCAAAACTGATTTTTATTGTCTTAAGAAGATATAATCTAAAAAGGCGGTCTGCGCGCTCAGTGTGACCAGATTCAGTATTTTAATACTTTTTCGGTATATTTTATTGACTTTTCCGAGCCTCAGTATATTTGTAGGTATATTGGCAGAAGTAAGTATTTTTGGGTATATTTTGGATATAAAGCTATGACAACACCGTAGCGATTGTCCCCGCAAACATATATGTTCAGGGAATTACCCTCATTTAGTCTATATTTAATTCAGAAGCAAAGATCAGTAAGTTACAGATAGGACATGATAGGCAGCCGCCGTAGTAGAATAACAAATAGTATCGAATCATCTAATACGGTTTAAGTAAAATGATTTTCTGTTCTGCTGTCTTTGAGGGTTTTCTTTCGATAATTCGGGAATTTCCCCAAATATGTAGTACGTTTTTGTCGTCATATAAGTTGAGCGCGTTTATTTTTTTTACTTAACGCATCCACCCGGAAAGCATGTCTAGTTTTCAGCTAAATTATTTGGCCAAGTGGGAACAAATTCCGGAGCTTTCTTCGTGGCTTTCACGTCATAAAGATGACGAGTACGCCGCCTTTTGCAAAGCATGCAGTGCGAAACTCCAAAGTAGATTAGCATCTATAAAACAACATGCAAATACTGAAAAGCATAAATCGAACTTGAAACAATATAAAGTCAAGAAGTTCGGAAATATTTCAAATAGTAGATGTTCAAAATTAGCTATCAAATTTTTTATTTGATTCCAGAGTCATACATTTTTCAAAAAGGTACCACTGAAAGACGAAATCAAGAAAGATGAGCTGCGTTTATGCAGTTTTCTTTCAGAACACAACATCCCTTTTAACATTTACTGTGATGATGAATGAATAAAACCTTTTTTGAAAATCAGTATTTTTATTGGTATATTTTCCCTGTGCAAATTGGTATATTTCAGTATTTTTTTAAGGTACTTCGGTATTTTCGTAAAATATAATCTGGTCACACTGTGCGCGCTTCACTTCAGTAGCCCGCCGGGCGTTACCGAGGTAGGACCTGTGTCGCTTTTGCTGGCTCGCCGCGTTCCCGCTAATCGATCGAAATATACGTTATAATATTGTTAGTTAATTTCCGTGTTTGTGTATTAGTTTCAAAATTCAGTCTGTAAATATTGTTTAGGTTCTAGTATTAATAATTAAACTAAATATTAGTTTGTTATAATATAGTTGTAATATTATAGTGATAATTAAGATTAAATTATGGGGAATAAAAACAGAAGAAAGAAAAAAAAACGTTCAGCATTGAACTGCAAAGCTTAAAAAAAAATAAGGTAATTTTGATTATTATTTTTCTACGTATTTATAACTACCCACTTATAAGACGACGCGACAGAATAATATTGTAGTTGTATAGGTTCTCTTGCTTTCGTCACAGTACTAGCAGTAGCAGGTCGGTACCATAAATTTACAATTATCGTAATATCTGTAATAGATTTTCAACTTTACTACAACGGAATAAGGTTTATATTCAATTGCAAAATTTGAGTTTTTGAGTTTGTGTTTCTAGTTTTGTGATTGTATAGGTAAAATATTATATTTTTTCGAAGTGAAAACTTCTTTAGCATTATTGTGATTTGAAAATTTTATGAAACGAAAAAGCTACAGTAGAAAAAGCTACAGTAAAAGAGACATAAGATTGGGAGAAAATGAGATAGGAAGCATTATAGTGTTTTTGTTTTTTATTATTACAAATGACATCACATTTAATCCTATGCTACTAATTTGTGATGATGATGGTGATGGTGTTGGCGATGGCGATGACGATGGTGATGGCGATGGTGATGGTGATGGTGATGGCGATGATGATGGCGATGGTGATGGCGATGGTGATGGTGATTGCGATGGTGATGGCGATGATGATGATAGTGATGGCGATGGTGATGGCGATGGCGATGGTTATGGCGATGGTGATGGCGATGGCGATGGCGATGATGATGATGGTGATGGAGATGGTGATGGCGATGGTGATGGCGATGGCGATGGTGATAGCGATGGCGATGGCGATGGCGATGGTGATGGTGATGGATGGATGGATGGATGGATGGATGTTCTTTAGCATCGTTGTGATTTGAAAGTTTATGAAACGAAAATGCGACAGTAAAAAGAGACATGTAAATTCATAAGATTTAACGTGGGAGAAAATGAGATAGGAAGCATTATACAGTGTTTTTGAAGGTTTCACTTCTACCACGTGTGAATTGCACACTTGCTGTTTTTTTATTTAAAAATATGAAATTCGTTGTGAATGAAATAGTAAGAGTTCAATAAAAATACGTATTGTGGTGTTTTTGATTAGTAGATTTAATTAAAAAAACTTATTGACGAATTCAAGCAACCAAAAAAAGTGTTTTACAAAAAAAACAACCGACTCAAAAAAAAAAACACTACAACGTGAAGAATATATTTTCATTTTTTGACACCGACTTTCGAAACTAAAGTTATTTTTCACTTTGTAGTGTTTTTTTTTTTGGAAGTCGGTTTTTTTTTGTAAAAAAGTTTTTATTTTTCACTTTTTAGTTGTACTTACCTACCCCAAACAAATTCATATGTCACTACTTGCTATGTGAATATCAGTAACAAAGCTATTGAACACATCTGCTTTACCCTTTGAAGGGTACAGGCGTGATGTTATGTTGTGTGATTGCGATTACATATGCTATAGCAGCAATCGCGGTTGATTTACTGGCATTTATTGAAGAGTTCCGTTGTTTGTCTCTGAAAGTCATCATCAGATCTTTACAAAAATAAAAAAACAGCATGTGTGCAATTCACACGTGGTAGAAATGAAACCTTCAAAAACACTGTATAATGCTTCCTATCTCATTTTCTCCCACGTTAAATCTTATGAATTCATGTCTCTTTTTACTGTCGCTTTTTCGTTTCATAAACTTTCAAATCACAACGATGCTAAAGAACATCCATCCATCCATCCATCCATCCATCCATCCATCCATCCATCCATCCATCCATCCTTCACCATCACCATCACCATCGCCATCGCCATCACCATCACCATCACCATCGCCATCATCATCGCCATCACCATCGCCATCGCCATCACCATCGCCATCGCCATCACCATCGCCATCACCATCATCAACATCGCCATCACCATCGTCATCACCATCGCCATCAACATCGCATCACCATCATCATCATCACCATCGCCACCACCATTGCCATCACCATCACCATCACCATCATCAACATCACCATCGCCATCACCATCACCATCACCATCGCATCACCATCATCGCCATCACCATCACCATCGCCATCATCATCATCGCCATCATCATCATCGCCATCACCATCACCATCGCCATCGCCATCGCCATCACCATCGCCATCGCCATCACCATCATCCTCATCATCACCATCACCACAAATTAGTAGCATAGGATTAAATGTGATGTCATTTGTAATAATAAAAAACAAAAACACTGTATAATGCTTCCTACCTATCTCATTTTCTCCCACGTTAAATCTAATGTCTCTTTTTACTGTTGCTTTTTCGTTTCATAAAATTTTCAAATCACATCACAACGATGCTAAAGAAGTTTTCACTTAAAAAAAAAAATTGCAGATCTGTCTATTTACGATGGAGTTATGCCCCCCCTTACATACATAAAAAAAAAATAGAAATATCCGAATTGAGAACCTCCGCCTTTTTTGAAGTCGGTTAAAAATATAATATTTACAATCACAAAACTAGAAAGAAACTAAAGTAGGATGATGAAATTAAAATACTGTAGACGAGCAGCCCTATATTTCAAGAATAGGGCCGATTCACAATACTATTACTTATAAAAATAACCGTGACAGGGGTCAGCGAGTTCATTCGATCTGCGCTTTCGCGGCATTTGCCACGCGAGGACGGAGGTAACGCTAAATGCCTACTACGCTCGAAGATCCTGGCCTTAAATAATATAAATTACAAAAAAAATGTTATCATTCGTTTGATAGTTTTAAAATACTCTTATACATTTATTGCTAGTGTTTTCATTAATTGTCGTATTGCCATTTTTACATTGTATAATTACATTTCAAAATAGAAATACTGGTACTTACACCACAATTAAATCTGACTCTAATAAAAGGAAGGACATGTACTTATAATGTGACATGTACTTATAACTACATGTACTTATAATTTAAAAAAAAACTCACATAGTTTCATAATTATCATGTGCTCCACTTATTTTGACGTATTACAAAATTGTGTGATTTACAAATAATAATGCAGTTTATTTTCTACTTGCTTCCAGGTCCTACGGAGACATTCTAAAATACTACATGAAATCGGAGCAAGCCAATTTAAATGGTTATGAAAATTCCCCTTATCGAGGAAGGAAGGGCGAAATGAATATCGAATTCGTACCCTTCAAGTAAGTTATCCTGCCCAGGCAGGCGCTTTACTTTGTGTAAAAATTTCATCACCACTGCTCTCAAAACGGTGAAGGAAAACATCGTGAGGAAACCGGCATGTCCTAGAACCAAAAGTTCGCAGACATGTGACATCTACCAACCCGCACTGGGCCCGCGTGGTAGATTACAGCCCCCACATAGAAAGGAGGCCTGTGTCCCAGCAGTGGGGAGCATTATAAGCTGATTATGATGAAGTAAGTTAACATCATCATTTTATCTACTTAATCAAACTATTAATAAAATGAAAACATAAATAATGTAGTTCGTGTTTTACTGACATCGCTGTAAGCAATTAATGTGCATATAAAGTCGCATAATTCCGGGTGTATACCGAATACCAATGATTTGAATTGCGAGGCCCTGATCCAGTAAACATTCTATCTATCTCATATACATATGTACATACTTAGAACATTATGAATATGATGATTAGACCATTCTGTGTTTTTATTTAACACTTTATTTACTTATTTGAGGATATTACTATTACTAAGCTCGCTGCGGTTAACTTCAATTGAGACCTCGGCTAAAATTATAACCTTTGCTTGTAGATATTCAAAGGGCAATATGGTAGACTTGAGAAGGATCTTCCATATCAGAAGAATAACTACTTTAAAACCGTGTTTAATTTCACTGTTTTCAGGACACCACTAATTGAAGCCTTCTTAGAAGCAGGAAGAATATTGGGTAGCCCTACAATAGACTACAATTCTCCAGAGCAGCTCGGATTTGGATACGTTCAAACGAATACGAGAAACGGCAGAAGAATGAGCGCCGCTAAAGCATTTCTGCGCCCAAACAAGAGACGTTCCAACTTGCATATACTACCCTCAACAACAGTGACAAGAGTACTTATAGACAAAAATACACAAACTGCTTATGGAGTGGAATACGTCAGAAATCGTTTGAGTAATAAAGTGAGAGCGCGAAGGGAAGTAATATTGTCAGCCGGACCGATGGCCTCGCCTCAGTTACTGATGTTATCAGGAGTAGGTCCCAAAGAGCATCTCAGGAGTCACGGTATTCCCCTGATACAAAACTTGCCCGTCGGCAAAACACTTTATGATCACATAACGTATCCGGCATTAATATTCACTCTCAATGCCACAAATGTAGCCTTTAACGAAAATAGAGACGGTTCTATTCGAAACTTGCTGGAGTGGGTGCAGTTCGGTGACAATGTAGTCGCAAGTCCTGGCGGCGTGGAAGGTATCGGATACATTAAAACTCCTTTATCTAATCAACAAGACCGAATACCAGATATTGAGTTAATAAGTCTCGGCGGTTCACTTATGTCTGATGGCGGAGCATCAGGGAGCAAAGCTGTGCGACGAGGATTGATGATTTCTCCAGAATTATTCGCCAAAACTTTTGGAGCAATAGATAATACGGATGCATGGAGTGTATTTCCTATGTTGCTGCATCCTAAATCAGTAGGATATCTTGAGTTGAAAGATAATAATCCTTTTAGTCATCCTCTACTATATGGCAATTATTTCACACATCGTATTGACGTAGCAACAATGATTGCTTCAATACGTTATGTGCAAGCATTGGCTGAGACGCCACCGTTCCAGCGTTTCGGGGCAAGGTTGCACAAAGCAAATTTCTCGACATGTCGAGGGTTGGCTTACGACTCTGATGAGTACTGGGAGTGTGCGTTGCGTACACTCACTATTACTCTGCATCATCAAATAGCGACGTGTCGCATGGGTCCAGTAGGCGACCCGCTGGCAGTGGTAGATCCAGAATTACGAGTTCACGGTATTCATAATCTTCGCGTCGTCGACTCTAGTATTTTGCCGCGGACGGTTTCAGTGCACACGCATGCCCCAGCAGTAATGATTGGAGAAAAGGCTGCAGATATGATAAAGAGCACTTGGAACTAGACAAGATATCGTTACAAGTAATTTAGGGAACGCAGTGTATTATTTATTAATACTTAGTGTTTTAAAACGCAGCCAAAAATATGTTTAAATTAAAATAAATGATAATAAATGTTTGCTCAGCCAATGGTTTTTTTATTTTGTGAAACTTCTTGATTACATCGATCGTTTTAATAAAGGAATGCATTAAAGACCTGCACACTAACTGCGTAGCACACTTTCAATCACAATCTGAATAATTTTGAAGGATATTACTAATCCATTGCTTCATAAGTTCGAAAAAATTGTCTGCTCAACCACGTAAATAACGCAATGAATGTTGTTGAATTGTCAAAATGAAAGCCATTGCTACTGTTAGTGTGTTACGCAATTACCCCGCTGTTGGTGTTTTGCAATATGAAAAAAAAAACCTTTACATTTACATCATAGGGGCAATCCTCTTAATTTCCCTACATTTTTGACAAGTTTTTGACTTTTGTTTGTCGCCTAGATGAGTCTACGACTAGATTTTGAGCGTTTTAAATTACGAGAATAAAAAGTTCTGATAGAACGTGACAACTGAATCTAATATACGCCATACGTGACCAAGTGCATCATACATTTCCTTGTTAAGGTCTTTAAAAGTAAACCGGTAGATACAGTTTCGACATAGCATCTTAGCTTTTTTTTTTTGCTAGCCTGTGCTCTCGCACTGCTGGGCAAAGGCCTCCCCCAAATCCTTCCAGGAACTCTTTTCCCGCGCCACCTCGAACCAGCCCTCGCGGTACGATAGCTACGATCTCTTAGCTTTTATGTATTATATTTAGATATTGTTTACTTAGATGGACAGCCTTAACAGGATTACCATTCGAGTACTTATAAGGGGGTTTATTGATAGAGATTGTTTACAGTTATGTGTGTGTTTGTTATGTGGGTACTTGCGGAACCCTGAATTCTTACGACAATGACTAACACCGCATCACGCTCTGCACCGTGAGATTCGCCTTTTCAGCAATCCGATAGCATGGGACCGATGATTGTGCATTAGAAGCATATTGGTGGCTCAGATTCGCCTTTTCAGCAATCCGATAGCATGGGACCGATGATTGTGCATTAGAAGCATATTGGTGGCTCAGATTCGCCTTCTCAGCAATCCTATAGCGTGAGACCGATGATTGTGCATTAGAAGCATATTGATGGCTCAGATTCGCCTCCTTAGCAATCCTATAGCGTGTGACTGAAGATTGTGTATTGGTGGCTCACTTTTGTTTCTCATATCGAACAGTTGTCACGCATCTTAGTTTTACCGATCTAATTGTAATTATTATATTAATTATATTCTTTAAGTAAATTACATATATCGGTTTTATTTGCATCCTCAACGGCAGCCGAACCCCGAACGTAATTTGTTAGTTGTGTGTGTTATGTTGTGTTGTGTTTGTATGTCAATATTGGCAAAGCATAGCGCACTACCAATTTTTAAGATCTTTGTACGAAATTACCTATGGTTTACAAATAAATTATTATTATTCTTATGTCATGATTAGTGACTGTTTAATCACACATTTCTGACTTTTAAACGTCTCTTAACTTTAAACAACGTTTATAAATAAAGAGGTAGGTGTGCCATGATTCTATGAATGCCATGTAGACAGTAGAACAGAGCAAGCTATAATAGTCCCGACGTTTAACAATGAACCAATTGCCTTTGTCATACCAATCTACATAATATAGAGGACCTCAAGATAACCTACCACTATATAAATGCTACAATAAAATAAGTCTACATACTTGTATCATTGAGGTCGTAACCAGGAAAGGTGATCTAGAAAATTTATACGCAAATTGCCGCCTCATATTCTGGGCAAGTAGTCCTTGCTTAGATAACAATTTACATAGATTTTAATCATCTAGTTCTCTCCTCTCTCTCTCTCCTCGAGGCTCTCCTCGAAATCCTAAGTTAACAAGGTGATGTTATAATACCTCTATACCACTCAGAGCACCGATTTCAACGGAACTTGACCGAATTGCATCTGAGCACACCTCCGCTAACCGCACTAAAACAAAATGTTGACAAGTGCGTTTCGGTGGAACAGTTTATCAATATTAGTTTCAGTCCCCGAACGGCACCCACATAAAAGACTATGTAAACAATGTAAGACAAAGCTTTTGGACAATAACTTTCAATTCCATAGGGTAGCCTCGATACACCTGTATCGGAACCAAGCCTATGGAATTCTATCAAACAATTTAAATAGCTAAACGAACTCCAGCCAAACGCCGGTTGATAAATACTAACAGCATACCTACAAATAAATTGCAAATGCTCAATTTTGATTATAATTAGTTTCGAAGGTACGAAATACCTACATTACTTTAAGGTTGGTATGTCGCAAACAATTTAATAAAAATATTAATGAATTAAAGGTTATTAACCTTCACAAAATTCATGTTCACTGTTCAGGTTGCACAATTTTCAAACTGTGACAAAATAACGACATGCTTTATTGCGCTATTCAACTGAATTTAACTTGTTTTCACATCAAAACACCGAGGTGGAACAGTACCTAGGTACGTATAAATAAGTACGTAAAATCGGGTACATAAAAGTACGTAGAATCTGGTTCTTCTGATGAAATAACGAGGGTGAGATAATTTTGCTGGGACAACTCTCGTGAAGAAGCAAGCATTCCAACCTGTTGTAACATTGCCTTTAGATATCCGGCGGTTTTTCGCTTGTGCAACGAACTTTGGCTCGAGTAAATTGAAAAGAGATGATGTTAGCAAAATGAATGGAGCGAACTCATTATCGGATCGACCGCAGGAGTCATAAAAGGCAGGCTCTTCACTGTAGGATCGTCGTAACGGTATTTCAACGGAATTATAAATACTTATGTGCTTGGCTGCATAGTGTGCGTTTTATGATAAACTTATAATATGCTTGGCTGCATAGTGTGCGTTTTATGTAAGATTTGAACGTTTCATTGAATTGCGAGTATGTGGGGAGGTATTTTATTGCAACATTTTAACCAGTACCCCATGAAGGACGAGTCTACTTTAGCCAGTTTGTAACCTGGTCCCTATTTCTAATATATAGGTGTGTCTTCCAACTCTTTTACTGGTAAAGATTTAAATTTTTCCTTATGTACATGATGTTTTCATAGATACGTATATTGACCGTCTTTAATATTTGTGCCATGCTTCCTTGTTCTTTGCGAGTCTCGTCCAGGTCTTCCCTGCTTTCTTCTGCAGGTCGTCCACCCACCTGACCGTCGGCGTCGTCGTCTACCAACGCTCTTTCTACGTTAATACTGTTTACGCCTGCATGTTAATTGTGAAGTCGTTTAGTGTTTGTGTGTGTCGCATTTACTATTTCTAAAAGGCCAGGCGCTGCGCGCCGTACGGATTTTTATTTTGCTTAATCCGTCACAAATTATATTAATTAGTCCAAAATTTTTATCATCCGCGAACTTGTACACTGCATATTTTTATTGTAAAATACATTTTTACCCAATTAAACAACCATACCTCGATACGGGAGTTTCATAACAAACACGATAAGTATTTCATAATTATTCATAAATCATACATGAGGACTTACTTGGGGGCTGTTTATTTGTTACGTCTGAAAAAGTCTTATTTTTTCTTTCATGGGGTGGGAGGGGTGTAGATTATTCTTACGTAAGATCACAAAAGTAAGCAAAAATTTAAATTTTTGTGCTATTTTTCTTTGCAATTTTGGTAGGTACTGATCTTACGGAAGATTCAAAGGGGGGAGGGAGTTCATTCAAGTCTTATTTTTTCTTACGCAGGGGGAGGGTGGTCAGAAATTGGTTAAAGTTGTCTTACGTAATAAATAAACAGCCCCTTGTCGAATGTGTGTTATATGCAACAACAAACACCAACAATGGACAATGAGCGGCTTTGGAGTCCCTTCAATAGTCGACGTGTAGTTATGAGATCAATACATTTGAATATTGGTAGTTTAAGATAGCTTTACCCATATAGGGTGAGTTTTTGAGATAGGATCAGAATCAAACCTTTTGGTCGTTACCACCTGTATCACCTGTAGTAGCGGTGGCCCAGTGGTAGCGGCCCCGACTTACGAGTTGTAAGTCGTGAGTTCGAACCCAGGTAGGCGCTTTGTGTAATTTATTTCATCACCACTGTTCTCCAAACGGTGAAAGAAAACATTGTAAGGAAACCGGCATGTCCGAGAACCATAAATTGGAAGACATATGACATCTACCAACCAGCACTGGGCCCTCGTGGTGGATTATGGCCCACTCCCTCCTACAGAGAGGAGGCCTGTGTCCCAGCAGTGGGAACGTTTTAGGCTGATTATGCTATCTTTATATAGGTAATACGGGCTGGTGTCCGCAACTCCACGTCAATGCGCGTATTTTGCGTACGGTATGCTATCTTATACAGCTGTATCAAACATGTAGGTTTTCGCCCTGTAGTATTAGGAACAGTACATAGAAGCGGAAAAGAGACATACCTAATATAAACGAGTTGACTTTAATGGCATGTTGTGGTTTCTCAAAATTATTAGCATTCCCACCTTGTGTCCAATGAGGCAGTTCCCGGAACCAGTTTTTGTCAAGTGCGATGACCTTTAATACATAAGAGAACATATAACTATAGTAGGTTTCACGTACTCAAGATACAATTTGTATGTCAATCGATATTCCTACCAGGCACTTTGCCAGCGAATGGTGGCTGATTTTTATGAACTTTCCAGTATATTTTGGTACCCGTGATTTTATTCGGACGGATGCGAATCATAACGGGTTACCTAGCAGGATACTTATTTTAAATTTTTATAACAACGATCATGATATCAAACTAACAGATAGGACCTAGATCCTAAACCAGCCCCATATATACCCCATATTTAAAGTTTGAGCTCTAGTTTTATCTTTCCGTATTCATAAATTAATTAGTAGTTACAAGGCTATCTTGGCGTTACAAGTGTTTCACCGCCTCTGCCTTTACCATCATTCCCATCAAGTGCAAAGTACCTATTTAGGCAAAATATAAAAAGAAACAACATGGAGCAATTACAGAAGTATTATCCAGACACTAGCGGTCAAAAAAAGTATCAATTATTTTCTTAGCCGACAAAAAACAGATGAAGGAGAAATAATTCGGCGAATGAATGTAAGTACCGGTGCGCTATAAGAACCCGCTTCCTTTAACGGTCAACTATATAGTTACATACTTATAATATCTTCACGCACCACACATCTATACTCGGAGCTCGCACTGCCAACACTACCATAGTTTCACAAGACTTCGTCGTGTTTACTTGCATTAGCTGTATACTTTTTAAGTTTTAAAGTGCAATGTTTTAATAAATCCGTACTAGAAAGAATTATACAAGAAAATGTTATACAAACTAGTGTTCATACTGACAATATTGTCGATCGGAAGTACAACAAAAAGTGACGAAGAAGCTATTGTAGAAACTGAGGGTGATGATACTGTAAAACCAATAAATTTTTTATATAATGACGAAGACCAAGCACAGGAAGAAGTCAGACAAGGGAGGCTGTTGTATTCATATCGGCAGAATCCTATGATCAATATTATGCTGCAAACTGCAGCGCCTAACTATGTGCCCAAGCATCCTGGTGATATTTTTGATTTTCTAAGGGATTCGTTTCCATTACCTGGAGGTGAGTTTAACTAGGCCTATTGCATAAAACTAAAAATATTTAAAATTGTCCAAAAAAAACGACCTCTAACAATTCAATTAGGACATTTTCAGTACGATAATTATGTAACAAAAATCCTTACTAGATTGAATTTTCAAAATATAACAATCACTCGCACACTCAAACTTAATGTTATAAACGATAATTTAAATTCGACCTATCTTCAGACTATTTAAAAAATGAAAAATTCTCAAGAATAATATTTAAAGTATTACATATATTGTTTAAAGTACCAAGAAACACGGAATTATTAAGAAAGAACCATTATTACAGGAAAAACGTTATAGAGCACCTTCAAAACGATAACGTAGTTGATGTTGTTTACATCGACTACGTTAAGGTTTAGAAGGTTGAAAAAATTTGCAAAAAAAGAGCTAGGTAGGCAAAAGTTTAAGCGGCAATAGACTAATTAAATTGTTAACAATCGTACTTGAATGCCACAAAAAGGTAGTAAATAACCGAATAACGAAGGTTTTCATTGTGGATTCAATCATTCATAAACACGTTACACGCGTTTACGAAATCTTCATACTGTAAAGATTCTTTTGCCCTGCTGAAGCTTAATTAGTCAATCTTCTGAACCGATGATTTTTCTTTTATATACAAGGTAGCATCGACGCGCAAACTGTTACCATGAATTTCAGCACGTGATTCTAGAATCCCTAGGGTAGAAATTTTACGTCGGTTATAAAAAAAAAACGATGATGGCGTCACTGCCACTCTGTATATGATAATTACTGTTATCGATTTACCCCCTTACTAATAAACGTTGTATAGCGTCTGTATACTTACACAACACTTTATCTTCTTCTTTGAAAAGTCAAAGTACTGACGACTGAAAGAGAGAAATCGGCGTGTAGGTAACTATTCATCTGATATAATACGTTTATTAGTAAGGGGCTATGTAGGTATATAACATTCAAGCTAAGCTAATTGATGTTCAATCGTTTATCTTATATGTAATCGGTAATTAAAAACCATAGGACTATTGAATACTAGCAATCAATATTTTAAACAGCGATTAACGATAAAATTCTTGAGAAGGACATTGTTAGGATTATCATAAATCGTGGAGGTATACACGATAATAAATTTTTTACGCAATTAATGAAATAAAAACATGTTTGATAATATATATATTATATCAGTTAGTGAGTGAGTTATCTAAAACTTTCTCTGATTAAAGAACACACACAAACAATGTAAGGTATTTTGTGCCAGGGTCACGGACGTGACATTCGCAAGCATTTATAAAACTGATATTTATAAATATGCGAATTTTAACCGCAATTCGACCGGATTTATCAATATTATGCCTTTATCGAAATTCCGCTATTTTCTAGGTAAATGATTATAGCCGTTTACAAGAATGAAACAAAATCTCTTTCCTCAAAATCATGACCTTTGTAATTACATTTTCTACCGCTTTTTATAAATCAAATAGTTCTTATTAAATTCTGAAAGGTTAAGGTCAGTCTAATCAACATTCAATTAAACTAAATATAATTCTAGAATCGCATGTCTTGCACCACTATTTTGGATACAATAAGGACATGTTTGTAACACGTAAAGGGTCACTCCACTCTGGTGCAATAGAAACGTAATCCCTGTCGACGCAGTAAACAATACATGCGCTAGTTTCTGGACTATGCAATATATAGGATCCTTACAGCTCTCACCTCATTCTCGTCTTGTACTAACCTTAATTGCCCAAACTACTTTGAATCTCTAATTACCTGTATGAATGATTATAAGTAGAAGGTATTCATTATTATGTAGGCTTGGGTAAATACGACGATTATGCTCACAAAAGTTAAATTCTATATTGTTGGTTTTAAGGTCTCCACGCTCCTTATGAAGAATATGACTACATCATAGTAGGCGCTGGATCGGCAGGATCTGCCCTCGCTTCGAGACTGTCAGAAGATAAGAACATGACAGTGTTACTGCTTGAAGCTGGCAAACCAGAGATGCTGCTCACCGACATACCCGCCATGGCACCTTACTTCCAGTCAACGGACTACTCGTGGCAGTATTACATGGAATATCAACCAGGAGTATGCACTGGTAAGTTAAATTATTACATCTGGCCATTTCGGTAATTGAAATGTTATTTGTTGCACAAAACAAATATTTTATTATGATAATAAACGATCCTAGTCGTGCCTCCCATTAAACGCAGCAATGTATGTTTTTACGAGTACCTAATAAAGCCTGGATTATTAATATTCCAACGAACAAATAACAAAGATTCCATTAAATTTAAGGTCGAACAATGCCAAATTTTATGTATCAATCTAATATTCCAGGCATGCTCAACGGGCGCTGTTTTTGGCCACGCGGCAAGGCTGTCGGAGGGACGAGTGTTATCAACTACATGATATACACCCGAGGAAGGCCTCAAGACTGGGATCGCATCGCCGCAGACGGCAACTACGGATGGTAATTCACATTGATGTAATCCCAATATAGAAAGGCACGTGAATCTGCATTTATAGAAGATAAAACAACAACGGGAAGTCCGTTTTAGAATTGTAATTCATGTCACTACAAACATTATGCATATTATGCATCTTTTAAACAACACAAATCGTTATAGTAATTCTTGCATCACATACCCATCTTAATAGATGTAGTATATTACTCACAGCTTCTGGCATACTGGCCATTAATATTAATCAGTAGGTATGATAAAAATAATATCATAGACGGTCAATTTGATCTTTAGGAAGCTAAGGGAATATAATATATAATTATCGAATAGACAGTGGTGTCATTTTAGGCATTAAAATCCCAGGAGGTATTTGGTAGATTTTCTATCTGGGTTAATCAGAAAATTCGACAACGGATAAACCAACTACTCACACTCTTGTTAAATTAAAGCACCAATTAAAATCGAAGGGCTGATAAAACATTGGATGAATTGCATTTTAGACAGCCTAATCGACTAAGTCTGGTTGTTGCATGCATTTAGATTTATCTGAGGCCTTTTAGCTCGAGCTATTTTTCCTTGCGATGATGGCAAATTGCTCACAATTTTGAAGGTTATTGCAAAGCGATTAAAGTCAGATCATTGGGTAATATTTTGGTATTTAGTCTGTGATCCAATGTAACGCTTTTATTGCACATTAATTATATAATAAAAAAAAAGGTTTTCCCATTTGGGATAACAAGAATTAATTATGCTTGTTAAACATAATGGAAATTATTTACACACTTATCTCGTGTCTACGAGTATTTGCATGGGTTTTAACCAATATCTAATTAACATTTTCAGGTCATACAACGACGTTCTATATTACTATATGAAGTCAGAGAGAGCATCATTAGATGGTTTGGAGAAAACCCCCTTTAGAAGTCGCGACGGAGTGGTTCCTGTAGAACTCGTGCCCAAAAAGTAATGAAACTAAGTAACTATTTTTTTTTTACGTTGATCGTTTCCATACATCTATCTATAACTGTTTTTTCTTGCATTTCAGAACCAAATTAATAGAAGCTTTTCTGGAAGCTGGGAAAATCCTTGGACATCCTACTGTGGATTATAACTCGCCGCACGAATTAGGGTTTGGTTATGTGCAGGCCACAACAACTTACGGCCACAGAAGCAGCGCTGCTAAAGCATTCTTACATAAACACAAGAAGAGACGCAATTTACACATATTGCCCGAGAGCACAGTGACTAAAGTCTTGATTAACTCGCAGACCAATACAGCTTATGGTGTAAACTACGTCAGAAAAAGGCTTAAATCTACAGTCAGAGCACGCAAAGAAGTAATACTCTCTGCAGGGCCCATTGCTTCTCCTCAACTTCTTATGTTATCTGGCGTCGGCCCCAAAAATCACTTAAAATCGATTGGCATTCCTGTAATAAAAGACTTGCCAGTCGGACAAACGCTATACGATCACATCTGTTTCCCTGGATTAATATTTGAACTGAACACGACAGGAGTGAGTTTAAGTGAAGCTAAGTCCTTCAATATTCAAGAAGCAATCGCATGGCTTCGCAACGGTGAATCTGATTTATCTTCTCCTGGGGGAGTGGAAGGTATTGGATACATTAAAACACCGTTATCGGATGACCTCGAACCTGTGCCTGATATAGAACTAATAAGTATTGGTGGGTCAATTATTTCTGATGGTGGACCAGAGGGAAGTACGGCTATACGGCGAGGTATGAGAATACGAAAAGACGTTTTTGACGAAGCTTTTGGAGAGATAGACAGAATAAGTAAAGACAGTTGGAGTACCTTCCCTATGTTGCTTCATCCGAAATCTGTAGGTCGAATAGAATTGAAGGATAGTAATCCGTTCAGCCATCCTCTAATGTACGGGAACTACTTGACGGACCCTAAAGACGTAGCAACATTCATTGCAGCGTTCCGTCACGTACAGGCGCTTGTGGCGACTCCACCTTTCCAACGTTTCGGAGCTAAGTTACACAGAGCGAAGTACCCATTGTGTCGTTCGACGATTTTCGACTCCGACGAGTACTGGGAGTGTGCGTTGCGTACCCTCACAGCGACTCTTCACCATCAGATAGCCACGTGCCGCATGGGTCCTGTCGGCGACCCGCTCGCTGTCGTGGACCCTGAGCTACGCGTGCATGGCGTGCACAGGCTGCGAGTCGTGGACTCCAGCGTGTTACCGCGTACTGTGTCCGCACATACACACGCTCCGGCCATGATGATCGGAGAAAAAGCGGCGGATTTAATAAAATGGACATGGAACGTACTCAATAAAGCTTAGACTTAGTAAATTATTATAGCAATAAGTTGTAGTCAATAATATGTATGAAAGGAATAACGAAGGGGGTAGACATGTCTGTTTTAAGATTAATAAATGACTGAGAAATATGTTTATTTTTTTTATTTTGCTTGTGACAGCGAAGTGTCAGTACCTACCTCCTATCGATCGACATTTTTCACGAAATTCACTTTTTATAGTTTCGAATTTTATTAATTAAAATTCGCATGTTCTAGTAGAATCTATTAACTTTTTTTTACCCGACTACGGTAAAGCCAAAATAAAGGGTTATGATTTTAGCAGTCTATGTAGGTATATATAATTATATACGTAAATACAAATACATATACTGTATTCACGTATGTTCCACCGTAGTGCCTAAACTACTGAAAAGATTTTGATGAATGCGGTATAAATAAACTCGTAAAAATGGTTCGGGTGACATCCATAGTAATATTATAAATTCGAAAGTTCTGTCTGTCTGTCTGTATGTTACCTTTTCACGCCTAGCCACTGAGCGGATTTCGATAAATTTTGGCAGAGATAGATTGCATCCCGGGGAAAGACATAGGATAGTTTTATCCCGATATTCCCACGGGATCGACACTTATGCGAGTGAAACCGCGGGGCGCTGCTAGTAGGCTATATAAATTCTCCCTAAATTGAATATGGTGGATTTTTTTATTGCAAGTATTGCAACAGCATGAATAAAAATTTAGAAATAACTTCTAATTAAACCACCGAGTCTATGGCCATTACCTCCTAACTTCCATGACTTCGACAATTAGGAGCTATTATCACTTCGCATAATCAATAAAACTTCTCAAAAAAAATTACGTTTTTTTCACTTTTTGTAAATTGTTCTTTGTGTAAATTGTTGTACAGATGCCAGCACATTAAGCTACTACAATCTGTAAAATTTCTTTAATAGATTTTCAACTTTATCGCTAAAGTATAAGGTTCAAAGTTGATTGGGAAAATTTGCCAGTTTCTGGTAGCTTAATGTGCTGGCGTCTAGTCTGTACTTCGGCATCTGGAATTTCTTGTCACTTCGCTGTCGTTATATAAATTCTCTAGCGCGTCTCCTTAACGAAACAAACCCAGCCTAGCTAGCTTAGAGTTAGAATCAATAAGAGAGACATCTTTGGCAAAAGCCTGTGTCGAATTACCCATCCATGCAATTTCAGTTTATACGGAAGAGCAGGCTGATATTCCAAACAATCAAAATAACACGAGACTTATTTCCATTGGTTGTATTTGCTTAAAACATAGGTAGCTTCATTTCACTAAACCTCGACTCGAAATCATTGCTAGTTGTCTGACGCTAGGCGTTTCGAAAATATACTGTTATTTTGGTAACGCTTGCCATCAGCTCGAAGTTTAAAAACTCGAGGCTAAACTTGATGTTTAGTTGGACGATCCATACATACGAGATTCATGAATCTAAGTTGCTCTTACCCAAGTCCTAGCTCCCCGTAATTTAAGTACATACATTAACGAAAAGGCAAGAATATTTGGAATATAGCCATACAACTTCGCCTCAAGATTCTGATTCTGTATAATAACTGTACTTTAATCCTGAACCTGTATTTATCTCTGTCTGTCTCTACCTACATGTTCTTTATTATTTTAGGTTTGTTTTAAGGTGAAGAGGATCTGACATACAACATTCTCAAAAGATAAACCAGAATTAGTAGTAAAGGAAACAGTTAGCTATTTATTTATGCAAAGCTTTAAAAGTGAATAATTGACGAAGATTATATGTTACACGCAGTAAATAACAGTTAGATATGAGAGTTGATGAAAAAGCTCGCATTTATGTACCTGTTTTACAACTTATCTAGGGATAATAAAAGTTTGGAGAATTTTCAGAAACATAAAACACCACCCAAGCAGAGGTTACACGATACCTTGGAATATACCTTGACTGACGCCTTGCATGGAGATACCACATATTCACCAAATGATTCTGAAAAGCAAACTACTCACACTCAAAGCATTTATTTCAATTAAACCATTTACAGGCACTTTTGAATTGTCAAGAAATCGGTCAGTCAGAAAATATGAAACTAGTTGCCTATTCCAAAGCGTAGGTACCTATGGAGAAGAACGGGCAAGTAACCATGGACACTCATTTAAATTATATTTTTACAAAAATATTAGTTACATCATTTTTTACAAAACTATTAGTTACTTCTATACAAATGCATTCTCAAGCCTATCTGGTGCTATGGAATCTTTTGTAATCCTTTGGGGAAGGAAAGAGAGCCAAAGGTTTTACTCAAAATACTACTACAGATAGTGAATGGTGCTTTAGTAAATGATTGATTGGTGTACATAATAAAGAGTTCTATTCTATTGAGATCTGTAGTAGTATATTTGAATACGTCACAAATGAGAGAATCCACAAGATAAAAACCGTTACCGCTCAATAAAATGACTACCTAAAACTTGACACCAATAATAACAAATCCATTTAATTGCCAAACTGTAAGTATGTTAAAACACAAAAGTTCATTTAATTTTATTTCGCATCGGTCAAATCCAGTTTTTTTCAAGAGCACGCATCATTATGTGCCAAAAAAACATGTAAGGGTCGACGGACTCTCCGGGACTGTAACCATTAAAGTACAGACAGCAAGCCAGAAAAGTAACCGGAGGAGCTTGAAAGCCGCATTAAACATTATAATTAAATTACTTAACTGCCAAAGCAGGTTAATAATTAGCAAGATAGTAATTTTGGCTTTCCAGTGACGATATTATATGTCGCGTAGACATACATTGCCTACGTTCCGGTATTCGGAACATAATTATTATGGTGTGCATGTGCATGCGCATAGGTTAAGATCGTCTAATTTAAAATTGCCCGCCCGTAGAGGCGCAGACAATTTTAATGCTTGTTGCATACAGATTTCAAAGCTTTGTATAGAAATTTTAGTGGAGGGTCGTGCATTTTTCAGACGAACATAATTAAACGACGAACATAAAGATTTCAGTAGAGACCTAATGAAATCTTTGTCATAATTATGTTCGCCTGAGTGTTCTTCACTACATAGTAAAACAAAGTCGCTTCCCCCTGTCTGTCTATCCCTATATGTATGCTTAGATCTTTAAAACTTCGCAACGGATTTTGATGCGGTTTTTTTTAATAGATAGAGTGATTCAAAAGGAAGGTTTATATGTATAATACATGCATAATATAGTAGAGAAACACTGATAATTTTAGAGGTTTTTAATGTGATGTCGTAAATAAACACATTTTTTTGCGCTTACATTGCAAACGCTGGCTGAACCCTACGAGATAGATCAAAATAATGTAGGTACTACAGTATTATACACCTTAAAAAGGTCTACGAAAAAGTCCGCGATATATATCTATGTCTATCTCTTAGGGATAACCCACAATAACCATTTTTTATCTTTTGCTTTTTACGAGATATAATGGCTTATTTACGAAGCGATTTTAAGCAATACAGCATTAATCCTTATCCAATTAAGTACTACAAATATTCATTTAAATTACATGCTGTAAAGGGCCATATTGATCTATATTAAATGCACAATGTATCTTCGGAAATACATTGTGCATTTAATATAGATCAATGATGATAGATAGAGATAGATCAATAATCGATGTAATGACAAAATATTGAATAAATCAATATTTCTATTGAGGCACCGTTTTACAAAGAAACCGGCAATCACCGGTATAAAAATGCATATCGTTATATAGCTAATAGTCCCTGCTATATAATGGAATCAAAATGATAGTGTACTAATTTGTAGTTTTAAACGTAACACAGTTCAAACTTAGAAAAGTTAGTAAATATCAATACGTTAAGTTATATATATTTTTTATAATATAAATCGATTTATTTAATTTTTTGTTTATATACCAATAAAAATTACAGACCTTCTTTAATGTGCACCATTTTTTTTTTCAATTCACAGTTTACACTAATAACATAACCAACTTAACTTGAATGGGAGCGCAAAACACCGAAAAATCGGTCTTGTTACAATAGTTTTTGAGAAAACTTTGAAATGGCATGTCCATTAAACTTCTGACTGTATAATGTTGGTGTTTTAGTATAATATAAACAACTTACCTTCAAGTCTTAATAAAATGATTTTTCGAAATATCGACATATTGACCAAAAATAATTATGGGATCACTGTGGCCGGGCGCGTGCCTATAAATAGCGAGACGCGCGTCGAAGGCCGCGCTTCGCCCTATAGCACTTTATGATTAGCAGCGATCGCACACGTTTATCGGAGCTCTCTAGCGAGGAAAATAACAATCATCCATACTAACATTATAAATTCAAAAGTAACTCTGTCTGTCTGTCTGTATGTTACCTTTTCACGCCTAAACCACTGAACGGATTTCAATAAAATTTGGCAGAGAGATAGATTGCATCCCGGGGAAGGACATAGGCTACTTTTTGTCTCAAATATACCCCTAAAGGGGGTGGGGGATCTAGGGGATGAAAGATTGCATGGGAAACCTGTTATTTCTTAAATTAAATATGAAAAAATATATGAAAATTCAAATTTATGCTTTTGGTAACAAATAATGAATTTATATTTAATTATTTTTTTTTGGCCGAGTATTTTTTTGCAGACCGTCCCTAACTTAGGATCGTTAGTGCAACAAAACTAAATTTTTAAACCAGTCGAAGTCCGTTTCAAAATAAAAAATAAACTGAAGCGAGATTGTGAAAAAGGAGTTAAAGGGGGTATTGGAGCTAACCCAAGGACACTAACTAAAAGGAAATATGTAATGATTGTATTGAAAAGCCCTTTAAAGGTTACTAGATCTCAACAGACCAACGTAATACGTACGAACTTGGCCCATAACGTTCACGTCGAGAGCTTTACCAACTTTGTGCCAATATACTTGATTGCACTGAATATATGAGAACGCAGTCAATGCAGATTCAGATTTTATGAATAGCTTTCGCCCGCGATATATGTCGATAAAAAGAAAACAAGAGCGTGTCGGGCCACGCTCAGTGTAGGGTTCCGTAGTTTCCCGTCCGTCACAATAAGTGTTCCCACTTATGAGTGGTATCCATATGTTCGCGCTCCAGCAGCACTCCGCGCTCCTGCAACTGCTCCCGGTAGTGGGTACGTGCGCGAACACGGAGCGTGCAACATTGCACGCTCCGCGGCAGGCGCTCCGACTCGTGACGGTTTTTAGCGCGAACACAAAGGGATACGTTCAGGATAATAAAATATATAAACAAAATTTAAAAAAATGCTTGCATATACGATTATACTACAAGCTTAGTCCAGAAATTATTTTGTACAATTTTTTGTCTTTTTTGTACAAAAACTGTTATTTCCATCAAGTTCAAAATAATTTTCCTAGAAAGTTCTTATAAAGTTCTACTTTTCAGAATTTTTTCATATTTTTTAAACTTATGGTTCAAAAGTTAGAGGGGGGGGGACACATTGTTTTTTACTTTTGGAGCGATTATTTCCGAAATTATTGACATTATCAAAAAATGATTTCAGTAAACTCCTATTCATTTTCAAGTACCTTTCCAACAATATATCACACGTTAGGGTTGAAATTAAAAAAAAAATCACTTTCCACTTTACATATAGGGGGGCTACCCTAATAAAACATTTTTTTCCAATTTTTATTTTACCACTTTGTCGGCGTGATTGATATACATATTGGTACCAAATTTCAGCTTTCTAGTGCTAACGGTTACAGAGATTAAGCGAGGACGGACAGACGGACAGACAGACATGGCGAAACTATAAGGGTTCCTAGTTGACTACGGAACCCTAAAAACTATCCTATGGTCCTTCCCCGGGATGCAATCTATCTCTCTGCCAAATTTTATCGAAATCCTTTCAGTGGTTTAGGCGTGAAAAGGTAAAATACAGACAGACAGAGTTACTTTCGAATTTATAATATTGGTAATATTGGTATAGATAGCAGAATCTGTTAGCAAACAATTGTTAGGTGGTTAAAGCATGGCTCCATCATAACGATACATTGTTACAATGGTATGACGGATATCCATTAACGCACACGATCACGAATATGACAATGCACAAGCACGCATCATACTGCATTGCTATATGAATATCATTGTATTGGAATAATTCTCGAGTGTTTTGTAACATCGCACAAACTTGATACATACCTGTTGGCAACTTCGTGGAACGAGCGCCACCTGTTATTGGCGAGCGGAACTACAAGCACCACCTGGTTAGCTGTGACGTCAACATCGGACCACCGCTGTTCGTGGTAGGGAGAAGGGCGGCTCGCTCGGCGCGGCGGCGCGCCCGGGCTCTCTCTTCTTTTGGGACCGCACGACGGAACACTCATTCTTTAGCTCTATTTTGGGAGTAGACTATTATTATTTATTTGTTTAATTTAACTGCTGATTTAACTATATTAATTCTTCCCGTTCGTTCAATTTACTTTAAAAGGGTTTTGTTTTACCGTAATTGTTTGCTTAAAGTTAAGCTAATAGTTTGATTTAAGTATTTGCTCAATAATAGTTAAAAGTGTACATTTTAAAATACCTTCATCTACGCATTAATAAACTGATATTTGTGTGTTAATATTGTATTATTTTTGATATCAGAAGTGGAACCCACGCGTCATGGGCAAACGCAGGCGCTATCGCAAGCGAGCACAATCGTCGTCAAGTAGCAGTAGCACGACGAGTACAAGCTCCAGGACGCCGTCACCTCTGCCCAGAAGGAAGTCTAAGGTATCACGTCATAAAGATACCAAAACTGTGAGTACCTTAAACAATATAATACCGGAGTTTGACCCCTTAAATGATGATATAAATGCATGGCTTAATATTATACAATCCTATGCGGCAACGTTTGATTGGACCGACGAAACCATACGTTATCAAGCTCTTAATAAGTTGAAAGGCTCTGCCAAAGTCTGGTATGATTCGTTGTTGCGTACTGATAGTCAGTGGCCTACATGGAAATGGAGTGATTGGAATCGACGTCTGGCTAATAGTTTTCAAACACGTCGTAATATGTTTGAGTTATTAAAAGAAATTATTAATAAAAAACCGGTAGAAAACCAATCACTATACGAATTTTATTTTGATATTAAATGTAAAGTTGACCGATTATCTTTAAACTTTACTGAGCAAGATATTATATCTATAATTGTCGGGAGCATAGGCGATAGCAATATAGGAGCATCTATTGAGGCGAGTAATTTTAAATCTTGCCACGATTTAGCTAGTTACCTCCATGGTCGTACCTACAAAGGCAAAAACTCAAAACAAACCAGTTCGGGTAGTACACGTGAAAACCAACATAAAACAGTGGATCAAACGAATAATTCTAGCCGACCGTCCACGAACATTACTTCTTCAAATAATAACGCCAATTCTAGTAGTGCGCATGAAAGTAATCAAACCGGTTCAACACATATTCAGAAACCTATTAAATGTTACACTTGCGGTGGAAATCATAAAAGAAATCAGTGTGATCTGATTAAATGTAATTTTTGTAAAAAAAAAGGCCATGTTGAGGCTGTGTGTCGTAGTAAGAAAAGTACAGGATTAATTAAACCAGAAACCGAGGAAACCAAATTGATCCTTACCCCTGATCCGCGAAATAAATTTGTAAAAACTGTTAACATCGATCACTTTGTCCACGAGGCATTTATTGATACGGGAAGCAGTTGTTCCCTGATATCCGAATCAGTGGTGGAAAAATATTTGCTTCAAACTAGTGCACTACCCTCGCCAGTGTTGTTACAAGGTTTTTCTAGGCATAATTCTAAACCGGTCACTCGAAAAGTCACTATAGATTTAAAAATTGACTGCGTGTCTTTAACTGGTGTGAACTTTTACGTTATTGATGAATTAGTAGGTTGTGATATACTTATTGGCCGTAACATAACGGAGCGAAATGATTTGATATATTCACGTGTAGGTAATTCATTCAAGTTTGACTATGCGCAAGCACTTAATGAATTTTGTGACGCTATACATGAGACTAAGATTGATAGTGACACTCACTTAAATGAATTGATTTATTTATTTAGACAATATAAACAGTGTATCGCATCAGACATAAAAGAGTTAGGGAAGGTGAATAACCACGAGATGGTTATTACACTGACAGACCCACGACCGGTGCAGTGCAGACCTTTTCGAGCCTCTCATACAGATAGAAAGATTATTCGAGATATGGTGCAGGAATTAGTGGACAATAAAATAATTCAAGAAAGTAACTCCCCTTACGCGAGTCCCGCTCTGCTGGTGAACAAAAAGAATGGCGAGAAAAGACTCTGCATTGATTACCGCGCATTGAATAAAATAACAGTAAAGGACAAGTACCCAATGCCCCGAATCGAAGATCTGATAGATAGACTACAGGGTTATAAATATTTTACAAGTCTTGATTTGAAAAGTGGATATTACCAAATTATTATGAGCTCACAGTCCATAGAGAAAACGGCATTCATTACAGAAGATGGCCACTATGAATTTCTACGGCTCCCATTTGGTTTAGCTAATGCACCATCTTGTTTCCAACAGATGATGAATAAAGTCTTAGGTAATTTAAGGTTTGAGAACGTCATTGTATATTTAGATGACGTTTATCTAATTACACAAACTATTGAGGAAAATTTACAGCTCTTGGAAAACATTTTACAAATATTTAAACATAATGGTTTAACTTTAAATTTAAAAAAATGTCATTTCCTTAAAACTGAAATAGAGTTTCTCGGATACAGAATAAAACAAAATTGTGTAATGCCAAATGAAACCAAAGTGGAAGCCGTTAAGAAATTTCCCTTACCGAAAACTGTGCATCAGTTAAGACAGTTTCTGGGGCTAATTAATTATTTTCGCAAATTTATCAAAAACTGCGCTATAATTTCTGCCCCTCTTACTAAACTATTAAAAAAAGATGCATCTTGGTCTTGGAGTTCTGTGCATGATGAAGCGTTTCAAATTTTAAAAGCTAAGCTGACATCAGATAGTGTACTATCTATTTTTGATCCAAATAAAGAAACTGTTTTGTATGCGGACGCTAGTCGAGACGGCGTTGCGGGTATTCTTGTCCAAGTTGCTGATGAGGGTGAAAAACCTGTTTATTACTATAGCCGTCAGACAACTGAGGACGAAAAGAAATACCATTCATTTGAGCTAGAACTCCTAGCAATCGTAAGTTCACTCCAAAAATTTCGACTTTATTTAATTGGTTCACCTTTCACCATTATCACAGATTGTAACGCGGTCAGGTATGCGTTGACTAAAAAGAATATTATTCCCCGGATCGCACGATGGGTTCTTTCGACTCAAGAGTTCATGTACGAAATAAGGCATAGAGAAGGTACACGTATGCAACATGTGGATGCCTTGAGTCGAAATCCCGTTCCTTCAGGTGAGAGGTCGGAAAGGGAAATAATATTATCAATAACCGAAGGAGACTGGTTACTCTCTGTACAGATGCAAGACCCTGACATTGTAAAAATTAAAACTGTTTTAGAATCAGGTGAAATAGATGAAAATAAAATAACTTTTGACACTTATGAACTGTTAGGCGGAAAAGTCTACAGAAGAACAGCCCAAGGGCGACGATGGGTCGTACCGAAGAGGTGTATATGGCAAATAATAAGATACAACCATGATGACTTGGGCCATTTTTCTGTCGATAAAACAGTTGAGAGAATAGGGCACAAATATTGGTTTTCTCGTATGCGTCACATAATAAAAAAATACATTAAAAACTGTTTGAATTGTATTTATTATAAAAATAAGGGTGGTGCCAAGGAAGGAGAGTTATACCCGTTGCCAAAATACGCGCAGCCTTTTCACACTTTGCACGCGGACCACTTAGGTCCGTTCGTTAAAACACGAAACGGAAATATGTACTTACTAGTTTTAGTAGATGCATTCACTAAGTTTGTATTTATCTGCGCAGTAAAGTCTACAAAGACATCCGATCTTATAAACGAATTAGATAATATAACTAAAACTTTCGGTAATCCGAAACGAATTATTTCCGATTCAGGGTCATGCTTTACTTCCAACATGTACAAAGAATACTGTAAAAGCAAAAATATTCGCGCGCATATTGTGGCAACGGGTATGCCTCGCTCAAATGGACAGGTAGAGAGATTTAATAAAACAATACTAGAATCATTAAAAACTATTGGGGCAGATACTACTGAAGATAGGTGGGATCAATATGTTAAAATAGTACAGCAAGGTTTAAACAGTACAATCCATAGAACTATTAATGCCGTTCCTAGTGAGGTTTTATTAGGATATCGTTTGCGCGTTGACAATGACAATGTAGAGCCAGAGCTTGATGATGAATCGCTAGTCGACGTAACGGAGTTGCGAGCAAAGGTAGATAAAAATATTAAAGCCAGTGCAATATCACAAAAACAAAGGTTTGATAAAACTCTGTCAAAAGCTAAGATTTACGAAGAAGGAGATTTAGTATTGATCAGAATACAGAGTCAGAGCAACGATGGTCGAAGCAAAAAACTCCTGCCCATCTTCAAAGGACCGTTTCGAGTAAAAAGGGTTCTGGGTAATGACAGATATGAGGTAACAGACTTAAGAGGTTCTGAAAGGAGCAGTAAACCATACAATGGCGTGGCAGCTGCTGAAAATATGAAACATTGGATACAAATCGATGACTGGAAATTGGAGTAGGTTATTAACAATAAGGTCCGTGTTGGCAAGTCTTAGTTTTAATGGTATGTATTGCACTTCTCTGACTACAATAAATGCAGCTACACAGTCTCACTTTTATAGTATTGCTTATATTTTACTTGCGAGACTAGATAAAACACTTGTACCACAATCCTCGCCAAGTAAGAAACACCAGCAAATGTGAATAAAGCTTGGAAAACAACTTGGTACATTTAAGTGTAGCGAAAAGCTCTTTAAATGCAAGTGATTCCAAGTGGTAAGCTCTAGGAAAACCAGGACTCTTAAGTGTGGCATAGTCCCTTTAAGTACGGTTGACCTAGCAGTAATAGAGTAAGCATTTGCTGATGGTTCAAAAGCGTATTATGGGTTGTGGTTCACAATTGCGGATGTATAAAACTAGTGCTGATGTTGATTTTGTTTCAGTGTTTTACCTAGACTCGTGGGGCGCCTGGGACATGCGCCTTGCAGAATGGCCGTGTTGGCAACTTCGTGGAACGAGCGCCACCTGTTATTGGCGAGCGGAACTACAAGCACCACCTGGTTAGCTGTGACGTCAACATCGGACCACCGCTGTTCGTGGTAGGGAGAAGGGCGGCTCGCTCGGCGCGGCGGCGCGCCCGGGCTCTCTCTTCTTTTGGGACCGCACGACGGAACACTCATTCTTTAGCTCTATTTTGGGAGTAGACTATTATTATTTATTTGTTTAATTTAACTGCTGATTTAACTATATTAATTCTTCCCGTTCGTTCAATTTACTTTAAAAGGGTTTTGTTTTACCGTAATTGTTTGCTTAAAGTTAAGCTAATAGTTTGATTTAAGTATTTGCTCAATAATAGTTAAAAGTGTACATTTTAAAATACCTTCATCTACGCATTAATAAACTGATATTTGTGTGTTAATATTGTATTATTTTTGATATACCTAACATAATCGGCCTATAATGTTCCCACTGCTGGGACACAGGCCTCCTCTGTGTGAGAGGGAATGGGCCGTAATCCAACACGCGGGCCCAGTGCGGTTTGGTAGGTGTCACATGTCTTCGAATTTTAGGTTCCAGGACACGCCGGTTTCCTCACGATGTTTTCATTCACCGTTTTGAGAGCAGTGGTGATGAAATAATTTACACAAAGTAAAGCGCCTGTCTGGGTTCGAACCTACGACCACGACTTGTAACTCGCGGCCGTTAACTGGGCCACCACTGCTCTCGATAAACTCGATAAAACTTTTTCTTTTCAAACTCGGTAGCCTTGTTGTTAATTTTGAACTGGATAAAAAAATGCCTATACTGATAGCAAAACGATCAGTTTACAAAAAGTACCGGTAAGAACAGTCCGTTATGAAACTTTTTCTTTCTCTGACAAATGTTAACTTCGCGAACCCAATTCAAGTTCATAGTTCTCAATGTCTGTTTATACAAAAAATACATCATAACAGTAAACCGGTTAATGCAAACATCTAAATCGCAAGCAGAGCTCAGAATTCACTTGATCACGGTCAAGAACAGTGTTATAATTTTATAAAAGATATAATGAAGAATAAAATAATATTGTTAACATTTTTATATTTATTACAAAAAGGTACAAGTTCTAATTATGATGATGACTCCTATGTGTCGATTGATGAAGAAGAATATGCGAGATCAAGTGCGTGTAGAGGCTACTGTGATGAAAATAGTAATAGAGAGAAAAGATCTAATTCTCCGGTGAAGAGTCGGATTGTAGACGCAATGATGAGCACAAAGATATTACCTTTGGGTCGAGATGAACCAGACTTGTTTGCGTTCTTGAGGGATCAATATGAACTTCCTAAGGGTGAGTACGCATTTTCTATAATAAATTATATAAGTCTGTCTGTATCTGTACATGCAAGAATCAATGGTATCCCGGAGCTCTCAATTTGGTTTTAGTGTGATAGGGTTTTTATTCTCTTCGATCTCGTGTTAAAATTGTAAGTTATTATATATAAGTAAAATAGAAGACTCGTTTTATATTTGAAACGTTTGAACGGTTCTATTATTTTAAAATAGTATTGTATGTATGTAACTGGTCTGTCAACATTTTATAAGTTTTCAATGTATAGGTAACTTTTTCATTTTGCAAATCTTAATAGAATATGAGCTTCTGAACATTCAGTCACTAGATGACTGCTGAGCTAAGGTCCCCAAGTCCTCAACAACCACATCGCGAGATGAGCTGTAGCTTTAATCACCACAACGGAGACCAGAATAGAATACTTACTCTTTATTGTGTACAATTTATAAATGTAGAAATGTTACAAAGGGTGACACAATGGGCGGTCTTATCGCTAAAAGCGATATTTTAAAGGCAATATTTAGATGGATTAAAAAGGGGAAGGAGACAACACTGTAGGTAGTCTGTGGTGTACCATACAAAATCCAGATTCCAGATTGGTGATATCAGTAGGTATGTTGCTGTGAATTCGGCAGAACAAACATAAGGACTCAGTTGTACGTGCTTGTATACATAATCCCTTAAACTGCATATTCTCACATATCTCTAACTGTAGTTTTCAAGATAAACTCCATTTCTCAAGTAGGTACTCATTATATAGTCTCATTTAACGGTAAATAAGTCTTTACACAGGAAAACGACGTCGATGTCAATAAACTTGAACTGAATGTTTATAATGCACTTATAGCTTTTGCCCGCGGCTTCGCTCGCGTTAATTTAGAATTTGACAATCAATTCGGGTTGTACTCTGCTTGATTGCTTTAATTCAATCATGATTCGAAAGACACGTGGCGCCATCTATTATCATAATAACGTTATTGTTGTTTTCCTCGGGAATAGCACTTTTTTTCGGGATGAAAAATGTGTACCCTTTGTCCATTTCTGTACACCTGACAACGTATATACAAAATTTCAGGATGATCGGTTTAGTGGTTTAGGCGCGAAAATTTAACAAACAAACAAACTTACTTTCGCATACATCATCATCATCATTTCAGCCGAAAGCCGTCCACTGCTTTCGGCCTCCCCTTTCGAATTTATAATATTACATATATTATTTTAAATTATATATCACACTAATATTATAAAGGCGAAAGTTTGTGTGTGTGGTGTGTTACTTCTTCACGCTCAAACGGCTGGACCAATTTTGATAAAATGTTGTATGGAGGAAGCTGACACCCTGGATTAATATATAAGCTACCTTTATCTCGATATTCCCACGGATCGAAGCTTATGCGGGTGAAACCGCGGGGCGCAGCTAGTGTTATATACAGTACTAGCGACCCGCCCCGGCTTCGCACGGAAACATTATTATTATTATACATATAAACCTTCCTCTTGAATCACTCTATCTATTAAAAAAAACCGCATCAAAATCCGTTGCGTAGTTTCAAAGATTTAAGCATACAAAGGGACATAGGGACATAGGGACAGAGAAAGCGACTTTGTTTTATACTATGTAGTGATGTTAACTAACAGAGGGCGTTCCCGTTAACCCGCAATAGTATAGCATCCATACATGCTAAAAAAAATATTACCATTCGAAAATAAAATGTTTTTATTTATTTTTTTATTAAAATATTCACTAAAAATCGTAAATTGATACGTTAAAGAAACACTCTGTACACGCGTACTTAAAGGACAGCAATGTCGGAATTTATTTAATTAAATAAATTAGAATTAATTAAATAAATAGAGTATCAATTTACGATTTTTAGTGAATATTTTAATATAAAAAAAAATAAAAACATTTTATTTTCGAATGGTAATACATATTTTTTTTAGCATGTATTGATGCTATACTATTGCGGGTTAACGGGAACGCCCTCTGTTAGTTAACATACTGTATATATACTAGCTGCGCCCCGCGGTTTCACCCGCGTCTCGCGAAATATTCTAAAGATCGGTAACAATAGAAAAAGTAATTGTGTCTCTTTAGTGACAATTGAGCTTAACATGTTCGGTAGTAAAAACTGTGAAGAAAACTAAATAAAAATGTGTCATACGCAATATCTAAATGGGTAATAGTCACGTGTGGGCAGTTAAGAAATCGGAATTAGTCGGTAAGAAATGTAACTTGGAACACATTATAAAGATGGATCCATTTGGTCGGGGTGCCCTGACTTAGTTACTGCGAACACAGTGTCACAGTTCCAACCTAATCTATGAACTGCCGAACTATTTACCTAACTGCCCATTTCATTTATTTTGATACGTTAATTATGGTAGTGACCCTACAACTTTTAGTTTTTACTGAAAAGTGGTACAAATACTAGGTATACAGCTATCTAATCATATCTACCTACATTTATTTATAAATCAATCAAGAACAATCTAAGGGAACCTGAAATGCTAACAATTTTATAATATCAAATGCACACGTGGGTCAATCAAGGAAGTAAATTCCATGGTCACATTTTCAAAGTCATTTAGAGCATTTAATGGACTAATCATTAATTCACTTTATCAACCATATAAAACTGGTATTTGCTCTTTTTATCTATACAGGAAAAAAAATTAACTAGTTAAATTTTTTTTCAGTACATACATGATTCTGAATCTAAACAATGCGTTGATTTTAATTGTCTTTAATTTAAAAAAAAACCGGTCAAATGCGAGTCGGACTCGCGCACCGAGGGTTCCGTACAAATGTGTAGGTAAGTAACTACAAATTTACGGTTTTCGGATTTTTTCCTTTACCTACCTTGTGCGAGAAAAAAAAGAAAAAAAAAACATTTATTTAGCATAGACTAAAAGACACACAATATACAATAGACATTGCTTCTTGTCAAATTTCATGATTCTATGTCAACGGGAAGTACCCTAGATTAGATTTTGATTCCCTTGCGAGTGTCAAAATATGCGGTATAAACGGAACATAAACACCCGTATGTTTAGATTGCGTTGACTTAAAAGTTTGATTTTTTCACACTTTCAAGGGAGTGCAGCCCCTGAGTATTTGATATTCATTTCAACTTGAAAACTCCAGGCGTTCCTGAGAAAAAGGGACTTGACAGACGGGCAGACAGGCTGACAACGAAGTGATCTTATAACGGTTCCGTTTTTCCTTTTCAGGTACGGAACCCTAATTAGCTCTGCCATACATTTTGACCGGACTTTTCTATGAAAGATCTGATTTTTTTGGATAACCAACGAAAAATTTCTCTCTAGAATCATATGCTGAATTCATGGGTACAGTTTACGCACTGGTTATTTTTTTCCGGTACATACAAATAAATAAAATTGAAGTGTCTGTAGAACAGCCAGTAGATCAAAAGAACAGCTTTTATTTACAAAAAAAATCCTCTTATTTCGAAAAGCCTGGACACATGACAACGCCGGACAAAGTACGGACAGGGGCCAAAAAGCCGGACATTTCCGGACAAATCCGGACGAATTATAACCCTGTATACTGTAGAATACTAACACAGTGTTTAGTAAGCAATGGTCAGGGACATGGGGCATCTTCTTCTCAAATTTACGCGTTGACGGACAACCGATATAAGTAGCTGATTTGATTAGCAGCCGACATTATAATTAATCAGAAATGAAGAGATAGGAGAACCAAGGTAACCCACATAGCCCTAATAATTGCCAAACTTAAGTGCCCACTGCGCAAGGCACATTGGCCGAAAGGTTCTGGAGTGGCGACAGCGTACCGGAAGACGTAGTGCTGGAAGACCTCCCACAAGGTGGACCGATAACCTTGTGAAGGCCCCATGAATCCGTTGGATGCGGGAAGCACAGAAGTCTTTCAGCTGTAATGATGATGATTATTATTAAGAAACTGATGAAGCAAATATACTTTGATAAGAAACTTTGGGCCAAGTTCCACCTTTCCTTCAATAACCTTTCCAAATATCTGAGTAATCGCTTCCCTGTATAGACGGGCAATCCACCGGTTTTAGCCCGGTGCTTTTGAAAAACACCTGATAAACAACCGTATATACCCATAAACACCCAGAAAATTGGGTGTTAATGGGTGTTTATCAAAGCACCGAGTGTGTGTACTGTACGTGTGCGCTTAAATGTAAATAATAACAAGAACATTGCTTCAATTCTAGAATTAGAACCGGTTCCCCTACCTACTCCGCAGAATTGTTTTTTTTATTATCTATTTAAATTTTTAATGAATAAATGTTAAACATACGGAAGGGGAAGAGACCTTGTAAAGCAGCAAGTGAAAAAATAGGAAGTAAAATATTGTGCGTCGGAATGTATTTCGGATTTCGAATCGTCGTCGTTTCGAAATCCGAAATAGTATTGCAAATAAATTAAAACAGGAATTTTTATTTATTATTGCAGTTTGTATATAAATTATGTCAGACTGTCATATATATTATTCAGATAATGGTTATCTGACTATAGCAAAATCAAGCCGCAGCGTCAACAAAAAGCCCTTAATAACTAGACAAAACTATTTTACATAGTTATTTTAGGAAATTATATTTAAAGGATTAAAAATAAAATTAACATGACAACTGAACAGATTTGTAGGTCGTGAGTTCAAACCCAGACAGGCACTTTACTTTTGTACACTGCTTTCAAAACTATGAAGGAAAACATCGTGAGGTAACCGGCATGTTCTAGAACCAAAAGAATCGAAGACTTGTGACATCCACCAACCCGCACGGGCCCGCGTGCTGGATTATGTCCTACTTCCTCTCACAGTGAGGACGCCGGGGTCCCAGCAGTGGGAATATTATAGGCTGATGATTATGTTACTGATTTGCAATGCCTTTTTCATTATTTTTAACGTAGTTCTTTAATGGAGCTTACGGTAGGAGTAAAATGGGAGAAATCGTCACGTAAAGAAAAAGCGTTATACGACTTTTCATTTATGTAATATAAAGAGACAGAAAGAGATAGTTTTCATGGTTTCCGAGGGTGCTGAGGTCGATAGTGAGGTCAAAATGGGTTGGCTGCAAAAATGTAAAAATTTTTCGTCATTTTGAAATTTTCTCAGCCGCCATCTTGGATTTTTATTTTGAACTTCGTTCCTGCCGAGGTGCTCCGACCCCACTGGTTTTTTTTTTGTTTTTGTTAGGATCCTTCTCCGGCGCGCACAGAACAATTTACCAGTTTCATCAGATTCGTTCGAGTTTTAGAGAGACTAACGCACGGCAATTGATTATTAAGTTTTCAATACATTTGTTAAATTTATTAACATTGCTAAATAACCAGATAACAGTATTTTACATAGCTATTTCTGGAAATTCAAATCAACAGTAATTAAAACAACAAAGTCTTCAGTAAAAAATATGCTAGACCATCAACTGCACAATTAGTGATTAATGTGTCAATAAATAGTTTGAATACTGAATAGTTCCGTATGTTTTCGCAGAACTACTTTATATCTATTTCGAAATGTATGCAACTTGTATAAGTTTTATAAACAATGTTTACGAGCTGGTATGAATGATATCATGGACAGCGTTTTAATTATTCTTATTAAATTAATAGCATCATAACTATGCAAGTGCCGTCGTCGTATGGAAGACACGAGTATCAGATATCTTGTCTAATCAAAATCATGATGGCTAAATGCAAATTCGTGATCATATCGTCACTGGAAAGGAGAAAAGGCTAAAGCGCCATTTAGGCCAAAATGACTTATATTATATACTACATCGTTGGATTCGACTTTTTTAAACAATTTTAAATAATTTTTTTTTAGACAATCTGAGCCATTTGAAATTGTCTCATATTGTCTTGAAACCTAAACAGATCGACGCAGAAAAAAATCTAACCAACAATATATTATAATAATACGTATAACTAACTCATCTTGGCCCAAATGGCGCTTTATCATTTTCTCCTTGAATCAATTAAATCGTGGGCGCGCCTATTACCAGCACAAATCTAGACACGCCCGGAGCATGGATTTGTACTACTGAGAAACCCAATAACACAATCCTTTTTGGCTTTGTATTAGTATTGTGTAAAACCATAAATGTTGCATGTTGTGTTAGTCTGTAAGTAATTATAAATGTACTTACTACTTATTAAGGAAATTATTTGTTAAATGTATTGTGGAAACAATTGTTGGCTAGCCTCATTAAAAAAAAAAATTAAAAACCATTGACAGACCTGGGAATCGAACCCTGACATGCTCAGCAGTAGCGCTTGCGACCACTAGACCAACGTTGACAGTCATAACAGCAAACCTTTGTATAAATTCTAGGTTTCAAAGGACCTCTATCGGAATACGACTTCATCATCGTGGGGGCCGGATCCGCGGGAAGCGTGCTGGCCTCTCGTCTAAGCGAAGGTCGGAAGGCATCAGTGCTGCTCATTGAAGCAGGCCGTGGGGAGTCGCTACTGACCGACGTACCAGTCCTGGCACCATTGCTCCAACAGACCGATTACGTGTGGCCTTACGTTATGGAGTATCAGCCAGGAGTTTGCACGGGTAAATATTGGCCATTTTAATTAATACCATATTTTAACCCTACAATACTAACCTTATTTATCGCCGCTTATTACTAACTAGCTTCTGACCGCGACTTCGTCCGAGTGAAATTTCTTGTTCCCCCGGCCCACCTCATCGCATCGCATCGTCTGCCCGTCTATTACTGCGTTTTCGCTTAGCATTCTTTCTTATTCTTTTTCATTTTGCTCGGTTCCTAAGAGTCCTAGCGTGTAGTTGCCGCGCGGTTTTTTTTTCAGAATGGGAAGTCTTCAATCCCGCTCTGGGTGAAGCGGAAGGGAGTGTTAGACTCTTACTGACTAAAACCCACACGTGTTCCTTCCTTAGCCGTTTATGTTCCGGGCCAGCGGTAAGCCTTTCGGAAAATCTCGCTGACCCGGCAGGCTTCGGCCCTGACGGGCCCCTTCGGTTGATGCTGACATCTCTTTGAGGCGCGCGTGGAACACGTACGCGCCGTCCGGCAAGGGCCTGGTCCTGTTCGGACCAGCTACCCATTACTCTCCGCCCGCAAAAAATTCCTCAGCTGGGATCGAACTCACGTCGTCGACCTTACATCAGTAGCTATCGCAGGCGCTTACACCAATTAGCTATGGGAACTATATTGGGCTATCAAATGCAAAAAGATTTTTTCAAATACCACTGATAATTCCAAAGATTATCGCGTTCAAACAACCAAACTCTTCAACTTTATTAAGGCTCCTTCAAACAGGCGCGACACGCTATAAAATTGCGCGCGACACAAAGGCATCGCAAGTTGCGCAACGAGCGGTGCCTTTATTATTGATAGATGATCGCCTGGGAGGCTCTTTTATAAATAAAGGCAAACAGGCGCGAAGCGCGACGCAGATCGTGCGCGACACAAAGGCACCGCTCGTTGCGCGACTTGCGGTGCCTTTCTGTCGCGCGCGATTTTACCGCGTGTCGCGCCTGTTTGTAAGAGCCTTAAATCGAAATTTTGTTATATAAGGCGATCACATAGGCAGTACGGTAACGGTGTAAGTTAGCCGGACGCGGGATTACCATCTAACCGTAAGAGGGTGACCGCGGGGTCACCCTTTACGGCTAGCTGCCAACTCAGGGTAACCCGCAACGCGTAACACGTTGCAGGTTACCCTGAGTTGGCACGAACGTCTAACCCGTTGCGTTCCCGGAATTTAGAATTAACAAAAAAAATCGACTGCAAGCGGCCTCTCAGGTGATGATTAGTACTCTGATGATCAATTTAACTTAAAGTATTCAGGGATTAGCGCGATAAAATTGAACATAAAAGTGACTATACACATTCAGGGATCCCAATATGCACCTGACAGGCATTCCTGGTAAGGTATGCAAACTGCCTGTGCGAGTCAGCGAGTGTAGTGGTTATGACATTATATGATAAGCTACTTCCTTTGTATTTTTGTCTAATTTGTAACTTATGCACACAAAGCCTATGCGTTCCTGGAATTATGTGAACTGCGGCATTGGCTCGGGAAGCTAATCGTGAATTATCGTTAAAAAAAACCGTGTGCGTAATTTATCAGTCAGGCAAAGTTCAAATAAACTACTCAATGGAAATCATTTTTAGAGCCATACCAAATCTTCAAATACTTTCGTAAACGCTTGGTTTCTGGATGTTTTCAGGGATGGTGGACGGGAGGTGCTTCTGGCCGAGAGGCAAGGCGGTGGGTGGTACAAGCGTGGTCAACTACATGATCTACACCAGAGGCATGCAGCAGGATTGGGACAGGATCGCCGCCGCCGGGAACTATGGATGGTGAGCCTACACATGAATTAATTTAGTCCATTATTTAAATATGATAGTATACTTCAGGAAAATACGTATGTGAATGTCTGTGAGACTCTGCCGTACCTGTAAAAAGGAAATAATGTTGTCAGTAATTTATCTCTTATCTACATTTTTTAACAAACACGGACGGATAAATTTTTGTAAAGCTAGACAGCTCCAAAATTCAGAGCAATATCTCGACTTGGCATTGGTTTTAGACTTAAAAGAATAGAACATAGCATTTGATGCTATCGGGATAGTACTTATAGGTATTTTATGTATTCAACTCTCTTATATTGCCTCACTTTATTAAAAATCCGCCTCTTGATACTTTGATAAGGCTCTTTTCCACTAAGGGTAATTACATGCCGAATATGTCTCACTGCGATACTTCACAGTTTAGCTCGCTACCTCGATGTCATGTCATGTCCATGTAAAACAAATGGTTCAACAATCGGTTCGCTTCAGCTTATCGTATATGCTTCACTCTCGTGCCACTTTCGTTTGATTGTTTACTTGTGAGAATTGAATTATAGATAAGGACTACTTGATTTGATTTTTAATATTCCTGCTTAGGCGCACTAGCAAGTAGCCACCATTTCCCACTTGCTGAGATGAATTCATCGTCACTGCCAGTATCAAGAGACAAAATTTTCTTTGTCGTAGGTAGGTAGAGTAAAGTACAAACACGACCAAGCAACTGAGCCTTCAGGTGAAATTGAACCGACGTGATAGCAGCGCCACCCATGTAGAAATAGCGAGCACATAGAGCATCATATAGCGAGTGTCGACATCGAGGTATCGAGATAGCGACCACGACCGCGAGCATCTTCGGCGTGTAATTATCTTAAGCCTATAAATAATGATATTCAATGACTACAACATCCCATATCTATACTTGACACGTACCTTGATAAGAAGCATGTACCTCTATCTAAAGAACATTTATCCATTGCAGGTCCTACAATGAAGTGATGCCATATTACATCAAATCTGAACGAGTGAATATGAAAGGGCTCAACAACTCGCCGTGGCATGGACGGGACGGTGAACTGTCCGTGGAAGACGTGCCATTCAGGTCACTATCACTCTGTCACTTTATTATATTGCGCAATAGATTGCTATTTCGTTATCAAGGCCCACAGAAATATTCATCTTAGATACGAGTATGATAAGCGTTAAACATATGACTGTACTCAAAATATCAATACTAACTCAGATATTTGGATACAGCAAATACTTAAAATAAATAAAAGTGTTTGTCCACGACCCAATCAATCAGAATATGTACGGGACTTTTTTGATAACAAGAGTACGAAATTGTTATCGGTCGGGCTCATCTTTTATTGCAATTTTTATTTACTTGTGTTAAGAATGTTTTGATGGCCCAGATCCTAAAATAGAAATGATTGCATCTGCCGATCGGTAGCAAGATATTATCTTAGAAGCTCTTTTAAATGTCTGGAGAATTCCCTCCTAACTAATAAACGTATTATATCAGATGAATAGTTACACACCGATTTCTGTCTATCAGTCGTCAGTAATTTGACTTTTGAAAGAAGAAGACAAAGCGTTGTGTAACTATACAGATGCTATACGTTTATTATTAAGGGGGCTAACGTATATTTTTTGTTTATTACAGATCTAAGCTCTCCAAAGCATTTTTAGATGCAGCGAAATTGTATGGCCATCGCAGAGTGGATTACAACAGCCCAGATGCATTTGGATTCAGTTACATTCAAGCAACCATGAGCAAAGGACAGCGTGCCAGCAGCGCCAAAGCGTTCCTTCATAAAAACAAAAAGAGGAAGAACCTGCACATATTAATTACGAGCAGAGCTACTAAAGTTATTATTGATCCTGTCAGTAAAGCCGCAGTAGGCGTCGAATTCCACAAAAATGGACGAGTGTACCAAATAAGAGCCAACAAAGAAGTGATACTCTCCGCTGGTCCCATTGAATCACCTCATTTGCTAATGCTTTCTGGTATAGGACCTAAAAAACATTTAAAATCCCTCGGAATACCTGTGATACAGAATCTGAAAGTAGGAGAATCGCTGTATGATCACATTTCTTTCCCTGGTTTAGCTTTTACTTTGAACCAGACGAGATTAACGATTGTCGAAAAGAAAGTAGCTACAGTACAGAACGTAGTCCAGTTTGACCATTACGGTGAGGGTCCTATGTCTTCCTTGGCTGGAGTTGAAACTATTGGATACATTAAAACAAATATATCCAATGAAATTGGCGACTACCCTGACATAGAATTACTAGGATCGTGCGCTTCTTTAGCATCGGACGAAGGCAACATCGTAGCCAAAGGGATGCGAATGGCTGACTGGCTTTACAAGGATGTTTATAACTCAATAGAAGACGTCGAAAGCTTCACTGTACTGTTCATGCTGCTGCACCCGAAATCTAAGGGCTATTTACAGTTGCGATCTACAGATCCCTACGAACAACCTAGTTTATACGGCAATTATTTAACTCATAGACAGGATGTCGATACAATGATAGCCGCAATAAGATATATAATCAAACTTATAGATACGCCACCATTCAGAAAATACGGAGCGAAGTTACACACAAAGAAGTTCCCTAACTGTAAACAATTCGAATTTGGCAGCGATGATTATTGGGAGTGTGCTATACGAGCAGTGACTGCGACGCTTCATCATCAGATAGCGACGTGCAAGATGGGTCCACCCACGGATCCTGACGCTGTGGTAGACCCAGAACTGAGAGTGTACGGTGTAAACAATTTACGAGTGGTGGACAGTAGTATTATACCCAAGACAATAGTAGCTCATACTAACGCACCAGCCATTATGATTGGGGAAAAGGCAGCCGATATGATCAAAAGGACCTGGAACTTGTACTGAAATAAATTAGTTACTGCCTGGTGCAGTTTGGCGAGGTTACATAATTGAGAGTTTTATCTCGATTAAATGGCGCCAAAACGATAGATATGAAAATGGAGTTATTCACGAAGCCAAATGTTGTCTTTTATCAAGACAAAACTTGTTGAGATAGTAATGACTTTATGGATTATTTAATAAGTTCATAAATTCGTGTAGATATAGCAGCGAGGTGTTTAATGATATTTTAATAGTGTTTCATCTGTAATATGTGTATCTAATATTTATTTAATGAATAAATAGTTTAATAATACAATAACATCTAGTTTTTTTTTAGATAAGTAATTTTGTTTTGACTATCTCAAATAATAAAAACTTTTTTCCTTATTTCTCACTTAGGAAACAACGAGGATGACCGAAAAAAGAAGCATTTTCAATTCAAGCGAATTGAAATGAAAAATTGCTGTCCGCAACAATTTTCTGTGCGAATACATTGTAGCTTGTACCCATTGTAGAAAAACGCGTCATAGACACGAAATAGGAGGAAATAAAAACTCAAGGTGAATATCATGAATGACAAAACTATTGTAAAAACCTCAGAATCAGTATGTAGGTACTGATTCGTAATTATAACGTGTATTACAATCTCAGTTCATGTAGTTTCCTCAAAACAATTTTTTATGAGCGTAGTGGCCTAGGCATTTCGACCAGACCATATAGGTATTTCTACTGTCTCCGAAATTCTCTGCCATCGCTCTTTATGTATAAGATGCGATTTCAAATACTCATGAATAACCAGCTTATCCTGTGCGGAAACTGAAAACAAAATTCATGGTTACGTAGGACTTGGTCTATGCTGATAATTATTTAAGAAAGAACTCTTCTTTGTAAATTGTATTCAATTTACTTACCATCTTGGTAAATGAACTATTAGGCTGAGCAAAAATACATAATTATAAAATCAATCAATATGTACAGCTAGTAGATATAACATACTGGTGCAATTTTCCCCTAGTTTATAGGTAGGTAGACTGATCATCACATCGCACATCCCCAGAGATGTGCCTTACAGGCTTTGCACGGGAGGGTTCCGGAATTGGTCTTTTAAGAGGAACCGGGACCACCCCTATGTGCTGAAGGTGATCACCGGGGCGGTTTCAGTGAGGTAAAAATCCCACATTTCCCGACCTCCTTCCCCGGAGGTCGGGTGCCTTTTGAAGGTTTCCCCCCGACAAAAAAAAAAAGTTAGGTAGACAAGTCAGTTCATACAAGGCACCGGTAAGTCACAGTAATTATCCCAAAAGCAAAACCTATGCCTGTTTTGTATTATTATAGTTTCGTACTATTTTCCTCATCGTCAGACGTCTATAAAATACTCACTGAACTTGAAAATACCGCAGCAAAACGAGATCTAGTGACCTTCCTAACTTAAAATATAAATTACTAACTCGTCTGATGACTTCGTATTTATTATCTTTTAAATAACTTAATTGGTCAAAAAAAGTCCGCGTAGTGATGAACGCAGCACGCGCAAGGACAATACTCGGTGTTTTAACTTTTAACATAACGCAAGCGCAAGTCGACTCATTGGTTGAAACAATGGATTGTAATCAAACTGGGTGCGATCGTCTCTTATAACCTATTGTATTTTCTATTTAGAATTTGATAGTGAGGCCCAAACTGCAACCCCTCGTCTGTCCGACGCCGACGTTGTCTCCGTACCGTGAGCCTATTTTCCGTGTCTCCGGGCCTTGTCACTAATAGTATTTACAAAATAATATAAGTACTAGTCTTTGTTTTGACCAATTAAAATATTATATCCAGCGCCGCCGAATGACCCGTTTCGGGGGAGTAGGTGTACTCATAGCATGTAATGAAATAACTACGGTATGTTTCAGAAGAATCTGATGAAGGTGTAAACAAAAAAGACCTGTTCAGATTAAATTATTAACAGGGAAATAATAACATACTCATTATTTTTAGAAGATTTTAACTTTATATATTACCACCTTTTCACATTATCACATTATTAAATTAGTACCTACGTAATTGAAAAATCATCGATTAAAGGCTCCTAAAAACAGGCGCGACACGCGATATAATCGCACGCGACACAAAGGTACCGCTCGTTGCGCGACTTGAGGTGCCTTTGTGTCGCGTGTCGTGTCGCGCCTGTTTGAAGGAGCCTTAAGGCCTGTATTAATGCCGATAACCTTGAGCATTTGGGCGGAGCTAACGACCCCTTCTCCGCGCCACTCCGCTACCCGCATGCAACAGAAAATGTGCGGTTGTGTGCGCCGCCACCACGGTTTGCCTCGCCTAGTCTCGTCACAGAGTATCGAAATCACAGAAGGTCAAGTCATCGTGAAAGTTAAATAATTATGTGTACCACATATACAGGGTGTCCCAGAACTCAACGTCAAGCCGAAACGGGGTGACAGGATTGATCATAACCATCACGAGAAAAATATAAAAAAAAATCTATCCCATGCAGTTTGAAAATTATGGGCATTTTAAGAAAAACCTAGAAATTTGATCAAACTGTACCATTTTTCGGTTATTGTGGTTAATCTTTTTTATTTTTGTTCAATTAAACTTTGGAAACGTAATCCTAAATAACATTTCTAGAATCCCAATAAAAAATAATGACACGATTGCCTCAAGTTTCCGAGAATTGAGACTATTCGTTAAACTACGAATTTAAAATTTTCAAGATTCGTCGACTTTGATTGGCCCTCCTTTAAAAAAAATGTACTAGAGTGCCTTGGCAAGTGGCATTAAAAGTTGGCGCATTTAATCAGAATAGGGATGACGAATGATTTTGAAATCCTCTTCCGTAATGTACATACACATTTACTATTTACGAAAAAACCTATATTTCGGTTATAAACTAAAGTTGAACGAAGTTTAAAGACATTTTTCTAATATTTTTTCAATAGCGCGCGAAAACAGCTCGCAGTGTCATGGCGTCGGGTCTGATGTCACGCCTAGGTAAACACTAAACGTCAAATGTGTCAAGCTGACACATTTGACACATTTTACGTTTAGTGTTTACCTTTCCTCTGACTGCGCGTGTTGACAAAACAAACATTGCATATTTCATCTGATAAAAATGAATTCCAAAGTGTATAAGTGGTGTGCAGTACCTCAGTGTAAAAACACATCAATAACCACTCCCAACAAGGTGTTTATATATGTCCCAAACAAGCAAATAATAAGAGTTCAATGGTTAAAGCTCGCAAGGCGAAACCATGTTGTTATAGATTCGTGTTGTAGAGTCAAGTGGAGTGGATAAATTACACTTAAATTAATAAAAAATCGATCCAAATGCGTAATCGGTAGTAGTCAACAAAACGCAAGTGATGTTTACATAGGCGTGACGTCATGCGCTGTGATTGGCGTTTCAGTCAAAATGGCCGAATGCCGTATTTTCATCTTTTATTTTAGTGAAAATCCGATTAATCTCAAGTTTTTAAATAAAACTAAATCAGTGTTTTAAATCCTTTTAATGTGTACTTTCCCCTAAAATCATTAAATCTTTGATTATTTGATACTGTCGCCACGCCTATTCTAAAATGGTACAATACTTGTTAGTTCCATACAATAAAAAAGAGTAAAAAAATTAAAAAAAATTTGAGGCTGATGGTAAACAATTTGAACATTTATTGTTATAAAAAACGTTATTTCTCTATCTGACTTTTATTCCAACAAACCTAAATTAAACTAGATCAAGATTTTTCATTATTTTACTAACTTTTTTTCACTTTTTTCACTTTAATAAAAGTGGCGTCACTATCTGTCTCGCTCACTCATGGCAAACATACCCACTATCCATCTCTCTCATCATTTTGCCTTAAAATTAAGAACCTACCTAGAGCTTGTGCGAATCAAAAACATTTTAACTGAGATAGCAAAAATCGGGTTACTTGAGGTTTTAATTTTTTTACTCTTTTTTATTGTATGGAACTAACAAGTATTGTACCATTTTAGAATTCTGATTAAATGCGGCAACTTTTAATGCCACTTGCCAAGGCACTCTAGTACATTTTTTTAAAGGAGGGCCTATCAAAGTCGACGAATCTTGAAAATTTTAAATTCGTAGTTTAACGAATAGTCTCAATTCTCGGAAACTTGAGGCAATTGTGTCATTATTTTTTATTGGGATTCTAGAAATGTTATTTAGGATTACGTTTCCAAAGTTCAAATGAACAAAAATAAAAAAGAATAACCACAATAACCGAAAAATGTTACAGTTTGATCAAAATTCTAGGTTTTTCTTAAAATGCCCATAATTTTCAAACTGCATGGGATAGATTTTTTTCAGATTTTTCTCGTGATGGTTATGATCAATCCTGTCACCCCGTTTCGGCTTGACGTTGAGTTCTGGGACACCCTGTATTTACAATGGTCCAGTTTTGGTTTTATTTAGGTATTATCTATTGATATGGATGTACTTTTCGGGCTATGGTTACGAATAAAATTGTTAAAAGCTTTCGAGGCCGTGAGTAGAAGCTATACCCTTAATATAAATCAGCCTGGCTTGCCATGTGATAAACAACTTAATGTATCTTTTTAACTAAAATTAATGGCTAAATGTGCTGCTAAGCGCAAAACTCAAGAATGGCTGGACCAATTCGGTTTTTTTTTTAAATATTCGTTGAAGTCTTAGGAAGGTTTCTATGAAGAGAAGAAGGGTAGGTAGGCATGTACGTAGATAGGTAGGTAGGTATGTAGGGTAGGTAGGTAGTTAGGGTAAGGCAGATAGGAAGGTAGGGTAGATAGGTAGGCAGGTAGGGTAGGTAGGTAGGTAGGTATAGGTAGTATAATTATCACTAGTGTATGTCATATTATTTGTTATATTTTTTATAAACAAATATATTATAACTAAAATTCAGCTGAATAATCTTCAAGTTCTTCGACAGACCTTACAAGATGCTTGTGAGTCACCATGTCATCCAATAGAGACCGTAGTTTTTGAATGCCCAAATCATCTTGTTCCTAAAATGAATGCAGTTATACATATATTTACAAGTAAAACAAAAATATAGGTTCATAATTTGTAAAAAAAAAATACATTTCACATCCAAATCAACAGAATCACCTTCAACTTCTCTGGTTGAACTAATTGATTCACTACGTATAGGTAATGATTTTTTTATTTGATTTAATTAGTTGAATAATATTATTGACCCACTTTAGCCCACATGGATCTAGTAATGATAGGTGATAATTTGTTTTTCTAATTTTATGTAGTCTGTGCCACCCGCAGTCTGCGATAGGCTGATTTAATTGATTGATTGATGTCACCCGCGACGATAGAAGTCGAGTAAAAAGTATTCGACTTTCGATCTGCCATAGAGAGATTTGATCCTTATGATTGACCCTATCGATTGATGCCATAAAAGTACAGGGTATTATTTTTTCGGATTTTAGCCGGTTCGATTCCCGAGAGCGGCAAGCGAATTTTCGAAAATCTTTGAATGCAGATTTGTTTTTTTTTTAATGAAAGGATTTTCCTTTGAGTAAAATTTGCTATCTCCAGTGTTTAGAGTACTTGCCCTCTAGGTGAGGTTAAAAAATCCAGCCTGTATATACATATATACTATTGAACTACTACTTTTTACTATTGTATGACATTATTATTTTTAATTCCTTATTTTGTTGACTGATCTGTATTTACGATAATTTTATTTTCAATGACATTGTACAGACGCCAGCACATCAAGTTACTACAGTCTGTCAGATTTCTTTAATAGATTTTCAACTTTATCACTAAAGCATAAGGTTCAAAGTTGATTGCGAAAATTTTACAGTTTCGGGTAGGTTGATGTGCTTGGCGTCCGTACTTTATTGAATAGTGAAATTAACAGTTAACATTCTTGTTTTATATTTGCACACCTTATATGGTTATTAACAGTGTAACATTTGACCTTTTTTAACATCCACTAAACCTGTTTTATGCAAATAAATGATTTGATTTGATTTTTTTATTTGAAAATAATTACGCCGGTAATCAATAAATTGACAAATTATTAGCAAGTACGTAACCTATAATCATAATTAATACCTACTTTAGGAGCATTTTCAGTTTTGTGTCACAATATGTCACAAATAATCGCAACGCATCAGAATAATAGACTTTACTTAGGCACCGAAAAGTAAAATTTATAATATTGGCTGAATCATTTCGTGGACGTGGACCTTCTGTGATCATTCACTACTAGTACTTACAACTTTCGTTTGAATGAGGTAGGTATTTTATAAACAGTACCTATATACACAGAGTAATGGACAGCGCATAAGTTTCATAAAACCTCGCTTGGGTATGTACACTTTTTGTTTTTGCAGTAATATTTTACGATTTTATTTCGTAGTGCGGAGTTCTCGCAACGCGACATACGTCCACCTAGCAACACGATGCGCCCCGCACTAAATTTATGGACGAGTGCGGGGGTGATGTAGACGCAGTCCTTTATCAGAGGCCTTTTTAATTTATTATCATAAAAATAATACATATTTTAAAAAAGTAACAAAACCAAATTATTCTCCTTTGTATTGCAAAGATGTAGATATATTTTTTTACACTCTTTTGATAAAAAATGAAGGAGTAAAACGGTTTCATCTCAATGATTTGGAGGTGATTTGGTGATTTTTTTTTAAATTATGTGGTATCGGTAGAAAAATTATGGCTAAACCAAATTACGTATTATATCATGAAGATTACTAAGGATTTTTTTCAGATGTAATTTCTCTGTAAATGCCGACAAAAAATGGCTTCATCTGCATGCTTTTTTCAAGCTTTTTTCGAGAGAGCAGCCTTAAGGTGATAATTTCAGAGTTATATATTAAAATAATCAAATCAAAGCACTCAATTGGGACTTAGGTGGCACTACAAGCGGCGATAAGCGGCTACGGCTCCTCTTTGAGGAGTGGCTGGAGAAGCGCCACGGCGTTCTCACCTTCCGCCTAAAGCAGGCCCTCTTTGCGTCCTCACGCCCCTAGTCGCCGCAAGAGACGCCCTGGGCGTCGGGAAGACGGGAATCGACAGTCGGTTCTCGGCCACCGTAATCGCGGGCTTGTGGACGGCGAGCAATGGACATATCGCCGTCCGGTAAGGATCTGACGGGGTCCTGAAGGAACACGGGGTGAGGCTTAGTCAGTAAAAGTCTGACACGCCCTCCCGCTCCGCCCAGAGCGGAAGATGTGGTTTGATAATTTCCCAACCAAAAAAAAAAAAAAAAAAGGTGGCACTACAAATAATTGGCATCCAGTACTGGGTGCGTTTTCTGATCCATTTGTTTACATTTACATCAGATACTTTATAACAAATCATCGTGAAATCCAATTATGAGTAATTGAAATGATAATGTTATCAATTAAATCAGTACTAAGCATCAAATTATGGTCTAAGCTGATGACCCTGACGGGATGCAAAATAGTTATGCTACGAATAAAAAAAATATTGATCCATCCGTAGGTACTACATATATTAATAGATACCCATGGTAAGTAAAGTAACCTACCTAAGTATTACCGATCCGTACAATGCGTGGCGCCGAAAATGTACATATATTTTTTCTTTAATAATAGCTATGCCACACTATGCTACCTACTCGCTAAAAATATGCGCGAGCGCCGCCGCCGTCAGAGTGAGATAATTAATTGTAGATGTAAGTATGTATGCTAAATGTAATTTTGGGCGTGGACTTACTTTTTTACACTTATAATTTTTTTTCGCATTAACCCATGTAAGTTGTACTTTTAGGGGCTTTGGTACTTCCCCTTGGCTAGAATACTTGCACAATATAGGTATTTCCAAATCTATAGGTAGGCAAATACAGCACATAGCAGATCCAAGATAAGAGGTTATTTTGTTATCAGTGAGACAAAACACTAAATTTAAGACACTCAAAATGTAAGATACTGTTCTTTGGTTACATATTAAACATCTTTTGCGTTTTGCATTTGAAGAACACCCGAAAAATCAGCAAAACTTGACACTACCTCGTTAAGATTGTGTAAGACAGGCTTATCTGTATTTACCTGAAACTATTAGCGCCTCATTCGGACCCACGGTGTGTATATTACCCATTTTTCCCTCCGAGTTCAAAGAAAACGCACAAAACAACACTATATTTTTACTTTTACGAAAAAAACAACTTTCGCGAAATCAATAAATATAACAAACAACAATGAACGAAAAGAACGAACGATGATTTAAGAATTCCATAGACACCAGGCACAGATTAAACCTATATAAAGTAGTGTTCATACAATCACGTGTAACGTGTTCCTGCTACTGAAACACAAAGTTTTCAGGATCATCAAATTAAATGAAATTAAGCTACTGGAAGCATGTAGTATTGATGCATGGTCATTACATGGCCAATGGGAACCCTTCACTTACAACATTTCAACGATAAGAATAAGATTGCTTACTTTGAGCGGATCGGACTCGACTCGATAAATTTGCTGGGTCCAACACTACGAAGTCTACGTGAACGTGAATAATCATAGACTTGGCTAAGGTAGAATCAAAGAGTAAAGTAACTAGGGTCAAAGAGTAAAGTAACTATACTAGGGTAGAAGTAACGTTTAAAACTTCCTCCGGAGTCTTCCGTTTTTACAGGGGAGTGCTTTGGTCTATTTAAGGCATTAGAATATGTTTTGTTAGCTAAGTTACAAAATACTGTTATATTTTCCGACTCTAAGAGTGCGTTACAGGCAATTGAGAAGTTCCCATTTAAAATGAAGGCTTTCTATCCTGTTGTATTTGATATTAGGAATGTATTATATGAACTAAGGTTGAAGGGGCAATCTGTACATTTTGTTTGGATTCCTAGCCACTGTGGCATAAAGGGAAATGACAAGGCGGATGTTTTAGCCAAGGAGGCTGTCAATGATGGAGACACTTTCCCTTATTTAAACTTTTCCCATGATGTCATGAATTTACCCAAGACTTACCTTCGCGATGCCTGGAGTGTCTCATGGGGACAGAGCGCACAAACAAAAGGAAAATATTATTACTTTATACAACCTCATGTTCTTATTAAGCCGTGGTTTTTCAAGGTTAAGTGCTCCAAATTGACTGTTAGTCAAATCATTCGTATGCGTTTGGGTCATGTATGTACTCCTTACCATCTTGCCAAGCTCCATATTGTAGAGGATAACATATGTGAATGTGGGGAAGATGTTGGTACCTTGGACCATATTTTTTTTTCATGTTCTCGTCATGACCGTTCTGATTTCCTTGATTCCCTTATTAGTCTAAAAACCCCTTTCCCCACTCGTATGATTTGTTTATTACATAACCCTATAATTTATTATGATATAATTGCCTCTTTTCTGTATAAAAATGATATAAAACTTTAGTTTATTTATTATATTGTACATAACATATTATTATATTAATGACTTGCCTGATCCATATTTCCTATCATTGTAATCCTTTCCGTTCCGTTTTTTATTTCCCTGTTTCCCAAATTTTTACTTGAAAATGGCACAAAGTACAACTAGTGCCACAAAAAAAAAAAAAAAAAAGTAACGTTGTTGTAAATGGCGGAGGCATTGTGATTGTTTGTTGAAGAATTTGAGCTACTGATGCGAAATAACCAAAAGCAAACATAACAATTAGTGATATTAAATAGTGAGTCTTCAAACAGTGTAGATTTTTACCTGTTATACAGCTTAGACCTTTAATGGGTCAGATGTTATCTTCTCTGTCATATAATCTTTGTATTACTCACATTTTTTTTACTTTACAGATAGAGCGTGGTAATTTTATTTAGAGAGATGTCTGATACAAGTGATCTAGATCGTCAAATCGAGCAGCTAAAGAGATGTGAGATTATAATGGAGGCCGAGGTTAAGGCACTTTGTGCTAAGGCCCGCGAAATTCTTGTCGAAGAGAGCAACGTTCAGCGGGTAGACTCTCCTGTCACGGTAATTAACCATTCATGTATCCTTACAATTGGTAAAAGATCAACAGTGATAATTTTACATCTCTAAGGCATTCAGAATTTACATCCTAAATACCTTCTATCTTTAAATAAGTGATTAGTCTCTGTTGTTGAATGTTTTCATCATACAAATCGCAAGATTCTGTTTTGCTGTATTAAAGTTAGTCTGTAACTAAGTTCTGGTCATAATATGCTATACTTTGGTAGATTAGTTAATTATTGTGGTGCATTTTTTGTTTGTAAATACATAGTTGAAGTTAACTAAAACATGCCCAAACAATATGTCCTACAGACTATGGTTCTCTACAAACTACAAGTTTCTATTATTCCTTGTTCCAGGTTTGTGGTGACATTCACGGCCAATTCTATGATCTGAAAGAACTGTTTAAAGTGGGTGGTGATGTCCCTGAGACCAATTATTTATTTATGGGAGATTTTGTAGACAGAGGATTCTATTCAGTAGAGACTTTCTTATTACTACTTGCATTAAAGGTAAGCTTATGAGATTTCTTTACATACAATTACATAATTATGTTATTATGGCAAATGTCTACTTATTACACTTCCTTCATACAATTTATGCTTGGCCATTATTGTGTTGAGAGCAGTGGTGTACCAAATCGTAACTCGTCTTAACTTACCACAACTTCTAAGTTGTAGGTTCGAACCCAGACAAGCAGTTTACTATGTGTAATTTATTGCATCACCACTGCTCTCAAAACGTTGAAGGAAAACATCGTAAGTGTTTGTGTCTTAGAACCGAAAATTCAAAGACATGTAATATCTACCAACCTGGACTGGGCCCGTGTGGTGGATTATGGCTCACTTCCTCACACCAGCAGAAGGTCTGTGTCCCAGCAGTGAGAACACTATAGGCTGATTATGATTTTATTATACATATATTATTGAGTTTGCAATGAATTTGTTAAATGAATCAGCATGTAAGGTGAGATAAGTTTTTCTTATTAATCATGAACAATGTGATAGCCTGTGATATAGGTCCTTAATGTAGATTATTGTTATTAAGGTGATCCCTAATTCAGCCAATCATGTTCATAAAGTTTTGAAAACAAACACGTAACCAACCCACTATACAGATATTTATTGTGCAATCTGTTTTATCATTGAAAAAATTGCTGTACAAAGTAAATATCCTGCTAAACAATAACAAAAAGGTCTAATTATTCACTTTCCATAGGTCCGTTACCCCGATCGCATCACATTAATCAGAGGCAATCACGAGTCCAGACAGATCACACAGGTGTATGGGTTTTACGATGAATGTCTTAGGAAATATGGATCTATTACTGTATGGAGGTATATCTAAACCTATTAATTACAATTTTTTATTTCAAATTCTTTGCACATTCATTTTACATTCAGAGATTTGTGGACTTTAAGGATGATTAAAAAATGTAAGTTGTTACTGTTTGATCTAAACTAATTGCATAACCTGTCCTTTAAGAAATTCAAATGTTAATGTACACAGGTATTGCACAGAAATATTCGACTACTTATCCCTATCGGCAATTATTGATGGAAGAATATTCTGTGTGCACGGTGGACTGAGTCCTTCAATACAGACGCTCGACCAAATCCGCACAATCGACCGCAAGCAGGAGGTGCCACATGATGGACCCATGTGTGACCTGCTCTGGAGTGACCCTGAAGGTTTGACACAACCATGTAGAAAAACTACAGTTTATTTATTTAAGATCCCTCAACTGCTATTGGAATGGAAGAATTGGAGTGGAGTTGTATGTAAATGTTAATACAAAGTCTGAGTATAGTATTATGAGTATTACTGTATATTTGTTTGTCAAGCAAAGGACCATGGGCACTTTTAAATGAACACTGGGCCCACTTTCTTCAAAGTTGTACAACAGTGATGAAACCTATGTCATATGACAGCTCTTGGTGTGTACTTTATTTCATTCTATGGCAGCTAAGTTCAAATCCAGCGCTAAATTGGCGTTTTAGTAAGTTCAAAAACTGATAACTGTATTGGACGCTGTGTATTACGGAAAGTGGACGGCGGTGTATAATGTGCCCGCGATATGTCTTACGACAAAGGCGGCACTTTCTGCAAGAGGCGCTAATTGAAAATGAACTTGAACTAGTAAACTATATTTCACAAAATGCACTAATACAGGTAAATAATATATTTTATAAAAGTATAACTAATATGTAAACTATGTACTTATCTAATTCTAACTATAAAGTGTTTATCACTGCAAACTATTTATAATGATGTTGATGTACCTAGGCTCACTCAATCACGTTTTAAAAAACGCAAAAAAAAAAAAAAAACTATTTTCGCGCTGATGTTCAACATAACTGCCATAAAATGAAATAAATACACTTTAAGAGCTTTCATATGACATTCGACTTCTCGCATTTAAAGTATATAATCTCAGAATTTACTAATTTTACAGGAGGATCAATGTGCTATCTAGCGGGGATTTGTCGAACTACGTTCTTTTTTCACTTGAGAAAATATTTGCGATACTAGACATTTCTGTATAGGTACTTAACTCAATTTCGTTTTTTTTTTTGAGATTATACACTTAATGCGAAGAGGCGATATATAATTCATCACTGTTGAACAATTCTAAAAAACGCAAAAAAAAAAAATTCGCACTGGATTTGAACTTAACTGCCATATAATGAAATAAAGTACACTTTTAAGAGCTTTCAGACATATAATTCATCACTGTTGAAAAATGTTGAAAAAGTGGGCCCAAAATGACACATGGTCCTTTTTAATATTATATCAGCCAAGTATTTGCTAAGACATCTTCAAAACTTCAAAATGTACACACTGCATAGTAATAGTATTGGTATAACATAATATGTTATTGCAGCAACCGTGTTAACACGAATTTTGCATTTTTATGGACAATGACTTAATCCACTCAACTCCTCGAGAAAGGCCAACAATGTCTTAATGTTACTGGCAATCTCTCTGTGATATTATTAATTATTATTCTAATGGGCCATGTATGAAAATATTAAATTGTCTCGATTTTTTTTCTGCACTTATGAATAAGCTAATACTATCTACAAAAAAAGTATCAGATTTATCTGATTAGTATTTCCAGAGAAATAAATTAAATTCTGTTAGAGGCGGCCATCGACAGTAACCCACGGATTTTTATTCAATTTCCTTAGCCTACTCAATTAAAAAGTAAAAACTGTAGATCAGAGACTGTTGTCAATTTGTCATAACATAACCTCACTTTTCACCTCTTGCTTTGTGTTTGTTTGCGATTTTATGGATATATCTTTACGACGACCCTCACGCTTTGAATAAAATAAAGATAAATCGTATCGTAATCGTAAAGATATATCCATAAAATCGCAAACAAACACAAAGCAAGAGGTGAAAAGTGAGGTTATGTTATGACAAATTGACAACAGTCTCTGATCTACAGTTTTTACTTTTTAATTGAGTAGGCTAAGGAAATTGAATAAAAATCCGTGGGTTACTGTCGATGGCCGCCTCTAACAGAATTTAATTTATTTCTCTGGAAATACTAATCAGATAAATCTGATACTTTTTTTGTAGATAGTATTAGCTTATTCATAAGTGCAGAAAAAAAATCGAGACAATTTAATATTTTCATACATGACCCATTGATTCCAGACACACAAGGCTGGGGCGTGTCACCTCGCGGCGCGGGCTACCTGTTCGGCTCCGACGTGGTGGCGCAGTTCAACGTGTCCAACGACATCGACATGATTTGTCGCGCGCATCAGCTCGTCATGGAGGGCTACAAATGGCACTTTAACGAAACTGTGCTCACGGTGTGGTCAGCCCCTAACTACTGCTACAGGTCTGATCTAATCCATAATATGGATTTTTGATTTTGAGTAAATGGATTTTTGATTTTGAGTAAAACTGAAGGTTGCCATAATATTATTATGGCAACCTTCAGTTTTACTCAAAATCAAAATATTTTATTTCACATAAACCTACATGGGCACTAATGAAACGTCAGAAGCTAGGTGCGTGGTTCCAATTGGTTGTTTCCTATGGAGAAGAGCTGGCAAGAAACTCCATGCAAAGGCCTTCCTTCCCTCTTTCCACTTTTCCCGGTCTACTGCGATTATGGGCCAATCCTTTAAGAAGGAGTCCAGTTCATCTTTCTGGGCCTGCCACGCAGTTGTTTCCTCCATTGAAAAACCACTGCCACAGTTACTCTTTTAAAAATAATTGGCATTTACAATGTTTTCAAATTACAGTAGGTATGGAAGGACAGCGTAGGCCTGTCAACAAGTACAATGCGTGCCACGTAAGAAGAGACTTGACAAACCACGTGGTTTGATATGCGCAGTAGACGATTCATAGGTCTCTTTAGCGGTATGAGGTCTGAGGCGGGAAGGGACCGGGCGTCATCGGGGCGGCGGTAAGAGCGCGGGAGGCACGGCACGGCACCGCGCATGCGCGTTAGTCGCCTGCCGCTCTCTTCACCCCGCGCAGGTACCGCTTTACTCCGCAAGTACAGACGAGTGCAACCTGTATTTATTTTCTACTTTGTTTGTAGTTGTGTAGTTTTAAACGAGTGCAAGTGAAATATTAATTATGCCTCGAGGTAAAATCTTAAGAAGGCATAGTAGGAAGATGGTTTACGACGTGTACACCTATAATATGTCAAAAGAAGCAAAGGAAGGTGTAAAAAATAGAGAATAGAATGGCAATCTGCTGCGTGACAGGGACAAAATAGCATGCTATGCATACAAACTAGCTATCTCTTTCTATCTTATACGTTCCGTATTATCTATCGCTGTCGTACCTTTAAGTTAGTACTTATAATAACAACGCAACGATATCTGAACGCCATTCAGTATGAACATGGCGTATCTTTCTTTATAATATCATTGAATATTATAATATTATTCTGTAGAATTTTAATCTAAATGTCGTCGAAAAATCCCTGTATAGGTAGCCACACAAATTATGAATAACTATTTCGTACATGACTGTACCTGCGCAAGCTCCCCACTACTGACACTGGTCAAGTCTCTTCTTTCGTGGCACGCATTGTACCAGGTACTTGATAAAATAATTTTAGACTTTAGTCTACAAGGCAGACAGATTCCATACATTTACAAAATATAAAAGAATATCAAAATATAATATAAAAACCTACCCTTTCATAAAGTATCAGACAAAACTGACTTAGGCCCAAGTCAGTTTTAGATTTTGCTGAGAAAGATCCAAATCAGAACACATTTTTAAATCTTGTGTTGGAGATAAACTATTCACATGTTGATTTTACTAATTTTTGTTTAGCAATGTAACATAAATATCGGTTTTCTGTACACAGATGCGGCAATGTGGCTGCAATATTAGAACTGAATGAAAATCTTCAGCGAGAGTTCACAATATTCGAAGCGGCGCCGCAGGAGTCGCGGGGCGTGCCCTCCAAGAAACCGCAGGCCGACTACTTCTTATAATGTTGCTTGCAATAGACAATTGACACATGAGCGAGCGACCCATCTAGTATTATGTACGGTTTTATTGTAGTGACAAAACATTTCATGTGGAGATAATTTAATTGTGATCTTAAGACTGGTGTTGAATTGTAAGTTGAATGTGTTTATTTTAAGTCATTGAATACGTGTTTAATTCATTTTCTGACTCCGTTCACCTCGCGAGTTGGTAGCGACGTCGGACCTCCCAACAGCCGAAATAATTGGTATACGACAGAGATGCAAGTAGCACCCTACAATATACCAAAAACCCGGCGTGTGAACGTGACGTGTCGTTCTGAAGACATTTGGTCTTAAAATCAATGGTTTAGTACAAACTTTCGAGACCCACAACTGAATGTTAGTTAAGTTAAACCTTCTCAAGCAAATAATTTATAATGTAATTTTGACTTAGTGTATTTAATCCATTTTGTTACTCAATGTTGATCACAATATTTTGGATAACAGGCATTTTTATTGATTTGTGTTAGTCCCATGCAAAGCTAGATGGCATTTTACCATTTTTTTTATTATGCCATTGATTAAGTTAATATTTTAATTCATTGTATTAAGTAGGTGACCAGTTGATAAATCGATAATATAAAACGAACAATGAGTAGGATAAGCCAAGTGTTAATTTGTAACAGAATAAGCGCAGATTCCGCGCCGCGGCGCGCTATAATTGTAAGCATAGTGATTGGTCCACTGACCTGTCGCTGTATTGACGAAACATTATAGCATACATTTATACCTATCATAAATTAATTTATAAAAGTAAGAAGCATTAAAAGTAACTTGTCGGCGGCATCTAGCGCTTACTGCCGCATGTCTTTATATAGATCAGGTTGATAATAATGTGATTTGTGATGTCATTAAACACTGCCGTTAACTATTATTATGTAATATTAAGGAGATTTATATAATATACCTAAAGTACGCAAGAGATAACACATTTTCGTATTGTAGACATATTGTTAATGATCTTTACACATTGATTTAGAAACTAGTGCAAAATGCAATGTTTTAGAATAAAATAGTCTCAACCACATTACATTCAAACGATTCTAGATTTTGGGTACTAGTAGAGAATTTAAAAATTCTAGATTACTATTTAAAGCTGTTATTGAAACTAATTATTTTTAGAACTTTCCATAATATTTCTGTATTTTAAATTCCACTGGGCAGTACACAAAAACGCATTGTTACAATTCCACTTATTAGTATTCCTAGAAGACAAAACAAACTACATTTGTATTTTAGGCTTGATGTTCTCTTTCGGGAATATAATTATTATATATATTTTCAGCTATTGCTACATGGATTAATTAGGCAATGAAGACGGATAATTCGAATAAACTAAAACAATATTTTGTCAACTTAGCACCCTGCCTTGTGAATTAGGCTTTGCATTGTGATTGTTAGAAATATTCACAATAATTTTTGATAAAGATTAAAAAGTAACTAAAATGTGATCTCATTGTTTTTGTTATGTTTAAAGTCGACAATTGTATCCAATGACTGATTAGCGCAAGGTACGGATTGTTAACTTCGAAACATTCAAGTTCCAAGTTTTTGTACACGCATCCCTTTTTTATAGTCTTCTTTACTTGATTTTAAAAGAAATATGTATTTGAATTTGTAGGAACATCGGAACTCCATGATTTTTGTGATGTTTGAACTAGGAATACCCATGCACCATGCTTATGCGTATTTCCCAACCTTACGTTCAATCAGTCCTAAGGTGACCCAAAACAAACTATTAAATTTTAGTTCTAGCAATCTGATTATTCAAGGGCAATTTATCATTCTTATTTTACCACTTTACCATGTTTAAAAATAATGAAATTGCCGAAAATGCTGTCCAAAAATATAACCAGTTTTGTTCTTTTTATACTATTATTAAAATGAAATGCCATCATTTTTTCCGTATTTTATTTATTTAAAATAAATTCCATTCAACTACTTAGAGAAAAAATAACACTTATTTTGAGGTAGGAAGATCGTCACAAAAACTAGGTAAAAAAAATCAGGTACTATCAACTGCAATTCTTTGTTATAGAATTACACAATTCAGGTAATATATCACCACATTTTGTAGATACTTTGATGTCTACAATATCATCAGCTCTAGTGGGGCCTATATTCAACAAAGCAATTTTCTTATGCTCATCTCTGGCTTGTAAAATTATTCTATAGCTTGAGTAAACTGTCAAACTTGAACCTAAAACAAAAACGGCATCACTGGAGGATACTTGATTCCTGACTACCTCCACCCTCGACTTTGGGACATTGTCACCAAAGAACACTATGTCTGGTTTTAATGGGCCTTCACATTTTGGGCATAGTGGTGACCTGAACTTCTCCACTTGTTCCTGTAATAATTGAAGGATAATCTATAGATTTATCAAAATCCATAACAATTGGTACACATTCCTGTGTACGTTACCCCAGCAGGAAAGTAGCTCCTAGAATGATGAGCGGAACGTATAGTACGTAATCTGCTGTAAATGGGCGCCAAATAAAAAATTTGTCGTTTTGGAAAAAACCGGGCAAGAGCTAGTGGGACTCGCGCACCCAGGGGTTCCGTACCATCATGTTTTTAAATTTTCATCGGCAAGGCCTATATTCGTCCGAGAATTTTAAGACTTCACGCTGCGGTATAGAATATTGCAGTTTTAGGTCAGCGCCATCTCTTGACAGATAGTGGAACGAATGTAATTTTTGTTGATGATTTCTGAAAAAGTGTGCTATTTAGAGACTTCGTTTTATTTTTCCTGTAATCTTTACATAAACTTCTATCATATAGAATAATTTCAGATTTTTTTTTCTTGCAAACTTCGGAGATAATGGGGGGTACGGTATTTTTTTTTATATTTTTCATCAAAAGTCGAAAACTATGCGGCCTAAAAAAAATAAAAAAAAAATTTATAAGAATGTGGAAACTGCGCTCTTTCATATGATACTCCACATGCCCTAGTAGCCCCACTTTGAATTTTTAGACCCACTTTCAGTCCCTGTTGCAAAAAACAAACATAATATATTTTTATTTCTTTCTTATTTGCAAAATAGTTGGGCAATCTAAAACTATTCCAAGTTGATATCATTAGTAGTTCTTAAGATATCCAGCTGTGACAGACAGACAGACTGAGTCTCACCATAAGGGTTCGCACAAATTAAGGGCTACTCATGTATGTTTATTCTACAGGCACACATACAATGGTTTTAGAGATACACAATTCTGCAAAACGTCACTCCAGCAGGAAATGCAAATATCTCGAAAACCTGAAGAAGACAAATTATAATTTCAGTGCACATTTTTGCACAAATACCCATGCCCATGCACAATAGTTCTCTCTCCGATCATTCGTTTAGAATTTTCCTGCTGGAAAAATGTTACTCCAGCAGGAATTGTTTTTTCCAAAACGACAAAGCCCACAAATTTTTTATTTGGCACACATTTACTGCAGATTACACGCAATAAATTATATGTTCCACTCATATCACTGTGGAGCTACTTTCCTGCTGGGGTAAAGTACACCACATACCTTAGGTAAGTCCACATCCCCATCAGGCCTTATCATGGTGAAACTATCCTCCATGTAAGAATTATTCCTCATTAGTTCCACCTGTAGCTCCTCTCTGCTTATCTCATAAGGACACTTCAAACATTTCACAATATACCCAGTGCCATGAAGCTCTATTACATTCTCTGAACCAGCCTTGTGATGAAGTCTGTCCACATTTTGTGTCACTATTGATGTCACCTTTCCCATCTATAAAATAGAGACCAACAAACAATCAGTAAACATAAGGAAATGGTGCGAAATGCAGTAGAGAAATAAATGATGATGGAAAAACTATTAGTAATTTTTTTACTACTGACATTGTATCATTTTATTTGGTTGATACAATCCAGTAAGTAAACTGTTTTTTTTATTCATCTTGGAAAAAAACAGTTTACTACTTGAAATATCCATGCATTTCCAAGTGAATTTTGCCTTTTCAGTGACAATCTAATATTCTTTTCTATTATAATAAAATAGTGGAAGTGGAAACTCACAATTCATGTGTTCTTTTAACATATTGATCTCAGGTAGAGTTAGTAATTAAATCATATCACTGTCTACAACAGTTGAAATATAGAGTGGTTGATGATAAAGTGAATATCAACACAATTACAGATTACCTTTTGTAGCTCTCTGACAGCAAGATGTGCGTCATTTGGCTGTACGGCACTGAACCTTGGCCAGCCAATGAAATTTCTGGCCCAGTACCGTTGTCTGACTTTAGGATACTTCACAAACTCTTGGTATTGTATAGGCTTGTGGTTGGTGCGAGCATATAAACCAACATCTTCTGATCTGTAGTCTGGAATTCCTATGATAATGCAGAATAACATTAAAACAGTTGGACTAGAACGAAATATTTTGTACAAACATAGCAATTACCAGATTCCGTGGAAATACCAGCACCAGTCAGGATAAGAATATTTTTGTATTTAGATAAAAAATCTTTTAGAACCTCAAAATCTTCATGGTTGGGTGCCTTATGTTTTGGAACATATACTATCTGACGAGTAAACTGTTTGATACTAGTTGATACCCTAAGTCTATGCATTTTGTTAATCTTATTAGCTATAACTGTAATTAATAAAAATAGTCACAACAATACAAATGACATTGTCATGTCATCACAAATGTCAATCATCAATGTCTTCTTCTTCTTCTTCTCTTCAATGTCATTATCAACCTATGGTTTGCAGCTATTCTGTCAAACACTGTGATGGACTTATCCAAGTAGGGATGTGAAAAAATAATCGATTATGGAAATAATCGATTAAAAATCGTTTTTTTTTTAAAGTAAAAATCGATTTTTATACGTGATTTTATTTTTATGAATAATCGATTAATTTTCGATTTTTTTTATAATCAGTCAATCAATTATTAGTGATTTCATCTGAAACCCTTGACATTGGATTTGGTTTTTTGGCCCGGAGCCCGGGACGCGAACTGCCAATGAATACTATCTCCATAATATTACATTAGAGTCTGGCCAACGAAAGCTGACCACGAATTATTTATTAAACTTTATATGTAGCAACATTTCAAGACTGTCAAAATTGTCACATTGACGTTTCGTACTTACCTAGCTTTTGTTTACGTGCATCTTATTTTCGTTGGTTTTGTCTAAAATAATGCCGAAAACAATCACTAGCTCGACGAGGAGGCTTCTATTTCATATGATTGACAAATTTAAAGACATAAAAAGTGATTTAAATCAGAAATCTGCAGAGAAAATACGACGACTGGATTCAATTATTACAGTTTTAGGTTAGTGTTTTGAATTTCTACTAAAACAGTTTGATACTTTTCGACTATTTGTAACAAATTGCAATATTACTCACGGTGTATTATACTTTTTAGGAGGTATCGACAATGAGCAGGCGAAACTCCAAATTGCGAATGCAGTAAAGGCATTAAAAACTCTAGAAGAAATAGAAATGTCAACTTCTGAAACACAATACATAGAAAAGATATCTTCAATGACAGGTATTTTTATCAGTTCAAACATTTTAGTTATCAAGTAACAGTTATTTATAAGGGTATAAATAAAGGATATATGTAAGTGTGTCTAAATCAAATAATATGCATATCATTGTAATATATTGTATTGTATTTGATTTTTTAGAGTCAGTGATATTTTTGAGTACCAATACTCAAAATAATTGTATTTGTTGGTTCCAGATGTAAGTGTAACAACACTTAGAAGAATAAAAAAGGAAGGGTCTATAAATCAAGGATAGTGGAACACCCCGGGAAAAAAGCGTCCACATTCTGCAACAGTTTCCAATTTGGATAATTTTGATATTTCAGCTATAAGAAATAAAATAAATGAATTTTATGGTGTAAAAAAACAAGTCCCTACGCTAAGAAGCCTGCACAATGAGCTGAGGGAAGCTATTGGCTTTACGGGATGCCGTGAAACTCTTAGGAAAATCTTACACAAAAATGGGTTTGAATTTCTAAACAATAAAAATGAACGTGCTTTGCTTACGGAGAAGTATGATATTGCAGCTTGGAGACACAGATTCTTGAGAACTATTCATGAAAAGAGACTAGAAGGTAAACAGATTATTTACCTTGATGAGACGTATGTTCATCAGAACTATAAAGTAAAAAAGTCGTGGCAAGGACCTTCAACAAGTGGTGTCACTAGTAATATATCCTCTGGAAAAAGATATATCATTGTGCATGCAGGATCGGAGGAAGGGTTTGTACCAGGTGCATTATTGATTTTCAGCACAAAATCCAAATCAGCTGACTACCACGATGATATGAATTCCACCAACTTCATGAAATGGCTAGCGGAAATGTTGATACCAAATTTAACTAAACCTAGTGTACTTGTGATGGACAATGCAAGTTACCATGTGAAACAAGTGAATAAACCCCCTAATATGTCTGACACAAAAGCTTATATCCGAATATGGCTTCAAGAAAATAATATTACTTTTGAAGAACATCATACCAAAGCAGAATTAATGTGTTTGGTGAAACAATATAAACTTGCACCTGTTTATGAAGCAGAAGAACTTATAAAAAAACACAACCACGAAATTTTGTTGCTGCCACCATATCATTGTGATCTCAATGCAATAGAGCTTGTATGGAGTCAGGCAAAGAGAAAAGTAGCAAGCAAAAACATAGGAATACCAGGGACTGAAATGCAAAATTTAATTAAAGAATGTTTTCTATCCATAACTGCCAATGACTGGAAGAAGTACACTGATCACGTCCTGAATATTGAAAATCAGTACAAATTGAGGGACCGTATTGTCGAAAACGAGCTTGAACGGTTTATAATACATGTTGGGGACAGTAGCAGCACTAGCTCTGAAGAAAGCAATGAATCAATATTATCAGGTGTAGAGTTCCTGGAATCTGATTTCAACTATGAGTCTTAACGTTTTAAAGCAAATAAATATATTCTATTCTATTTTTAACTTCAATGTTTTATCTTTATTTTATTGTGTAAGCTGTGTTTTTTTCTATTTTATAAATAAACCTACTACATAGTAATATTTTCTGGTTTAATTAAACCTTTTCTGTATAAGTCCAGGAAAATTGAGACGTGAACATTAAAAAAAAATTGAAATCTCTTTTAGTGTAAAGTATGAATTTTCAAACTACCGGAGTAGGTAGTTTGAAAATTAACATCTATGCAAATATGTAACACAAACATATTAAATAACAGACAGAGTTACTTTCACATTTATAATATTAAAATGGATATGGAAGTATGGATAATAATATGGATTTGTGCTATAAACATGCATTAGGTACTGACACACATGCTCATTACTAGCATCTCAAACTAATCGGAGTACGCGAAAATTAAAGTCATGCGAGTTTGAAAGAAGCCTTATAAATGTATCGCATATTTCATGAATAATCAAAAGTATCAACTTCGTTTAAGCAGTGTATAGCCAGGGTGGACAGCTACATTTTTTTTAAAATTGCCGCCTTTTCGTTGTGTCAGCTTTCGTTGGCCATACTCTAACGCCATCTGTGATGGCATTCCTTCTGTGCTTTTGAAACAGTATAGTAGGTTTCACTAGATACGAGTCTACGAACTGTACTATTTTACCGTCATTTGGTTGATATGTCTTTCATTATTCGTTGGAGAAACTTCATTTTTCAAACGACAATTTCGAAAGTTTTTCTTATTTACCATCTTAGTTTTTTTTTTATATTACTTACCGAAGCTGTTATTCCTGAACTCGTTGCCTACGGATTTCTAGTTTTTGGATAATTTAATTTTTATTTATTTGAATAATAATTTTGTTGATTTATGAGAAAAACATTTAATTTGAACCTTTTATAATTTGATTGTTCTAGAACTTTAATTCGTGTTGGTTACATAAGAACTTACAATTTCTGTTGTTTATTTTTAATTCATAAATCTATTGATATAATATTTATGGCATTTATTATGAAATTAATTGGAAAATTAGGAAAAAAACAATAATATAACAAAACCGATTATTTTCTGAAGAAAAATCGATTATTTACTAATCGGTTATTTTCTTAAGAAAAATCAATTATTTATTAATCGATTTTTCATGCTAAAAAAAATCCGATTAATTAAAAATCGATTTTTCATGTACAATGTCACATCCCTATATCCAAGTGATTTGGGTACCTAGTTGAAATCTACTCTACTCTCTAAGACTCTACTAATCATTTCATTTCTGACTCGTCTAGTTGATTCGATATTTTTAAGCTGTGCTGGTGCTTGACACTATAATGTCAAATTGAAAATTCCCTTTACAATTTTCTGCAATTTTTCTTCTATCAGTTCACTTTCGAGAAAGTTTTTTTTTTATTTTTATACTTCCTAAACAGTAGTTCATAATGACCTTATTTAGATTAAAATCTGCTCCATTTGTGTTAATAGAAGATGATGGTAACAAAAATATATTACCTTTACTGTTAGAGCTTGTGCAGGAAGAAAAATCTGTCAACTTATTTAGTTATGAACAACCCAGCAGCCTTTGGAGAAACATCTTCAAAAACCATTCCAACGTTAATTACTACGATGAGTTTATTACTGACTTGTACAGTAAATATGTAAGTGGCAAGTGTTCACTGATAATTGATTCAATAAACCAAATGGCTCTTTGTATGGGTTGGAACAAGTGTTTGAAGTACTTAAAACAATTACAAAGTGATCCTAATGTAAATAGACTAGTGCTAATACTGCACAGAGACTGTCTACCACACAGTTCCAAACTACAAACCCATTTAAATCATTTGGTTAATGTTGTGATAACATTTGATAAAACAAACCCGCACAAAATATGGATTAAACTAAAGAAAGGCAGCAAAGTTATAAGAAGTGAAGAAATAGTGTCATATGACAGTAACGCATCAACATTAACCTTAAGTCCCGTTATAAGACTAGAGAAAAAGGAAGAGGAACCCGAGAAACCCTTGCCTGCAAATCTGTCCACATTCAAAATAGAAGTAGACCAAAATGAAAAGATACAGAAGTATAACTTGAAACTGCCGTACATGAGTAAGATTCATGAAGGCGAAAGTAAGGTCTACTACGAGCCCGACGCAGTAGATGACTGGGATGAAGAAGACCCTGATGAAGATCTTGACATTTAAATAAAGTATAAATCAACATAATTATGACCTTTGTGCATTGTATTGTTTAATATCATCACATTTCATTCCTGCTTCCTTATCCAGGCTAGTTTACCATTTCACATACCAACTTCTCCGTGAGACAGTTAACTAACATCAAGGCGTTGCTGGCCTTCCTTGAGGAGCTAGGGTGGATTAAATAATCGATTTTCCCACCCATATGCAAAATTCGAGCATGGGTGGAGTTGCGGACACCAGCACATATTACCTGCCTTATTTTAGTTCTACATACCTATATTCTCAATTAGATGGTCACTTTCCATAAAAATCGTCATACCTACCTACCCTGCTTTTTTTAATTCTAGTACTTTGCCCGTGTAGATTTCATACTATCCCCTATGAACTTCAACACCCTCCACCCTCTGAAGGGTTTAGTTTTGTAAAATTAATCATTACAATCTGTTATTTATCGTATTATGTTATAATGCCAAGGTTCAAGTTCATAAACTCCAGGAATAAGATTGTTCATATAAACAAAAGGTGGTATCGCCCCCAACTTACGAGTTGTAGGTCGTGGGTTCGAACCCAGACAGGCTTCTTACTTTGTTTAAATTATTTCATCAACACTTCTCTCGAAACGGTGAGGGAAATCATCGTGACGAAACCGGCATGTCCTAGAACCAAAATTTCGAAGATGTGACATTACCAACCCACTTAGGGACCGCGTGATGGATTCCGACCCACTCCTTAGAAAATTCAAGTTTCTCTAGTAGTTTGGACCGTACGAGACCTAACTAATATTATAAATGAGAAAGTAAGTTTGTTTGTTACCTTTTCACGCCTGAAATTTTGCATTATACTTTGTCAGGTGTACAGAAACGGATATAGGGTACCTACCTTCATCCCGAAAAAAAGTGCTGTTCCCGAGTAAAACAACAATAACGTTATTATGATAATAGATGGCGCCACGTGTCTTTCGAACGGGATCGACAACCGCGGGGCGCTACTACTTTTAAATAAATAGAAGATTGTTCTTTGAAACCACCTTTCAATTATTCTTGCTAACGTCTGGCAGGGAGGGCTCTGGAGATCTCGAGTCTTTTTTTTTTCAAAACAAATCTTTTAGGTATCTGTGTAAAACAAAAAAAAAACATCCGAATTGAGAACCTCTTCCTTTTTTCAAGTCGGTTAAAAGACACCCTTATGGTCATCGCACATGTCTAAACATTGCAGGGCAATTGCGTAATTGATTGCGAAGAGCAGTACCGTGGTAATGGACGCAACTGACGTCTTGTAGGTCGTGGGTTCAAACCTAAGCAGGCACTTTAGGTGCTTGGTGTAAATTATTTTCAACTGCTCTCAAAACGGTGAAAGAAAAAACATCGTGAGGTAACCAGCGTCCGGTATGCCCTAGAACCAAAAAATCGAAGGCATGTGACATCCACCAACCCGCAATAGGCCCGCGTGGTGGATTATGGCACACTCCCTCTAACCGAGAGGAGGCCTGTATGCTGTATCCCAGCAGTGGAAACATTATAGAATCCACTCTAAGCCTATAAATTTCGTTTGTCCAACTAGGCCTAGGGTGGATACTCGGACATGCGTTTCCGCGTACCTATCCACCTTATGGTAGCTGTTACCAACGTCCATACTACGTTGAATACACCGGTACTCGTCCGATCACCAAAGTTAAGCAACATCGGGCGTGGTCAGTACTTGGATGGGTGACCGCCTGGGAACACAAACTGACGTTGGCTTTTTCCTTTTTGTCAGCGGGATTGTCTGAAAGGGTTACCGCTGGCCCGGAACATAAAGGGCTAAGGAAGGAACACGGGTGCCATGGGTTTAGTCAGTCTGACACTCCCTTCCGCTCCACCCAGAGCGGGAGGGGTCATTTGATGATTTCCCATCCTGAAAAAAAAAAAGGTAGCTGTTTCTGGGTGGATAAACGGAATAAGCCGCGCTGCGCAGTACCTCACCCCTACTGACACATGAATTTGTTACTCTGCGCAGCGACTGTCCCGAGCCGCCATTAAGTTTGAATCGGGCTGTAAGCATATAACGTGATCTGCTTAGCATCTCTGAATCATCTAGAACGGCTCGAGACAAGGCGATGCCGAACCCGTACAGTGCTTAAATGTGCCTTGACCCATAAGGTACAGAATGCGACGCAGCCGGCGGCGTTGCGGTTGGCATTCATCGCCTCCTTTCCCCTTCATTCTGTGATGAACAAAGACCCCCTGTTTCCTCTTTTCTTCATTCTGAGCCGCTAAGGCGAGAGAAAATAGTCCATAGCGTGCAATGCTAATTGCAATAAAAATTGAGACTTACGGCCTATTTACACGGGTTTGTGCCAAGCTAATCTTGAATGAAAAGCGTGCCAAGCTAATCTTGAAAAAGCAGCACTAGGTAGTTTTTGTTGCGTCTGAACATCGACGAATAAGCGCCATGTGCTTAGTAATCAGAGTGCCGCTGATATGAAGATGTAAGAGGATTACGTGTCTTAAAAGCCCCTACCCTACCTTCTTTTTTTATCTAGACCTGAGCAAACTCGGTCCTGTGTGGAATATCACACTAATATTATAAAGGCGAAAGTTTGTGTGTGTGTGTTTATATGTTTGTTACTTCTTCACGCTCAAACGGTTGGACCAATTTTGTATGGAGGTAGCAGACACCCTGGATTAACATAGACTACTTTTTATACCGATATTCCCACGGGATCGACATTTACGCGGGTGAAACAGCGGGGCGCAGCTAGTCTCATAATAAGAAGATAATGTAGTTTACTTCCTTGTGTGTTCGGGAAAGCGGACATGGACTTGGATTGATGTTTTTGATCAGGTGTTTTAGACAAACCCTCGGTTACAAAGAATTCACTTTTTATTCGTTTTTCTATGTTCTGTTACAATTTTGCGATTTTTTTTCATTTCTTGGCCACGTTACTTGCCATTACACAATTATGTAATAAAGTAGAAATTCAAGTACGTGCAAGTTAATTTTATTAATGACACCGTAATTACATCACCATATTATCTCAACTCTTAAATTATGTATCATAATTACTCGTTCAATGATTAATTTTCATGACCTAACAAACTAAACAATTAATAAATGAAAAAAAAAAAACAAATACAACAGAGACCCGGTGACGAACCTCTATCGACACAATGCTATAGTAAAAATAAAATAATTATTACAATATTTCAATACACATATAACCCAAAAATGAGGAACAAAAAATATTTTTCTTCGAAGTCTAATTTCGAAAAATTAATATTATGCGAGCCGATATCGTATGTACACACAAGCCCGGATAAATCTTATAATGAGACAAACAATACATACTAGCAATTTAAATACTGCGGATTAATCAAGCGACGCCGACGCGCGGTCCCCGGGCTCGAAAACGAGGCGGAGACGGCGCAAAAACAATAAGAAGCTATCTTTCGATATACATAATAAAGCTAACAAAATATACGATAAAAATGATTTACAACCTCATATAACCTAACAAAATGTCTGCAGTTTAATTTACAATTTCATCGCACTGCATTAAAAGGAGACAAGAGACTGCTTGTAAATATCGGGGCACACATAAGGATCGGGCTTCGGGACGATACATATACACACGGGACCGGGAGATGAGAGTACGCGGTAGTATAGGGTTGCTAGAGCGCTTATTCGTTCGCCAGCTCCTTGAGTCGTTCTTCCCTCGGCCGCGCGCCGCCGAATATAGATTGCGTCTGACTGGTCGACGCCAGAGAGTTCACCGGCTCTTTTACAGTCCTAGGCTCAAGCTTCAATTTCGGCCTGCCTGACGTGTCTGGAAAAGAAATAGTTAGGGAGCTGAGGACGGGACCAGCAGGTGATCTGTTCATCGAAACTAAACTACTCACAGCTCAACTACATTCAAGTGGATCACTAGGTGCAATCTAAAACCTTGCAACACTACGAACAGACGTCAGCTATGTCGCATACGTTATATGTTCAGGCATCTGTATTTTTAACAAGATGCGATCATAACCTTGAGTATTCTATTTTTATCTAGCAATTTAAATTTCTATCAGACATCTACTCTACATTGGAAAAAATGTTGAACTATTGTATGGTCTAAAAATACAACAACTACAAAAAATCGTGTCTGACATGCAATTCGCTACTTTATAAAAACTTGACTATAGAATTAAAATGTATCAAATAAAGTTCCTCAAGAGTGTATCTTTACTAATACTGACGTCTGCACCGCGTACAGATCACTTTTAAAAATCGTACCCGAGCTCCCTAACCAAAATACACTAATTAGAAACACATAAACAAAACAACAATAATAAAATGTTTACACAAATTGATAGTTGAACATTCCATGCAAGTTACATGCTATACTTGCAAAACTCAAGCGCGCGTCATGTGACTTACATCATTGTCATGATTGTCATAAGGTATTAAATGCGATGATTGACGCGCGTTCGTGAAATGTAACAACTATGCAAGGAAAAGTTGATATGAGATAAGTTTACAACATTTATTGAGCCTAAACACTCCGCTGATTTGTTCCGCGTTTTAGTCGTACGTTTTTCATCCACAAATTCGTGCGAAAATCATTTAGTGCGAGTAGGCCCACAGAAATGTCGTAATTTGCTTGATGGGATAACAATAATACCCTATTATTCTGAATCAGTCAGGGTTGTATCAGTTCAGCGTTCACGAAAATGCACTTTTTTTTTCTCTATTCGCTCAATTAGTGACGGTAAATTGCCTAAATACAAAATGCGTGCAGAAACATGATGACAATATTTCTTGCGGGTGTTCGAACATGTTCGGAGCCACGCACGTCGCGGTGTCAAAGCGCGGCATTATTTAAGCGGACGGACTCGACAAGAGTAGGGCAAAATAAACATGACAAGTAGTACCTGGACGCGACGGCGGCATATCTTCGAATTGCCTGCGCGGGGCGGGCGCCTGGCGCGGCGCGGGCGCGGCGGCGCGGCCCATGCGGCCCCAGTCGCCCGGCCGCGGCTCCTCGCTGGCGCCGCGCGAGCCGCGCCCGCCCTCCCGCTCGCCGCGCTCGGCCCAGCGCTCGCCGCCTCCGCCGCCCCCGCCCCCACCCCCACCGCCTCCTCGCTCACGCTCTGCAACACCATCTATTATTTTGGAACAACAAATTTTTAAGGTGCGGTCCCTACCAACGTCTCACTGTCGTCAGTAGGGCTTACGCTTTTACTGAACAAGCGCGCTATCGCAAATCGCAACGCAAAGGTTACGAGATGTTGATAGTTTACCACGAAATCGAATCACAAGCGGACACGTATCACGTTACGCGTCGGCTTGTGATTTAGACACGTGTTGCCCCACTAACGACAGTTTGGTCAACCTACCTTATTTTTTTACCCGACTCTAAACTAATAGAGCTTTAGTGAATATTCATGACGCCACAATAAATGTGCCAAACCTATTTACCACTTTTTCATGTTTCTCTTTTTAAGCGTGAAGATTTCATGTGACTACTATTATAGTGACTACCTTTTAACTAAAAAGAACAGTCGCATCAAATCTTCAGGCTATTGTGCAACTACTGATTTGTTGGTTTCGATGTAAATTGAAAAAGAAATTTAATATGTTATTTTAGTAACCTATCCACTTTATAGGAATAAGGTGGAATGTTGGAAATTATTGAGACAGCATGAACACTCACTGTAAGATGGTAAATGTATACCAAAAGGGATTTCCTCTATAAGTATAAATATATGATTCACACCACTCTTACGCCACGAAAAACGAGAACGAGGGAGAAAACCCAAGACAAAAGAATTTCACATAAGTCCACAATGACCAATGATTCATTTTAGTATAAAATATGTAAGATTAATTGGGAAATCACTCACAAAACACCTTATTAGTCAAACCAGTGGTTGGTGAGTAAAAAGAAAAACAAAGTTAACCATTGAAACCAAGACCCCCAAACCAAATGAATTACGTAAAACGGGGTGAATAGGGATGCAGGAGTGAATCGGGATGAAACTTTAGAATGGATTTTAACATTGAAATAATATAGTTTTTTTGCCAAAAATGAGTCTAATGTGTTTCCTATATTATAATTAACGATTAAGTGTCCGTCTTGGCAACAAACTATACATCAACATTAAAATCCATTTTAAAGTTTCGTCCCGATTCACCCCGTTTTACGGTAGAGGCATTAAATCATTGTCACCCACAAACCAGAGAGGCAGAGACAATATTATCTCTGAACAACTTTGGAACAGTAAGCAGGCAGCCAATTATTTAAAATGTTTGTAACCCACGTGTCTAACATGACAATGAATAGTGATGCATGAAAATGTCCCAGCAATGCGTATTTTATGATCATTTTGTATTTCGTGTATGGGTACCATCTAAATATGAATAATTTAAGTGTTGCTTTTTAACAATGCTGGCAAACTACTTAACAATGTTGTAGCTTGCACTGTGGCAGCAGTGTTGCAGCAATTTTGCAACTTAGCAAATTTTAATCTGTATGAACTATAAATAAAACCCTAAATGAATGTAGTCCCCACTTTTTTATAATAAATTTTGTTATTAAATGTTATGAAAGTTAAAAGCATGGTTATTATCCAAGAAACCAAACACTAAAGATTAGTTTGATTACCAATTAAATTGAACCAACCCGTTTTGTAGGAAGCTGTTTCACTACCTTGAATTTTTCAGTACAAGTATGAGGTGAGTCCGAGTGTTAGTAATGAGGCGATGTTACCATGAGCGAGCCCTCCACCCTGGTGGCGCGGCGCGCGGCGGTCGAGCCCATCGAAGTGGTCGTACGTACCGCGGCCGCCGCCGCCCCCGCCGCCGCCGTCCCGCCGGAAGCCGCCGCCGCCGCCGGGCCGGCTGCCGTCGCGTCCGCCGTCCCGGCCGCCACCGCCGCCGCCGCCGCCATCTCGCCGGCCGCGATCAAAGCCTCCCCTGTGACATTACTGTGTTACAACACCGTACTAAGACCACAACACGGAGTAATAAACAAATTCAATGCATTTTCTGCGCAGATTCCCCCAAATTGTTCATAACATCGTGACCGTCATTAGTTATAAATGTCGTGACGGATTCACCGCGTCTTTCATTGGTAGGCTTTCATTTCCTTAGTCCAGTTCGTACTCGAAAAACGCGGTAGGAAATCTTTTTGCACTTCATTTGTTTAGTACTTCGTGCTCCATTTTCAGCGGAGTTCAGCGATGATTCCTGCCGTGTCAGTATAGCCTGAGCAAGCAAAATAGCAAAATTATGTTGACCTCTCCTTGCTGCAACGGCAAGAATATCCGCGGAAGCCCGGTAAGTATAGCCCTGATGTATATATGGGCTACTTGACTATTTCTTTATAAGATACGTAACCGTTTTGTAGACCAGAGAGTCGCAGTGGTGGAGTGTCCGCCGGCGTGGTCAGGGTCGTGTCGGGTTCGATTTCCACATCAGTACAATATTTGTATTAGATCTGGAGCTGTTGTGTATGTGTTATGACACCCACGGAATTCTACTGTGGGCCTATGAATTTCAAACATTTATTTTGAAATTAATTTAAATAACAATTCCACTTAAAAACTAGTATTTAAGTAATTCCTGGCGGCATTGTTGTAATATATTTCTAAGTAACATGTTTAATTTAAGTTTTTTGTTTGGTGCAGGTTCAGAGCAGTTCATTCCCTGACCTTCACATTTCCACTTTATCCCCAAAAATCCTCTGATGGACTTTTACAACATTAGTTGCACCAGACTAAGTATTAACCATTTCATCCCTGATTAATAACTAGCTAATTATACCTACGTATTTCTAAAATAGCTTTATTCATCATTTTATTCCTTGTAAACTGTAACCAATCCAGGGAATGATGTTTCAACTTAAGTTATGCTAAAAGAAAAGTTCAGACACTCACCGATCATTTCTTTTTTCTTCAGCCACATCAATTTTAATAAATTGCCCATCTACATTTAGAGCGCCATTCATTTCAATTGCTTTTATCAAATCCTCAAGGTATTCAAACTCCACATAGCAGAATCCTTTGAATTTATCTGTTTCTCTATCCATCACCAGCCTCACATTTTTAATTGCTAAGTCCTGAAACAATAATGTATTATTGGTTAGTAACGGCAAACAAGCCTTTTCTAGCACTAAAAATTCGAGATGTGATATTCACCAACCCGCACTAGGCCTGAGTGGCTTATTATGGGTCAGCTTACAGAGAGGAAACCTGTGTCCCAGCTGTGGGAATTTTATTGGTTGATTATGCTAATTTTCTAATTATATGTAGAGTAGAGAAGTAGAGTAGTTTCTAATTATATGGCTATAATTCACAAACAAAAAATACTGGTATTGAGCTGCATCTGGTTAGACTGTAAGCCAACCCGAACATAGTTATAGCAGATGATGACTTCACAAACAAAAAAAATCACATTTTTTTCTTTTTGTATCAGTTTAGTTGACCTCAATATGTATGAATTAATCACAGTTTGTGTCTCAAGATTATATTTATTTATTTATTCTTGGACATACAAATATCCTTACAGGCTAGACCCAATGCGATATTGTAGTACACTTAAAAATTAAATAGTTCCAATGCTTGTACCATAAGAAATTCTATAGGTAAGATATTCACTACTAACAAGTTTGGCCTCAAATAAATTTACGAAAATGTAGATTCCTAGATAGATAGGCGAGAGGCAAGGAGAGGATTTTTAAAAACATACTGAATTATGAACATAAAATCAAAGAATAATTATTATGGCAGGATATTTAAAAACATCTAATTTTTATGTACAGACGCCAGCACATCAACCTACCCGAAACTGTCAAATTTTACCAATCAACTTTGAACCTTATTCTTTAGCGATAAAGTTGAAAATCTATTAAAGAAATTTGACAGATTGTAGTAGATTGATGTGCTGGCGTCTGTATGTCTTGATTGGCTAAATTCTAAGACCATGACATTGAACTAGAATTTTATACACAATACAACAGTATACAAACAAATTTATGTGGTAGAGTAGATAATACACCTTAAAGAAGAAGTATTATATCACTAGTGGCCATAGGACTATCTTTCATTATAAGAATGTTTACAATAGCTCTGTAAACATATTATGTCATGCTCACTAGCTCAGACACAAGGGTTAATATCCACTTTAATAGTCATTTTAATGTGTATGAGGCCTTGGTAGACATTTATTTTGTCACAGCAGTTGCCTGTTTTACATCCTAAGTAGGTATAGATAAGTATACAATCCTTATTATTAGCTGATTCTTTAATCAACATTTTAGTTTGGTTTAGTTTAGTAGCCTACAATTAATTGCAATTTTAGTAAATTCATTAAAGAATAACTAAGGAACTAAAAAGCAGAAATAATATAAATAGCAGTTATAGTAAAGTTGGTTTTCATTAAAAATATTGCACAGCATAATGAGGTGAATGTTATAAACATTTGTTTCGGTTCAATACATTTGTTAGAAACTAAAACTGATTTGAGTATCTTTATCATGTTTATCATGTTAAACCCCGAACTTCACTTGTATTTATATTTAAAAGAAATAAAGACAGGATAAATATTTACATATTATTTCATGGTCATGCGAATTATACAAATACAGGATATTTATCATACTTAGTGGATTGGTTGCTCATAATGATTTTATATAGAATTCAGTTGAGCAGCAGCCCACTTGTAGTGTAACAACATAGATATCCTTGATACTGTGACATCTCACACACCACAAACAGTGAAGCCAAGACAATACGAGGGTAGGTAATACTTACAGGGAAAATCCTATTAATGTCGCCTTGAATAATTCCAGAGGGCAAATTCCCGACGTAAGCCTTGTATGGGGGCTCGGTGGGAAGAGGGCGGCCACCGAGCGTTCTCCTGCCGCCACCGCCACCATAATCCCTGAAACGAGCACCACAATCGTAGGTAATTTATAACCTATAAAATCTGAAACACACACTCCTGACTCAAAACAAATGGTCACAGACACTTCGTAGCACCCGATATCATTGACGAAATAGATATAACTTTGCAAGCAAAGGTAAAAATCCTATTTTCATTCAATGTTATCGGAAAGCAAAAACATGAACATTTTTTCGATAAGAAACGTCGGATCCCGCGGAATTTATGAAAATAACAAATAAAAACCTTTAGCACGCACTGTACTATGAAATCAAGCATGATTTTTGTAGTATTTTATAATAAATACCTGGGATTAACATCATCGTATCCACTTCGACCTGCCATGTTTAGAAACATGGAACACTAAAGGCGCGCGCATCAAACTCTGGAAGCGACGAAGCGATGATTTTTTCGTTTATCAACATTGAACTAAAATGTAACTATTACGAAAACAATTATCGTGTTTTATTCGGTAATAAAACGTAAAATGATCAACTTTTTATGAGTATTTCCCGTTTTACATTACAATACAAACAAGGCGAATATTTTTAAATCGATTCATACAATAACGATATCTCTTCTAGCATCTAGATGCGTTTGTTATCAAATCACAGATCAAAATCAAATGGGATTTTTAATTTAGTCTATGGATGCCCGGAAACATTGTCAATCATTGTCAATAATCAATCCTAATCGTATCCTATCTATTGTATTTTTTCCAACCTTTGCTGAATCCTAAGACACAAAAACAATTTAGTTATTCAACAACCAAGAAATAATTTGGTAATAAGCCTATTATTCAATGTAATTTCCCAGCTTCAGATACCGGCAAAGTAGCGCGCCCGAAATTTTCCCAGTCGCCGGGGTTTGTTTATGGGGGGTTTGTGGTTATGATGAGATCGATATAACACGTTAGAAACATGAAACTCGCAGCAGGGCACGCTATTTATATTTAACCATACCATGAGCGCTGCGCGGCTTTTATTCGTGAATTCGTAATTTATGATTCTTGATTTTCTGTCTAACTCGTAACCTATCCGAGAGTGAAAAAAATTTTAGCGTGATCGCTCCTGCATTAGCCGATCTGATAGTTTATGATTAATTCATTTTTTCTGCTTAACTCGACGAACTCTTGTTTCTGTTTAGAATTATTAAAAGAAAATTGAACCAACTCGAGAGGTTTTAAACACTTTTTAGCTCGCTTTTCTCGCTCGCTCCTAATTCGCAACTGATCGCAATTGCAATCATAATCGTGCCGGGCGCCCATGCTGAGCTCCCTCCACCCACGAAATCTTCTGCGACCGCGACTGGTGGTAAATGCTAAAAACGCGTCCCCACTACGGCCGCGCGGCTCCCCGTGAGGCCGAGCCGCGTGGCCGAGCTGCGTGAGTTCTTTTGGGGACGCGTTGCAAACAATAGCAAAAGCTTTGAGGCCGTGTGGCCTAGTGGGGACGCGCCTTAACGCATGCACTTCGGTACAATACAACAAACCAGTGACGGCAAAAAGCACCCGAGTAGCATACATACATCTTCATGCATGTCACGAAACCTTGTGGCCAAAACACAATTATATTATAAGATTATTTTTGAAGTTTTTGTCATGATTATTAAGTCGACTAAATAGAGATGAGTAAAAAATTAAAAATGCTCGACGGTCGCCTCTCTATTAAGTTGTCTCTTGCTCTTGTCTGTCAAATAATTCGTGTTCGGTGTTTGTGACATTGACATTTACAAAGCAAATCGTAGCGCACGAGTGGTGTAAAATGTGCGGTCCATGTGGATATAAATTGTTGTGATAGTTAATAATTATACCAAAATGAAAGAAGAATCCGACTCGATTAAAGCTCAGACGGAGAGTAAAGTGTCTGCTTCCGTTTTAGATGCATTTGATCTTCTTAAAGCCCCGAAAGATGATACCAAACTTCTTGGAGGGAGTAAAATCATATCACAGTTACACGGCAGTGAGGTTAGTTTTATACCTACCATGTTAATTTTCTAAATTTTATAAACTGACTGGGTGCTAAAGTTGACCTTGACGGCTTCAACCTTAAGTATTCAGTCCTATAGAATAGAATAGAATTTTCTTTATTAAAGTGATCAAGACTTAAAACTCAAACAAGATTGTTAGTAAAACTTACGACTATATTAGTAAGCACAGACACTAAACAAAAACACATTAAATAACGGTTGGTCACCGTTGCGACATCCCATGAGAGACGGCACAACAGTGACCCACGTAAACACAGTCAAGGCGAATCGCAACCGTGTTTAAGACACTGTTGGAGCCGCCCCACACCCTGCGCACCAGGGAAGCGCACCTATTAAGTATTGTTGCGTAAAAGCAATCTACATGCGCATCTGCGAACATCCCTGACGCACTACAGAAACGGGGCAGCCCCACCAGTATCCTAAACGCATTGTCATATTGAACGCGCAGAGCGCTGTACGATCTTCGCGTATATCTAGCCCACAAGCTGCACGTGTAAAAAGCAGTACAGTAGGACTTGAAAGAGCGTGATTTTATCAGGAAGTGAGCATCGAGCAAACCTGCGTGCCAGCATGTTTGCTCTAACCGACAATGCTCTCCGCTCCCATTCAATATCATCATCGTCTTTGAGGTTGGGAGTCAATATGACCAAGATACTTAACCCTGTATACTCTCTGCAAAGGTGTACCATAAAGTAGTATGAGCGGTACTGCATCAGGAATTTTACCCCCAGACTCAAAGACCATGACCTCCCAACTTTTTAATGTTGTATACCAAGCCATGACCTTTAGTATACGTTTCACATTGAGCAACCAATTTTCTCAAGCTGCAGACTGACATGCTCAGCAGCACCATGTCGTCTGCGTAACTGATATTATTGATGCAGGTACCGTCTATAATGAGAAAATGCCCCAGCCCATCGTACAGTGTTGATCTGGTTTCCGTACCAGAACTTTAAAACGTTGACAAGTTCTGTGGGTAAATTTAGCCGCTCCAATTTACTCCACAGTGCATCATAGGAAACCACATCAAATGCCTTTGACAAGTTCAAGAACCAAGCGTTAATAGGCTTTTGCCATCTCGCATAGTTAGTCATCCTTAAGACACAACACTGCACTCTCTGTAGATAACCCACCTCTGAATCCAAACTGGTTATCATGAATAGTAGTACAACTACTTCTATTTTTTTTTGAGGTTCTGGCTCCATCCACATTCAAGATCTAAGCCTTAATAAATTTAAATCATTAATTAAACGTATGTTGTGCAAGAAAGCCTTTTATACTGTTAAAGATTATATTGAGAACAAAACGGCTTGGGATTGAGCTGCTTCCAATTTCTGCATTTTGAGTGTTTCTGTTTTTTTTTGCATAATATACACATTGACATTAATGTTTTTTTTTTGCATAATATACACATTGACATTAATGTTTTTTTTTTTTAAACAATGACATTTGCTTACTTTGTAAAGTAGTACATTATTTTAATTATTGTGAATATGAAGACGATCTGGGTCATTTATTTTATTCATTTTATATTTTTTTATATAATTCTCTCCATGGTCTGGCAGTTTGAGTAATTTATGTGGCCTACCCAAATGTCCTGCCTTTGGTATTGTTCGTCGAATCGTTGAGCTCCTTAAGTCTTGAGTTGAGCTACACGATTTCTGACAAATGCGTGCACTGACTGGACAGGTCCTCTCAATCTGTGTGGTTCTTTCCTCAAAAGACTATCTCAGATATCGACCTACATGGTCTTCATATAACCTGACCAAGATTATGTCTGGACTTTAAAAGAGACTATGACCTCTGAGTTTGTTTCGGCCTTTCTTCTCAGAGTAGTCAGATAGGAAAAGCCGACTCATCTAGTTTAAAAAATACATGATTGACGTGTAAAAGTGTTTGTGCAAACCTACTTACAAAAATAAAACCATTTATCATTTACCAGCCAACTATTACCCGCATAGAGCACCTATTGCCGCCTCCTCAACCTATCACAGCGGCCTCACTTAAAGCATGTACGATGTCTGCATACAGTTTCTCAATAACAATCTTGTGACTAGGGTTGTTACACATCCTGTCACAGCATTCACCAAGTTCGTGTAGGAAGTCAATTTGTTTTAATCTTTCATGACATTCACGCTGATAAGCTTCTATCTGATTTTGACTTCTCTCTCCCCAAACAACCTTGCTCACATTTACAACATTAACACATTTCTTTGGCAGCATAACATCCTATCCTATCAGATAATTGTTTTCCATGTACATATAACCAGCACAATATGTTTTGCAATAGGTATACACACAATTTTGCATGAGACATTGAAAACTGTTACTAATATATTCTGTTTTACTGTTTAGAATGATAAAGATCTACACTATGTCCTCAAGAGGCTCGTAAGGAGTTTAGGCGCCAATCTGCCTGATATGAGGACTGGATACTTTGCAACTCTGGTGGCATTGCTGTCCAACTTTGAAAAAGTCACTATTCCACAAGTGTTGGAACTCATCAAAAAAGAGCTTCATAGCAATGGCTCTTCTAAAAGTGTAAGTATTGTTGGATATTTATAATATTTAAAACTGACTTACCAAGGTCTGTAATGGCAATGTATAAAAGAATGCATTAAAACTGTTATATATTTTCAGGAAGTTGGTGATGTGGCTCTGGGTCAGATTTTAGTCTGTGGCGCAGTCTTCCGTTCAAAACTTTTCCTCAAATGTAGTATTGAGGAGCAGGCGCAAGTCATTCAACTGCTTATTACAGCTGGCAAGAAGAAGTCTTATCTGGGCACTGTAGCATACCTCATACTACTTGATTTTATCAATGGTGTAAGTGAAATTCAGAACTTGTTTTGCAATGATTTCATTATGATATTAACAGCCTAGCCTATTTCCAAATGATAAGTTAAGAACAATCTTTGAAAATACTAAGCTACTTTTATTTTAGATGGATGCAGAGCAATTTGCTACACTTATATGGCCACTTATAAAACAAGACTTCAAGAAAGATATTAAAGAGCACACACTGGATTCTCTCTACTTCCTGATGATGGTCAATGCTAAGTTCCCAGCAAAAGTGAAGCTCAGGAAATTAATAGGAGTTACTGAAATACTCTGTGAAGACAACATTCATACAATTTCCGAGAAAATAATGGTAAGAGATAAAAATGGTTTTCTATTAGAGCCCCATACCTAAGGAAATTTCAAAGATCTAAACCACATTATGGGTACATGCTTTTTTAATCATGTGATCAATTGATCAGATGAAAAAATGCGACATATTATTTTTTTTTTTTTTTCAGACTGGAATTGATTTCAACTCAATAGGTCATCCCATCTACAAGGAAATTTCAACAAACATTGCCAACTCACCTCATTTAAAACTGTTTTGGACATCAGGCATTGATAGCCAACTTGTAAAACATAATAGAAACAGAGAATTAGTAGCACTCAACATTCTTACCACTGTTCTCAACAACATCAACGAAAATGTTGATATCATACCAGAGTTGATCAGCAGAAATTTCTTTAAGCTGTTCATGGACTGGTTCAAAGGACTCCAAACAGCAAGCAAAATCAGAAGCAAGAGAGATGATGAAGATGATAACAAAATAATGCTTAAAAAACAGAGAGAACTGCTCAATGCTTTAGCTAAAGCATTGAAATCAGACAAAGTTGATGACACTGTAAGAGTAGAGATATTACAAAAACTTCTGCTTAATCCAGGTGAAATTAATTTCACTGAAATTACAGGTAATACTATAGTGAGATCAATAATTTCCGACTTAACTAAAGACGGAGTGAAGAAAATGGCTAAATTATTTAAAGGAGTTCTTTTGAATACTTCCAAGAAATTAATAAAAGAAGATGTTGAGAGGAATTGGTACAATAACGAGAGAGTGAAGGCAGCTGAACTCATTTCATATTTGGTGAGCCATGAATCTGTGAAAGATGATACGGAATTGAAGTTGACCTACATGAAACTTCTCATGTGCTTTGGCTTCTTCAAAGTTGGAGGTGATGAGACAGTGGCCGTCAGCAGTGAGTTATCAGGTAAATGTCCACTTGCTTCATTAACAATATATCGGCACATAAATTGATTGTACTCATAAGCTCCTCATTACAATAAATTTGTGATCGATCGACCCATTCGGCTGTTACTACTTAGGTAGTAACAGCCGAATGGGTCGATCGATCAGTTTAAGCTACGCTTGCCGCGGTCGGTCCGTGGAGGGGTCATCATCGTTACATATCGAGACCACACTGTGCCTCGGAAAACACGGTAAGCCGTTGGTCCCGGCTGTCATTCTTGGATTTATGACACTCTCTATCGGTCGTCCATCAGTAGCGGCAAGTCCTACAACCAGTCTTACCAAGGTGTATTGTTTTACCCAGTAACTGGTTTGTTGAGGTCAAATAGGTAGTCCTAGTTGCTCCATGTAAAGTACTGGTTTACAGCTGCCTCTGGTTAGACTGGAAGCCAACCTTAATTTACCCAAATTAATTGTGTTACTAATTAAACTTTATTTTTCTTACTTCCAGGAGCTATCAAGTCGTGCTTCTACCGTTGTTTCACATCTCGCTTCTCGAACGTCGACAATCTAGTCACAGTACTATCATCTCTGAGCAGTTTTATTTGTAGCATTTTACAAAAAGAACAAGTAAGAACAAAAATAGAGAAACAATTCCCAAAAGAGAATATGGATTGCTGGGAAATGCTTATGGAAGTCTGCCAGACTATAGAAAAAAATGACACCAAATCAAAAGTTGATAAAGTATTCCTTGTTCTGCTCTACCAACTTGGACTGTTTCTTTTCTCTGAACCTGTTCACGTTAAAATTGCGAGAAGTTCAATAAAGGAACTTAAAAGCTGTTACGAACATTACAGAAAAGGAAAGAAAAAGAAATCCAAGGCAGTAAAAGAAGGAGATATTTCAGTTGAACCAGAATGGATTGAGGTGTTAGTTGAAGTTTTGTTATCCATATTATCAGCCGAGTCCAGTGTCCTCCGATCTGTAGTACAATGCGTATTTAGATTACTGTGGGAATACTTGACCCCATCATCAGTGGGGCAAATAGTATCAGTGTTAGATCCTGAAAATGAATCGAATCCACTAACGAATGAGGACTCGGACTCAGAAAATGAAGGTGACGAAAATGAAGCTAAAGAAAATGGCAAGGAGAGTGACGTCGAAAGCGAAGAAGAGGAAGAGAGTGACAGTGAAGGTGAAGAAGACGACGAGGACGGCGACGATGAGGAAATGAGAACACCTGAGCAGTTGAGGTTAGCAGTCCAGAAAGCGTTAGGCGCGGCAGCTTTAGAGTCTGACGCTGAGAGTGTTGATGCCGATATGATAGATGAAGAGGAAGGCAAAAAACTCGATGATGCTCTTGCAGAGGCCTTTAAGCAGTTCCATCAAGGGAAAGGAAAAAAAAACAAGAAAGATCGCAAAGATAAAAAAGCTTTGTCAGACTTCAGAATCAAGGTACTTGATCTGATCGAAATTTACTTGGAAAAAGATCCATCGATGGATATATGTCTCGGTATGATCGCGCCTCTCACAAGATGTCTGGAATTCTGTATACAAGATGGGCAGTTTAATGAATTGGAGAACAGAGTCAGAAAATCAATTAAAACTCTTGCTAAAGTTAGAAAGTTTTCTTCTGTAGATGATATTGATATGGATATCCTATGCGACCACCTAAAAGCAACAATAGATAAAGGCGCCAGAAGCCACTTCTTGTTCCAAGCTCTTGGTGACGTCATTACATTATTTGCGACATTCATTATAAGTTGTTCACTAAAGATTGAAACAAAAACACCCAAATCGCCGAAAAAGAGCAAGGCTGTCTCACCCATAGCTGAAATTCTCAAGGAATCATTGCAAAGTTACTTTCAGAACCGCAACTGTATGCTCCCGATCATTTTCTTCCACAATGTCTTGCAGACAGAATGGATTGGCAGTTACAAACTTGTGCCAATATTAATAGAAAATGTTTTTAATAATAATGTTAGGCAATTTCGCCGTAATGAAGGATTGGAGTTAATTGCAGGATTTTATCGTTCTTTGAAAAGAAACAAACCTACTTCTGAGGTAGCTCTCAAAGCTTTAGCCAGCTTAGAGGCCACCTTCGAAAGCACTTTAACAGAATCACTGAGTGATACAGAATCCACAGTAAAAAATAACTTCTTTGTTACACTTAAAAAGTTGATAAATACAGTGCAACAGTTCCATGAAAGCTGCCATATTGAAACTAAGCTAGATTTTAAGAGCTTACTAGATATTGTAGGCTCATGTAAACCTGCAGCGAAAACAAATACGAATAAACAAGTTCAGGAAAATCAGAATCAACAGAACAGTAAGAAAAAGAAATCAAAGAAGAATAAAAAGAAAAGAAAAATCGAACAGGTGAATGGGAATGTGGAGCCTAAGCAAAAAAAATCGAAAAAGATTAATGAAAGTGAATAATTTTACGATAGATAAGTTTGAATCTTATAATAAACTAGCGGCCCGGCCCAGCTTCGCACGGGTGTGAAGAAAAAAATGTTTTTTTTTTTCTAATTTTCGAAATTTTCTTTCATCCGAACACAACAAAAAATAAGTATCCAATTTGGTGCAGCCATTCGGAAGTTATGCGCGTACAGACATTTCGGTGACTTTGTTCTATATTATGTAAGGTTTACAGAAAAGATTTTTTATTTTATTTTTTTCCTATCAATAAAGTTCCCTACTTATGCAATGTGCATCCTGAAATACTATTCACATGCCATGGTATACCACTATCATCCTAACTGACTTGATTATCTTTATCAGTCAAAGTCATCTACGCTAATTATTCTTAATGTCTACCTGTTGCGGGATGGACACACTTGATTAAATTAATAAAATGAATATGTACATACTTGTCGAGGGATTTTTATTTAGTCTACACTGTCCCACTGCTATGCAAAGGCCTTCCCCAAATCCTTACATAGAGAGGTATTATTAATTAAAAAAAAAAGTAAGTACAGTCAGCAACATAAGTTGTTGATCGTTTCGGAATGTTATTATTAATTATTGTAAAACCATCATAATGCTAGTCTTTTTCTAATTAGTGTGACAACAATGCTACAAGTCCGCAGCGGAATTCCCTACTCTTCAATAAATTGTTATAAACACGTAAGAATTTGCTATTCTTCATCAAAATCTTTTCTGAAACTTAGGACTGTTGCTTCCTATGTCGCTGACCGTACGGCTATGAATTAGGAGAAATTGTAATTATTATATTACAATATTCAAATGAATGAGAAGATCGTCGAAGCTGGACGAAACCAACAAACAATGTTTATATCTTGGAGACATGGACAACCTATCCCAATCAATTACTACTCTACGGCCTGACTTCTGCAACACCTTTCTAGTGGAGGACATGGTAGTGATGCTCCTAACTGTGATTCAAATTGAACCCTACAGTGCACATAGCAATATCAGTGATATATTTAGATAGGTAAGTGAATGACTAGACCGAAGGCGGTAGATACAGATATTTTTAAACAGGGACTCGAAAACGAAATTAATTTCGTTCCTTTACCACTTATGTTATCGTATAACGTTCCAAAATTTATAACGAGACTAAAACCTAAAATTGTGTCCTTCGGCCTCATTCGGGGTCATATAAACATTATTTGAGTCTAGCATCTTCCGTTTTCGTGTCACATCTATGTAGGTATATGCAACTATCTCCTTCTCGACAACACTATGATGACGTATTTCCGCCCGCGTTCACCAGGTGGCTGCAGCGCGCTAAGTCGTCCATTGGCGTCCTGTTTTTCGGACGGTTCACATCTAAATTTAAAAAAAGTTAACGTTGTTGGCGTTCGACATTCTTAGAAAAGAATAATTTTAATTGAATTCTTAGAAAACTATAGTTTTTATTAGTTTATTTTAATAACGCTGTTAGCGTTCGGTATATGCTTAGAAATATAAATGTTAAAGATTGATCGTTTTTAAAAGTGAATTAATTTAAAAGTGATAGCTTCTTAAAAATAAAACAGTTTAGATTTTCTTACGATGGCGGATAGAATACAGCCGTGTAATCATAGAGAATCTGATTCGTCATCGGATTCATCAAGTTCCTCAAGTTCCTCTGAATCACCCCCGTCGGATTTAGAGGTTGATCAGGTAGATAAATCCCGTAAGAGGAAGAATGTAAGTAAGAAGAAGAAGAGTAAGCGTCATCGAGGACAAAGCAAGGTAATCAAAAAGCTTGCAAAACAGGTCAGTGATTTGAAAAATTTATACTTTTACCCTCATAATATGTACTATGAAAATAAAAATTATGACTGTGATAATCCGATATATAATGGCGAAGATTTCGAAACGATGCATGAACAACCGGTTACGGAACCCGTCTCAGACTCTGTACCAGTTCAATCATTTGATTTTGATTTGGCAACGCAATTAAAGGAGCCAGCTGTCACTGCAACTCCATCTAATCAGTTAGAATTGCTCAACTCTATTCAATATTTTAATAATAATAACTGGAATAATGTTCGATATGTGGAATCACAAAAGGTTTATAATGCTCGTCCTGGATACGTTGACCTTGAAGTAAATGATGAAATCAAATCGTTAGAAAAAGTTACCCATCTAACCTCTGCGGATAAATTTCTTGGAGCTGTAACCCGCGCACTGGTAATACAAAGCGATGCCATGCAACAGGGTTTTCGACAGATAGTGGACTGGGCTAAAGATACGGGTAGTATGGACCCAGAACAACTGACAACAAAATTAAAAGACGTTTTTTCCAATGACTATCAAAAGATTTCACGTGATTGTTTGCAACTAGTTTGTGGCCGTAGGGCCGATATAATTGAACAAAGACGCGAAGTATTCATTAAACAATTAAGAGATAAATCATTTAAGCCGTGTTTGAAGAAAATACCGCCGTCTAGTGAATTTTTGTTTGATAAAGTACCTTTTAGTGAATTTGTTAAGAATAATGGCGGAGTTAACAAAATTTTTTATGCAAATAAAGTTAATTTTTCTGGTCAAGAAAAGAAAACACCTAGACCCCAGGCGGCGTACCCTGGACCTAGTGGATATCAATCGTCCAGTCGCACTTCGGCACTGACGATGAACTATAGATTTCCTCCTCCTCAGAGTGCAGGAGCCTTTTATAATAATTATCACGCAATGAACCCGTTTATGAATAATCCAAAATTTTTTCGTCCCCAACCGAGAGGACGACTGGCTGGACAACGCTTTTACCAGCCCTATAGTTTTAGAAAAAATGAATCGCAAAACAATGCTCAAAGGGGCAAGGGCGCGGCTAGATTCAATAAAAAGTTTTGACTCGGATCAAGATTTTCAGGGGGGGTGCTTACAAAATCATGTAACGGAGTGGAAGAGACTGGGGGCACCAGAACCATTAATAAAAATAGTGAAAGGTTATCGAATTCCATTTCAAAAGAAACCGCCTCTGGTCCCGCCAAGGCAGGTGAAACGTTGCAATCTTACTCTACCATCGCCGGAGATGGACAGAGTCATTCAAAATTTATTGAAACAGAAAATTTTAGAACATGCTCCCCTGACACCGAGTTTCATATCAAATTTCTTTCTGATTCTCAAAAGCGACGGAACCTACCGCCCTATTTTCAATTTAAAAAGTTTAAACAATTACCTGAAAATAAGCAAATTTCGTTTGATTTCGATAAATCGAGTTCCCGATTTCATTCAGGAGAGGGATTGGATGGTCAAAATAGACCTCAGGCAAGCTTACAACCACGTAAATGTAGCACCCGCCCACCGTTGTTTTCTTCGTCTAATGTATCGAAATCAGTTACTGCAAATGACCTGTTTGCCATTTGGCCTGGCGACAGCGCCCAAAGTATTTGCATCGTTGACCAACTGGACTGCCGAGATTTTCAGGAATCTAGGCATTCGAGTAGTGGTTTTTCTCGACGATTATCTTCTAGTAGCACAGGACAAACTGACACTTATAAAACACGTCGACGTTGTACTTCAAACTCTCAGCCTGCTGGGTTGGCAGGTGAACAGAGAGAAATCGATTCTTATCCCTCAGAAAATAATAGAGTACTTGGGTTTGATGTGGAATCCGTGGCAAAATCTAAAATATTTACCAGAGAACAAAATTCACAACATGCAAATTGTTTTATCAAGGTTGCTCCGGCGGCGGAAGGCGTCTCTTCGAGAAATACAGAGTGTCATAGGCGTTCTAAATTTTGCTCGTCTGGTAGTTCCAATGGGTCGTTTGAATTTTCGGCACCTACTGGCTTATTGCAATCTGGTCCTAAAAATGCCATTTCAGTCGACTTATCCCTTGCCTGCGGAGGTGCTGGCAGAATTAAGTTGGTGGAAGGTTCACTGTGTCGAGAAATCCAGGCTTCACCCACCACATGTAAAAAACTTTTTAACAACAGACGCAGCAGATACAGGTTGGGGAGCGGAGTTAAATGGTCTTCACCTATCGGGCAAATGGACAAAAGAAGAAGAGCGGCTTCACTCGAATCACAAAGAGATGTTAACAATTCTAAAATGTTTGTTAGAATTCGCTCCGTCTCTGAGCCACACATCTCTGCTTCTGCAGTGCGACAACAAGGCGGTTGTAGCGTACTTGCGGAAGGAGGGGGGAAACAAGTCGCGGATCTTGATGGAGTTAATATACCGAATATATTACATACTTCAAAAGTACGACATTCATGTAATCCCCCATCACATACCAGGCAGGTACAACAACATCGCAGACCGTCTGTCGCGTCACTCGATGTTACAGGAATGGCATCTACTCCCCAAATTCACCAGTATTGTCTTTGCAAAGTGGGGTGTGCCCCAAACAGATCTTTTTGCCTCCAGCACAGCCCACGTAGTACCATGCTATGTAACTCTAGATCAACGGGATCGGCGAGCATGGAGACACAACGCGTTCGCCTTCAAATGGGATTTTCGTCTGGCTTGGGTCTTTCCTCCTCCGAGTTTGATACCCCGGGTCCTGATGCATCTAAATCACGCGAGAGGTATATTCTTGATAGTTGCACCGAGGTGGCCTCGAGCATTCTGGAGAGCAGACTTGAAGACCAGAGCGATCGCGCCGCCGTTCACGATTCACAGGTTATCGAAAGTGCTAGTAGACACGAGGACCGGGCAGCCCCCACCGCGAGTGAAGGAGCTGGTCTTAGAAGTATGGAGATGTGGGGGTGGTCTGAATCCTTAGGTGACTGGTCTGAAGAGCAAAAGCGTCTGCTGAAAGAAGGTTGGAGGTCGTCTACTTTAAATACATATAGGCCAGCATGGCAGAGATGGCTGAGTTGGTGTTCCAGGTTTGGTATAAATTTCTCAGACCCTTCAGGTAGTGAATTGGCTCGATATTTAGCGGATTTACATCTAAAAGAAAAATTATCCTATCGTACTATTTTACTTCATAAATCGGTTGTTTCCACTTTATGTAATACAAAGAGTGAAGCCCGATTAAGTTCAAACATTTTGGTAAAACAGATGATTAAAGCCATAGCGTTGCAACAGCCTAAAAAGTGTCCACCGCCTGTTTGGGATCCTCAGTCTCTAGAAGGTTGGTTAGGCAGTAGACCTCTTCAGAATCAAAGTCCATTCGAAATTTCAAGAGTTTGTGCAGTTTTACTGTTATTATGTTCAGGGCGTAGGATACACGATTTAACTTTACTAAGTGTCTCGCCAGACAGGTGTATAGTAGGCGAGAATAGCATCATGTTTTGGCCGCATTTTGGTTCCAAAACTGATTCTGAAACTCACGTACAGTCAGGTTGGAAGTTGTTAGGGAATCTTGAAAATGAGGCGCTTGACCCGGTACTTTGGCTTAAAAAGCTTATAGAAATTGGAAGACCGCGTCGTTTACTTTGTTCTAGCGATAGATTGTTTATTACTGTATGTGGGAAAGCTAAGCCGGCTACTAGAACTATTTTGGCAGGTTGGGTTAAGTCTATTTTGAGGGAAGCCGGAATTGAGGCTACTCCAGGTAGTTTTCGTTCTGCAGTTGCTTCACGAAGTTGGTTGGATAATGAACCTCTAGATGAAATAATGGCACGAGCTAATTGGAGATCTGGTAATACTTTCAAAAAACATTACAGGAAGGAAGTGATTCCAGCGCAGGGAAGCTCCTTGATTCATCTTTTTCAGCCAATAAATTAATTAACTCTGATTAAATAAAATAAATTATTTTGTGATATTGATGATCCTACAAGACGTTTAAATTATGAGAATAAGATGGTGTATCGATGAATAATAATAAATTTTACATGATTATGGTAAGTTTATACAAAGAATTACATGATGATGGAGGATTCGAGGTACGTATAAGTGTTCTGTTTACTCTGTCATGAATTGTCAGGGACTATTGTTAGTAATTTTTCTTATAACATTAACAATTCCGTACGCAAACTACGCACATTGACGTGGAGTTGCGGACACCAGCCCATATTACCTGTTACCTAACATTAACAATTATTATTTTATAGCATTGCAATCGTTATTATGTTGGTGTTTATTTTTGTTTAAGTATAATTTTTTTATTTTTTCTTGATCTAATATAACTAGTCTTTTACAAGTTACAACACATTGGCGTCCCGTTCACCAGGCGATAACAAACAAAGCCTCAAATAATGTTTATATGACCCCGAATGAGGCCGAAGGACACAATAGTAGCGTTTTACCTTCAAACAAAACGCTTGTTGTGTCCGGAGACTCATTCGGGGTCATAATTTTAAACACTGCCTGGTTTTTATTGGGTTTCTCAAGTTTTAGGTTTTTGAGGCCACAATGAACGACTTAGCGCGCTGCAGCCACCTGGTGAACGCGGGCGGAAATACGTCATCATAGTGTTGTCGAGAAGGAGATAGTTGCATATACCTACATAGATGTGACACGAAAACGGAAGATGCTAGACTCAAATAATGTTTATATGACCCCGAATGAGTCTCCGGACACAACAAGCGTTTTGTTTGAAGGTAAAACGCTACTAATATCAATAACGTTACAAAGAAAAACGTTATAGAATAACATTTTCGTAGAACAATATTATAAGTAACGTTATAGGTATCTGCTTTTAATAACGTTACAGGTGAAACGTTATAGATTCATTTGTAACGTTATTCTTCATACTTTTTCGTCATCTTTTATGTCATGAACCTGGCAAAGTTGAGTATCGAAATAAATAACGATATATTGATCATATTGTTAGTGAACAGTTTAAGATTTCGTTCCGATTGTCAGTATCGTTATAGCCAAGGAATTAATTTTGTTACGAACCTAGTGGAACGTTACAATTTTACAAATTATCGGTACTGGAACTACGCGTAACGTTATTTTGAGTAGCGTTTCAAGCCCCTGTTTTTAAATAAAGCGGCATGTAAAAGTTGGTATTATTTTATTTATCTAGTAGATGGCGCGCAACGTTTCCGGTAAATGTTACTATTTTTGCGCAGTATGTACAACTTACTTTTTCTTCAGAGATCTGAATCAACTCATCAAACGATCATAATAAATGGTTAGCTGATGAACAAGTTATTGGGATACTTAAAATTGCCTAAGAAATGAAAAAGTTTGTCATTTACTTTTTTCTATACGTCTCTTTTACTAGCACTCATTTTAAAAACATTATTTTGAAAGTTATAGCATTATTTTACATTAACTATTGTGAGTTAAGTGATTATAAATAATAAATAATTGTTCGTGATTATTGTTTATTTCTTTCTTTATTTCTATGTAGTGGTAACACTCACCGGAAACAAGCAGTAACTCATATGTTTCACAACCTGCTCAAAACTCAGCCAGCCATCTTTTGTGGAAAAATCATTTGTTTCGTGTCGTCAGGGTAAATTTCACAATTGTAATTAATGTCAGAGCCACAGTCTTCGCTTTTATTAAAAAAGCAGCTAGCTGGTAAGTGTATTATTCGTATCTAATAATAATTTGTGCTGATGTCTCATGCTTGGGCCGTCAGACTAGTTATTCGAGCAATCATTGACCTCAGCGGGTCGAATTTTGAGTATCTTTGTGGTTCGGATGATTCTGTAAGTTTGTTACTTCCTTTGTGCTGCACGTGTGGTAATTTTTATGGTTCGGACGAAAAATGGGCTCGATAAATTAAAATCAATATTCGCAGCGATGACAGGTGTTCGTGCCAAAGTCAAAGGAGAAAAATAACTATTTACAAGTTTAATTATGGTTCACAGTTGGCAGGGTTTCGCGTTCCTACTTTTATAATGTGTAAAGAATAATAGTGTCTACGAAAATTTAGGATTTTCTACTCGTTGTTTTCAGAACTGAACAAAAATCCAGTGGAAGGTTTTTCTGCTGGGTTGATAGATGACAATGACATATACAGATGGGAAGTCCTCATCATCGGTCCTCCAGACACATTATAGTAAGTAGCAAACATCAATATGTTTACTGGTTTACAGACAATAATAGTTAACCTCATAAGCATAGTGTTTTATCAGTAACAAAATTGATTAGAGTCACAGGTATGTTCAGTCCATGACTAGGCATTCTTAATTTAGATAGAAATATTCCCGTAACTTCCAAGTCATGACACCAATAGCTACCAAGTAGATGTTATATTTATGTATTTTTATTTGTAAAAGACATATTTACTAATTGATAATACAATAGCAATGGTAGTGTGACTCAAGAAATAATAAATTTGCTGCAATGAAGTGTGTTACTCAATTTTCAGTGAGGGTGGGTTCTTCAAGGCACATTTACATTTTCCCAAGGAATATCCTCTGAGGCCGCCACGGATGAAATTTGTTACTGAAATATGGCATCCAAATAGTAAGTAATACTTTCTTGTTGTAAGTATTTAGTGAAATATTTATTGGAAGAAATGAAATTATATGTGGAGAAATAAGTTAGTTTTTTCTATATTATAAATAGTAGCACAGTATTTCTGTCTAAAACTGTCTTCCATGACTGAGCTGTCTGTCTATTTATCTCTCCCCTCATGCCTAGTGTTTCTCAAAATACCTTTTAACATTTTGTTAATTTCATTTAATACAGTCTATGGTTTTGTTATAGAAAAGCTACAAAGATAGGTATGCAAATTTAAACAAATGCCAGGTGGCAGTTTTAATGTGGTGCTGGCATTCTGCATTGTGATGTCCCTAATTATTTAGTTAGCGTTAACATTTGCTAAACATTGTCAATTTGAGTAGTTAATCAGTAACAACTGGTGTAAAACATCTTTCCTATATTCCATAATTAATAAAAAAAATCTCATAAGCTGCTAAAACTCAATCAGTTACTTTGTTGTTAAATGCTACTTGCTAAAATAGCTTTTAAATATATTATTTTCAGTTGAAAAAAATGGTGATGTTTGCATATCAATATTGCATGAACCTGGAGATGACAAGTGGGGCTATGAGAAGGCTTCTGAAAGGTGGTTGCCAGTGCACACGGTGGAGACCATTCTCATAAGTGTTATTTCCATGCTGGCAGACCCAAACGATGAGAGCCCTGCTAATGTTGATGCTGCGGTGAGTGAAGTGATGTCACTTATTTATTTCAATTAGTGTAACAAAACTTGTGTGTATTTTTTTAACTTACTGAACAAGGCTGCATACATTCAAATAAACCATGTGTATTAGATGTAAATAGGATTTATGTTGAACAAGAATATTAAGACTTCAGTTGCTAGCTGGTAAAGTTGTCTGTATGCAGTGACCTAAAAATGAGGTATGTGTCATGCTTCTGGGCAGCAAGTGTGCAATGTTTCTCACTCGTTCCTCCATGACACATCTTGTTGCCAGTTGCACCCTGAGTGACCAGAGTAGTTCATGTTTCATAAGTAGACATTGAAATATTATGTAATTTTTTGTATAGAAATTATGAATTTTAAGATTCCTAATATTGAACAACCACTTTTAGAGGATTTTTTTAGTATTTAAATTATTAGTTATGGTTGATTGTTAGTGTAGAAATGCAAGTATACTTGAAAGATCTTCCAAGTTGGTCATGTAAAGCTGTAACCTGCAGCACAGCTACCCCTTAGCAGAAAGAAACCATTAGCAGAAGTAAGCATTCTGATGATTGTGTACAGGGTGGTGGCCCAATGGAAGGCATGTTTAAAAAAAGTGATGTTCCTTATAAACCAATCAAAATATTCTGCACATCCATATTTGAAGAAATTGGGTAGATTTTTGCATACCAATGTATTTTTCTACTTCAAATGGAGAACAGAAAATCACTAATAATAATAATTTATTATTTGTGATATTCTGTCCTCCAAAAGTAAATAACATGTCCTAAAAAAATGACAACCTTATGGGTTACTGTGTATATAATTAGGCAGTCATCTAACCAACTTGCACATTCAATGAATCACCTGGCTTCTTAGTTTGTGCCAATTGACTGCTGAAAAAAAGCTGGTCATACCAAGGCTTGACAGAACAGAGTATAAAAGGGCGAATTAAGTTAGATGACTCCCAAGTTTTCTTCCACTAGATTGTGTAAACCTTTCAGTAGTCACTTAGCTGTCTAAACCTTTCATTTTAGTTAATTTTGTGTTTGATATTAATAATAATTTTAGTTTTTCCACAGGAGACTCACAATGTGCTCGTGTTTGACCTGCATCTGTAATTTTTACCATTCTCATTTAACTATTGTTTGCATTCACAGAAAGAATGGAGAGAGCGATATTCGGATTTCAAAAAGAAAGTTGCGAGATGTGTTAGGAAAAGTCAAGAAGATTGTTTTTAGGAGAGTGAGGGGGATTTAGATCACAAAATATTATCATTGGAAAAGGGCCATGTGACACATCTGTACCAAAACCACACTATATTGAATAGTTTTTCACGCTAGGTCGCTGCACGCACCAACCCGTATTTACTCAAACACGACCCGCGGACGCCAATAATAGACGAGTGCTCATTCTGTTTCTTTTTACAGAAAGAATGGAGAGAATCATATTCGGAGTTTAAAAGGAAAGTAGCACAGTGTGTGAGAAAGAGCCAAGAGGATTGTTCCTAAGTAACAGTGCCCTTTTTCATTAATTTAGTTGGATAGTGAGTGTTTGGTGATGCAGTTAGGACGTTGTTGAGAGCAGGCCCCGGCGTGACTCATAGTGCGGGCCCCCCCACCCGGGCCAGAGACAATATTGAAATTGATTTAAAATAAATACTTATTGTAATTAAATGGTATCGCTGCCGTATTTTATAAATAATAAATTAAACTAGAATCCAAGGTCTTTTTCATCTTTTTTAAGACATGTTAGCTAGCTATTGTTATAATAATGAAATATGTATGGTAATTTTTTATAGAAAAACAAATCTGCATTTTGTTGTTTTTACTTCCTTTATGATTACAAGTTTGATCTCTGTATAGTAGAAACCAAATCTGAAGTAATTTAAACACTAATTATTTATTACGTATCGCAATTCTCTATTGTATAAATAAAATATAAACATGCAATAATATGAACCTGGCAAAAATATATAAAAAATGTAAAATGAGCTACCAAATTTGTATTTTGCATGATAATAATTGTTAGTTACCGACTCGACGCGATGCATACACATTGGTAGCTTTTATAACGTCGCTTCAGAATTACAATTTTATTCTAGTGCTAATTTTAGTAGTAAATTTAATACTTAATTATAATTTTTACTGAATAAATATAACTTTTGTAAACCTATCATTGTATCGATTGTACCTTGCCCTCAATGCACATATGAATAAAGCACAGGTTGATAAATTGCAGATGTTACATTGTCGCAAAGCGAACTAGTTGTGGTGTCCCACCCCCAACACTTCAAAATATTTTTGCTCAACGTTTATTAATGGCGGGAAGAGTCGTTATTTATGAATTGTTTGATACCTTTTTAGTTTTGTACATTAGTTCTCAATATTGTCAATTGTTTTTGTACAATTAGAAGAAAAGCTTTGTTACCATTTTGGATGTGAAAATTATAATAATAAAAGATGATAAATGAAAACCCCTCATATTCACTCTATATCATCGAACATCGGTTTGTGTGATGTGTGTATAATACTTTCCCTGTGTATGTATATTTTTTGCTATAAAATCATAATGCAGTGATAATGAGATTTTATTTGTAATTATTAATTACCAATACCTAGCCAAAGTCCTTATTCATAAGTTATTAGATGGGAACAAAACACAAACAAGTATTGAAGTAGAAGTAACATTGGCAACTTTTTAATTAATAATTGTTACTCTTATCAAAATACACAACATACTTGCAATATTGTTCTGTACACCTGCCTACCCCTTCGGGAATTCAGGTGTGATGTTATGTTCAAAATACTTGAAAACAATATTTTAGAGTACAGGTTTTCTACATTTCAGTCACTATCCGAGTTTTCTGCTAGAACTGCACCTTGTATGCTTCTTGGGTCGAAAGTACTTTCAAAGCACCTTTTAAACACAGACTTAATCATAGTTCTGGCTGCAGGTGAAGCCGGTATATTATCACAGTCCATTAAATCTATCCTTATGTCTTTGTTATTTGTACTATGTTTGCTTAGACTACCATTTAATTTGTTACTTAAATTAATTTCATTATCGCCAGGGATATCTACAAACTTAAATAGATGAGAGTCTTCATCTAAGCATTTTGAAATGTCCATATCTAAATGAGGCTTCTTCTTGGCAGATCCTTGAGTGCTGCTGTCTTTCCGCTTGTTTCTTTCAACATTTGTGTTCTGCGTTGCTGTTGTTTGTGATGCATTATCAGGTTTAGTTGTCGCTAACACAAAGTGTGCTTCAAAAGTGGTGCCGTTGTGTACAATAAAAACGGCAGGTCTTCCAGTAGTCTCAAAATGTAGTTGTAGAGGCAAATTCAGAGCTTCAGAAAATGTCAGTAGTGCTCTAAATTCTTTTAGTGAGAATGTGATAGTTGTTTCTGACCCTATGAGGTAACTATCAAACTCTGCTGGCTTTAAACTAATTTGTGTTCTGATAATTTTGGTGAGATCTATACTACAGTCAATATAGTTCCGCAGTATGAGAGAGAGTGAGGTGGCTTCTAGTGTTACTTGATCATCCGAACTTTGGAAGTTGTTAAGGGCATCTGTTAATATTCTCTGTGGGGATGTTATCCTGAAAGGTTATAAGTTATGGCAATGAGGCTTCAGATTATTATAATAATTGAGTGTAGCTACATTGACATTACACACCACAAAGTTACAAGATTATGAACACAGTTGTGTAGATCACCTTACCTGTTTGGTACAGAATCCTTGGTGTACACTGCCTGCATTGCTTTACAATCTAATATTGATACAAAGTGTGTTTTGACAATGCCATGCCTGCATTTCAACTGGAATATCAACTTACAGGATTCTGGATCCAGTTTGATTTCTAGGTTTTCAACTTGTTTGTCCATATGTGTAGGCGACTTAAACGTATTAAGCGCCGATTTCATGGATATTTTACACTTCAAGCCCTCATTATCCTCCGTTGAGTAAAAGTTGTAGTTGAAGTACGAGAAGAAATTTTTATTAAACTTTACCATAGCATACGCAGATTCAGCTGCATTTAAAGTTCTTAGTAGTATACAATCTGGAAGGGATTCTAAATAAAGCTCGTCCCCAAATCTTGCAAGAGCGTGAACAGTTCTAGCTAAAACTAAAAAGATTATTGAGATTTATTTTCCGTCCGATGGATTTTATAACATTACAAACAAACAAGTAATTTCGTTCAAATAACTATAATACTTGCCTTTAACATTTGCTCCCGGTACATGGCATTTCATTTTGTATTGTCAGCTAATTTAATAATTAAAATAATCAGGAAATGCAACTGCAATCAATTATTAATCATTGCGCGCTGAACTTCAAAAAGTACTCTGTGACATTACAACATGCTCTGTGTCTGTGACTATGGCCGCATTCCGAATTAGCTATAATCGCTCACATGCGTTCCGATTTAGATATTATGATAGCTGAGAGCTGTCAACAATTCGGAATGCTCGTGAACGCGCTCACAGTGCCGCAGTGCTTACTCAATGTAAAAAAGATATTTTACAGTTTTTCTTTGTATAAACACCACATTTTTTCTTCTTTGGTTAGGTGGCGACTGTCAGCCAGAAGCACAATTTCGAAAATGTCACGTTAGTTTATTTTAAAGATGATGCAACTCTAAACAAAACACACACTGTAATTTTTAACAGCGCTTACCTTAATATTATTCTAAGGCATGGTCGGCGTCATCTGTGACGATTCACGGGACTTCGTTAACGCGCTCACGCTAATGAGGTCTTTTCAATAGCATGATTAAAAAAAAAAGTTTTCAAAAGCTCCCATAGATGGCTCTAGTAAAAAATGATCTGTCAAAATTGGCTGCATAAATTTGATATCTTTGCTTAAGGCGAAAGCGCCAGGGTAGCCCGCGAAATTCAAATTTTCTTACGTTTTTTGCAATTTGCTGGCCAGTATTAAGTTGTACGTTGATTAATATATGAATCGCGGCCGTAACTAACATGTATTTACAGAATTATAATCATTAAAGTCATCAACACAACTCTCTAAGACCACGTAAGTCCAAAGAATAACTGTTTCATGAAATTATCATTCTTCGGACTTACGTGGTCTTAGAGAGTTGTGTTGATGACTTTAATGATTATAATTCTGTAAATACATGTTAGTTACGGCCGCGATTCATATATTAATCAACGTACAACTTAATACTGACCAGCAAATTGCAAAAAACGTCAGAAAGTTTGAATTTCGCGGGCTACCTTAGCGCTTCCCCCTTAAGCTATGAGTAAAAAGAAGTTTATCACTAGTTTGACGTTTGGTTATTATTTGTTTTCACTCACTTCGATTTGACGTTGTCATGTGAGCATAATCTATCGTGGTGTTTTATTTTGGACTTCTGTGAATTGGCACGGGCACGGGCTAGCCATGTCAGATCAACGACGTAGTAGATGTAGGCAGTTAAAAAAAATATATTTAATGTTGCTTGAACTCTTTTCACGGCTGATTGAATTGAAACTCAGATTTGAAAACAACTTTGACATTTTAGTTTTAAGCTATGCCATCTATCGGGGATATAGAAAACTTATTTTTTTTTCTTATAATGTCAATTTGAAAAGAGCTCATTCGGTATGGGTCCAATCGACTATTTTCCAACTCGGAACGCTGCCTATGTGCGCTGAATCGCTGTCAGCTTTGACATTCGACAGTTTTTGTCAGTGAATGACAAAAAAACGGTTACTAAACAAACTATGGTATGCGACTTTTGAACGGGAGCCGTATCTGCAACACGGTTGTATCAGCAAAATCGCAGTTGTGAACTAAGACTTATATTCTAATGCATTCAGACGTCTCGCCGCGTAAGGTTCTAGGAGAAAGCACGAAGACCACAATAGACAGTCAATTACAATTTATTTTACTGAGAATCATGAAAAAAGCATTCTTCTATAGAATGGTAGTCCAAATGGTCCACAGCGTCCACACCATAGATCAGACTGATTTGTCTTCCTTCATGTCTGTCAGTCAGAGGGGCCCGTGGCTAAATAATAACAGCCACACAGGTCGATTGATCAGGTTAAGCTAGGCTTGCCGCGGTTTGTCTGTGGATGGGTGACCACCTTCACATACCGAGACCCCTCCGTGCCTCGGAAAGCACTTTAAGCCGTTGGTCCCGGCTGTCATTCGTGGATCTTTGACAGTCGTTACGGGTCGTCAGAAGCCCGATCTCTGAGAACGAGTCTTACCAAGGGGTATCGTATTACCCAGTAACTGGGTTGTGGGGGTCAGATAGGCAGTCACTCCATGTAAAATACTGGTACTCAGCTGCATTCGGTTAGACTGGAAGCCGACCCCAACATAGTTGGGAAAGGCTAGGCAGATGATGATCATGTCTGTCAGTCAGATTTACTATTTGGTCAATGGTGGATAATCTGTGCCTCTATAGTCTGTCATCTGTGGGCACCACTGACCTCTATCATACAAGGTATAATACAGGTCAGTGGTGGGCACTGACCTCTATTGCCTCTACTAGACAAGTTTGTGGGTCAGTCCCAAGGTCAGTCCATAAACTTTAATTTATGGGTCAGTCCATAGATAAAATACTACGATGAACGTAGACAGAGAAACTAATGAACGATCAGTCTAATTGGTCTAAATATGATTGTACTCTGTGGGTCTGTCTGTCAGTCACACACACAGCACAGTTGTACCACAGGTCATAGAGCATGTAACCTTTTAAGAGACGGAACTTAGAACATTCAGTTTGTGAGAAATTTGTTAACCTTCTTTAGCCAACCGCATAAAGAAAACATAGCTACCAACATGAAAAGTCTAAGTAGCACTGACAATGACAATCATGACGTTGACGGGAAGAACTGTCATAAATAGGGATGCGCAACGCATCGTATAGAAATCAAAAATCTTATCGATATTTAGAGTTCATCGATATCGATGAAATGCATACTACGCAAATAATAGTGAGGTTCCAAAACAAATTTATTTTATTATAAAAATTGGTAAAATAAAACACTGATTTAAATGATTTCTGTATTTATTTATTTATGTAAATTACTAGCGACCCGCCCCGGTTTCGCACGGGTAGCCTGATCGCTACCAAAATTCACAGGATCACCCGCTGGGTTAATCTGATGATTGCCTGAAGATTTCATAAAAATCGCTCCAGCCGTTGCTGCTCATGTAGTTTCTCTATTGGTAGATGCACCAGTTCTTCATTACCAACTGTTTTTAGCCACTCTCGACATCTGGAAGGTACAAAATATAAAAGGTTACTTCTAACTGACTATGTTTGCCTGATGTGAATTTATTTAGTGTGATTTATAGCTAAGAAAACACCGAATTTACACTATCAGATAACTAAATGGAATTGACTATTATACTTAGAATAGAAATTCTAGATTTATTTACATACATAATGGTGTCACAGGTAGATAATGTCTTAGACTGTCCGACCCATTTCTTTAGCAGTCAACCTACTTAGACTAAATTAAATTACAATTTACGGTCAGTACATTAGACAAATAGGTAGGTATTACTGAAGGCACAAATGTTTTAAAACATTTCTTTATTAGAGTTTCAGCTAATCTTGATTGATGGCTTGAGGGTCGTATTACGGAATTTGAATGATGCTATTAATTTACAATGAGGTAGTGCTATGTGAGCATAAGATCACATTAACACTATGTAGGTAAAACTCACCGGTTTGGATCCAGTGGAAACTTGGAAAAAAACAAATTATTTCCAATATGCCAGGCCTCCTTGATGCCGCAAACATCACATTTTCTGTGACCCTTACTCATGATGGTTCACAACAACTATAACATAGAGTCACTGTCTCGTTATTATATAGTAATAATAACAATAAAATCATTTACACTAATAGTCAATATCTCAATAAAACTGTGTGAGGATGACACGGAGAAGCAGATCGCCCCTAAGACGACCCACTGACCAGATGCTCGACTCAACGTTAACACAATCACAGAAATTATTCGGATTTAATAAGTTGTATTCCCAAATCTTACAGAAAAAGGAAAAAAAACAGAAAAATCACAACACGAAGCAAAGTGACGCGAAGGCAGACATGTTTGTTTCACTTCGTAGTGTAATGTTGGTCATCCTGAGATTCTGCGTTTGTTTCTGAATGTTGCATAAAGAAGGTTACAAATTCCATATAAAAATAATTTGTTCGGTCGGAGTTTCACAGGACTGCCACAGGTTGTACTTTTTGATACACTGTCAGTGGAAGCGGTGATGTGCGTACGTGTCGCACATCGGATACAATACAAATAACACGAGAGGAAGTTCGGCTACTTGTAACTAAAAAGCGTTTTATGAAAGAAATATATTCAAGCGACTAAGAAAATGGGTTCAAGCGGTGAGTTGCTATTATTAATTTATTAAATAATAAACCTGACCGTAGAAAGAGCGCGTTAACCAGGACCGTTATGTATTTATTATTTCTATGTATGTAGCATCTCCGTTATTTAAATGAACCTAGTTTTCTTTATATTTCTCTATACAAACTTCCAATAGCAATTTTTCTGTTCTAACGACATGGAACGTTTTCTGTGGAACAGCTGATACTAAATACAAAGGGAATGCTAATGATGCTATTCGGGCTATACCTTTTAAAATAACTAGGTCAACCCACTTTTATGCTTTATTGTTACGTAGGTAAAAACTAAGTGATTTGGACGCCAATAATGATACTATAGATAACTTACAAATCATAGACCTAAGATGTAGGTGCTTACATTAATACTTTAATTTGTTTTTCTATCAAAAAAAAATCTTACTTACACATACATGAATAATCATGATAACAGTTACAGAGGGTATTTTCTTCTGAAACTTTGTCAGCGATGGCATCGAGTGTTTTAAACACAGTTGGATTACAAATTGAAAGATCACTTCTATTTGTAATCCGTGTTTAAGACTCGGTACCTACCATCGTTGACGAAGTTTCAGAACAAAATCTTCAGTAGGTACACAATTTGAGCTTGATGTGTGATCTCATATTCACATACGTAACGTAGATCGACCGCCATCGCCACAGAGTCGACAGATCATCGCCAGTATTCGCCAGTGAATAAATGATCAGTGTTGTGTTGATATAAATAGAGTGTGGCAAGTTAGGGTATTTCCTTTTGCTTGTTTTGGGTGAATACGCAGTGGTAGACCGCGAAATTCAATTTTTTTTTACATTTTTTGCAATTTGCAGGTCAGTGTCAGGTTCATTTCAGGTTGTCATCATCATCATCAGCCTATAGCAGTCCACTGCTGGACATAGGCCTCCCCTAATGAGCGCCATAGCGCCCTGTCTTCAGCTTGACGCATCCAGCATCTGCCTGCAGTCTTTCGCAGATCGTCATCCCACCTGGCCGGAGGGCGTCCTACACTACGTTTGCCGAGTCGCGGTCTCCACTCAAGAACTCGTTTACCCCAGCGGTTGTCGGTTCTTCGCGAGATATGGCCGGCCCACTGCCACTTCAGCTTGCTAATTCTTTGAGCTATGTCGATAACTTTCGTTCTCTGTCGGATGCATTCGTTACGGATCCTATCCTTCAGAGAGACTCCGAGCATAGCTCTTTCCATAGCTCGTTGAGCGACTTTGAACTGGTGGACCAGCCCTATCGTGAGTGTCCACGTTTCAGCCCCGTAGGTCATGACGGGTAGGACGCACTGATTGAAAACTTTCGTTTTCAAGCACTGCGGTATAGATGATGAGAAGACTCGACGTAGTTTCTCAAACGCTGCCCAGCCTAACTGGATCCTTCTCTTGGCCTCCCTCTCAAAATTGTTTTTACCTAACTGCAGAATTTGCCCGAGGTAAGTGTATTCGGAAACAATTTCGAGAGGGTGGCCGTGCACGACGACAATGAGGCCAATGAGGCCATTGATCATGACTTTGGTTTTATCCAAATTCATGCCGAGACCGATGTGTCGCGAGGCTGAAGCTAGGCCGTCCAGCATCTGGGTTAGCTCCTCCAGCGACTCCGCCATCAAGACTATGTCATCAGCGAATCGCAGGTGTGAGATGTAATCGCCGTTTATGTTAATGCCCTTACCTTTCCAGTCCAGCGTCTTAAACATATCTTCCAATGCGCTCGTGAACAGTTTCTGGGATATGACATCCCCCTGTCTCACTCCTCTGCGCAGTTGGATGGGTTTGGACTGCTGGTCCTGTACTTGGACACACATGGTGGCGGCGTCGTAGAGACATCTCAGCACCTCGATATAACGACAGTCTACTTGGCATCGCTGTAAAGATTCCAGAACAGCCCAGGTTTCGACAGAGTCAAAGGCCTTCTCATAGTCCACAAAGGCCAGACACAGGGGCTGATTATACTCTTCGGACTTCTGTATAATCTGCCGCACTGTGTGTATGTGGTCTATGGTCCCGTATCCTCCGCGAAACCCGGCCTGTTCCGGTGGCTGGAACTCGTCGAGTCTCCTGGCGAGACGGTTCGTGACCACTCGTGAGAACAGCTGGCAGGCTCAGAAGCGAGATGGGTCTGTAATTTTTAAGGAGGGTTTTATGTCCCTTCTTAAAAAAGAGCACCACCAAACTCCCGCTCCACGCCTTTGGAGTTCTCCCACTGTGAAGGACGGTGTTGAAGAGATTCTGTAGTTCCTGTATAACAGGGGCTCCTCCGGCTTTCAAAAGCTCTGATGTTATTCCGTCCTCACCTGGGGCTTTTCCATTTTTAAGCTGCCTCAGAGCTAGCACGATCTCGTCTTGACTGATGTCAGGCAGTTCGTCGGTATAGTGGCGTGTCAGGGTGGCTCTGGAATCTTGGCCGTCTCGTTGGGGACGAAGGGCATGTGCAGCGTATAATCGGCCATATAAATCCTCTATCTCGGTGAAGATCTTCGGTTTCGACAAAACGGTCCTCCCGTCAGGTTGTATCTTGATCAAAATAATATGATTCGCGACATTAATAGATATGATTGTATTTACAGAATTATAGTCATTACTTACAATCATTAATATTTATCTCTTTTGGTTAGATTTGTTCCCTAAGCACTTTTCCTTATGCATTAATGATTCTAATGATTATAATTCTGTGAATACGTATATGTTAGTCGCGAATCATATTTTGATCAAGATACAACCTGACTCTGACCTGAAAATTGCAAAAAAACGTAAGAAAAATTGAATTTCTCGGGCTACAAGTGCGCATTCACCAATCAATTCCATTCAATCAAATCACTTTTAAACAGTCGAGTGTCTGCCTGTAGTCATATTTATGTAAATATTTATGTTAGATGCTATAGGTATTTGCCATAGAACAATATATGAAATGCAGTTGGGTGGCCCAATTCAAAAAATCACTAAGTCCATTTTTAACGCTTTTGAGCTAGCAACACTGGCTTGTTAATTTTTTCATTCCTTTTCGAATGGTCTATTCAAGATTCTTGGGAAAAATCTCTAAGTGGCATTTTCGAAAGTATAAAAAAACAAAAAAAGACGCATCTTCCATTCATAAAATCCCTATGTCCAAGAAATCACTAAGTCGTAAGTTTTTTTTGGAAGAAATCACTAAGTCCATTGATTTTTGTTTAAGTCCTAATGGCAAATGGCAACCCACGTCATTACGCCAAATCACCGAGAAGGTTTTGTTGCGATTTTGTTTAAAATCTTATTTGTAGGTCAGTTCTTCGAAATAATTTGGCTCGTTTAGGTACTTATCTGAATAATTTTATTGGTGTCATACCAGTAGGTATGACACCAATAAAATTATTCAGATGTCGCAGTGTCAGTAAAAACAGGCATTATTTATTTCACGATAAGTATATCGTAAAATAAATAATGCCTGTTTTTACTGACAACTGTTTTTAATGACTGTTTTTATGTAATACTAGCTTCTGCCCACGACTTGGTCCGCGTGAAACGTGTTGCCCCAACCCACCGCGTCGCATCGCATCGCCCTCCGCGCTGATACTTCGTTTTCGCGTAGCATTTTTTCTAACATGTCTTCGTTTTGCGCGGCTCGTAAGGGTCCTGGCGTGAAATTAAGTAGCCAAATAGCTTTCCTCAAGAATTGGGCTATCAAATGCAGAAGGATTTTGAATTTTCAAATCTTACTGATAGTTCCATAGAGATTAGCGCATTCAAACGATTAAACTCTTCAGCTTTATTATTTGTATAGACTGATATAGATTAGTGAGGATTATTATGAACTTATTTTTTGTTTGTTTTATTTTTAGATATTTTAAATTGTAGGCGGTTTAAGTCATAACTTTTTCTGAGTGGTGTTTCTTTGATATTTTTTGTCAGTATACAACATGTGACACATTCTAGCCATAGCTAGAATGTGTCACATGTTGTTTAAAACACAAACCACCCAAATTCTAACTACTAGTAGCTCAGAATTTGATCACAAGGATAAAATTTCTGTTGGGAGAGAAATATATATTTCTCGAAAACTACAAAATATCGCGGAACATACATAGGGTTCCAATAGATGGGTATTAGTGTCCCCTGACCACAGACCTTCGCTGGTACAGGTTTCCTGGAACACCCTGTATATTATGGATATGGATAAACCTACTCTTAGGTGTCGAGATAGTAATAACGGGCATAAGTAATCAGTGAAATAATCACACCAAATCACCAATCAGATGACTGTTTACAATCCACTATTCATAGTTTGCAGCGGCTACACGCACGACGAGACGGCGCGTAGGTACTAATTTTTAGTACCACCAACCCACCGTCCTTTTTCCATTGGCATCCGAAAACCAGTGAATGAACAAGTATAAACCTACTACCTTACATAAAATATAGTACGATTGGTGGTAAGAGTTTCAGATCTGTAGAACGGTAATTTCAGAATATGTCGGACTCATAACTTGATATGAAGGAAACGTCTTATTTTGAAGAGCAGTGTTGAAGAGCTCCAATGATGTACAGTCCGCTTCACAGTGATAGTTACCCCTTGGTAAGGACATCGAACCTATTTAAGTTTTTTGTAATGTAACGCAAATGGCGTGTTGGTCTAGTGGTATACACTGCGGCTTAGCAATGTGATGGTCTCGAGTTCAAATCCGCGCTGAGAAGGGTTTTTTTAATTTTATTTATTTACCTTTATTATTTATTTTTAGTTTCTTTAGTAGGTGATTTTTGTTTATTATTATTAAGAAATCAAATGGAGGTTTGTAATAAAAGTTAGGCATTTTGCATAAACAATATTCATTTATTTTTCTAATTACATTTCTAGGACTTTATGGAATCCATTTCCTGGTTGAATATACAGATTCCTGTCTATGTTAAATTGGGGTTGTTTACTTACAATATTAACTAAACACAAAATAGATACCTTATTTTGTCTTAGAACGTTTAACAGATAACGGTTCGTTTATAGATATTTCTAGAAACATAACTACAGTAATATTTATTTATTTAAAGTTGTGAAAACATAAATTTTTTATACTCTGTATGATCTTATCGGAAAAAAAGCTTGGTTGAAAATGAAATGTTGTCATTTGTGCCTGTGAATTACAGAGGAAGAACCAACATGCTAAACTATAACAGTATAGCAATATACATCTTTCTCTTTTATCACATTTTCTGATTAGCCTTATTTAACACAATATTAGAAAAATATGTGAGGTCAGATATGAATCGTTAACAGACTACTTGTAAACAAGAGTAACTGGATTGATAATAATAAAGGTTGTTTATTTTTGATTAACTACGAGATAATGATCCCACTGATTATGGAATGATATTGGGAATTATTAACACTTGCTCATATAAATGTTCCAATGCAATTTTATCAAATAAGTTACACAGTCAATCTGCCGAGTTGCCTATTCATAACGGATAGGAAGGCCGTCACTGTCTAACACTTCTTGAAGTCAGCATTTGAACGCGTAGTTTTGAAGGGTGCCACTGAGTGAACTTTCACAATACATAAATTACGTTGTCGCTTCGATTCATTAGTGTAAGCAATCGGGCGAGGGCCTTGGTGATCACATTCACATCACCCGTCGTTTGATACCTTTGTATCCATCTACGAACTGTTTTTCTCTGTAATGAAAATAATAATATTATAAATACATTAAAAAAAATCCAACTTGTAAGTAATAATGCAATATGATTGCAACAATAAATAGGTATATGTGTAAGAATAACGTAAATCTTACCGTTATGATCATATCTTGTGATATTTACTTTGTTTTGTTCCTTTTCCCACAGAACAACAATTTTAGCCTTCAATAAAGTTGTTAATCGAACCATACCATCGATTAATAAAATCAACTGGTCAAAAACATAATAAATTGGATAATATTACGATGAAGATAATTAGACACAAGCGAATCGGCACGAAAATGAAACCATTTGAAAAGTAAAAATACCCTCAATCACAGTTTAGTAAATAAGGCGAAGAAGTATACTAAATTCCACCTTAACTCGCAGTTCATACGTCAGTTAAGTTTCTGAAGTAAAATGAGGGTAGTGCAACAATCGGAATCAACACATTCTATTCAACCAAACAAGAAATCTATGCTAATTTCAACCTTATGTTTTAGTTAATTGAGGAGTTGCGTATTGCATTTTGTAAAACAAGACGGTAAGGTGCTAGTATTAAAATAATATAACACGGAAGTTGAAATTTAAACCTTAATATCTAGAAGATTAGACCGTTAATAACCTTGTTCGATAAAAGGAGTAATGCTATTCAAATTTTCGTTGAGGTTGATAACTGAGCCAATAGCCTAGTGGTATAAGGCACGGTCTAGTTGATCGGCTGGCGCCTGGTGAAGCAGGTTCGTATCTTAATCGCACGCAGTGTCTTTTTGTAAGTTATTCTTGGTATCTATACAGTTCGGCCAGAAGGAAGCCGATAAAATACCATATAAAATTATTAAATACTTGCAAATGTTATTTGAGGCGGATCGGTGGATGCACGCGGGCAGAGATGGGTGCGGCGGCGGGGGAGGGAGCTGCTCAAGGCTCACGTGACACGCGGGCCCGAGCTTGCTCGGGCGATAATCTTTAAGTCTTGGTGGGGTACCTTTTCTCTGCACTTGACTGTACAAATCGACTACCTACTTGCCAAAAGAAGACATTACATACAAAGTCACTTATTTCAATGAACGAATAGTCAGAATTAAATCCACCACACAATATTGAAACGTATATTTTATTACGAATTTTACATTTACCTATTCCTCAGTTATATAGTTACCATCATATTATTATTCATAATAATTATAAAGTGTATGTTTAAATATAAAACAGTTAAATTACATGTTCGATGTACGTCCCACTTTTTATAAAATACTTTTTGAAATTGTGTTCGTTCTTTAAAAACTCGAAGTTCTCTATGGTCGAGTTAGATACGTGCCAGGCTACTATAAGTTTACACGAACCATCTTTCTCAATGCAGTATTCAAGTGGCAAAGTAGCCGCCGCAGAACTTTTATGGGGATAGAAACTGTATTCAGACAATATTCTCAAACTGCATTCTAGGTTATTATCAGCGAGGCTTCTGACGACACCTGAAAAAGAATGAAGATTTATAAATATGTATTGTGATAGTGAGTTCTGAAGTTGTGTGTCCCGATAAGGCCGGCAAAGAGCCAGGACACCTATCCCAGAGCCCGGAAAGCCGTAACTCGGAACTGTGTGTAAAGAGCTTAGCATAAGCAGCATAATCAGCCTATTATGTTCCCACTGCTGGGACACAGGCTCCCGGTGAGAGGGAGTGGGCCATAATCCACCACGCGGGACCAGTGCGGGTTGGTAAATGTCCCATGTCTTCGAATTGTTGGTTCAAGGTCATGCCGGATTCCCCACGATGTGTTCCTTCACCGTTTTGGGAGCAGTTGTGATGAAATAATTTACACATAGTAAAGCGTCTGTCTGGGTTCGAACCTGCGACCTACAACTCGTGAGTCGCGGCCGGTACCTCTGGGCTACCACTGCTCTAAAGCCTTTAAAAGCCTTCTTTTAAAAATAGTAACTGGTTAGTTTAATAGTTTCTTTTTCGTACACACGGCGACATATGAAGCTACTTATACATTTCCAGTTTTATCTGACCTTGTCTAGGCTTTTCGTACAATAAGAAGTCAGCTTATACTGGAAATGTATAGGGCGATACCGCCGCTTGGTCACCGTACGTAACTTGGAGGAATGCTTTAAATGAAAAAAAAAAAACTTATCAACAACAAAAACAAACAACATAACATCGCCCAAAAATCTTAAAATTAACTAAAAACTGCCACATTAAGAGAAACTTTGAAATTCTGAATCTATGAGAGAATCTGCTGAAAAGGTTCTACCAAATGTTTTGATTACTTATTTTAACAACAAGAACCTGCAAGTACAATCAGGTACTTTTCTCGAGATTTAGTGATAGATCAAATGAGCTAGGCTTTCAGAGACGGGAGTCGAGACTAGAAGTTGGGGCAAGATTCACAGACCGTTACTTTTCTAATTAAATTAGAAAGGGACCTCTGAATGAAGCTGTAAATAATTTTTAGTCGGTCAAGCAAAAGACAGAAAACCACACATATTCGCCAGTCTCTAGTGTTGAAGTGGCCATCACACAACAAACTTCCTAGCAATATTTCTCTTTTTGCCTGATTAGTTATTGAACGGGTGTCTTATTTAATCAAGGAGTAATTTTTTTCTGATAATTTGTTAGAGCATTTGTTGAGCATAGTCCAAATTTAGGAATAGGTACATTGAAGCGAACAGGGAACAGGTTTTATTTTGTTTTATGTTATGTGCGGCTATTATAAATAAATATTATTGTGAACGAGTTGGATAAAGGTACAATTCTGAAGGCGACAGCAGACCACAGGCATGAGCGGCAGTGACGCCCAACCGCAATGAATGAATGACCACACTGGCGGCGACACTACTGGGTATTTCTATGAAAACGCTTCCGTAGATGGCGACAGTGCCATCAGCTGCTGCGGTCGAGCGGCGACTGCAGACGGCATCGGGGATACCATTAGTGCTGTCAGTCGCTATCACTAACAGAGCGACAAAAAGTATTTTTCAAATATGTTTCGCGAAACTAGAAAGTGCCGCTGTCGTCGTATAAGCCAAAACAGCAGCGGCACTGTGTCGCCTTTTTATTTATCAACCGCAACGCCCACCGCTGTAGTCTGCGGTCTGCCGTTGCATTCTGAATTGTACTTAATTTTATCATCGTAATATAAAATAATCATTAAAACAACACCTAGGTGTTAAGGGGCTTACATGACCTAAAGCGCGGTCACTGTCGGACTGCATAGAAAAGAAAGAGAAGCGCGATGACACAACGCAGCGCGCTGGTAATTTATTGCAAAATATGCAGCAATTATTTAATTACAAAAAATTGATTGTTTGAATTAAAAAATTAAAACACTAGTGTTTTAGTATGTTGCTTGTAGAATAATCTGACGAAAAATCAGAATGATTGTATGTATATTACTTAGTATTATTAGTATGGTTTTTATTGTAAAAAGAAAGTTTTTAGAGGTATCTTTATGATTTTTTTCTATCGTATCAAATTTGTTGTATTATGTTTTCAACACGCTATCAACCTAGCATATATCCTGAAGAATATCATATATTTTTCTGATTTTGTTTACTGAAGTCGATCATAATATACTTTTATTGTTTCTAAAACTTGCGTTTTTTTTGCGTTTAGGTCCTGTAAGCCCCTTAAGTTGCACCGTACACCTCATAAAAACGATTGAATGAAGCTCGTCTGTTATTTAATCTAAGTAAAACCTGCAAATACGGATTAGTCTAGAACGCTTTATGTTCGTCTCTGTTGTCTAGAACGCTTTATGTTCGTATTGTCTTTGCAAATTTTTGAAAAACATATTGGTATGCTCCTATAAAATCATCCTCAACAGCCAGGCCAGCAATTTCAGTTCTACAGTTTTATGAAAAAAAATAAGTGATGTCCTATTCTGAAAATCAGCTAGGTCCTTGAATATCAACTAACTCACCATCCTTGCAGGTATCGTTGATGATTTGCTTCGTGACGCTCATGTAGCGCTCCAGAGTGGTGTTGAAGGTCGGCTTCAGACAGAGGTACTCGTCTTCAGTATATTCTGGCGCCCGAGCTGATGGAACTACGTCGTATTTGATGACAGAGTTGAACACACACGGGTCTTGGACGGTGACTACCTGTTATTTGTAAAGAAAATTAGAACAGCGCTCTAGCGGTAAAAATACCTTCATTTTGGCACAGAATATGCATCTGATCATTTTCTGATGGTCGGTGATTTTCTCAAAAACTGATAAACCAATTTTGATTTTTTTTCATTAACGTGTTCTACATACTTTCAGGAAGGTTTTAGTGTATAATACATTAGGTTATTCTTATGTAGGAAGTTATATGCATAAATGTACTGCATATCCGGCATTTCTATGCGAATGTTGATGATTCTTCTAGTCGGTGTCTTCAATTCTTCAATGCACCTTAGCTTGGCACCGCTTGGCTGCAATCGTATATCTACGTATGGTTTTTAATGGATATGGTATGCTTCAGCGGTGGTCCCATATAGATTTGATTAACTTTGCTTGGGCAGTTGTTGAGATACGTTCAATAATACGATTTTTTCCACTTAGTTTATATTTATGATTTAACTGATATTTACATAGCAAGTAGTGTTAATTGAATTTGTGTTGGGTAGGTACAACTAAAAAGTGAAAAATAAAAACTTTTTTGCAAAAAAAAACAATCGACTTCAAAAGAAAAACACTAAAAAGTGAAAAATAACTTTAATTTCAGAAGTCGGAGTCGTTGGCTCCGCATTTTCGTTTTTTGACACCGACTACTGATTTTTTTTTTGGAATGAGTAAATTGCATAACTATTTTACAAAACATAAATACATAATGTGAGTGAGATAAGCGGGCGACAAATGTGTAGTACACTATTGGTTGTCGTGCCAAATGTGCCAATCCCCAGATTGAAATTATTCCGCAAGACCGCTACAATTTTCTTCTTGAAGATTGCTACGATTTTGAGCCGCCAACTTTTCTTTAGTGTATTTTATTTTTCCATGTTCAATATCAACGTTGATTTATCGCATGAAACTCTTGAATTTTGTTATCCCCAAGCCCAACCGAATTCATTTATCATTATTATAAATCGGTTTATGTTTCTGGCCCTGAATCTTGCATCTTTGCATTAATCTAATCATGCTTCTCACAATTTAAAAGTATATATTTTATATTTATTTACTTAAGTTACCTACGGAAAATGTCTCAGATAAAATTATGTAGATTGACATCATGAGTTCAAGTTCAAAACTGCATTTTTCAACCAGTTCTCATTGTCAGCTGAACTTTTGTTTATTTTGTCTCGCGTTTCAAGGTTGTAGAAACCGGCTTGTACCAGTACCTTTGCATAGGGCTCGAGTGACGTACAGTATATTATACTGTACGTTTAATGATACGTAGTTCACCTAACCATAAAATGATTGGTCAAATAACATGATTAGGTTTTTAGCATTAACAGTGTCAGCGGACACTGTCAGTTGTTTAGATAGTAATACACGAGCTAATAATAGGGCAAACTTTGATTTTGCGCAGTTTCATCGTCATTTGAACTAACACGTCAACTAACAATGTTAGTTCGTGGCACTGCTGTGACGTGTTAGTTCAAATGACGAGTTCAAACCATTTTATATAGGTACATTGTTTAAGAGGAAATTCATAAATAAATCAATAAATCCAGATTTTTTATCCCCGCTACATCCACGTGATGTACGGTGTATCTGCATCACATGGACGATAAGGCTCTCATTAATGACGGATCTGTCTGATCAATCAATGAACGGCGTAGATATTCACAACCATCCGACAGAGTCTATCTGGCAGGCCGAGATCAACGAGATTTATCAACAGGTGATAGCTTTTCATAAAGACATTATTTTGTACCTAAAGAAAATAAATAAGATAGGTACATTTTATACCTCGACAGTTTCCAAGAAGTGTCTAGCTAGCGGGCCCCTTTTTTATTGTTATTATAATTTCAGATTGCCCAGTAGTGCTCAGAGTTAGAAACGAGTATGTACCTTACAAATCCAAAATTTCGACTTTCTTTGAGCTTTAGAAGATATTCGTTATTTAAATAAACGTCCAGCCAGCGGGCTCTTTTTTAAATACTACTCTTTTATATCAGACAATAGTGTTAGGAGCTTGATACTATTAGGTATGTACCGTACAAATCCAAAATTTCGACATAATTTCGTATCAATAAACAGAAATTAGCTCACAGAAAGTCGAAATTTTGGATTTGTAAGGTACATAATAGTTTCTAACTCCGAGCACTATTGGGCGATCTGAAAGTATAATAACAATAAAAATAATCATAAGGGGCTCGCTAGCTAGACACTTCATAAAAACGTCATTCAACCAAAAACTGTCGATGTAAAAAATACCTATATCTTATTTATTTTCTTTAGGTACAAAATAATGTCTTTATGACAAGCTATAACCTGTTGATAAATCTCGTTGGTGCCTGCCAGATAGACTCACATTCCGACAGGCTATCGTATCGAAAATGGCACATTTCGATAACCTGATTTGCTTTGCCCCGACAGCAGGCAGTGCCGTAGATACTTATGGAAAGGTTACACAGTGCGAGCAGCTGATGTGACAGTAGACAGCTACTGTGCCAGTGTACTCGCATGACAGTAGCTCGACTCGCCTCGTGTGGTCACACCAATGCCAACTGCTGGCGTCGCAGTAGACAGCTACTGCACCAGTGTACTCGCATCGTCCGATGTATCATGTCTCGTGCAATGATGTTGCAAAATACACGAATAAAAACAGTACATACCACAATAAAAGCGGTTACGAAAATACTTTGTGTTGAAATACTTCATTCGTGTTTTGTAAACTAAATTCCATGCGGATGCGTTCTAACGACGCTTTACGCAAATCTCTGTTTTTATAATTAGGATCCAAACAATTCCATAAGTTCGTTTCATCCTTGTATAGCTCCACAAACTTTATATTTTGATCGGATGTCCACCTGTCCGCCATTTTGACGCCAAAACAAAAAGCACTGCACCCAGCGTGGACGCGAGCGTACGAGCTACTGTCATTTCGCAAAATCGTGCGAGTTGACGACCGAGCGCGGTGCGAGCCGATGCTTGTGGCGTGGTGGGGGAAGGCGAGTGGCGAGTAAAAACAAAAAATGTTGTAGTAACTCGGACGCGAGCAACTGACCCACTCGCACATGACAGTAACTCGTATGATGCGGTCACACGGTGCGAGTAGCTGCACCTCAGTAACTGACTAGGTCTGCTCGCATGCCAGCTCGCACTGTGTAACCTATCCATAACAATAAGTGCAATATCTACTCTCTAACTATACTCGGATTTTGGGCTTTAAAAAGTTACATATTAGGTCCTTACATATGAAATTGGCGTTTTGTACGGGAGGAATATAAAGTAATTTTTTTTTTTGGAAAATATATTTAATTAATCAAAGTATGCACCGTTGTTATCTTTGCACTTTTGCCATCTCATAGGTAGTTCATTGATCCCTTTACTAAAGAAACCATGGGGGCGAGAATCAATGAACTCTTTGAAGGCGGTTTGGACTGCCGCATCGGAGATGAATTTTTTTCCTTGTAAGAAGTTGTCCAAATTCCGGAAAAAATGGTAATCTGTTGGAGCAAGGTCCGGGGAGTACGGTGGATGTAGCAGACATTCCAATTGTAGCTCATCTAACTTAGTGGTTGTTTGTTGTGCAGTGTGTGGTCTTGCGTTGTCGTGAAGCAGCAGTGGCCTAGAGCGATTGACCAATCTCGGTTGTTTAGCAGCTAGTTCTTCCTTCATGGTTTGCAGTTGCTGATAATAGATATCTGCCGTAATCGTTTAGCCAGATTTTAGAAAGCTGTAGTGAACGACACCGGCGCTAGTCCACCAAACACTCACAAGTAACTTTTTCTGAGTCAATTTTCGTTTAGGGCAGGATTTGGCTGGTTCTCCAGGGTTCAGCCATTGCGACGAGCGCTTCCGATTATCGTACCCTATCCACTTTTCATCACAATGTATGATTGATAATGATTCGATTTAAAATCCCTTCATTATTGTGTCGGTTGAGCAAAGTAACACAGCAGTCGACGCGTGTTTGCAAGTTCGATTCACTTAATTCATGAGGTACCCATCGTTCAAGTTTTTTTATTTTCCCGATTTGCTTCAAGTGGATTAATACAGTTTTATCACTTACCCCGAAGCCTGCAGCTATCTCTGAAGTGCTTTGTGATGGATCCGCTTCCACAATAGCCTTTAATTCTTCATTTTCCACTTTGGTCTCCGGCCGTCCACGGGGTTGGTTCTGAAGGTCGAAATTTCCAGAACGAAAACGTTGAAACCAAAAACGTACCGTGCTTTCTTTTGCGACACCAGCGCCGCGCCGTACACATCATTAATCCTTCGAGCTTTTTCTGCAGCACTGGTGCCACGGTAGAACTCGTACTCGTAAATATACCAATCTTTCATGTTTTCCATTGTGCGGTAATAAGCGACGCCAAAGAAAAAAATAATGAGGAAAAAACAAATGAATGACTGTTTTCAAAACTCAAATGTACCAGCTAAATGAATGTATAAATTTGAATTTGGAATTCTTAACCAAAGAGGAGATATTTCAGATCAAAGTGGTCATTACGACAAAACGCTAATTTCATATGTAAGGACCTAATACATAATATACATATCCGTAATCAGCAAATTTTGCATGAATCCAAAATCCGAGTTATTGCACTTATTGTAAGTACGGCAGAGTCTGCTGTCGTTCGTTGTGAATAGCTATGCTGGTCATCGTCTTAAATTAAATTCGGCATAACGGCCAGCAGCTGCATCGCCAGTACAAACGAACTGCCTCTACAGAGATTACCTTGCTTCCTGATGTAAGGGCAGCATGATCTTACATTTTTAGAAGGACACATGATTTACGATGTAGCCGACTATTATTTACCTCTCTCCCGATGCATCTTGGTTCCGAGAACAGTCCATTGAAGAGGCTAGTCGAGGATGTCTGACTGGTGACAGGGAACTGTATCATGCCATTGCAGAGGGTCCAGCGACCGTCGCGGATGATATACGATCGAGGCACCTGGCTCATCGTAGATACAGTCAATGTCGATACTCCTAGCCTGGAAAAATATTTACATGATTGTCTGAAGTCCAAAGGACATTGGTAAGAAATGTCCCCACTCTCCAACAAGATTATAACTTCAATTAGCCTTATCATGTCATGATTACCTAAACGATCCGATTTCCTTTTTTGTACTATACTAAAGCACACCACATTTTATAACAGAACTTCTAAGAGTAGAACTAGTTAACGAGTGTGACGATTCGAGTTCGACTTCTCATTAGTGTCGATCGGTATAAAAATAGGTCTTAGTAACAGAAACGAATCGCTGTAAATCCGACTCCGCGCAGTCTTGTCTGCTCTACCCCTAGAGTGTAATTTAGAATCGCGTAGGGGCGAGGCGGCCCGCGGGCTGAGGAGCAGGAGGCTGCGAGCGAGCCAAGCCTCAGCTGCGGTGGTGAGCGAAAGCCGTCTGCGACAATTTAGCACGCGTGGGACCGCCGAAGCCGTGACCCTCCGTGCCTCGATTGGTCCCGGCTGTCATTCGTGTATCTTTGACAGTCGTTACGGGGAGTCAGAAGCCAAAAAGTCTGACAACCAGTCTGACCAACGGTATCGTATTATCCAGTGACTGGGTTGTGGAGGTCAGATAGGCAGTCGCTCCATGTAAAATAAGTACTGGTACTGGTATTCAGCTGCATCCGGTTAGACTGGAAGCCGACCCCAACATAGTTGGGAAAAGGCTAGGCAGATGATGATGGTTAGTCCCTCTGCTACTGGCCTAGTCATGTAAGTTAGCCAGACAAATAAATTGAGAATCAAAACACGCAGCGGTTTGAGAATAGTGCCACGTTACCTGCCGTTCGTGATGGCTTCCTTCAACATGGTCTCACGCGCGACCAAATCGCGAATTTGAACTTTCAGTGTTTCAGCTAACACCTTGGCAGTACGCATCGTCTGGTCCAACTTGATCTTCAGATTAACAGCTGATAACTGTTTGGAGATTTTCGGCTCTGGTGTCGTCTTTTTATTGTCCTCTTCGTCTTGACTCATGTGAACCATCATTGAATCTCCATCAAATCTTCTCTGTGCTACTCCTCTGAGAAAACGGTCAACACATGTCATTGATTAATTATTAGGTATTATCAACGCTTAATCCATACTAATATTATAAATGCGAAAGTGTGTCTGTCTGTCTTACCTCTTTACGCTTAAACCGCTGAACTTTAGATGAAATTTGGTATAGAGATAGTTTGAGTCCCGGGAACGGACATAAGATAGTTTTTATCCCGATATTCCTGCAAGGGATCGACACTTATGCGGGTGAAACCGCGGGGCGCAGCTAGTATGAATATATTTCCGAATTTCGTATAAAGCTCAAGTGGCTTCCCATACGTTTTCACCGGAATTCTATTATCTTATTTCAGCTCTACAGTATTCTGTTCAATCCTACAACCCTCTCTTATCTTAAAGAAAATTTCAAGTTCCCTCATGAGTATGACACACCACATAATAAATATTGTAATGTAGGTAGTATTTTAAGTTACTCATGTCGTCTCAACTTGCTGTTAACCAGTGAACCTGCTTACTTTTACTTACCTGGACAGTAAATATTTTCTATTTCTATCCCTCCAGATTCTATGATAAACTATTACTGTTCAACTTTTTACTTTTTACTGTTCAAGCAGTACGGTTATGGAATGCCTTGCCCGTGTCGATAAGGGGTGTCCAATCTTCGTCTATTTTTTATAAGTATATATTTTATGTAAGTACATATTATGTGTTTATTGTATACATGTAAATGGTACACCACAGACTACCTGCAGTATTGTCTCTCCTTTCTCTCTAAATCCATCCAAACCACAAATCAGAAAAAACAGTTTTTTTCTGTTCTGTGATCCAAACGTTGTCTCTAAAAGATCGCTTTTAGCGAGAAGACCGCCCATTGTAAAATTTCAATATTTATATCTGTAATATGGTGTACATAATAAAGAGTAGGTATTTCTTTTCGATTTTTGTTTCTCTTCTGTTAAATAAAATTAATGGTTACAGAATTATTTTAAACTGAGATTTACATAAGTAACCTTTTTTATCTCCAGTATGTTGGTGTCCTAACTCCTACCGCTGATTCACGGTGATTTAACAGAATGATATTTATTACAATACAACTACTAAGAACGGTGATGTTACTCGATATAAGTTTATTTTATTATGATAATATTTAATGTCATAATAATGCACGGTGTTTGATTTTAATATTAAACTATTTAACACTATCATCATTTACATAATAGGTACAATTACAATGTTACTTACAACTGATCTTCAATTGGGCCCATCCACTCTGAAACCTGTGAGAATATTTATGAAGGTTAGAATCAGATATAGTTTTATAAGAGAAAGTTGAAAATGTATATGTAGTTGTATGTATGTTAAACAGGTGCCTACGCCTAGCTGGCATTGAATAATTTAGAGAATTACTAATTTCAAATATCGATCAAATGCGACGAAAACATTTGGATTTTACTGTTTGATTATTTTATTTTCAATCATGACTGCGAGCTAATTTTCCTTTGAAATATCTTCTTGTGACAAAGTCCACAAACGGCCAAGTAGGACCACGAGAAAATATACCAAAAATATAATATGCCTACCCTACTAAATAAACTAAATTGATAATTTTATATGTAGGTATAATTGTTGTATACTTACCCAGTCGGAGCTGCTAATACGCGACGTTAGTAAAAATATAAATAGCTGTACGAAAATAACTTCCATGTTAAATCGTTGCCTTGTGTGGCTTTGCTCTGAGAGTAGATATCAAAATGCATATTGTTCCTGGCAATGTTTACAAATTCACTGATAAGTGCCCACCAATCATGATTGTTCAAAACCATTGTTACATTATGAATTGAGTTTTTGAAAAAAAAAAGTTGTACAGGTGGGATACACATAAATACATACATATTGCATTCATAACCAAATCATATTCATTATGCTGTAATATAATTTATTTACTATCTACATTCTACAGTTATGGATTGAATGCACATTCAGCTAAAAAAGTTAGTTGTCCCACAAGGACCTCCCTGAGGGACCCCTTACGTTGATTTTACATTAGCATTCGACACGTTGATGGTCAGTTTTAAGCAATCAAACAAGTTTCAAGAGATATTTTTCTGTTCCTTTCTACGTTTTTTCGCTTTCTTTTCTTGCGTTGCCTGTTTTGTGTTTTTCATAGCCGCACTTTGCGGTAGCACTGTCTTATTTTTAGATGTGGAGAAATCGTATTGTCCGCCGTCAGCTATTATGCCTTGTATTGTATGTATGCGATACTTTCTTTAATGGAAAAAAAGTATTTTTTAAGGAAATATGTTGCTTTTCATCTAGGTAGGTAGGTACTTAATTGTTTTGAAGCATCGCGAATGTACCTGAATATTCCCAAAATGTGAATATCTACTTCCCACTTAAAATTAAATTCAACTTGGTTCCCAAATTAGTTTTGATAGTGTAGTTGGGCAGGTTTGTTCACGTGTAGTTCAAACATTTGAGAGATTTTTTGTGTTTCAATATTTTATGTGGATGTTTAACATAATCAGCCTACAACGTTCCCACTGCTGGGAGACAGGCCTCCTCTCTTTTTGAGAGGGTGTGGGGCGGGCCCAGTGCGGGTTGGTAGATGTCACGTCTTCGATTTTTTTGGTTCTAGGGCATGCCGATTTCCTCACGATGTCTTAACTGCCGATCGATTCTGTAAAAATCTCACCGTGAAAACTTAGGTGAAGTGAGTTTGTTTTGCTAGGAATTGACACTATTGACAGCTCACTCCACGCTCACTTCACCTAAGTTTTCACGGTGAGATGGTTACAGAATCGCACTGCTGTTTAGAGAGCAGTTTTGATGAAATAATCAAAGACATTATATAGAGCAAGTGAGCAACATGACTGTGTCAGACAGACAGAACAACCCACGACATTCAACTCGTAAGTCGGGGCCGTTACTACTGGACCCCTACTGCTCTCCTGTGGATGTTTAACCCAGATACTGCGACGGGCCTTTTAAAGCGTTCATACGACATGCCTACGACCCCTATATTACGTCGCGCCTTTTAAAAACGCCTCCTTTTCCTGGCTTTCCTAAAAAAAATATTGTCAGTAACATCTGGGTTAATGAAGAGTTTTGTAACAGCGGAAGCTTTCGTGGACGCGCTCCTGACAAAGGAGGCGGCAGAGCAGCCTTCCGATGAAGTAAATCCAGATGCGCTCGTTATGGAACTGCCAGAATGGTTCGACGAGAAGAAATATAACAGGTATGGAAATAATACTATCCGAAAAGTAACTACCTATACCCCAGTACATGCCGTAAACTCTACACACACTCTTTCCAGTTACGGAGCAAAAACCAAAATCATAATAATATTTTAATTAGGTGCACCGGTGCACAGTTCCAATTGGTCGTTTCCTATGAAAAGAGCCGGCAAGAAAATCCACGGTTCTTTTAAAAATAATTGTTTTTTTTTAAAAGAGTAACCGTGTTTCAATGTTATCAAATTACAGTACTAACAAGTAGGCCAGTGTAGGCCTGTCAACAAGTACTAACAAAATAGAAAATGGTCTACAAATCTATAGTCTACAAGGCTTAGGGCAAGGGCAAAAGTAGAGTCAACGATATAAAGAGGCTATAAGTGACTAATTAATGCGTCTGACAAATATTGCACAACCGGTATTTTCTTTAAGGCTACGCCGACCGACTAGTGGCGCCCTCATCGTTTGTTTGGTTATTTCTTTTATTTTAGAATGAAAATGCAGAAAATAAGCACGTTAAGTTATGCTCCACAAGATTATACCAGAAAATAGTGTCCACTATTATTCGTTTTAGTGATTATAATAAAACTAAACAATGTAAAACTACCGTTTATAATAATATTAACGTATAATCTTGTAGAGCACAACTTAATGTGCTTATTGTCTTTTACATGTATTTAATTTTGAACAAAGTTGCCCTTGACATCATTTGATTTCAATGAATTTCTTAGGAGTAAAATAACTCTGCAAGGCGGCCGGTCAATACTCGTATAGTAATGGAATATATTTTAGTAGGTTTTCCTCAAATTAACGCGGGTGACTCACCGTTGTCACATATGGCATCGCCCGCCCGCGCTATTACGTGTATGTTTCGTTTTCGCTTTCTAACTTTTTTTGCTCGGCTGTAATCTTAGCCGAGCGAAACGAACGTCCGTGTTTTCTTATTGACCCACCGCGTCGCATCGCATCGCCCTCCGCGCTGATACTTCGTTTTCGCGTAGCGTTTTTTCTCACATGTCTTCGTTTTGCTCGGCTCCTAAGGGCCCTAGCGTGATATTAAGTAGCCTATATGTTAATCCACCCTGGATTAGATCAGCTGCTGTATACCTAGTATTTGTACCACTTTTCAGTAAAAACTAAAAGTTGTAGTCACTACCATAATTAACGTATCAAAATAAATAAATGGAATGGGCAGTTAGGTAAATAGTTCGGCAGTGCATAGATTAGGTTGCAACTGTGACACTGTGTTAGCTAAGCCAGGGCACCCCGACCAAATGGATCCATCCATCTTTATAATGTGTTCCAAGTTACATTTCTTACCGACTAATTCCGATTTCTTAACTGTCCCCACGTGACTGCCCGTTTAGCTATTTTATACTGCTTAATATTTTTTTCACACCACCTGCTCGAAAATGTCAAATTATATGTCAAGCAACCTTAACCTAAAGTGAGTCATTAGTGGCCGGGGGCACAGCCGGTCAATAATGTTGTACTGGATTTCATTATGACCCGCTGGTCAATAATGTGATTTGAATTTGGAATCACACATGCTCAGCTAAATTGGCAGTATAGTACTAACAAACACCCTTTGGTGCCAGAAAGAGGAAAGCTATTCTCGATACCCTTACTACGCGTGGATGATGTTCTCGATTTCCTACAAAATCATAACGACTGCTTCTTCATATCGTTGCCATGTTTTCGAAGACATAATATTGTAAGAATAATTAGATAACTACGAACCATTTTTTAAAAGGTATGGAAGTGCATATAACTAACCAGTTCTAAATATGTTATTCTTACTGTTTGTTTATTTAATAAATACTTTGTTTTTCGTACTATGGCTATTATTTTCTCACAGTAGGTGTAAAAAGTAGAGTATCCTCCTCTGGGCTAAAGGTGTCTTTGCCTTGGGCTAGCTTGAATCCCTCGCTGCATTCAGGATTCTTGAATTAACTCCCTCGCTGCGCTCGTGAGTTAAACTCTTAAGGCCAGGATCTTCGAGCGTAGTAGGCATTTAGCGTTACCTCCGTCCTCGCGTGGCAAATGCCGCGAAAGCGCAGTTCGAATGAACTCGCTGACCCCTGTCACGGTTATTTTTATAAGTAAAAGTATTGTGAATCGGCCCTATTCTTGAAATATAGGGCTGCTCGTCTACAGTATATTAATTTCATCATCCTACTTTAGTTTCTTTCTAGTTTTGTGATTGTAAATATTATATTTTAACCGACTTCAAAAAAGGCGGAGGTTCTCAATTCGGATATTTCTATTTTTTTTTATGTATGTTAGGGGGGGCATAACTCCATCGTAAATAGACAGATCTGCAATTTTTTTTTTTGAAGTGAAAACTTCTTTAGCATCGTTGTGATGTGATTTGAAAATTTTATGAAACGAAAAAGCAACAGTAAAAAGAGACATGAGATTTAACGTGGGAGAAAATGAGATAGGAAGCATTATACAGTGTTTTTGTTTTTTATTATTACAAATGACATCACATTTAATCCTATGCTACTAATTTGTGGTGATGATGATGATGAGGATGATGGTGATGGCGATGGCGATGGTGATGGCGATGGTGATGGTGATGGCGATGATGATGATGGCGATGGTGATGGCGATGGTGGTGGTGATGGTGATGGCGATGGTGATGGCGATGATGATGATGGTGATGCGATGGTGATGGTGATGGCGATGGTGATGGTGATGGCGATGGTGATGTTGATGATGGTGATGGCGATGGCGATGGTGATGGCAATGGTGGTGGCGATGGTGATGGCGATGATGATGATGGTGATGCGATGTTGATGGCGATGGTGATGGCGATGGTGATGGCGATGATGATGGCGATGTTGATGATGGCGATGGTGATGGCGATGGCGATGGTGATGGCGATGGCGATGGTGATGGTGATGGTGATGGCGATGGCGATGGTGATGCTGATGGTGAAGGATGGATGGATGGATGGATGGATGGATGGATGGATGGATGGATGGATGTTCTTTAGCATCGTTGTGATTTGAAAGTTTATGAAACGAAAAAGCGACAGTAAAAAGAGACATGAATTCATAAGATTTAACGTGGGAGAAAATGAGATAGGAAGCATTATACAGTGTTTTTGAAGGTTTCATTTCTACCACGTGTGAATTGCACACATGCTGTTTTTTTTATTTTTGTAAAGATCTGATGATGACTTTCAGAGACAAACAACGGAACTCTTCAATAAATGCCAGCAAATCAACCGCGATTGCTGCTATAGCATATGTAATCGCAATCACACAACATAACATCACGCCTGTACCCTTCAAAGGGTAAAGCAGATGTGTTCAATAGCTTTGTTACTGATATTCACATAGCAAGTAGTGACATATGAATTTGTTTGGGGTAGGTAAGTACAACTAAAAAGTGAAAAATAAAAACTTTTTTACAAAAAAAAAAACCGACTTCCAAAAAAAAAAAACACTACAAAGTGAAAAATAACTTTAGTTTCGAAAGTCGGTGTCAAAAAATGAAAATATATTCTTCACGTTGTAGTGTTTTTTTTTTTGAGTCGGTTGTTTTTTTTGTAAAACACTTTTTTTGGTTGCTTGAATTCGTCAATAAGTTTTTTTAATTAAATCTACTAATCAAAAACACCACAATACGTATTTTTATTGAACTCTTCCTATTTCATTCACAACGAATTTCATATTTTTAAATAAAAAAACAGCAAGTGTGCAATTCACACGTGGTAGAAGTGAAACCTTCAAAAACACTGTATAATGCTTCCTATCTCATTTTCTCCCACGTTAAATCTTATGAATTTACATGTCTCTTTTTACTGTCGCTTTTTCGTTTCATAAACTTTCAAATCACAACGATGCTAAAGAACATCCATCCATCCATCCATCCATCCATCACCATCACCATCGCCATCGCCATCGCCATCGCTATCACCATCGCCATCGCCATCACCATCGCCATCACCATCACCATCATCATCATCGCCATCGCCATCACCATCGCCATCACCATCGCCATAACCATCGCCATCGCCATCACCATCGCCATCACCATCATCATCATCGCCATCACCATCGCAATCACCATCGCCATAACCATCGCCATCGCCATCACCATCATCATCATCGCGATCACTATCACCATCACCATCGCCACCACCATCGCCATCACCATCACCATCGCCATCACCATCGCCATCACCATCGCCATCATCATCGCCATCACCATCACCATCACCATCACCATTGCCATCACCATCGCCATCACCATCACCATCATCATCACAAATTAGTAGCATAGGATTAAATGTGATGTCATTTGTAATAATAAAAAACAAAAACACTGTATAATGCTTCCTATCTCATTTTCTCCCACGTTAAATCTTATGTCTCTTTTTACTGTAGCTTTTTCGTTTCATAAAATTTTCAAATCACAATAATGCTAAAGAAGTTTTCACTTCGAAAAAATATAATATTTTACCTATACAATCACAAAACTAGAAACACAAACTCAAAAACTCAAATTTTGCAATTGAATATAAACCTTATTCCGTTGTAGTAAAGTTGAAAATCTATTACAGATATTACGATAATTGTAAATTTATGGTACCGACCTGCTACTGCTAGTACTGTGACGAAAGCAAGAGAACCTATACAACTACAATATTATTCTGTCGCGTCGTCTTATAAGTGGGTAGTTATAAATACGTAGAAAAATAATAATCAAAATTACCTTATGTTTTTTTAAGCTTTGCAGTTCAATGCTGAACGTTTTTTTTCTTTCTTCTGTTTTTATTCCCCATAATTTAATCTTAATTATCACTATATTACAACTATATTATAACAAACTAATATTTAGTTTAATTATTAATACTAGAACCTAAACAATATTTACAGACTGAATTTTGAAACTAATACACAAACACGGAAATTAACTAACAATATTATAACGTATATTTCGATCGATTAGCGGGAACGCGGCGAGCCAGCAAAAGCGACACAGGTCCTACCTCGGTAACGCCCGGCGGGCTACTGAAGTGAAGCGCGCAGGCCGCCTTTTTAGATTATATCTTGTTAAGACAATAAAAATCAGTTTTGAGAAAAATTAACCGTAGAATGTTCTACTATACATCATTGCCTATTTTTTCATATATTTTTTGCGAGTAAAAGTTAAGTCTACTTCAAATGCGACTTGAAAAACGATTAAAAACTTCGCTGTTTTCGATTTGTTTGCGATTTTTTATGATCGAGTGAAGTTGTAAATATCGTGTTTTGAACCATAGAATAATCAAGAATGTTAGTTAAACTATGCCATATATTTTTTTCAGATTAAAACAAAGAATATTTGATTGTTTAATGTTGAATCAAAAATAGGTCGATTCCGAGATTTCCGAGAGTCCTGGCCTTAATTCCCTCGCTGCGCTCGGGAGTTAAATCCCGAATCCTTCATTGCGCTCGAGATTCAATATGACGCCCGTGACATAAGACACAACTTTAGCCCCTCGGTGCATAATCTACTATTAATTACCCATTTAGATATTAGGTATGACTCATTTTTATTTAGTTTTCTTCTCAGTTTCTACTACCGAACTTGTTAATAAAAGAGACACAATTACTTTTTCTATTGTTACCGATCTTTAGGAGATTTCGCGACATCGGAGCGGATGAACATGCATTTTGTAAATTTTTAAACCTACTGCTGATTTAAATTAGTGCCATTAAAAGGTCATAGTAGGTCCCAAATAAAGAAAATTTTATAAATTACTAGCTGACCCGACAGACGTTGTCCTGTTCTGTACAAATTTCAATAAACAGCGAGTCTTTAATCATACAAAAATCCCATAGAAAATAATCCTTTTCCGTTGTTCCCCAATTTTCCAGTTTTCGGGGATTTTTTTCCAGTTTTTCTATCCCTAGAAACCTTATTCGGAATATAAAAAACATAAAAAAAGAAAAATTTTATTCTATTATTTTTATTTAATTTTTATTCCTTTATATGAATTGCGAATCACGACGGATTCGAAAATACATATAAGTTCCTACATTCTATTTTAAAAAAAACTTATTTAGAGACATTTAGAATAATAATAATAGATTTACACCGATAAACGACATGTGTTCATTGTTGTTGTTGACATTTACGCGGGTGAAACCGCGGGGCGCAGATAGTATATACAGTATGTTAAGAGGACTAGTAGAGCAAAGTGTCCTTGAGAAACGCATGCACACATATACACAATCGACGCGTACGCCATCTAACGACGACGCCCATCACAATTATGACATACAGCATACGATTTACGATTACGCCCGAGTATTCCAATAGATGACGCGGAAACAAGTAGTTATGACAACAAAATTATTAACCGATTTCTAAAAATGAGGTTCTCAATTCGGGTTTGTTTATTATTATTTTTTTTATTTATGTTCGGGTCCGATAGACGACCTCCATCATAAATAGACGGATTTGCAAAATTCTTTTTTGTTCGAAAGAGGTTTGTTTCTAAAGGGTCACATTTAAATTTCGTAAAGATCTGATGATGAGTTTCGGAGACAGACAACGGAACTCTTCAATAAATGCCAGCAAATCAACCGCGATCGCTGCTATCGCATTTGTATGCATTATTCACGCAATCACACAACATAACATCACGCCTGTACCCTTAAAAGTGGTAGGCAGATGTACATAGCAAGTAGTGTTATATGAATTTGTGTGGGGTAGGTAGGGACAACTGAAAATTGAAAAATAAAAACTGTTTTTACAAAAAAAAAACAACCGACTTCCAAAAAAACCACTACAAAGTGAAAAATAACTTTAATTTCGGAAGTCGGTATCGTTGGTTGTAGCTTTGTAGTGTTTTTTTTTGGAAGTCGGCTGTTTTTTTTTTATAAAAAAATATTTAATTTGTTTTTAGTGTGACTTGAAAAAATTAAGGATGTGGATGATTTTGAAATAAAACTGATTCAATCAAATTTAAAACATTTTTATTTAAAAAATATGGAAGTGGTAGTTACTTACGAGTTTTTTTTACATTTACATTATACCACATGTACCTACTTTTAAGCTATTTTTCTGGTTAACATTATACCTACCACATTTAGTTTTAAATGCTTTTTTTTCAGGTTTACGATTACACGTTTATACAGTATGTTAAATAACAGAGGGCGTTCCCTTAAACTCGTTAATATATATCATTAATAGATTAAAATAAAAATATCAGCATCAGAAAAATAAGCATAAAATAATCCGAATTAAAAAAAATAATTAATTGTCAATAAATTCGAAACCTCCTGTTTAAAATCAAAATAGTAGCGCGGAATAGTATTCGTAGTAGTAATGCCCAAACGCAATGCGCACGATGCTGGCCGAGCGTTTCCGAGAGTTCACGAAGCCGAGTGAGACGGCCGCCCCGCCCCGCCCGCACCCGCGCCCGTCATTCATAATAAATTCCGACATTGCTGTCCTTCAAGTACGCGTGTACAGAGTGTTTCTTTAACGTATCAATTCGTTATCGATTTTTAGTGAATATTTTAATATAAAAAAAATAAAAACATTTTATTTTCGAATGGTAATATTTTTTTTAGCATGTATGGATGCTATACTATTGCGGGTTAACGGGAACGCCCTCTGTTAGTTAACATACTGTATTACACCATGCATCATGATCATGTTATAAAATTATTTTTGTTCCTAAAATTTACTAAAATCTAAGAAACGTGTAGACGTAACAACAAATGCCAAACATTTGTTGTGAATAATTTTCTTCATAATTTTTACGTTCTTCTTTGTCGTTATCTTCATTTTTGCCATCGCTTTTCTCTTTATTTTCGTTTTTATCTTCATTTTCGTTTAAAAAACTATTCCGGTCCGTCTACAGGAATGGAGAGTGAAAGAAAATTATAATGGAAGGTTTTAAACAATATTTGCCTACCCACTATATTTGGATATCTGACTGTGACTCAAGCAAAAAAAGAGCCGACTAATTTTCAGTAAAAATCAAAGTGATAAGGACTATGGCCAGTCATATTGAAAGCCTGATATGCCTAGAAGTACTAGATAAAATGAAAGATGATTTCATGAAAAAATTAAAAAAATATTGATGAAGAGCGAGCAATGATTGAAAGAAAAACTATTTTACAAAGTGCTAATGGATAATGGCTTGAGATGAGAAGATCTTTATTGACTGCATCCAATTTCGGTAGGGTTATAAAAAAGCGCTAATACACCTTATGCTAATTTAGTAAAATATATACTTTACCGAAAAAAAATTGATCACGTCGAATCCATAAGCCATGGCCAACAAAATGAAAAAACCGGCCTCGCACAATTGGCTGTACAAGAACACAGTCATAATCATTAGAACCTGTGGTTTATTTATAGACCAAGAACTATGTTTCTTGGGTGCATCGTCTGATAGATTAACTGGAGAAGATACTGTGGTTGAAGTGAAGTGTCCTTTGACAGCCAATAAAATGGGCCTTGCAGCAGCAATTGAAAAGAAAAAGGTAAACTTCTGGCAAAAAACAAAAACAGGTGAACTAGTCAACAACAAAAAACATGCTTGGTATTTATTACCAAGCACAAGGCTTTTCACATGACTGGCCATAGTCCTTATCACTTTGTTTTTTACTGAAAATTAGCCGTCTCTCTTTTTTGTGTACCTTTTACTGAGGATTTTTTGTTTATGTTTTCTTTCTTTCCACGTCTTCTGTTTACCTCTTGGGCTTTTATTGGCCATTTTCTTATATAGCTTTGACATTGCATTTTCTTCATTGAACGACACTGCTGAAGCAATGCATCGCGTCTGATATGAATTTTTCAAGGAAAAGTTAACTCTCTTCCCTCCTACGTATTTCGTAATGATGCTTCGTTCCACCACGTTGCTGTCTACGTCATGAAGTAAACTTCGAGCATGGCCGGCAATACCTTGAATCATAATACAGATTCTCTGCCACAGAGAACTTAACATAAAATCATTTGGAATATCATTTTCCTCCAGATTTAATCGTAAGTAACGATATGTTTGAGGAAAAACTTACTTCTATATTGTAATTTAACCCTTCTGTTTCTTGGTTTTCAGTCTGGATATCATATTGACTTACAGGAGCACTATCCACCTAAAATCCCATTAATCCATTATTCAATTTTAAAACCAATTCTTTTTTTAAATTCAACGTGTTTGTGGCAAGGTGATGTTGCCCTGCAACGGCTGCAACGTGCGGCTGATATTATGAATATTACCTGTATACTAAAGATTTCTTCTAGTACACGTTTAGATGAATATGTACTTTTATCAATAACTTCACAATCGTGATCTTCCTGTGGTACCACTGTTTCCAATCTATAAAAAAAATACCATCACATATCATCACTATCTATCGCTTTCCATCAGGCGTGATCGAGGTCAAAAGCGGGCCGCCCATTCAGCAATAATAAAATGAAAAAAATAGAAGATTTTAAATTACGTTTTTAATTATTTTAAATTAAGTTAAAAGGAGGCTCAATAATTTAAAAAAGTGCATCATTAGAAGCGCAAAAAGTTTTTAGAGGCTCATTAATTTCAAAAAGTGTCCATCATTAGCAGGTCAATAAGTTTTGAAAGGATAGGTTAAATATTTACTTTTAATAAATCAATTCAATTTCCTCACATAACTTTTTTCTCCAAGTGAATTCAGACATGCTGTCTTAGGATTAATTAAGCAAACTACTCCATGAGGGCAATAAAGATCAACATAGTTCATAATGCTGCAATTAACTTTGTGTCTGGGTACGGTCTACCCATTCTCCTTTGTCAAGTAAGTAAGGCCTTTTACACATTATGCCGTGTCTGTGGCAGCGCCGCCGCGCACCGCCCGCCACGGTATTTTTATCTATACAGTATTCTATCTTCATAAAAACGGTCGGAACGCGAATCATACCTACGCGCCTCGATTTCGGTTTACACTCGGTTAACAAACAGTCTCGAATGCTCCGCACTCCGCAGTGACGAGTGGACGCCGGACGGTGTGACGGTTTCGTAAGCAGTAAACGTGCAATTTGTGACAAATATTAATTGAAATAAGTACAAGTACTTACTTAATATGGCAAAGAGACTATATTGTGCTGTTTTTGTTTTTGGTTGTTTGAATTCGTCAATATGTTTTTTTTATTAAATCTATTGATCAAAAAGACCATGTATTTTTATTGAACTCTTTCTATTCCATTCACAACGTGTTTCTATTTTATAAATAAAAAGTCTTTTAAAAAAAAAAAAAAAAACTACGGACTTCAAAAAAAAAACAACACAAAGTAATTAACTTTAATTTTGGAAGTCGGTGTCGTTGGATCTGCATTTTCGTTTTTTGACACCGACTTCCGAAATAAAAGTTATTTTTCACTTTGTAGTGTTTTTTTTGGAAGTCGGTTGTTTTTTTTTTTTTTTAAAAGTTTTTATTTTTCACTTTTTAGTTGTACCTACCTACCCCGCCTAAATTCATATAACACTAATTGCTATGTTAATATCAGTGACAGGAAGCTATTGAACACATCTGCCTACCCCTTTAAAGGGTATAGGCGTGATGTTATGTTGTGTGATTGCGTAAACTGGCATTTATTGAAGAGTTCCGTTGTCTGTCTCCGAAACTCATCATCAGATCTTTACGAAATTTAAATGGGACCATTTCGGAATAAACCTCTTTTGAACAAAAAAAGAATTTTGCAAGTCCATCTACCTACATATTTTTATGACGGAGTTATGTCCGAACATACATTAAAAAAAAATAGAAACATCCGAATTGACAACCTCCTCATTTTTAGAAGTCGGTTAAAAAAAAATATTTACCTATAGGTACAGTCACAAAACTAGAAAGAAACTCTCAAGTAGGTTGATGAAATTAAAATACTGTAGGCGGGAGGGGTTATCGCGTGTTTACGTACCGCGCGACTGTAGTACATTATAAAAAAAAAAAAATATAATACAGCGGCGCCGCCGCCGCCGCGGTGCCGCCGTATTGGTTGCCCTTGGATTTGCATGAACCCTTGCACACGGCGCGGCGGCGCCGCGGCGGCGGCAGCATGATTCGGCGGCGAGTATTGCTACGGTTTTATCAAAACTCGTCGCCGCCGCCGCGGCGCCGTGTGTTCATACAAATCCAAGGGTGACTGATGCAGCGGCGGCGCCGCGGCAGTGGCGGTGCCGCTGCAGCTGCGGCATAATGTGTAAACAGCCTCAAAGATAGGTACCTACCTAACATTCATACATAATATTATGAATCTATTTATTATAATAAACGAAATCAATAGGTAATAATAAAAACCAAAATCTTGCTTGTGATAATTTTCATCGCAATTTTTAGATGAATTTGTTATTTCGTTATGCCCAATATCAATAAGTCGCGAAAAACATTAGGTGCTTTTAGTTTTTTTTAATTGTAGTTTCGCATTAGAAATAACTTCCGTGTTGATATTTACGACTGTCTTTCGCCTGTGAAAGATAATTACATTGTAGACGTTTTAATTATTATTTATAAAAAAATAATAAATACATAATATATATAAATTCAAAATACATTTAAAAAGAAAACTTCGGTTAGAGAATCCCTGGGAATCGAACCCGGGGACTGTTGAATACAAATCTACACATCGGCCTCATACGCTAACGTAACAGTTGCGAATGCAGTCGAAAAAGTTGATCTTATGCGTATATGCGTCATGACTGCACTATCTTAGACGTTTCTAAATTCATAGTTTTATTGTTAAAAAAATAAATATTCAATAATAATAAAATGATCTTATTTTTTAATTTCGTATATATATATATAATATGTTCAGCGTTTTATATGAACGTTTTGTAGTCCGAACGGAATTTTTCACTTCATATTTACAATAAATGATAATTGATAACAAGGTTACGCTATTTTAACTTCAAAGTATTTTATATTTACACGAAATAAAAATATTTACGCAAAGAAGATTATGCAAATAATAATAAACAATGAATTTACAAATAAAACTTTACAAAAACATAATAATCTTGGCGGAAATATTGCGGCGAAAAGAGCGACACGTCCGTATAGCATCAGGCCTCGGCCGGCAGTGTCGCTACACAGCGTTTACGCACACATGCGCACGTATTTTGTTCGAAAATATGAATATGCGATTTACAAAGAATCTATTGTTTGGACAAAAAAATTAAAACACTAGTATTTTAGTATGTTGCTTGTAGAATAATCTGACAAAAAATCAGAATGATTGTATGTATTTTAGTATGGATTTTATTGTAAAAAGAAAATTTTTAGAGGTATCTTCATGATTTTTTTCTATCGTATCAAATTAGTTGTATTATGTTTTCACCACACTATCTATCTAGCATATATCCTGAAGAATATCATATATTTTTCTTATTTTTTTTACTGTAGTCTATCATATACTTTTATTGTTTCGAAAACTTGCGTTTAGGTCTTGTAAGCCCCTTAACTAACAGAGGGCGTTCCCGTTAACCCGCAATAGTATAGCATCCATACATGCTAAAAAAAATATTACCATTCGAAAATAAAATGTTTTTATTTTTTTTTATATTAAAATATTCACTAAAAATCGTAAATTGATACGTTAAAGAAACACTCTGTACACGCATACTTTATGGACAGCAATGTCGGAATTTATTTAATTAAATAAATTAGAATTAATTAAATAAATAGAGTATCAATTTACGATTTTTAGTGAATACATATTTTAAAATAAAAAAAAATAAAGACATTTTATTTTTGAATGGTAATATTTTTTTTAGCATGTATGGATGCTATACTATTGCGGGTTAACGGGAACGCCCTCTGTTAGTTAACATACTGTATATAATACTAGCTACGCCCCGCGGTTTCACCCGCATAAGTTTCGATCCCGTGGGAATATCGAGATAAAAGTAGCCTATATGTTAAGCCGGGGTGTCAGCTACCTCCATACAAAATTTTATCAAAATTGGTCCAGCCGTTTGAGCGTGAAGAAGTTACAAACATATAAACACACCCACCCACTCACAAACTTTCGCCTTTATTCCTCCGTTTCCTTCCTTTAGTGTGATAAACGATAGCCCGTGAATATTGAACTTGCGTCGTTTCCATACAGAGTTCAAATCATGACTCCAAACTGGAAACCGGCCGTCAAATTCTCATCTAAGGAAGGTTTTTCAACAATTTTCTTACCCTCCAGGGGTCGAAGCTTCTACATGGACAACTGCTTCGCGCTGTCGTCGTCGATGCTAATGGGACTAGTAGCCGTCATCGCGGTGCCGTCCATTCTTCGTGTGCTGGTGGGATCCCGCCGCTCCACCTCCGTCTACACTGCCTACAAGCGGTACCTCTCTACGCTACTGCACACCGTCTCCTGGTTCGAGAACGAACTCAAGCCTGGGAGCATGTAAGTATGCTTGTGGATGTAGAACGTAAAGAAGCTAACATAGGCATCTAGATACCTAGTCTTACATGCCTTTCCGTCTTCATTATCTATATTAAAGATGCACTGTAGTGCCTCGTGGTACGACTCACAGGTGCAAATTAATGTAATCAATCAGCCCACCGCGTTCCACAGCAGTAGGTAACTAATTGCTATCTACCACGCTTATCGAAGGTTTGCTGACCGAGTTTAGCCTGGCGAGCTGAATGGATAGGTACGATTTCTGCAAAAAGTCGGTATTCAACAATGAAATAAACCGTGTGTACTGTTTGATCATATCTTAAAGTATATTAACTTAACGTATGGTCTTCGTACCTCGCATCAGCATTGAGTTTCGATAGCGTCTTTGCATCTCGGCTTTTATAGGTCAGCACAAAGATTGAATGCGTGTTTTGTGGCGTGCCTTCCGCCAGTTTCACTTACCCATCCGCTCTATAAATTCCTTAGTTACATACAATAAATCACATGTGAGTAACAGATCATGGAGGTCACTACACGCGGTGCGCAGTCGTCACGTGAGGGCAGGACTTGCGTCAAAGCTGAAAGGCACCGGGACCGTGTCACAGCGGGACCTGGCCATCACTCAGTTTGGCTTCGTCGGCTTCTCGATGCTCAAGCCTGACAAGTTCGGTATCAGGCAGCTGCAGCCGGGCGACTGGGACGCCTACAATTATGTCTGGAGAGTCGTCGGGTACATGATCGGGATTGAAGACAGGTTCGTTTGATTTGAGTTCTGTTTGAAATGTTATGCCTATTGTGGTATATTTTGGATACGTATTTTAAAGTTCTATTTTTTAAATGAGAGTCCCGAATTTCGGCCATGGCGGCTAATCTCAACGGGATAATCCATCGACGCGAATGTGTAATGTATACTGCACAAGTGTGTGTGCAGACAATTACACTCTCTCTTTCCTCACTCTCCTATTCCGATGGGACGCCAATCCGACACGCCCGAAGAGGACTAACAGCGCAGGACCAACGGCGACACGTGCGCGCGAGGCACCTATATCACACCGCCAACTTCCAAACTTAGGGCTGTTACTGAGAAATTACTAATGGAAAACCCAATAATACTTTGCCCGACTAAATGGAAACATGGTTGGTTTGACAGCAGCGTACATGATATTGGCAATGTGCTATGATGGTAGACTTATTATAACACCTTTACAGAATCATCCAAGGAGATGTTATGAGTCACAGTGTCTATTCCTTTACAAAAACAAAATAAAACGGAAAACAGAAAAATTAATAATGATTGGGACCCACCGCCACGCTACGCCATTGTTCTACTTTTCTTCGTATCAATGATTCAAGCAGGAGCTACTAATTGTTTTTGTTCTAGCATCTACTTACATGTGTTTATTCATTGATTTTTTTTTAAATCCTTATTCTGCAGCGGGACAACCCTGCACTTTTTTTTTGTGCAGGGTTGTCCCGCTGCAGAATAAGGATTAAAATACATATAGGTAGGTACTTATTTTGGAAATCCTGTTGTGTGTTTTTGATTCATCATGTGCCTAGCCTTTTACCTGCCCTCCTTTTTGTCTTCACCATATTAAGGTTTACCCCAAACAAATTTGTATACACGCCCAGTAAGGACTCGCTAGAATACTGGATTCAAGTACCTAATATCTTGGCACAGTTCAACATACAACACAATTTCAGGTACAACATCTGCCGCGAGACCTTCGAAGAAACCCGCGAGGTGTGCCAGCTGATCCAAGATCGTGTATACACGCCCTGCCTCGAGAACGTCCCAGAATACTTCGAGCACATGGCGCGCGTCTTGCTGGACGGCATGTGGTCCGTCAACCCCACGGTGGACACGGACGGCTTCCTGTACTGGTGCCGCATGCTGGCTGACGTACCCGGCTACATCTACAGCGAGAACGACAGGCTACAGCTGCAGATCAAGATAAAGAAGCATTTGAAAGGGAAATCTCTTGATACAGGTGAGATTTCATAATAGTTTTGAAAGCAATTTAAAAGATTTTGGCTGGTCAAAAAGACCTAAGAACCAAAGTAACAGTAGTATTCACACGTCACATTTTGTTCGACAGGCGTGGAATCGACAGAGCTCATGTGCAAACCGGCCGTCGACGGCCTCCCCAAGACCGCCTCTCGCCTCCTCTACTACAAAGACTACGACACTGTGGACAGCGCGCCCTTCTACAAACGACTCAACTTCAAAGCCAAGTACAAGATCTTCATGTACAACCTCTACATGGTTCTCTACTCCTCCTACTTAGGACGGCTTTATTTCAACCTCAACTTCAGGTTCAGTGTACTCCTCATGAGGTACTTCCCGTACTTGGCTTTCATCAGATTCGGCATCAAAGAGTCTCTTGTTAACATCTTCGAGGAGGACCCGATGGACGACACTAAACCTAAGCTTAACGCAGAGTACAACAAGCCGCAGCAGCCCGAGCCATTTTACAAGGCTGCGCTCAGTTTAGTTTGGTAGAACGTGAATTTTATCTACCTTCTGACTCGGTAAACAGTGATTATCGATATGATATTATGTTCTGTGCCTACAATCAGCAGTTGTTCATTTATGACGCGATAAATGGATGAAAACCTCATTGTTTCAACGTTAAGATTTTTGGCTTGGAACATATGTAAATGTGTAATGAACATTTAGTAGTCGTGTATTAGTATTTATTATAAGTATTATTGGGTCATTCCCTAAATTGTTATAGAGAAAAATTGAGATATAATGACGGTGTTGGGTCATAGCTGATTTAGTTTTATAATTCTTGATGATTATGTAATAATTAGTACTTATGTATAACATTAGTATGAATAACTAGCTCTACACAGCAGTAGAGATGATGAGAACATTTGACATTACATTACATTTACTTGCTAGTACTAGCACAACGATTATAATAATATATCTTTATTTTCTCTCTCTATTATTATTTTGACAATAATTTATCCAGTTTATGAAGTATCTTTAATGAAATATCTTGTATATTAAATAATGAATTCATTATCAGTTTATTGAGCACAACTGAGTGCATTATCGTAATAAATGTGCATAAAATTAGGGCGATTACAAGTTTAATTGGTTGTATTTAATTGTGCAGGGTTTAGGGTTATAAATTATAGATAAACTTTTATGAGATTGACATAGATGTAGATCATTGTGTAGTGTAAATAATAATAATTCATGAAATCATGTTGGTATGTATTCCATGACCTGGGGGCCTAAAAAGGCTACTTTGGCAAAATCATAAAAGGATAACATTATGAATCATAATATGGCGAAGACAGTCCTTGTTTTTCTTTTGTTCGCTGCACTACGTAGGTATAATCACTGAGACTGGGATTGGATTGATTGATATTTTAGCACAGACAAAAAAAAATAACTGAAAAATCCTTCACCAATGGGATTTTATACGATTAATTTAACAGTTAACTGTTCATTATGCCTAGGCCTTTGGGCCTTTGGGCTTTTTATTAGGAACTATATTCGGTACTTTCCTGTATGAACTTTTACCAGTGAATTTGACATGATGATATTTAATATGTATTTTGTAAATACAATGTAGTTGTTGTCACAGCTATGTTTATCCGAACAATTTGTAATGCATTTTATATTTGAAACATTGATCACATTATATTATTTTTAAATGTTATGTTGAGTCAATGCTGTGACGCCATTTATATTAAAACAATTTAATATTGTAGAATGTATTTACTATTTTAATAATAATAATAAGAGACAAAAATCAATGCACAAAAACTTTTATCTCGTGAAGATAAAACTTATAACGACAATATATACTTAAAATTAATTTTAAAATTTTGTAATGGTTGTAATTTTTAACATTTTAATTGAGATAGCTTTTCAACAAAATGCATATTATTTAAGAATCACAATTTGTTTTATTTGTGTACTATATGAAGTCGTAAGAGCCGGAGACCTGGCGAAGCGCATTTATCATTTCCATACAAATATCAATATTGAATTCCTTAAAACACAAGTTGAAAATGGAAGGGCTAAAATTGATGTTTATTTATTTACAACTTAATTTCAACTTCCGCAAGGTTGATATTTGTTTGACAACCGAGCGCGCTGCGCTTCGCCAGGTCTGTTCTGGTCCAACGTAAGTAGTTACCGTGTCGCCATGCTCTGGTTGTCATGTCATTGCCAACTACAATATAAGGAACCGCAGGAACCTGCATAGCACGCGGAGGGTTCTGGGTTCAAGTCTCAGTTTTGGTTAACTGCTGGATTAAAAATAACGAATCTTTAATTTATAACCTTATGAATCGGTCTTATGCGCCTGCCACACACTCGACGAGTGGCATGGGAAGTAACGAGGAAAGGAGGCAGAGACATAGTGTGGCAACATTACTCGTCATGCCACACGTCATGCTCCTCGTCCTACCCTCTGCTCCCTATTTTGTCGGTTTTTGCACGCGAGTCAAAGGACCGGCAATACGAGTGCGAGTGGCCGGCCACATACATAATCGCGCGGTCGCAGTCTGCATGGAGCGCTCGCGCAAGACGCACGCGTATGCAAAATTGGAAATTATGTCGTCGCCAAGCGTGGAATGGTCAAATGAAAAGGTGTTAATAATCCACCATCTCCGTTGGCGAGGACGACAACGACGATGTATATTTCTTTTTACTACATTAATATAATTAGCTATACTAAAAATGCATAGCGCGCACGCTGCCACCGTTTCAACGTCCATTGTCTCACCAAGGCAAATGACAAGTGAGGAGCGTCGCGATTAATTGCGCGAGTAGAGCAGTGTGTGGGCAGAGAGGGCAACATCGCGGCAAATCACGGCAGCGCGAGGAGCATAGCGATGAGCAGCGCAAGGAGCATAGTCTGGCAGGCGCATAAAACCCAACTAATGACCAACAACACTATGCGTAGGCTCGAGGTAGACAGGCAGGGAATAGATTATGACGATGAGTATATCTGTAGCGGTATCTACAACGCCATATGCGAACAACCCGTCATTCTGACGTCACGCAAAATCCTACATTTTTTTTTTAAATTTCAAATAGTCACATAAAAGGCACTTTTGAACGTCAAAAATTACAACAAATAGAATTGATTCTAGTCGCCCATTCCAAAAGGTAGTTTTCGTATGGAGAAGAACGGGTAAGAAACTCCACCGTTACATCTCGCAAGCATGATCGTTTGCCGCGCAACTAGCATAGATACAACGGCCCGACATGAATCATCGGGCAGTTGCCCGCCAGACACAACACCCGCCTGGTTGGAGGCCTTTTCTATAGAGTATAAGTGAACTTTACACCCTGTTCTTCATACCTCTATATATCTACTTGCCCCAAGTAGATATAGCCATCGACATAGGCGTTTCGATCACCGAATCGCAACGTCTGGAAAATCTATGAAAGCGTAATAAGAAATCCTGAATCGTTAACTCATCGACTTGCTTGTGTTCTGCTTCTGCCCTTCGTAACCAACGGTGTTTTAGACCTGGGCACTCACCGAGTTGATAGCCGATAGAGGACGTAGGCAAGAAGGCTGCCAGGCTCGACAGTATTGGGCGAGTTACATCAGCCGCATGCACGACGATGGCTGTTGGGCAAAAGCCTCTACATTACACAATGGGTACCTGAAGGACAGCGTCGCCGAGGCAGGTCCAGAGGTGGTGAGATGACCTAGGCGCGGATTGAGGGGTGCGGGAAAAGTTCCTGGAAGGACTTTGGGGAGGTCTTTGTGTCTTTGTCTTTGGGTCTTCCAGTGAGACAGTACAGGCTAGATAAAAAATATGTAAAAACAATTATCTATCTAGTTTTTCATTCATTTTTTTACTCAGTATTTTCACATTTCATTTCAATTTAGCTTGTTTGGTGCTTGGTTGTTTAACTCACGCGTTTTTGCGTCTGCCCGACAACTATCAAACTCGACTGGAACTCATTGAGACCGAATTTTAAAAACAAAACACACTTAAATCTCAACAATAATTTTATTTAAAGAAATCCTTTGCTTTTAGCCTCGTGCGCTTGGCGACATTGATCTGCAGTAGATTGTCCGTGAGGTCCTCAGTGACGCCGACGTCACCGTGGCCGCGCGGCGTGGGGCGGCGCGCCACGAGCGGGCGCGGCGCGGGCGAGGGGCGCGCGCCGCGCGGGGAGGGGGAGCGGCGCGGCGACGCGTGCGACAGGATGCCCATGTCGTTGGGCGTGAGCTTCAGGCGCGGAGATAGTAAGTGTTTGGCTGCCAACTTGCGTGCTGCGGGCGACATGCTGGCTAGGCGTTCGGTGTTTGATCTGAAACTGTGAAACATACGAGTATATACGATTAAAATATGTTTACAAAATCAAAACGGACAAATTACGGGAGCGCGTCATGTAGGCGCGCACGAAAAATGTAACTACTTATGCCCGGTTAAAGAACCAGTACCGGTACAAGAAAAAAATCTATAGGCAGCACTGGACTTTAAAACTAATGGATCAGTGTTTTAATTGTTACCTTGGCGTAGGCGGCGCGACTCTCGGCGTGGTAGGTCTGCGTCGCTTGGCCACCTGTTCGGCCAGCTGCAGGGCGATACGCTCCCGTACGCCCCCCTCCAGCATGCGGTACGCCGCACCCGCACCCACGCTGTACGGCAAACGAAATTAATATGCTTAGTATGGTGGAATTATAGTATGTAATTAAAGTCTTCTAGGGTTCAAATCCGGGCGAGCACCAATGTGACTTTTAAATTTATATACACTTTCTTAGTTTATCTTGGACATTACTGCCATCAGTGAACGGAAAACTTAGTGAGGAAACCTGGACAGGCTGTCTTTCCACCAGAGATGTACGAGAGATGTGTGTGAAACCAACCCCTCGCTGCGCTCAGGTTTCAACGAAACACTCTCGTCATCAAAATAGTTGTTTGCTCCCTTGGAAAACAATTTACTACTATTTATTTGATGAATATGTGCCTGGCATGTTAATGTAGTGAGTGTAAAAAAGCTTACCTAAGTCACAAATTCAAATCTTAGACTTAGGTGAGCTTTTAGACGTTTGAAAGAAAACTACTATTCAAATTGCAGACTTCACAAGAGCGTCTATCAATTCAAGCACTTTTAGATAACTATTGCTGGATTGTCTCATTTCCTTGACGGTTTTAATTCTTGATACCGTTAGTCAACTATTTTCAATGGCTCAATGAGAACATCAACGACGAATAGCACAGAGAGAGAGAGAGAGAGAGAGGGAGAGAGAGAGAGAGAGAGCGTTAAATATAACGCTCTATAATATTAACAGGTAAAGACGGAGATGGTGTTCTTATTGATGTGTCTAAAGCATATGATTCCCCGTGGGCTTGTCAAGATAAATGAAGAGAAGGAAGTAAACTTTGTGCTATCTACTTATCACACTTACCACCGCCTGTGTCACAGCAGTTCCACCGAATATGCATCTAAGATATTTCTATACGAATTTCAGCATCATTAAGAGAATTTAATCCGGAAGGGTTATGCATATGATATATTAAACACACATAAAAAAAAAATCTCGATGGTTTTACAAGTTGTAAAAACCGTATGAAGCAGGGGCAGGTTGCTAATTTAGCCATATTTTAAACGACACATAACAACTCATCATCTGCCTAGCCTTTTCCCAACTATGTTGGGATCGGCTTCCAGTCCTGTGTTTTATAGGGCAGCTATACTCACGCAGGCAAGGGCGTATCCCCTCCATCTAGGCGGAAGGGCGTGCCCTCGATCTCTCCCCAGGTCATAAGCGGCGACTGGTCGGGTCCCTCTCCCGGGCGCGGCGACGGCGTAGCTACCAGCGGGTACGCGTCACCCGGCTTCTCGCTGGATATGCTCACGCCGTCTACGCCTATCTTGCCGGTTACACTTGCGTCCTGGAAAATGGAGGCTATTAGTATGCATAGAATAAAGGGGTAAAAAGACCTATCACATAGCCGTTAACTACACATTCTGTGCATCAAAATAAGGTATATGTAGCAAAAATATATATTTTTTTGGTGTGAAAATTTGCTGCTGTTGGTTGTGCGCAATGTAACATTGTGCTTATGGGAGTATTTAAAGATAAGTTATACTTGCACAAACACCAGTAAAAAGATGCCAAAAGTACTTGCATATTACCTGACTCCTAGCAATGGCGCTGATGGCTTCCTTGTTCTTGACGTGGTCGAAGGGCTCGGTCTTGAGGCGCGTATTGTGGTGCAGGAGCTCGGGCTTCGGCGGCGCGTGCTGGGACGCCGCCCCGTCTGGTACGTACATTATGTAGTTCTTCGCCGTGTAGCGCCATGTGTCCAACTTTAATTAATATTAATTATTTAATTTCTGTAAGTAACACAGCCTCAGGCTGTCCCACCGCCGGCGATTAACGAGAAGCGAGTAGAGCTAGCAGCTACAAAAGAGTTGGTGAGGAACGAGCAGCGAGTGTGTAGTTCGGATAGTTTTGTCACTTAGCTATGAGCGAGTGCGCATGTTGGACGAGAAGAATGACTGCCCAGTCACTTGCTGGTATGCGTATGTATTAAGCGAGTCTATTAGCGAAAGTTCTGCCCACCAACCGAGCGTCGTTGAGCGAGTTTATTCTTTGATAGCTCTTGTCGCTGCGATATTTCGCACGCGACAAGAACGCGTGCGAGAACTTTCTAGTGGAACTTCCACTAGTATTCTAGTGGAGAGAGAGTTCTCGCCGGCAGTGTGAACAGTCAGCTATCAACTATAAATATATGTATCTGTTTTATTGACACGGGTCCTAGGTCTATTGTACGTTTCTCGAGTCGATCGATAGCTAGTCGCTTCCTTGTCTGCGGAGGGACAGGTGCCTTAATCCACAAGATACAACTAGTTAATAACATATTATGCAAGTCCACACTACGCGTCCGGATAGCTATAAGGAGTGAATTTTAGTTCAATCACGTAACATAACATTACGCCTGTATCGGGTGAAGGGTTAGGAACAGGTGCTTCCATAGTACACCCACATTTCGCCATTAAATCCTTGTTTTCAATTGATGCACAAATATCACCTTTTTGTTTTTTTCTTCTTTGTTCTTTGTTTCAGGATCTAAATTACATGTAACAATTTAGATACTAGTAGTTGATATAGATTAAGTTTGTTTTCTTTTCATTTTTTTCTCTATCATATGTTATGTACAACTTTCGTTTTGCATGCTGAGTTTACCTATAAGTGATTGTACATTTGTACACTATTCTTTATCTGTTTTTGCTTGTTTTTTTTAAGCCCATAACTGGTGTAAACAATCGTTGATAGACCATTAAATAAATAAATCAACTTGACCCCAAGTGTAAATTAAGTAGATCTGAGAATAACTAGTCATTACAGAATTGAACATTCAGAAATTGCTGAATTGTAACAGACAAAAATAAACTTTATGCCTAAAGGCTTTTTTTATATTAGATCAATTGGAAACTAAGTATTATAAATGCGGTTTAGACTGTTACCTCATGAGGCCTCTCAGTCTGGTCCGCTTGTTCTTCGATAGAGGGCAGCGCGAGCGCCGCGTCCGCGATGGCCTTTGACGTCACTTCCGATTGTAACTGTGTTGCCAGTTTCGCGGCGCGCTTTTTGATCTCGAGTGCGATGACGCGGTCATAGCTCGCGTTGTCTTCACTTGTGTGAGTAGATAGGTATGCATCTGTAAAGGACGATTAAAGTGTTTTGACTAGTTTCCACAGTTTCACTTTAAAAATTAACGAAAATCCAAGAAGTCACACACAATTCGCAACAATTGAAAGCAGCCGTAGCTCTGCAGGTCCTATAGGACCTATGGGACCATAAGGTATTTTTTCAAAACGCAAAATTAAATGTGTAGGGTGACTTTTCCAAAGGATGCACCTTTTTTGTGACCATTTTTTTGCGTTTTAAATGACTGGCCTATGTGTCTTAGTTTCTGAGTAAGGTATTAAACCATACCTAAAGAGAGAATATCTGTGGCATCTTTAGACCTGTCTGATATGACAGATTCTGTATCTGAGTCGGGCCGGTCACTTTTTATTGTGGGTGCTGCTGGAGAGAATGGTCTGTCCAGGTGAGGTGTGTCAAAGGTTGCCGGGGAGTTATCTGAAAAGTGAAAATTAACATGTTTTCAATCTTTGAAAACACACACTAGCATTCCCTGTAATGTGCAAGCATATTTTAAATGATGTACACAAATTGCATAACTGCTATTCTTTGTATTAAATCTTTTCAGGAAATGGCTTTTTTATTACGTGAATATGTACTATAGTCCGCGCGGAAGTAGTTGGCCGCGCTTTAGGTATGTGAGCAGTGGAATGGAGGGGCGGGGCGCTTTGTCATTACTCAGGATGTGCGTTGCAAACAATAGGCAACCCCGCCGCCCTCACCCCCGTCCCCACCCAAGGCGCGGCCAAATAGTTCCGCGCGGACTATAACTTAGCCTATGGTTGTTTACAAATCTCATAGGCCATGAAGCATATTTATGAAAAAAAAAAAAAATGAATTAAAAGATATTTGTAAAAACTACATTACTCAAAATTATTTAATTAATGGAGTACTCACAAGGTTCTGTTGGTGGTCTCTGTCCACTGTACTTTCTGGTCAATTCTCCGAGTCGGGCATAATCTTTGTTCTCTGTTGCCTCCAAAAATTCATTCTGTGCTTTTAGTTTTTCCAAATCGGGAAAAAAATCTCTCTGTATAATTTTTGCAATGCCCTAAAAAACAAGTGAGATGTCTTATGATCAAATAAATCAACTGAAAAACATGAAGTGAGTTATGAATTGGGAAGTGGAACCCGTTTTATGTTTTAAGGGATTGTTATCAAATGCTTACATAAGAATAAACCACAAATACATAGAAGCACACTAATACCTACTTATTACAACATTGAACAATCTGTCCATTTATCTCTCTCTTAGCTTTAGAAGGCAGAATCCCCACCTCAGCATGCCAATAATAGCAAGTAGCTATATAATGTTAAGCATTTAGACTATTATTAAGTAAATGTTATGGAGCAGGGTAGTAAAGAACATGATTAACAATGGACATGCAACAAATGAATATTGTTAGTCAAAATAGTAGTCAATTTATTGACTGTTAGTCAAAATAGTGGTCAATTTATTGACAAATTTCTTAGGCACTTGTTAGGCAGGTCCTTTCAACTATCGAAACCACCCTAGAAATCATTTTAGTCTAGTAAATAAGAGCTAAATAGATATTACTTAGATGTTTTCTCAGCAAACTATTAAAGATTACCTCGACATAAACATCTTCGTCCAAAACTTGAGATTTCTTTTTCTCTCTCAGTTTAGGGATTTTTGGAACCTTGAATATTGCACTTTCGTGTCTCAACAACTTCATGTTTTCCAACGCTGCGGCCCCAGGTTTGGCTGCGCTATTTTCTCCCGACATGATGTAAACTAATGAATTATAAACCAAGAATAGTTTAAAACAAATAAGCTTTACATTTAGTAGGACGTTAAATTATGAAAACTTTTTTGGACTTAAATCTAAAATTACAAATTAATCACATTGTGATAACTTGAAGATTGAAACAAAATGACAATAGACTTGAAATTGAAAAGACAACAAAACATTTCAAAATTGCAATCTGTCACTGTCACTGTCAAGCACAGCTGTCAAGTGCTATTCTAGTTTTTAATTAGGACAAGCAAAGCCGGTTTCGACCATTCTGCCGAAATCTAAAGTGAATTGGAAAAGCAATTAGTGTGCATTGTAGTAAATTAAAAAATAAATAAGTCGGACGATAAAAATCTTCGATGACACGGTTAGTATTGAACTGAATCACTGGAACTTTTTTGAATGGCATGACATGAATGATATTTTGCTTGTGACGATGGTTAAAGAGAGTTGTCACATTGTAATTATTTAATGGACAGGGAATCTTCGTCATCTATTGCCACTAAAGGAAATGGCTAGGCTTTTCCTTTAGTGGGTATAAAAACTGCCACTTGCTCACTTCAGCTGTTACTACTATCCAACGTCTAAGAATTTGACAGCTAGCTGTTACAAGCGTCTTCATACGAATAATCGATCTATCTAGTACTTACATAACTATACTGTACTAATAATAAAGCCGAAGAGTTTGTTTGTTTGTTTGAATACGCTAATCTCTGAAACTATTAGTCGGATTTGAAAAAGGCTATTCGACATGCACTCGGCATTCGACACGATACGACTCTTCGTAGCCGAGCAGAAAGAAAAAAAAGTCAGAAAGAACGCTGAGCGAAAACGAAGTAATACCGCGGGCAGGCGATGCGATGCGAAGGGGTGGGTCGGGTGAACAGAGATTTTACGCGGACGAAGTCACGGGCAGAAGCTAGTTAATTAATATGCCCCGTTGCGCAGCTGTTGACTGCAAAAATACAGCGATTCATGTAGTTACTAAAGATGTTAAAAGACTAAAACTCTGGGGAAAGCTACCAAAAAGAAACTGGAAACCCGATATTTCGTCGAGTTTTTAAGCCTGAAGACTTTTATGAGAGAAATTAATAAACATGTAATACTCCCAAGAGAACTAAGTCTGTTTTCATTACCTACAACACTTATGTTGTGATATTGTGTAAATTATAGTAAGGATGTGTGTGTTTATATTATCACATCAAATTATAACATCTCGTATGCCTCCAGTCTTCAACAAAAACGAACTTAAAGTCAACAAATATAAAGTAACATACATATATTTATATTATAAAATGTTCATATTTTATTTCCTTTTCCTTAGCTGATATTTTAATAGTGCTAAACTCTAAGTCGCATAGATATTATTATCTATCTAGATTTCGTTTATTTATATATAGAATCTTACACTAATTAATTTGTGATCGAAACTAAAGTAAAAATAATCAAAACAATGGCGCATTGTAGACGGTGAACAGTGCTGCCTCTTATGACGATCTTTCAGTTTTTAACCCCATTATATTGTGGTCGGCTTGAAGCCAACCGATGCAGCTGAATATCAGTATTTTACATGGAGCGACTGCCTGTGCGCAGTGTGTAGGAGATCACTGTCATCACATTTTAATAAACAAACTAAAAGAAGTCATCGTTGTGAAAACGCGATAGTGCTGTTTGTCCTGCATAGCAACATCTCTCATGCACTGCTAAAAAATACATAAAAGTCTAGCCGTAGCTCATTAGCAGCTAGTTTTTCTACCAGCCAGCAAGACTAAAAAATTACGGCTCGGTCACATAATGCTTATTAAATGCGCACAGTGCCCTCGTCTTGGTATGTTATGCTATAGCTTTTTGGGATCAGGGTCAGTAGGTATTAACATTTGGTACATCCCGATTCAAACTTAATGGCGGCTCTGAAGTGCGCTACTCGCTGCGCAGTACCTCATCATGACTCATCCCACACCTCCGCTGACACACGAAAGTTAATAAAAACTGAAAAGCTAAAATCCCAAGCCAAGCCCATTTTAAATTAAATAAAAGTTGAAGCAGGCGGGTCCCAGGGCACGCCACGATAGAGGGCAGGCCACGACAGTGGCGATAAGACCCCTCTTTGAGGAGTGGCTAGAGAAGCGTCACGGCGCCCTCACCTACCGCCTGACGCAGGTCCTCACCGGACACGGATGTTTCAGGAGGTTCCTGCACATCGTCAGGCGGGAGGAAACGCCCGGGTGTCACAATTGCCAGGATCGCACAGAGGACACGGTGAAGCATACAGTGGAGGTCTGCCCCACTTGGGCGGAGCACCGCCGTGTCCTCGTGGAGGTGATCGGCAGCGGCGGCGACCTCTCGCGTCCGGCCCTGGTTCAAGCCATGGTCCGGGGCGAGAGGGAGTGGGAGGCAGTCGCCTCCTTCTGCGAAGCAGTCATGCTAGCGAAGGAGGCGGCGGGATGGCTGAGGGAGAGAGCCTCCCGTCCCAGCCGCCGCGGGAGACGCTCCGGGCGCTGGGAGCCGCGAGACGACTCCCGGCCACCGTAGGCGCGGGCCTGCGGGCGGAGAGTAATGGAGTAACCGTCCGATCAGGACCAGGCCCGTGCCGAACGGCGCGTACGTGTTCCACGCGCGCCTCAAAGATATGTCAGCAGCAATTGAAGGGTTGTCAGACTTTCGGGCTTCTGACTACCCGTAACGACTGTCAAAGATCCATGAATGACAGCCGGGACCAACGGCTTAACGTGCTTTCCGAGGCACGTAGGGGTCACGGGATGTAAAGATGGTCACCCATCCACAGACCAACCGCGGCAAGCGTAGCTTAACCTGATCGATCGACCTGTGCGGCTGTTATTATTTAGTCTCGGGAAATGCAAAATGCCTCGGGAAATACAAAAATGCCTACCAAAATAAAAAGGAGTACATTGTCGTTATCACTACGTTATAATTATAATTAATAATATATTTACTAACTATGATGCGTAACTATCTACTTAGCTTTATTTTTATTTTTCTTTAAAATATACTCTTTGATGTAAAAGTCTGAGAACAAAAATAAAATAAATATGTTGTGTGGCAGGAACAAGAAGGAGATCCACTTGGGGTATTCACACGAGGGCTCGAACAGGACGTGACCAAAGTGCAGGATCAGGATGACGAACTGCAGCTGAAAATATTATATAAGTAATCAGAAAAAGAGTTCATAAGTACACAAACTCTATTTCAGACTCGGCCTAACTTAAGTCTATTTTACTCAAAACTGGACGCGATGCAATGTATTTTTTTATACAGGGTGGCAGGGACGCGCAAACTGTAAATATGAATTCATTTTAGACACTTTTCTCCGGTTATAAAAAAAAAACTGCTGTTCCATAGAAAAGCGCAATACCTGCCTACGCGGTCAAAATGTATGGAACAGCAACTTGCGTAAACAAATGGTCAAATAATCGACAAAAATCAACGCAAGGGGTTTCAGAATTATGTACTGAATCCATGGTAACAGCACCCTACTTGCGTAACACACTATCAATCACAATCTGAATCATTTTGAAGGTTATTGCTAATCAATTACTTTATAGGTTCGTAAAATTTGTCTGCTCAACAACGTAAATAATGCAATGAATGTCGTTAAACTGTCAAAATGAAAGCCATTCCTATTGTTAGTGTGTTACGCAATTACCCCGCTGCGCTGGTTATGCGTCGATGTATGCCACCCTGTATAATAATATTAATAATAGGTACAGTCAACCACACATCAGTAGGTTATAATATTGACATTGCTGACAGTGCCTTTATGTCGTAGTTTTCATAGTGCAAATGATGCCACTGATGTCGGTTGACTGTACCGTACCGTATGTACTGTTATTTAATGTTTCTGTCGGTAATAATTTGTCGTCAACTAAGCGAAAAGTTTTGAACAAAACTCTAATATGAAGCAAACGCTTACAATCTGCAGTTGTGTGATGTACTTCTTCCACCACTGGCGCACCCACTGCGGCCTCACGATGGAGACCAGGTAGTAGGAGTACATGACAGCGTGCACCATGGAGTTGATGAAGCCCAGCATTATGCCGTGACCTCCTGCAAAACAAAAAAATGCGGTTTCATGGACTTGCGCTTGCAAGTGTGTTCGTAAAAATTTTTCGAATGGTAAAATGTGTTTGAGCCATACCCATACCTAAGGTCTACGTTGTCGTCATTATTATTTGCGGTTCGGTACAGAGCTGTAGGAACTGCTCAGCAGTGCTACCTGCTGATTCTTTCGCAGCGACGGTATTTATTTCCATTTCAAAGGGGGCGAGTTTTGTATGATGTACGCCAGGGACGCTCAAATGCGATTGGATTGAGGGATTCAATCGGAATAAGCCATGTCCTATATTATGCCGTCGTCGCCCCGTTTTGTTAGTCTCTAGTTTTTGATAGTCATCAGAGAGCTTACGATATGTCGCCGGATACGGTAAAGAGAGACTATACGACGTATGTTAAATAAGGTGACGGCAGTTTTACCCAATTTTACGAGCGTCGCTCTTCTACTGTTTAATAATTTCACCCCTGAAAAACCCCTTTTGCATAGTTACCGGAGAATTTCAATCAAAATATACATGGACTAATAAGGTATAGGTAAGGATGTTTGTAAGAAGTCCTTCGGCGGCGTTCGCGCGGTTTCGTTCGTCGCGGGCGCGTTAGGCCACTCGGCCCATTTCGTGCACGCGATGCTGGCATTGCATTGCTGCAACTCTTGCGCAAGGAGGTACACAATCAACATTGAACAATATGATTATAAATAACATTTAGTTTGAAGGTAAGTATCACGACGTATATTCTCAAAACTTTTAAAATGATCATGATCATATTTTATTACCTGGGTTATGGGTACACTTTACACTTTTCAGATTTACGATTCATGCAATTGGCCAATACCCACCTATTATTAACCGACTTCAAAAAGAAGGTTCTCAATTCGAATATATTCTTTTCAACCGACTTCAAAAAACGAGGTTCTGTATTCGACCCGTATGTACGTATGCATGTATGTATGTTTATATGTTCGCGATTTTCTCAAAAACATGAACCAATTTTGACGTTTCTTTCATTAACGTGATCTACATACTTTCAGGAAGGTTTTAGTACATAATACATTAGGTAATTATTTTTAACTAACTTCAAAAAGGAGGAGGTATTCGACTGTATATATATATCTATCTCTTTTTTGTATGTTTTTTACGCAATATCTCCGGCAATTGTGGATCGATTTTAAATATTTTAAATGGGTACGGTATGTTTCAGGGGTGCTCTCATATAAATTTTATTAACTTTGCTTAGGTAGTTTTGGAGTTAGCTTCAATAAAACGTAATTTTTCCACTTAGTATACAGGATGAAATTGAATAGGTGCGACAAATTAAAATACCTAATTCAACCTGTTATAAAGTAAATTTAGAGCATGTCAGTAAGGAAAGGGATGCACATCACATTGCACATACGTGCGCGTAGACGAGCAATTTGTCGACGTCGTCGCGCGCCCCTTTTTTCGTAGGAACGGTCAAAATTAGGTAAAAACCGCTAGTTTACGCGTTGCCAACTTGCTTCATGTTGTGAACTGCGATGAATTTAATTGCTTATCGGACGCGCGCTAAAATTGATACTTTAATTTCCTTATTCGTTATGATAATTTATAAAAAAAAAATACTGGTCTACTTAAAAGCAATAACTTAGTTTGCATTATCCAAGACGAAAATTACACAATTTTGTTAAGAATTTAGTTTTTGGAAATGATAATGATACTTAACTTATAATGATTATACCTATATGTAACAGCCTGTCTATTCTGGTAAAATCTCACCGTGAGAACTTAGGTGAAGTGAGCTCATTCCGTGAGAAATCAAGGGATTGAAACTAATGACAGCTCACTTTAAGCTTACTTCACACAAGTTATCACGGTGAGAATTTTAAAGAATACCACTTTCATCTTGTATTGGGTGATCGGTAATTAATGACCGATACTAAAACACATGATTGTACTCATTATATTAAACAACTTATTCGAAGAAACGATTGTTTTTTATTTACCAAAGGCAGTTAAAATAAACAGAGGCTCGAATGGTGTCGAAACTTCACCATTCGAGCCTCTATATGGGCATCTCCGGGAAGAATGAAAAGGGGCGTATCTCCCAAGAGCCTCACTGTACACAGCGAGGCTCTACAGGGCAGCACGTGGGTACTATGCAACCACATTCTTCTTGTCGTTCGAGCCGTTCGAGCGAAACCAAAGCCGCTAAGCGGCCTCAAATGATTCAGGCCCCCGTTAAATAGACCTAGTGTTAGGTTGGATGTACCGCATGCCAGTAGGTGACATGACGATCAACACAACTGTTTGTAGTTGAACTTACCTGGTACATATTTGGTGCCTATATAACCAAGTAGACACATTCCTAAGTGATGGTATACATGTAGGAACGATACTTGGTTGAACTTCTTCCGGAACACGAAGAATACCTGTTGGCATAAATTATAGCACGTTAATTATTATGAGTCATCGAACAAGTAATTCGCGAGTGGACCGGGGTAACGAGTGCTGCTCAGCTGTTCAACCTCGCAAAGGACAAGGAGAAATATACGGAGTTGGTGGTCTTCAGTATACTAACACTGAAGAGGCATCAGAGGAAAAAGTATAATTAGCATGGATTCAAATTCAAACGCATTTTCGTAATTGACCAGATCGCTTGAAGAACACGTACACAAGAAAAACATACACACAACAAAAGACAAAGATACACAATATTCAGAAATGTTCTATTCTATTATAGTCTAAGGTACTTTCTGTTTATTACCCTCTATATCTGGAATATAGATAAAGAAGTCACAAAGAGTCTCATAGTTTTATGGCCTCCAGCCAATTGCTCCCCACCGTCGACATCATCGTGTAGCCCCAGCATATGATACTGGGACTACCATGTATGATTTGATTGTTGAGAAAGAATGAATACGCACCGTGTCCATGAGGTCGATGACTTTGATCATGTAGTACATCCAGACGCGGCTGACGACGACGCGCTCCAGCGGCGTGTCCTCGTAGATGATCTTCTGACACCACAGGCTGTAGTAGCCCGACAGGTACAGCCTGGTCAGACACTGCAAACAATACGAAAATTGTCTTAGAACATACACTGACTAATTTAATTATATTTTTGTTTTTTTTTTATCTACGCTTACTGGCAGATAACATTGTTCTAAACCTATTTTTTTTTTTTTTTTTAAAACGTTGCCCCACACTAGGAATTTCTCCTGTATTGTGGGTGCGTTTACAAACATTTACAACTCACATGCACAAACAGCCAGACCCGGAACAACTACTTGTAGGTCATACAAATATTTGCTCCGTGCGGGAATCGAACCCGCGACACGCAGCGCAGCAGTCAATCGCTTAAACACTGCGCCAAACGTGCCGACATACATTTAAACGTGCCGATACACATTTATGTTTTCTCTTTAGGTGAATTGTACTTCTTTTGAGAAAAAAAAAAATAATATGTACAGTACAAGTACCTATATACAAAGGAGGGGAAATAAACAAAGGGCATCAAAAAATTTATCCACATCGATGTCAACAGAAAACGTGCCCAAAAGACTGGGAGTTTTGCCACGTTACTATTAGTATACATAGATAAAGATAAAACTAATATAATATTTAAGGTGCAATCCCGATTATCAGCTTCACTAGAAACATGTTCTCAGCTCAAAACTATGTGTTCGGGAAGGGTAGGCTGCTTAGGGGCCGATTTTCAGACTAATTTGAATGAACAATTTAAGGATTTATGACTGCAATTTTCGTGGCAACAATTAGGGTGTCCTAATTGCGTAACACAATATCAATCTTAATCTGAATCATCTTGAAGGATATTGCTAATTCTATTACCTACAATGCGTGCCACGAAAGATGAGACTTGACCCACCACGTGGTTTGACATGCGCAGTACACGATTTTAGGTATCTTTAGCGGAATGAGGTATGAGTGCGGGACGGGACCGGACGTCATAGGGGCGGCGGAACAAGCGGGGGAGGCGGGGTCAAGTCTCATCTTTCGTGGCATGCATTGTACTTTATATGTTCGAAAAATGTGTCTGCTCAACAACGTAAATAACGCAATTAATGTTGTTGAACTGTCAAAATGAAACTCATTGCTAGCTACTGATAGTGTGATACGCAACAAGCCCTGTTCTTTTTTTCTTACAATCGACCTAAAACTCGAATCTTTACTGCTTACTTAGATTTACTCTTCCTTTTTAACAGTTAGCAAATAATTGCAATACCTACTTTTATTTGCAGAGGGCAGGCTTTTTTTTTTCAGGATGGGAAATCATCAAATGACCCCTCCCACTCTGGGTGGAGCGAAAGGGAGTGTCAGACTCTTACTGACTAAAACCCACCCGTGTTCCTTCCTTAGCCCTTTATGTTCTGGGCCAGCGGTAACCCTTTCTGACAATCCCGCTAACGGACAAACCCGCTGAAAGACAATCCCGCTGAGAGAAGGTAGGCTTACGGCCAGTTTCTTCATCAATTGAAGAATAATTAATAATTCATACAGCCAAAGTAACGTCACAGTAACAGTTAAATTTGTTTCTTCACTATTTTAGCTGTTACTTGAATGAAGAAACACATTTGCCATAGTATCAGTAAAGGTCAAGTAAAAGTCAATACTTTGACTAATTACTTTAGTTGTTGATGAAGAAACTGGCCGTTAGACGGTAACTATGGTGTTACGTGTGAGAGCAAAGGAGGAACGCCAAAACATATTTCTTAAACAGTTTGCGAGGGGCTCGTGGCTAAATAATATCAGCCGAACAGGTCAATCGATCAGGTTAAGCTACGCTTGCCGCGGTTGGTCTATGGTTGGGTGACCCCCCCCCGGTGGGTTCCCGCATTGTCGAGGCGGGGGGGCTCAGTAGCCGTGGCTTGAACACCCACGGTGAAGCTAAGAGGAACCCGAGGAGGGGCCGCTCGTCAGGGCTTTTGCTGACAAGCCGACGACGTAGCGGCCAAAAGTAGGTTGCGGTGCCGCTTGGGCGGCATCGCAACTGAGGCGGGCCGCGATGTCGTAACGGGGGCATCGCGGCTGAGGGTTGAGGGCCGCGGCGGGAGAGGAGTGCCGGTATTACGGTGCGCCGCTCTCCCTACCTTCCGCGGCCTTAACGGGGTCGCCACCGTAAGATGGCGGACGCGGTGGGGCTGCAGGGGAAGAGGAGTGTCGGTATTGCGTTGGCCGCTCTCCCTATCCTCTGCAGCCGAAAATTGGCAGGCGGCGGCGGCGGGGCCAATGTCCTGACCCGTCGCAGTGGGACCAAGGGTGCCTAGACACGGGGTCGTCTGGCGCCCATGTGCTGGTTTGGTCCCTGGGGTGGTCACGGCGTGCTATGCGTTCTGGTGCGCCGGTGATGGGGATTACTCCCCAGAGGAGGGTCCGGTAACGGACAGCCGCGGCGGGTTCGCGGATGAGTGCTAACGCGTGCCCGTGTTCCCGCCGTAAGCGGCAGAGGAGGACACCGTGGAGTTTTAGTGGGTTAGAGTCCCACATAACTGCACTATCTCCCCGTGGTAGTGCAGTATGCATGAGCATTTCTCCACGATAAAAAAAAAAAAAAATAAAAAAAAAAAAAAAAAAATGGTTGGGTGACCATCTTTACATACCGAGACCCCTCCATGCCTCGGAAAGCACGTTAAGCCGTTGGTCCCGGTTATCATTCGTGGATCTTTGACAGTCGTTACGGGAAGTCAGAAACCCGAAAGTCTGACAACCAGTTTTACCAAGGACTATCGTAATACTCAGTAGCTTGGTTGTGGAGGTCAGATAGGCAGTCACTCCATGTAAAATACTGGTCTTCAGCTGCATCCGGTTAGACTGGAAGCCGACCCCAACATAGCGGGGAAAAGGCTAGGCAGATGATTATATTAACTGTTTGCATTACACATACAAGTTATTAGTCAATATTAGTAATTATTACACATGTCATACAATCAACACTGATTGTATTTTCTCCGGTCGTTAACGAAATGTCTCTCAATTTTCACGCCGCATGTACTATGTATGTACTTCAAAGGTTCTTATTATCGATCACTAGCTGTGCCAGCGGTTGCGCTCACGTGACTGAGTATTCTATTGTTATTGATTATTTCCGGTCAAAATCGTTAATGATGACCGTAAAGATATGTAAGATATTCTCTCTTCTGCAACGCATTAGTTTCGGGGTGTTTACAAAATAAACGTTTACATAAATATTTGTGGTTTTTAAGTACGTACAGTCGAGCAGAAAGTAAAGTAACGACGGAACATTATTCCACGGCCTTGGGTGCAAGCATAGTAAAATTATAATAAAATGGTTTTGCAGGGTTATCATGAATAATCACGTTTACCAGAAATATTGATTACTGACCATAAAAACAAGAAAGAGAAACCGTATGACATAATAGTTAAATTTGCACACAAATAACCTCTTAAAATAATTTTTTATCATCTTTCATAAAAAACATGAAATGGTGGAATAAGATAAGTGTTATTCGTCTAAATAAATGGTTAACAATAAAATTAACAAACTTCATTATAATCAATTAACAACTTTACAACATAAACTTTAAACATAGAAGAGTTGAAATCAGCAGTTTTGTAAGAAACTCTAATACTTACTTAAATATTATAAGCCTAATATTTATGAGTTTTATTGTACGTGTTTAATTTTTAAAGCATTTATGATTATTTTTAAGACATTTTCGTTATGTTATTAATTCGATTGTTAATAACGGATTTCTAAGGATTTCATTTTTTTATCGTGACGACAGACGGTTTGCTCCCAATGTTGAGTTTTAAATACATTTAAATAGTATGATATAAGTTTATTGTTATAGTATAACATTACATAATTTAAAAGCTAACAATCTTAAAATAATAATATGTACAAGTATATAAGAAAGAGAGGGAAAAGAATCGTAGGGCATCATAAAAATCGTCCACATCGTTAGTCAACAGGAATAAAGCATGAAACAATTTAAAGAATAAAATATGAGAGAATTTAGGGAAAATCTAATCTAATCAGTCCACTCAAGTCCACTCCTAACTGGCTGGGTATAATAAAAAAGTTAAGTACCTACGTATTATAATATAGTAGTACCTACATATCATATATAAATAAAAAAAAAGAATATTCTTATTATGAAAATGGAAAATAAACAAAAAGAAAGACAAGAAATCTAAAAAATATTCAAAAGGAAAATGATAGACATTAGACATAAACGAGATTAGCGAAAAGGTGCAAACCTTTTTGCTGATCTCGTTTATGTCTTTTACATGAACAACTCTCCTGTGAGAACCTTCGACTGGAGCTTTTGGAAGTGTTTTCTGCATCATAGTTATTTTGCTGATTTTGAGCTATGATAAAGCATACAGTTAAATGGCATGATACGCAAACGATTTGATATGCAAATAAGACGAATGCATGATTACATATTAATTCATTAAAAATAGTTAAGAAATACTTCCTAGGGCCAGGGCCGATTTCACTGAATTACTCGCATGCACGGCGCGCGGCGGGCGAGGCAGCCCTGCGTATTCTTGCCTCGGCTCAATAACTTAATTGTCATCTACGCTTTTCACGATTGCAATTATGCTTTCGTAATGTAACGGAATTTCAACGCAACTGCTCCAGTACGCTATTGAGTGTATAACTAACGATTGAACTGTCTGTGATTACGATAAGCTCAACAAAATTTTAAGCAGTGGCGGATTTATCAGCAGGCTGAGTAGGCTTAAGCCCAGGATGTCAAATTTTAGGGGCGGCAAATTTGAGAACCGTTTTTTTAACCGTGATTCAGAATTCAGAAAGATTTCTGTAAGACGGTTTTCCGATATCTTGCAGAAACAAGTCTACAAGTCTTTCCGATGTTTTTCCCGTCTTTCCTGAAACTTCTATATTCTACAGTAAAATACCCAGGTCGCAGCCCCCACCCAGTAGATAAAGGATACACCCGATGAAGAAATGAAAATGAACGCGAGTGGTACTTTCAGGGTTAACAAATTTTTCGTTGTCATTAATAGACTCGTATGTATCCGAATTCGAAAAGAAATTAGGAGGCCTACAACAAGTTCAATGAAAAGTTTTAATTTCTGACCAAAACGGGTGAATTGTCATCTTCGACTCTTCTTCGAAAAATTCCCTTTCCTCGGAAGAAATGTATTCTTATGATTTAGAGACTGACTTATTTGAAGAATGCATACATTTTCAAAACTACATTTCACGGAAATAATTTTTCTAATTGTGTTAATACATATTTGTTATTGTTGCAAATCATAATTTGATCAATACAAGTACAACCTATAACCTGCACATTGCAGAAACGTAGAAAAAACTGAATGTCGCAGGCTGCCCTGGCGCTTTCGCCTTAAGTAGCGGACTTTGACACTTACTTGTGCTGTGAGGTACGCTGACAATCCGATCTGTATTACATTGTATACGATGATGACGTTCTTAAGATTGTACGGCGCACGCTTAGCCATGAACGCAGGGCCCCAAGACCGGACGAATCTGTGGTACAGGTACATTATCAGCACGATGGGTACCGGGCTTGACACCAGCAGGAAACTGTTCGTCCGAGGATCTGGAAATGGTAGACAAATAAACAAACATCATTACAGGGATCTTTAGGTTCGTGACCATGCAGACAGCGCATGGCACCAGTTAGGACAATTTAGCACCAGTACGGACAGTATGGCATTAGTACGGACAGCATGGCAGCAGGAAGGATAGTATGGCACCACTACGGACAGTATGGCACCATTATGGACAGTATGTCACCAGTTTAGATAGTATGGCACCAGTACGGACAGAATGGCACCAGCACAGATTGTATGGCACAGGTACGGGCAGTATGGCACCAGTACGGACAATGTGGCACCAGTTTAGATAGTATAGCACCAGTATGGACAGTATGGCACCAGTACGGACAGAATGGCACCAGCACAGATTGTATGGCACAGGTACGGGCAGTATGGCACCAGTACGGACAGTATGGCACTAGTAGGTACGGACATTATGGCACCAGTAAGGACAGTATGGCCACAAGTACGGATAGTATGGAACCAGTACGGACAGTATGTGCATTCTGTAGGAATAGCATCTGTCACACTGTACAGTCCTTTCACAATTATTTATATTACCTCTGATTTTGCATCATTGTCCAAATCACAGTGAAGTTTATTATCATTCGTATAAGGATACTGTTAGGTTGCTGCCACTGACAAGTTCTGTTCAACGTCATTATGATGTTTTGTCTAGCCATTTATACATATAATAAAATAAATAAACTTTGTACCATTGCTCCCATGTGCCTAAATGAATGTAAGACCAAGGTCTCAAAGTGGCTATTGTCACTGAGTTACGATGGGACCGAAGATTTACTACATGTATCAATCGCTTAGCCTAATTTAGTTAATAAAGTCATATATCTGTAATTATATTTATACAGGATAACATAAACACAAGCTTTCACCATATTTATCTCTCTCTCAATATATACAATGGTACTTTAATGGGCCACATCTATGCATTTACTAGTAAGTAATTATCATAATAATAATATACTGTGCTCGTCCTACAACTACTGATATACCTTGTTCAATTATAGGCGAGGACGCTGGCACCCTAAACACAAGTTAAATCTTACTTTGGGTGCCAGAGTTCATCGAAATCACTCTATCCCTTAGTTGTAACGTTGCATAGTGTTTAGATACCTAAGTGTTTTTGTTAAAGTTAATAAAGAAAAAAAAAAGCGTGTCAAAATTATTGTGCTCTTTATTCTCATTACAATAAGGTCGCTGCTAGGTTGCTGCTGTCACAGATAAAATAATTGTGAATAGACTGTACCTAGTGTGCGGCTGACAGTCGCTGTGGCAGCAATAATACGTTAATTTACTTAAATTAACAGACTTGTACAGACGCCAGCACATCAACCTACCACAATCTGTCAGATTTTCCCAATCAACTTTGAACCTTATGCTTTAGCGATAAAGTTGAAAATCTATTAAAGAAATCTGACAGATTGTGGTAGGTTGATGTGCTGGCGTCCGAACAGTACCCTTAAGTTAGTCAAACGTGTCGATTTTCCCTTTTCCATTTTCATACAGGATTGAAAATGTATTGCCTATTTCAATATTTAATAAAGAGAATTAAATATTCACAACACAAGACCCTGTCTGACCTGACGCAGAAATGTTTTACTTTCACGCGTCGCATACTTATGAATATGAAATGCTTTAATAATTATGATGGAATCACTGAACTTTTCAATATCATCGATTAAATACTTTTTAAAAAGTCAGAATGCACTCATATAAATTATCAAATTGCTTCAAGTCTGATTATAAAAGCTAAAAATATTTATGTGACAATTTTTATTTGAGATGTCGAGGCATTTTATTACAAAAAAGTGACAGTAGGGTATATTTTCAGCATATAATTTATTGTGATTATGTCTATTAAAGAATGTGACTATGTTATTATTTTAAGTTACCCGCCAAGTTATAGGTATATTAAAAAAATAATTCATAAAACTTTTTTACAAAAAAAAAACAATCGACTTCAAAAAAAAACACTACAAAGTGATAAATAACTTTAATTTCGGATGTGTCGTTGGTTCCGCATTTTCGTTTTTTGACACGGACTTCCGAAATTAAAATTATTTATCAGTACAAAGTGTTTTTTTTTTATAGTCAGTTGTTGTTTTTTTATGTTTTTATTTTTCACTTTTTAGTTGTACCTACTCCACACAAATTCAATTAATACTAGTCCATTGAAGAATTGAAGACACCGACTAGAAGAATCATCAAAATTCGCACAGACTTGCCAGAGATGCGGTACGTTTATACATATAACTTCGTACATAAGAATAATTATTACCTGATGTATTATACAGGGTGTTTGGTGCATCGTGTGCCAAATTGAAATGGTCAACTGGGAGGGTCATCTGCTATCCTTTCAGACCCCTAAATACTTCTCATGCCCTGTGGATTTTTTTTCATCGACTTATTATTGTTTTATTTAAAAAATACCCAAATTTTACATTCAAATACAAATTAAAAAAAAAGTATAAGTCGTAGACTCTGAGTTTTAATTTTATTTAGATGTGTATTGTATTGTGTTACTTTTAAATTCAAAATTAGTGACATTAGTCACCTAGTTTTTTTTAAATTGACTCGCAAATTTTCGGACTTCAATTAAAGCTGTCCATGTTACAGCTATTTACAAGGCTGTAAAAAAAAAAAACAAAAGCAACCGGTATCTTCCAATTCCCTCAAAAATTCTCTAGTCTATTCTCTTGCTAGTGATGTGCCACATGCCATAAAAATCTTTTTACAACTTTGTGAATTCGCTAGAATTGTGAATCGAGTCACAAAATACAAAATTCCAAATTACGATTAAAAAAAATATTTTTGCTTAAATGATACTTGAAAAACTTATTAAATCTGTTATCTCACTCTTATAAGGTAAAATCTGTCTTGTATCTCTCTTTTGGGGGGAGGGTTTTACTAGAAATAAAAAAAATGCATTTTTAACATTTATTTAATATTTTTTTACATATTCTGCTCAAATTGTTGACCTCTATTGCGAATGCACGCCCGACATCTATTTAGTATTTCTACAGTCGTTGTACGAAGTGTCATTTCCTCCTTAATTTTATTGAACGCCGCGGCCGTCTCAATGCGTTGAAGTAGTACCTCCCTAGTCAGAACCCCCGTGGCGTATACCAGCTCTTTGGCACGTCCCCAGACATAAAAGTCTAGTGGAGTTAGGTCTGGGGAACGTGCCGGCCATGCAATAGGGCCATCGCGACCAATCCACGCATTGGGGAACACATCGTCGAGATATTCCCTCACATTCGCAATAGAGGCCAACAATTTGAGCAGAATATGTAAAAAAATATTAAATAAATGTTAAAAATGCATTTTTATTATTTCTAGTAAAACTCTCCCCCAAAAGAGAGATACAAGACAGATTTTACCTTATAAGAGTGAGATAACAGATTTAATAAGTTTTTCAGGTATCATTTAAGCAAAAATATTTTTTTAATCGTAATTTGGGATTTTGTATTTTGTGACTCGATTCACAATTCTAGCGAATTCACAAAGTTGTAAAAAGATTTTTATGGCATGTGGCACATCACTAGCAAGAGGATAGACTAGAGAATTTTTGAGGGAATTGGAAGAGACCGGTTGCTTTTGTTTTTTTTTTTACAGCCATGTAAATAGCTGTAGCATGGACAGTTTTAATTTAAGTCCGAAACTTTGCGAGTAAATTAAAAAAAAACTAGGTCACTAATGTCACTAATTTTGAATTTAAAAGTAACACAATACAATACACATCTAAATAAAATTAAAATTCAGAGTTTACGACTTATACTTTTTTTTAAATTTGTATTTGAATGTAAAATTTGGGTATTTTTTAAATAAAACAATAATAAGTCGATGAAAAAAAATCCACAGGGCATGAGAAGTATTTAGGGGTCTGAAAGGATAGCAGATGACCCTCCCAGTCGACCATTTCAATTTGGCACACGATGCACCAAACACCCTGTATACTAAAACCTTCCTGAAAGTATTTAGATCACATTAATGAAAGAATTATCAAAATTGCTTCATTAGTTTTTAAGAAAATCGCGGACATATAAACATACAAAAGGGTCGAATACAGAACCTCCTTTTTGAAGTCGGTTAAAAAGTGGCGCTTACCAGCTAGGTCCTCGTTTACGTAGCGGTAATAAGTTGTTATATTCCGTATTAGGGTGCCCATTTTGATAATTATGTCGCTGAAAAAAAAGAAAGCAGTTAGGTTTGGTCTCTTAACAATAAACACATACTTAGGTACTTAAATTAGTTTCTAAATATTTGATATTAGGCGTCAAAAATAACCAAATTAATATAACTTCATAATGACCGCATTCGTTTCCTCATAAGTTTCGCCATATCAGTTTTCATAAGTCTTAATAAAACCCGACTACTGAAAAGGATGAAACAAGAAATTACCTTCCCGTGGTCGCATGCTACCATAGGTTATAAGCATGTTAGTACAGCGGCATGCGACCACGGGAAGGTATACTTTCTTGTTTCACCCTTTTCAGTAGTCGGGTTTTAGTTTTTGAACTTAATTTTTATTTAAATTATTTTGGGGTTATAATTTCGTGATAAAGTATTTTTGTTTAGTTTTTATTGTTTTACATGTACCTAGGTAATATACCAAACTTATACATAAATATGTATGACTCAAATCTGAGGCGTGATTTTATAGAAATTATTCCTAATTATCGGGTGCATACTAACAAAGCCGTGAGCAACAGCTGACAATATATATGATTATATATATTTGAAATATGCTAATTAAGCCCTTTCATTTGATACCCAACACAGCATAACTAAAAAATTTTTTTAGGTCATGACTTTTTGTCCGCTAGATGGCGAAATAATCATTAATGTGACGTCACATAGCCGGCTGACGATCAAGACGCTTCCAATGATACTCATTTGTCAAATTATGACAAGTACTTTAAAAGTTATGAGGGAACAGATGAACATACATACCGGTCAAAATCATAACCCTCCTTTTTACTTCACCGTAGTCGGGTAATAAATAAAGCTGAAATGCACATGGAAATAAAAAAAACATTTCCAATAAACTAGGTACCTACTATAGATACATTTGTATGTGTCAGTATACTTAGGTAACGAAATAACTCCACTACTTCCCAAGAAGTAGGTACAAAAATGTACAGAATGTATTGCTATACTATTTTTTTTTTTGTTTTGTATTGATGACCTTTCATTGTACTCACACGAACTACTAAACTATTTTCATGAACTCTTTACAGCAGCAGCGCCCGCGCATCGTGTATGACGAAGCGACTTTAAATTACAAATAATTTATACAGAGTCTATGGAAATGTCACAATTTAAATATTCAAGTAAACAATAAATTAAATGAAGGGTTAATGATCACTGAAAGTGCACTAATGTGAACTACTTATTAATACATAGCCACGTCAACGTCTCCTGCGCGTTATACATGTTTCATTATGAAACTTGTCTTATGAAATAGTATTTAAACATGTACATGACATCAAGCCTGTAATGCATGAAGGGTTAGGTTGAGATGTACCGGTAGTGCAACCACATTTCACCAGTAATGTTTAAGCGATCCTTTGGTCATCAACTGGGGCCACATTCAGACTCATCCAGACAAATAAGCTAGTATTTAAAGTGCATTATTTTTTCCAATCCATTGCTTCATATTTTCGCAAAATTTGTCTGCTCAACAACGTAGATAACGCAATGAATGTTGTTGAACTGTCAAAATTAATGCCATTGCTGCTCTTGCCCCCGTACTAATATAATCGTTGTATAGCGTCTGTATAGTTACACAACGCTTTTGTCTTCTTCTTTCGAAACTCAAATTACTGAAGACTGAAAGATAGAAATCGGTGTGAAAATTCATCTGATATAGGTAATACGTTTATTAGTAAGGGGGTTAGTGTGTTACGCTGTTACCCCGCTGATGTTTTTACATGATTTTGACACGGCAATTGATGATATCAACAAGTTTAATTTCAGCTTTCGACTTGAACTGACTGCGTCTATTTGCTAAGTTTTAGGACATCATAAACACATAATAAAAAAACAAGCCCGATCAGGCGCGTGGTTATTGATTACGCAAGGTTTTTATTTGCATAAGGACTGCGAACTACTGCGGTGGACTCATTATATCACAAGTAGGTTCTTCGATGGTAACATACAACAGAATGTGATCCAGTATCATATTTCTTCGTTCTCAGTTCAATTGACTAGGTATTTCCTAGTTTTATTTTATGTAAGCAAGCAGGTATCTAATGCCTGTGTTGGAAAGTGTAGAACGCATCTGCGAGTAGACATGGTCCCGTTGTAGTTGTGTATTTTTAAGAAAGCGTATCCATATAATGTTCCCACTCTTGGGACATAAGCCTCCTCTCTGTGAGAGGGAGTTGGCCATAATCCACCACGCGGGCCCAATGCGGATTGGTAGATGTCACATGTCTTCGAATTTTTGTTTCTAGGACATGCCGGTTTCCTCTGGATGTTTTCCTTCACCGTTTCGAGAGTAGCGGTGATCAAATTAAATACTCAAAGTAAAGTGCCTGCCTGAAATCGAACTCACGAACAACTCGTAAGTCGGGGCCGATACCATTGAGCCGCCACACGGTACTCCGTCTACTTTAAGGAAGCATAGATAGACAAACAAGTTATAGTTTAGCCGCTCGTCTGACCATCTGTTTGTCCGTCTGTATGTCACAGCCTCGTTTATCGAGAGGCGAGAGGGACTATGAACCTCTTACGCCCCGGAACCTGGAAAGCTCCTTAAATGTGGAGATATACCCAGACCACTATCATTCTGAGTATCTACAAAGTCATAGTCATATTAGTGGCATTTAACGTTTAAAAAAATACAACCAAGTAGACTTTGTACACTGCACATCAGTTCAAACAAACAAATGAAAAATGTAAACGGTATCTTGACAAATAATAATAAAAAAAATGTAAACATTAAATATTTAATCTATACTTATAATAATAAATCTGTAGAAGTGAAAATTCTGTACATTGAAAATATCAAAAAAATAAATTGCAGGGGGTGTTACTATACCGACACCGAACCCAAAAATGTGATTAAAAAAATTTTTGTCTGTGTCTGTTTGATGGCTTCTGTTGATTTTCTTCGAAAAATTGTGTTTGTTATAACAAAATGTTACGAAGATAAGTAATTAATTGATTAATTAAAATTATTGGTATGAAATAAAAATATAGATAATATACCTACTTTTTTTATTTTATTTACTTGGTATATCAATTCTATTGTCCAACAGTGGACGAATGTAGGCTATGGATTGCATAGATCTACCAATACCTACACATTAGATTGTCGTTTCTCCTGTCATTTCACGTGTGGGTCATTTAGCGTATTGGTAATTTAGCAATTGGTCATTTCGCGCTAAGATTTCGCGTATTTATCACGGTAACCATCATTGGTCATAATGCGTATTTATAGTCAATATGCGTCGTAATGAATTGAAAAAAAAAAACGACTGTCGAAACCCTATGCTACGCATTGTGTGGTCTGACACGCACTTGACTAAGACTTATGTCTTTAAGATCATATAATTTCATTAGGAAATCTGTTACATAAATACAAGTTGTTCCTATTTGGCAAACAATCAAAAATAATTTATACATTTCAAACAGGAAACTTATTCGGTGGGATTAAGGATGATATTTTAATATTTTCACATGAAAATACGTATTAATTAAACGAAATAAATTACGATAATAATAATTTGATAATTTTTGGGATGGCTCACACAATAAATATGATAGAGTATTCCCATCAGTCCAATTTCATGTTTTTTGTCTACAAAATATGTTGGGGGGACTGAAGGGCGAAATCAGTGAATCAAAGAACAATTGATCAAAAACTTTTAAGAGGCCAAAACAAAGATTACTTAATACATCTTTATTATTAAAATAGGCTGAAATAATTGGTTTGCCAACGTTTGTTAAATAAGCACACACGACGAAAAATCACAAAAGCACCCAAAATATGAAAAAGCCGAATGTTTCGGCTGTTGAAAAAATCTTTTCAACCGAAAACTGGTCGCTCACCGAAGTTATATTAATTTCGTATGTACACCACTATTTGTTTTGTAATCCTTAAAATGGTTCACATAATTAGCAACTATGATAGTAAATAAACAAGTACCTGGCCAGGAAACGCGTAACTGAAGCCAAGAATTCGCCTATAATGACTCTGAGCGGCACTCCAGCGCACCCGACCGGCGTCAATGAATTAAATATACTGGATTAATTGAAGTAAACTCACTTTCCTTACCTCTACTTTTTAGTAGTGTGCCTCCACGCATACCGCGTGTGGATCAACGCGCCCTTATGAAATCCAACGCGATGTGTGATTCTTTTTATTATTGTTAGTTACAAAGATTTGGTACTCGGTATGTAAATGCTACATCATGCTGGATTATGGACAATATGACTTTAAATGTTTTTGCGATCATTAGGGTTCCGTATCAAAATGGTAAAACGGAACCCTCATGATGAGACTCAGTTTGTCTGTCTGTCACATCTGGATATCTCAAGAACTACTAATGCTATCAACTTGGAATTTGGAATAGTTTTAGATGACGTTTGCCCAACTATTTTGCAAATAAGAAAGAAATAAAAATATATGTATATTTTTTGCAACAGGGACTGAAAGGGGGTCTGAAAAATTTGAAGTGGGGCTATTAGGGCATGTGGAGTATCATATGAAAGAGCGCAGTTTACACATTCTCAAACATTTTTTTAGGCCGTTTTCGACATTTTATGAAAATTGTAAAAAAAAATAGGAGACAAAGGGGGGCCTTAATCTCCGAAGTTTGTTAAGAGAAAAATCTGAAATTATTCTATGTGATAGAAGTTTATGTAACTATTACAGGAAAAATAAAACGAAGTCTCTAAATAGCACACTTTTTCAGAAATCATCAATAAAAGTTACATTAGTTCCACTATCGGTCAAGATATGGCGTGGCGCTGACTTAAAACTGCAATATTCTACACCGCATCGTGCAGTGTTAAAATCCCCTGACGAATGAAAATTTAAAAACTGATGGTACGGAACCCTCGGTGCGCGAGTCCGACTCCCTATTGCCCGGTTTTTTTAATTATTTTCAGTAGTAGCTCAGAAGAGACTCTCATTCCATATGTTGATTAGAAATTTAGAAGTGAGTCAGTCAAGTTAGCCAATGCTTTGAATAGCATTAAAAATAGCATTTAGCATTTTATTAGCTTATTTTGCATTAGCCTATAAGGTTCCCACTGCTGGGACACAGGCCTCCGCTGGTGATCAAATACACAAAGTAAAGCTCCTGGGTCGGGTCGAACCCACGACCTACAACTTGTAAGTCGGGTCCGTTACATTAATTGTGGAGGGAACCACTGCCTAATTACTTTTAGCCATTTTAGAATAATTAGTAATTAATAATTACAATAATTTACTACATAATTATTCATTTTATTCTTCTTCTTAGCGTGTCGATAGCAATCTAAATGAACTCGGCCCAGAATTCGGCTACTTGTTTGGCGCCATCGCCAGCGTCCACCAGTTCCTGTAACGTGCAGCTGACAGGACACGCAGGACACGATATTAAGTGTCCCATCGTTTGTGGAACAGCACCACATTTACACTCCAAGGCGGAGTCGTCTATGAATCTCCACCTGAACAGGTTTTCCATGCTTCAGTCAACCTGGGCCCGGAGTCTGTTTAAATACTTCCAGGTTACCCAAGGTAACTCATGTCCAGGTAGGAGGTCTTCAGCGGGTGGGACGAATGGTTTAGGTAAGGAAGCACTGTCTCGCCACAGCTTCAGTCTCTCTTGTGATGGTTCGCCAGGGAGTGGGACGACACACTTTAAAAAACTGTTTCGGCTTTTCAGTCTTTGTGGCACAAGAATGTTGTCGTACAAAGGGTGTCGTGAGTCGGAAACCATTTTGGCTCTTTCGCTGGAGCTTACCACTCTGCAAACCACTGGTGGTGCTATTCCTGCTAGTGGATACAGCATTTGTACCGGGGTTGGTTTTAGGCAGCAAGTGATGATCTGGCACGTTTCATTCAAAGCTGTATCCACCGGCTTTGCATGGGCAGAACGACTCCACACGGGACACGCGAATTCTCCCGCAGAAAAAGATAGCGCCAGTCCAGTAGTCCGCATAACGTCAGGCGAAGCACCCCACTTCGATGAGACCAGTCGACGAAGAAGGCTGTTGCGAGTGTGCACCTTCTGCTTGATATTCTTGCAGTTTTTGCTTAATGTTAAAGTCCTGTCCAGGGTAACACCAAGATATTTAGGAAAGTTGCTGTGCTTGATGGACACCCCACCCCAAACGATTTTAAGTTTGCGGCCCGTCACTCTATTGCGGAGATGAAATATGCAAGACTGGGATTTGCTCGAATTGGGCTTGAGTGAGTTAGCGAAGTAATTTATTTTATTTATTTATTTGGTTCACCAACAATTGTTTACACTAACATCTTGGTACAAATAACGTCTTAAAAAAATTTGAACAGTGTAACAATTACTTAAAGGTAAACACCACATGAACTAAAATTATGTTAATTTGTAAGGTACTCGTACATGTACAGTTCACAAGCCAACTTAAAACTAAAGAAAAAAAAATATGTAGCCTATGTATAAATAAATAAAGACGTTGTTTTGAATGTGATTGCTAAAGTTATATAAGTAGGTAACAAAATGATGAAGGCTTTACAACACCTCTGATAAACAACTCAAGATTTTAGATTTCTGCTTAGTCAGAGAATCAAAGTGGAAATCGATTAAGTGACTGCAACTATTCAAAACCCTGCAGAACCTAGCGCACGGAGAGTTAGATCCCAACACCGTTCTTCTCTGTGGAGGACGAAGTGGAGTTATGGGTTTACGTGGAATTCTTGAGGGAGCACTAAAGTTTATAAGTGCGAGCAGCGGCGGTGAGTCAATATCACCTTTCAAGATTTTACTGGCAAACATTGCATCGTTTAAACGCCTTCGCTCTTCTAAGGTGTGAATGTTGAAGATTTTTAATCTGCCTTTGTAAGAAGGCGTTTTTTTAGCTATACCGACAGAAAAAGCCAAATGCCAAGTAAAGCGTTTTTGGACGCGCTCTAGACGCAAACTGTGAGTAGCATAGTGCGGCCGCCACACCACACTACAGTACTCTAATATGCTGCGTACCAAACTATAGTAAAGTATAATTTTTGTTTTACTTTGTCGAAAACCCTTACATTGTCTTATGACAAACCCCAACATTTTTGACGCTTTTTTAACAACATGATCTAAATGTGGCACAAAGGTTAATTTTTGGTCAAACAAAACTCCAAGGTCGCGTATAGTGTCTACTTCATTAACCTTGTCATTATTAATATAATAGGTATACCGTTTCTATAATATTATTTTTTCTTGTATACTTAACGTGGTAACATTTATTTGAGTTCAAATGCATTTCATTATTTTTGCACCATTGGATGAGACTATTAAGGTCCATCTGTAAAAGCGAGGAGTCTCTATCAGACTTAATTATTCTAAGAAACTTTAGGTCATCCGCATACATAAAATATGTGGCTAAGTCACCAAGAGCGTCTGGCAAGTGGGCCTCAGCCTCCTCAAAGGTGGTGGCTTGCGACGTGAGGGCAAGGACGTCTGCATAGAGGAAGCGGGATGTGTTGGGAGTGGAATTAATTTAAGAATTAATTTATTTAATTATGAATTAATTTTATTAATAATTATGTAGTCTGAATTCTATTTATGGTAAATTATTTACGGAAAGAATTAAATTTATGAATAAAACAGGAGGGAGATGGACGGCTTAGGTACGCCTAAATACAATCCAATAGGTGACTAACATGGAATTAGTACTTATGTAGGTACTAATTAGCACAGTGAATAATTAGAATTACTTACTGTAATTCTAATCTGTAAATAAAGTAGAATTCTTAATTGGGGCATGTATAATAGTAATTCGACTATTTACTTTACGACGAAGTAAACATTAACACTACGCAATATTTTGTCCTACCACAATTTTTCTTATTCCTTTGGTTAACCAGAATACTTAGGTATTTTTTCTTGTTTTTCATAGCTTCTTTCCGCGACTCCGATCGGGTGAAATTTCAGCCCCAGAGTCACCGCGTCGCATCGCATCGCCCGCCCGCGCTATTGCTTCGTTCGTTGCGCTTAGCGTTTAAGGGTCATAGCGTATTGTTAAATAGCCTCTAACCTTCCTCAAGAATTAGGCTATGAAATGCAAAAAAAAAAAACAAATCCGACTGGTAGTGCCAGAAATTAGCGCGTTCAAACAAACAATCACTTCTGCTTTATAATTAATATAGATATAGATGGATAAAGGAAAATGTACAAAGAAAAGCGTCATTGGTATTTTTCATCGGGTCATCAGGTTGGTTTGTTGACCTCCGACTCATTGAAATGGTAGTAACCGTAGGGTCTTAGTCGGTACGAGTACATGACCCTCCGTTCTTCGCAGACGGACGGTAGGTACCCTAGAGAATTTCCCCACAGAAAAACAAAGTTAGTAAATTGTTCAATATTATTAAGTATTGATTGTAAACATAATATTTTAAGGTAAGTAGGTACGAGACGATACTCATGGAATCCCTGAAGATAATAACTCAGACCCACCCTAAACCCTTCCACCGGGGACATAGGTACACATTCTGTACCATCACCATTATAAGCACCCGCCCTTTTTTTTTCAGGATGGCCAGTCATCAAATGACCCCCCGCTCTGGGTGGATGGCACACACACCCTCACAGACACACAAACACGAATAATCCAAATCCCAAATATATAAATTGTAATTGTTATTTCAGATAAATTGTAAATTATGGATTTATGTCAACATTAGTTTAAAAAACACTTTTTCTGCCTGCAATTCTTTTGTGAAACAGCGGTGCTATTCTGTAAAAATCTCACCGTGAAAACATCTAGGTGAAGTGAGCGTGGAGTGCTGTCAATAGTGTCAATTCCTAGCAAAAACAAACTCACTTCACCTAAGAATGCACGGTGAGATTTTTGCAGGATCGACCGGCTACCTATTCATAGGCTTGTACCACGTTATTTCATAAGCATAACTTAGTAAGGGTGCTGGTTGCATCACCTACCTGTCAACTTTGAACCCTATGCTTTAGCGGTAAAGTTGAAAATCTATTAAAGAAGACAGACTGTAGCTTGATGTGCTGGCGTCTGTACATCTCTGCCCAACTCTTCGGGGAAACAAGGCGTGATGTTGCGTGATGTTATGTTATGTTTAATGTTCTTAGGTGCGAGAAAACAGTGAAGCAGAAAATGTACAGTCATATTCAATAATTTCCTCTATGTATAAATGGTCAAGTGCGAGTTGGACCCGCGCACCGAGGGTTCCGTAAAAATTTGTAGGTGTGTAAATAGTTTATCACGAGATTTTTTTTATTTTATTTTGTAATGTAACTACGAATTGACGGTTTTCGGATTGTTTCCTTTACTTGTGCTACATGACATTGTTTCTTGCCAAATTTCATGATTCTAGGTCAACGGGATGTACAGACGCCAGCACATCAAGCTACCCGAAACTGTCAAATTTTCCCAATCAACTTTGAACCTAATGCATTAGAGATAAAGTTGAAAATCTATTGAAGAAATTTGACAGATTGTAGTAGCTTGATGTGCTGGCGTCTGTACCCTATAGGTTTTGAATCCGGAATATAAACGCCCGTAACTTTTGATTGCGTCGACTTAGAAGTTTGATTTTTTCACTGCTTTGAGGGATTGCAACCCTGAGTATTTGATATTAATTACAACTTGATAACTCCACGCGTTCCTAAGAAAAAATGTTTTCATCGACGGACAGACAGACGGACAACGAAGTGATCTCATAAGGGTTCCGTTTTTCCATTTGAGGTAAGGAACCCTGAAAAACGTATCAGAATCTTATTTACGCTTTGTTGTAGAACCAATTAAAAGTTTAACTAGTACGTTTGTACAAATAGACCGCATTTAAACGTAATTTGAATATTCAGTGTATCTTTGAACTCTTTACCTCCTTTTTTAAAACGCCACAACTGGACAGTTATGTATAATGAACCGTCATTAATTAAAATACTAAGTTCTTTATGTCTGGTTTGGTTTGGCTACTGATGTCGCCACGTGTACTTGAATAAATACTTACCTATAAGTATAAGTAGGTAGAAATAAAACTTGCGAATCTGTCGTAGTGTGTGTATATGTATAACTCATGGTGGTCAGCAAATGGTATCCGCGTTAAGCTACGCTTGCAGCGGTTGGTCTATGGATGGGTGACCATCTTTACCTACATACCGAGACCCCTCCGAGCCTCGGAAAGCACGTTAAGCCGTTGGTCCCGGCTGTCATTCGTGGATCTTTGACAGTCGTTACGGGTAGTCACAAGCCCGAAAGTCTGAAAACCAGTCTTACCAAGGCGCAGTGGCGGACTAACAGGGGGGCGGAAGGGGCGGCCCGCCCAGGGCCTCCGGTCTTGGGGGGCCCCCAAATGCCTCCGCGTTCCCCTGATAAAATCCTAAACAAGACTTTAAAAATGTGCTTAGTACCTACATAATTTCATCAAGATCAAAACACTACAGCCATCTAGACTTTTTACGCGGTACTAATATTCTTTTAACTTTGCTGAACGCGTCCAATATGCTGGGAGAATTGCCGTCTTTGTAGCGAGTACTTCCGGAATCCCTGAATGAATGAAGTGCAAATAATTCGATCTTGTACGCCTACATTTACATTCACTACATTCTATTTACGTCGAAAAATAAACATAGGCTTCATTTAACAAATATTGAATTTCAATACGTTGATATTTAATACCTAGTTTATTAGTGTGTACTGATATTTTCGCGAACAGATAAGCCTTTTTTTCAAATTGTAAAATAATAAACGCGATCTTATCCGTTCAAAGTAATTTCATTAAAAAGTGTAATAGTGTTTTTGATTTTTGTTGTGGTATAAAAGTAAATGAGTTCAGAGTTGAGTTAGTGCATTTTAGAGTACCTACCTACTTATTTGAAAAAAAGCAAGTAATTCTTCGTATAATTTAACCTAGCAATTATAATCCGTAGTTTCTAGTCAATATGCACCTACGAGTACATTGGTCCTTATTTTATTTGTAGTGCACGTTTATTAGGGATGTAGGTATGTACATGTTCTCATCGTGAGACTCAACATGGCAAAGAACACACATTACATTACATACACACATTACACACACGCACACACACACGTTACATTACATTTGTATATCTATATCGTCAAATCAATAATGAGGCTTAGTTTAGCTATCTTTTATAAAGGTTTCTTATTTATCTCATTATTTTTATTGAAAAGGATTCAACCATCTGGCTCTCAGAAAAGGAAGCTAAAAAAACGAAGACTGAAGAGGCAAAATCGCTTGCTGAATCTTTATCCAATTACTTTTCGAATTCTGCGGTGCAATTCTGTAAAAATCTCACCGTGAAAACTTAGGTGAAGTGAGCGTGGAGTGAGCTGTCAATAGTGTCAATTCCTAGCAAAAACAAACTCACTTCATCTAAGTTTTCACGGTGAGTTTTTGCAGAATCGACCGGCTGAAGAGAAGAAAAGTGGCGTTGCCGACGAAATTAACGAAATAAACATAAACACATACATTATACATACAAATGTGAACTGAATAAAAAGCTTGTAAAACTACATTTTTTTTAAAGCTGGGGGGCCTCATTCAGCTTTGCCGCCCCGGGCCTCTGACGGGCTTAGTCCGCCACTGCCAAGGCGTATCGTGTTATCGCTCCATGTAAAATAATTTGTATTCAGCTGCATCCGGTTAGACTGGAAGCCGAAAAATATTATAGCACGACACGCTAAGCAGAAGACTATAATAACTACTAGCTGATCCCGCAAAAGTTGTTTTGCAAAAAAAAAAAAATAGCCTGCGACCTATTCTCAGACCTACCAAATATACACAAAAAATTTTGATATAAATCGGTCAAGTCGTTTCGGAGGAGTTCGATAACAAACACTGTGACACGAGATTTTTATATATTAGATATACACATCAACAGAATCTAGGGATATTTTATATTTCATTAAATATCTAATAATCTATGAAGAATTTTCTGATACAGTAAATGGAAGAATGACAGGTTACTTTAAGGTCTTTAATAAAAAAAAAACATTTTGTGATTTTTTTTTTAAATAAAAATCTTAATTTTTTAATCGCCGTTGAAAATTTGTATGATAAAAAAAAATTCTTTCTTCTTATAAAACTATTAATTTTAATTAAAATTGAAACAACCTTATAAAATATAATTATATAAAATCTAATTATTAATAATCAGTGTTGTCACCTCTTACATTAATTACACATCGACATCGATTGTTCATACTTACAATTAAGAGCGCTATCACAAGTTTTTCTTGTTTAGAGCGTTTGACTCGAGTTTTGATTTGTGATTATGGTTTAACTAAAGTCACAATAGTAAAAAAATACATGCCCGAGAAAGTTTAATTCCTTCTTTTGGGAGCGCATTCAATAAATATTTCAGTTTGTTTACATAAATCAGTAAAAAACTTGTTCCTGCAAAGGCTGTTTCATAAAAATTTAATTTCGGGCATCTCGCGATGCTCTGTTACATCGAAGATATAATAGTTTAATAATTTATAAAAATGTCCACGGTACAACTGTATCTTCTACTTTGGTATGCATACATCAATTTATTATGTTTAATACAGTAATAAACCAAAAATAATTCCGTAAAACAGAGAGTTAATGATATTTTTTCAGCCGAAATGATATTTTTTATCTCTGAATATTTAATAGAAATTCAAACAAAAAGTGTTTAATAACTAAGGTTACTTTGTCACCTTGCTTGAAAAAAAAAAATACTCTATTTTGAAGTAAAATAATATTTTTAAGCAATTGTTTTATGCAATGCTTTTTTATCAATATAAATCTCGGGATGCACGGTCTTAGCTTTAGTCCGCGCCGAGCGCTTTCAGAGGGAGGACGTAGCGCTCACTCGCTGCTGCCGTCACGTGATCTCGTTCGACAATTCGCCACGAATAAAAAGCGACCAACACTTGTTGATACAAGTGAGTTTTTTTTTTTAATTAGTTATGTTCTGATTGTAATGTATATAATATAATTATTTTCCTATGATGTTCCAACGCGAATATAATTATAGAAAAAAAAAATACGTAAATCTAGTTGTTGTTTTTAATTTTTCTGACTTTTTTATTTATTGTCATCTCCAACTTTAATTTAATTAATTATTTTCAGACAATAGTTCACAATAATGGGCAAAATAGAAAAAAATAGAACTTTTGGTGCTGTCAAAATAAAAAAAAAAGGTTTTGGCCGATAATTTGAAACGCGCAAGAGAAGCTCAGCGGTAAGAATTTTATGAGGAGTGCGTGCTTCCTGAAATCATAGATTCGAGGAAAGCACGGTCTATGCCGCTTCGGAGAATATTATTTTAATTATTTTACAATTATTATACTGGTTTTTTATGGTTCCGTACCTTAAGGGTGCCAACGGGACCCTATTACTAAGGCTCCGATGTCCGACCGTCCGTCTGTCTGCTAGTGTCTCATGAACCGTTACAAGTTCACAGTTGTAATTTTTAATTTTAATAAAACGACTTTTGATTTGTCTTTTTTATTTTCTTTTGACTTTTTTGACGTGACAACGTCTAATAAATCGATGAAGCTGGCTGCACACACGAAAAAAACATGACTCATGTAGCGTTACCTCGCGGCCTTGCTCTGCTGTAGCGTTGTACGCCATGGCGGCTTGAAGTGCAAGCGAGAGCGCGGAACGAGCGATGAGAGACAGATGATGTCGAACGCTGCCGAATCGGCCTCCGCGTTCGGCAATTTCATTAATGTTTTGTTATGACGTTGTCACATTAAACTATCGTCCGTAAACCGACTTTACAGACAACCGATTTTTATCCAAACTGTAGAAACAACATCACATTGCATTTATTTCTATAAATAAGTACTAAAATGTCTTCCTACCTGCTAAATAAATTACATAATATATTAAACTTCGTAAAAAAGTAGGTACAAAAAGTATTTATAAAAGTAGCACAAAAGTATTTGTAAGTAATGTTAGAGGCTGGCAACGCGCAAGTAATGCAGCTTCTGGCAATGCAAGCGTCTTTAGGCCAGCGTTGCCAGTATGTTACTTTTGTAACATTTTACGTTACTTTTGACCCTCTCATGTTACCTCCATGTTACACGCCTCAAAATGTTACTTTTAAGACTTAATAAAAAATATTTCTCAGAAAACAAAAAATAAACATGAAACGGAACGCAAAGGTTTCGTTTGTCATGTTGGCGCACTTGATTGTCTTGATTTTGTGACCAAATTCTGACGCGACGACAGCGCGAAAATTTTTCACTTCGTTTGTCGTATCGCATATTCACTCACTCGCGTGAATTTCTAAATGACCCATCCCGCTTACTTAGGCGAGTGAGCGACAGCCTAGTAGTGGCATCCGTGTTGGTTCAGTTCAGTTTGTTATTACGATTCTTTCGAAGCCTACTAAGGGGACAGCTTTTTTTTATGTAATAAAGTGCCATGTTATTATTAGTCGTTTTCCACAAAAAATAAGGTACCTAATGTTACTTTTCTCGTGAAAATGTTACTTTTTGAGCTCTCTCATGTTACATTTGACTATCTGTCACTGGCAACACTGCTTTAGGCTGCGGTAACTACACACCATCAAGCGGGCCGTATGCTAGTTTGTCACTTTAGTGGTGGTGGTGGTGGTGTGGTGTTTATTTGCAATGTGCGTTTTTGTTTGTGCAGAATAAACAAATTTTCTTTCTTTTTTCTTTATAAAATAAAAATTAAAAGTGAAGTAAATTTGTATGGGTCATACAAATTTACTTCACTTTTAATTTTTATTTATATTGTAACTCAAACCGTTGTAGGTAACACTCATCTGTACAAATAATATTTCATGAACTATAATAACAGTAATTTAATTCATTTTGAAAACGAAGGCTCTTGTTGGTTTGATCCTGGCGTCCGACGCATAGCGGTTTGTATGTGTGCATAGCGTTCTGCCCTAGACGCACACGTGCGCATCTGCTGCCGCGCGCCGTCGAATTTACCTAAAACTGAGCACTTCGGTTTTGTAATAACGCTCTTAAATTGTCAATGTCTTGCTGCGGTATGTGGTCCCATATTCTTTGCAAGTTTTCGTAACGTCGCATTGTTGTTCCGTGGTCAAATTTGGCGGGAAATCTCTCAAAGCTTTTCGTTGTAACATGTCCCAGGCATGCTCGATAGAATTTAAGTCGGGCGACTGTGCAGGCCAATCCAAAACTTGAATATCGTGGTCTTGGAGAGCGACCGACACCTACCGTGCCGTACCCAACTAACATTTAGGCGTCAATTAGAGCTTGTTTTAGAACTTAACGTGATATAAAGGCGCTACAGCAGCAGCACTTACATCTTTTAGCGACAAAAGAGTGTAGACAAGCAAAATATTTCACTTAGAGCTATACTACAGAGTTACAAGGGCGATAACAGGATGAGTTTAGTGGCTAAAGATATACAGCAGCATTTTTTAACACTATACTACGCGCTAAGCATCTTGTGTTATAGCTTTAAGTGAATCTTACAACTATAGCATCTAGAGAGGAAGTAAACATTAACTACAATCCCCTAAAGTGCTATGCAAGTGATAATAAACTCTCGTCAAGACCTAAAAGTGGTACAAAAGCAATAATTACCGCTACCAGATCTACAATGGTGGTCATAAACTCTTTTGTACCACCAGATTACAAAACTCTTTTATGTTACTTTACGTGGAACAGTAGGAATATTTTTCGCTATCATAGAACTTCTAGTGCCTAATGTGACTTCTGTATATCTTTAGGTCGAGTAATAGAGCTTAATACCTCTTCTGTACCCCTTATTCATACAGTTGTTGTTGATAGCAATATGGCGAAAATCATAAAAATGTGGAACTGAGTTCCGTACATGATTTTCAAGAAAATGTGTTTGAACGTGATGCTACAACTACAAGCGATCACGAGGAAGTGTTGTTGAGTGTTTTGAGTGTGTTGAGTGTTGTTGAGTGTTGTTGAGTGTTGTTGAATGTTGTTGAGTGTTGTTGAATGTTGTTGAGTGTTGTTGAGTGTTGTTGAGTGTTGCCGAGTGTTGCGGAGTGTTGTTGAGTGTTGTTGAGTGTTGTTGAGTGTTGTTGAGTGTTGTTGAGTGTTGTCGAGTGTTGTTGAGTGTTGTTGAGTGTTGCCGAGTGTTGCCGAGTGTTGTCGAGTGTTGTTGAGTGTTGTTGAGTCTTGTTGAGTGTTGTTGAATCTTGTTGAGTGTTGTTGAGTGTTGAGTGTTGTCGAGTGTTGTTGAGTGTTGTTGAGTGTTGCCGAGTGTTGTCGAGTGTTGTTGAGTGTTGTTGAGTGTTGTGGAGTGTTGTTGAATCTTGTTGAGTGTTGCCGAGTGTTGTCGAGTGTTGTTGAGTGTTGTTGAGTGTTGTCGAGAGTTGTTGAGTGTTGTTGAGTGTTGCCGAGTGTTGCCGAGTGTTGTCAATTGTTGTTGAGTGTTGTTGAGTGTTGTTGAATCTTGTTGAGTGTTGTTGAGTGTTGTTGAATGTTGTTGAATCTTGTTGAGTGTTGTTGAATGTTGTTGAATCTTGTTGAGTGTTGTTGAGTGTTGTCGAGTGTTTTGAGTGTTGTTGAGTGTTGTTGAGTGTTTTGAGTGTGTTGAGTGTTATTGAGTGTTGTTGAGTGTTTTGAGTGTTGTTGAATCTTTTTGAGTATTGTTGAGTGTTGTCGAGTGTTGTTGAGTGTTGCCGAGTGTTGCCGAGTGTTGTCGAGTGTTGTTGAGTGTTGTTGAGTGTTGCCGAGTGTTGCCGAGTGTTGTCGATTGTTGTTGAGTGTTGTTGAGTGTTGTTGAATCTTGTTGAGTGTTGTTGAGTGTTGTTGAATGTTGTTGAATCTTGTTGAGTGTTGTTGAATGTTGTTGAATCTTGTTGAGTGTTGTTGAGTGTTGTCGAGTGTTTTGAGTGTTGTTGAGTGTTGTTGAGTGTTTTGAGTGTGTTGAGTGTTATTGAGTGTTGTTGAGTGTTTTGAGTGTTTTGAGTGTTGTTGAATCTTTTTGAGTATTGTTGAGTGTTGTCGAGTGTTGTTGAGTGTTGCCGAGTGTTGCCGAGTGTTGTCGAGTGTTGTTGAGTGTTGTTGAGTATTGCCGAGTGTTGTCGAGTGTTGTTGAGTGTTGTTGAGTGTTGTTGAATGTTGTTGAGTGTTTTGGGTGTTGTTGAGTGTTGTTGATCACAACAAATCACAAAAGACGTTAAGCCGCGTCCCCACTAGAGCCATGCGGCTTAACGTCTTTTGGCGCGAAAACTGTTTGACGCGCTAAAATAAGAAAAAAAAAAAGACTTATTTTGTTGGTTGACGTATTTTGTAGAAACAATTTTCTTGGTAAAGTTTAAAGTTTGGCGGTGTAAATCACAAGTTAAAATAAGTGATTCCAGTGACAATTATAGCAATTTATTAACAACAACTCCACAAGTGTAGTATAAAGCAGTATATATCACTCGAGGGTAAGTACAGATTACTCCCCTTGGTGAATAAATAGCTAATATATCACACCTTATTCTCTTAATTTTACCTTTTTTTTGATGTTGTCACTTATGATGATGACCTATAGTAATAAATAAATAAATATAAAGCAGTCTGATGAAGATTCATGAAAAGGACAAAAAGGTCCGTCTGAGTGCCGTGGTTATGCGTATTCATTAATATAGATGGCGCTTATGACAATTACGTACTGATGCTTGAAATATGTAGTACCTGCTCTTCGTATTGTATAGGTTTTCTTACCAAAATTATAATAAAGATTTTAGTACTACTAACAACCATTAACAACAAGAAAATCAGCAAATCCCTCAGTTGGCAGTTTTTTCATACGTTGTAAATCTGTGGGCTTGCCCTAATTTTGACCCCTAGGCACGCCACTGACCATGTTTATAAATTAGATAAATATTTACTTTTTGTATTATTATAATTTTATTATGATTATGAATCTTTCTCCGTACTGTTTTGTTAACTTTTTGGGTATTATATGAATATGGTAGGTAATATAATAATAATAACAGTCACAAGTCAACCTAAAATACAAATAAACACACCACTGTACATTTAGTAATTTACCTACATACAAAACAGTAAACAACAAACATACTACTAAAAGTATAAATAATTTCTATTTACTCAAAATTGTAAAGTAAGACTATGTACAGTACATACTAGATTTGGTTGTGGTTTTGGGCAGTTACTACGGATCTCTAAATTCATTTTGCCCGCCATGTTAAGGTTACGAATTGATTTGATGAAGGTTAGAAAAACATAAGAAAACACGGTTTAATTGAAGTATTTTGCTTCATTGTGTTCTAATACTACTAGCACGATACCTTAAACTAGAATAAGCAACGTTTTATTAGATAATTACAAAAGTTTTATGTTACTCCATATCTAATAAAATATTTATTTTCAGTAAATAGACAACAGACATCGGGCGCTTGAATAATTTGTTAATAATACATATATACTTATTCACAGTGTAATTAACTTCGCAGTAACAAAGTTAACTTCTGTGTCCACTAAGTTGTGTAAACTAAAAGATTACATTTTCACTAACGAATGGCGGCGTTTTGGATCCGACACATACAAACGAGAGGTTAAAATTATGTTGATGAAATAAAAAATATTCTTAGATGTCAAAAATGTTAGCACCTGGGTTCGTTTTTATAGCCTTTGTGGATCTATTTTAGAGTTCAAAGCGATAATAATCACCTATTTGCCACCCTCTTATCACTTAAAAATATAGTAAGCGCCATTGTAGTTCTACCGTATCGCTTAAGGAGATAGTATTCACCTGTATGCAGCCCTCCTAGCACCCATAGAGTTAATAAGCGATATTTTACTCTATTGTACCACTAAAGGAGTTAATTTTCGCCTATTTACCACCTCTTTATCCCTTGTAGTTTCAGTTATCGCTATAATAGCTCTCTTATTGCTCAATAGAGCACAGGTACAATAGTACCACTTAACCAATTCTGTAACTCTGCTGTATCGCTATCAAACAACCTACGGTGACAAAAAAGTGTGCCCATTTAGGGGGTATAGTAGAGTTATAGCGCGCTCTAACTCCAATGCGTAACACTCATTTATAACTTTAGAATCTGGTAAGCGCTCTAATAGATTTACTATAACTCTTGTCTTAGCGCCTAAATGTTAGTTGGGGTATGGTAAGGAGCATTATCGTGCATGAGTAGAAATTCCTTTTTTTTTTTTTTTTTTTTTTTTTGATCCGGGGTGGAAAATCCTCATGGATGTCCGCCGCCCTGGGGCGGGCGGCGGGGTCTGTCAGACTCTTACTGACTAAAAACCACCCCGGGTGTTCCATCTCACACCTACGCCGGGGGTCGCGGGAACGTACGATCCTTCCGCAACCCCCGGCTGGTGCCGGCCCGCCGCAGCGGGCCCCGTCTGGTCAGGGGGGGGAGTGAGGTGTTTGACTCCCCCCGCGACGTCTAAGAGGGGCGCGCGTGGAACACATCGCGCGCCGCCACCTCGGGTCCTGATGTGTGGGGGGCGACGGACGTCCCCGAGTCCGTCGCCCCTGGACCCGTTTAGGGGGGCCGGAAGAGGGCGTTGTCCGCCCTCCGCCGACGCCCGGTGCGCCTGCTGCGGGCAGGGTGAGTGGACGAGATCTCCCTCTCCCTTTCCGCAGCCTCCTTCTGCGAGACGACCGTTTCGCAGAAGGAAACCACCGCGTCCCAGGACTCCTCGCTGTCGACCATCGACTCGACCACGGCCGGCAGCGAGAGGTCACTGCCTACTTCTGAGATGAGGGCACGGCGCGGCTCCTCCCAAGCGGCACACTCTGCCAGCGTATGCCACGCCGTGTCCTCCCGGCAGTCGACGCAGTGGTGACACCGGGCGTCCGGCTCCCTGTTTATGCGACACAGGTACTTCCCGAAGCAACCGTGCCCCGAGAGCACCTGCGTCACCCGAAACGACAGGGAGCCGTGCCTCCTCCCGAGCCAGCGCTCGAGCACTGGCCGGACCGCCTCGATGGTACCGAGGCCGGCGGTAGGGCGCGAAAGCCTGTCCCGCCATTCCGCCACCAGGACCTCGCGAAGCTGAGACCGACGCAGCTCCATATGGCGCTGCGTCAGCCCCTCGCCCCGCGCCCGCGCTTCCTCGCGCCACCGGTACAGTGACGCGAGTACTTTCGCCTCCAGGTCCCAGGGCGGGGATCCGGCCAGTACACAAGCCGCCTCGTAGGAGATCGTGCGATACCCCCGGACGACTCTGACGGCCATCGCTCTCTGCGGCCTTCGCAGGACTGCGATGCTACCGGCCGTCAGGTCGGTCGCCCAGATCGGGGCCCCATACAGGGCCATGGATCGCACGATCCCCACGTAGAGCCGCCTACAGGCGGCGCTCGGGCCCCCCAGATTGGGAAGCAGCGTTGACAGCGCCCCAGCAGCGCCCAACAACTTGGGCGCCAGCCGCCGGAAGTGGGGGCCGAAATCCCACCGGCTGTCGAGCACCAATCCCAGGTACTTCATGGTGGACTCGACAGCGATCCGAGCCCCCCCGACCACCATGTGTGATCCGGGCGGCGGCGCCCGCCGGGGGCCATGAAACACCATGGCCTCCGACTTGTTGAGGGCCACCTCCAGGCCCAGGCGACGTATGCGGCTCACCACCTGTGACACCGCAGCCGTCGCCAGCAACGCTGCCTCCCTGTGCGAGCTCCCCCGGGCAGTGACCAGCGTGTCGTCAGCATAACACGTAAGGTCCACGCCCGGTTGGAGCTCGCCCCTCAACACCCAGTCGTACCCGATGTTCCACAGGAGCGGGCCCAAGACCGAGCCCTGTGGAACACCGCACGACATGCGGTGCTGGTGTCCGCCATCACGTCCCACGTAGGTGACAATGAGTAGAAATTCCTGGCCCAACCCTGGCGGTCGTCGAGCATGAAGACCAACTTCATGCAACCTCTTTCGCACGGTCCTTCTGGAGGCTTTTGTACTAGTTGCATCGCTGTGATATTGGGTTGTCATCTGGCGGTCATTTGGAGAAATCGTTCCTGTCTCTGCGTAGTAACACGATATCTACCCGTGTGACGTTCAGCCACATCCCCAGTACTGCGATAACGTAACCACAACCTTGATATCACGTTTTGGCTGGTGTGTAGGGCCTCAGCAACGACACGTTGAATAGCACCATTTTCTAACATGCTCACGGCTCGTAATCGTAACATTGCATCTCGACTCAAATGATGACGTGACATACCTAACTCTTAAAGCTCACACGGCACCTTAAATTAAAAAAGAAAAACAATCTAATCCCTTTTCATTAATTAATATTAATAAAACAATTTTAATTTTCCTTAACGAATTACTAATAATTTTGCCGCCGCATTTTGTTTTTTTTATGTACATTATTTTTGAAAATAGAATAATAGAGGTTTCAATCTGTATATAAACTTTTTATGGAAACTAAAAAGATTTTAAACTTAGTATTAAGATATCCCTAGATTCTGTTGATGTGTGTATGTATACAGGGTCCCATTAAAATAGATGGACAAATTTTAACACAGCGCTCAGTACGTCTAACCAAAGACATCTAAGCAAAAAAAAACACTGATTAAAGTGATTTTATATTGACCTAAAATAATAAATTGCCGGCACATTAGTGTATTTTCGTTAGCTGATTATTTTTCTTGTAAATATCTAACTCGTTTTTCTTATTATATTTTTATACCATCGTCTTTATTTTGGTGGTCTGAATGATTTCTAAAAGTTTGTCCATCTATTTTAATGGTACCTTATAATCTACATATATAATAAAAATGAATCGCTAAATGTGTTGCTAAGCGCAAAACTCGAGAACGGCTAGACCGATTTGGCTGATTCTTTTTTCGTTGTGTTTGTTTTTGTCAGGAGAAGGTTCTTATGAATGAAAAAATAAAAAATGCCTGAAAAGTCAGTCTCAAGGGTAGGGTAGAGTAGGGGTATCGGTTGGGTAGGGGTAGGATACCACGCGAACGAAGTCGTGGCGGGTCAGCTTATAGTAATATTATAAATTCGAAAGTAACTCTGTCTGTGTTACCTTTTCACGCCTAACCCACTTAATGGAATTCGATAAAACTTGACAAGGAGATAGATGTTATCCTTGGAAAGGACTAGACTAGCTTATTGACCTGGTAGCACATTCCCGTGGGATAATTTCCGATATCCACACGGGCAGAAGCTAGTTTACTGTAAAAGTACCTATTAACCGTCTTTGTTCAAGTCAGACTCGCAGACTAAAAGTTCCGCCAATATAGGGCTATATTATACTCATAATTATTGTAACACGTACCTATTCTATGGAAGTCTCCTATTATGGTTATAAAGATACAGCCGTGTGACAGACGGACGGACGGACGGACAAACGGTGTAGGCTAAAAGAGTTCCTGTTGAAAATAGGTTGGAATCGTCATGCGTGCCATGAAGTTTGTATTTTATATAGTCTTTGCTTCCGTTGCTAGGTTACAACTTGTTTATAGTTTTTTGTGTGTCAGTTAGATAATCCTATCTGTGATGTCTTACTTTAATACAATGATCCTATTTAAAACCAACTGCGTGTTAACTCTATTGTTTAGTTCCCTTTAGTACACTAATTTACAACAGGTTATGGGCCCAGACCGTAGTCTCGTTGATACTAAATTTTTAGGGACAGCGATAAAGTATTGAGAATAAAAAAAATGACGTCGCAAAATATGACGCAAATTTCCAAGTTGTCGGGGCAAGAAAACTACGCTACATGGTCTTTTTCTATGCAAATGCTTCTTATCGACAATGATCTGTGGGATTGTGTGCAAGATACGTTCAGTGCGACCTCAAATGAGTTGGTAAAGCGTGATGCTAAAGCAAGAGCCAAGATCTGCCTGATGCTTTCGGAAGGTATCTACCCCCTTGTGACGGAAGCAAAGACGGCACGCGAGACTTGGCTGGCACTAAAAAATGCCTATGCGGATGCTGGACTAATGCGAAGGCTTTCGTTGCTGCGAAAAATGTTTCGCATCAAGCTAGAATCATACCCAAGTATGGAAGCCTACGTCACGGAAGTTCGAGCGATTCAACAGCAGCTGCGAAGCATTGGTGCCGGACTTGACGATGAGTTTGTCGGAATAATAATGCTGGCGGGATTGACAGACAACTACAATCCGTTAGTAATGGCCATAGAGCATTCCCGCTCGACAATTACCTCAGAACTGGTCATATCAGCACTTCTGAAGGAGGGTCAACGTCAAGAGTCGAATGAAACCCCAAAGGATGATTCGGCGTTAGCATCTAGCGCTGGTGGTAGTGGAGGAAGAGACCACACCAGAGAGATTGTTTGTCACTTCTGCAAACGGAAGGGCCATTTCAAGTGGCAATGCAAGCAGTTCAAGGCCAAGCAGCCGGATAAGAAGAAGTCAAATGCGAATTCGGCTATGATGACGAATATGAACGCGACCTCAGACTTTTTGACCTTGTTGTCATCTGTAGGTAGCAGTGATAACTGGGTGTTAGATTCAGGAGCTACGTCCCACATGACACCGGTGAAATCCCTCTTGAGCCCCACGAAATCTTGCTCCAAAACGATAACGTGCGCGAATAGCGAAAAAATTGTTTCGACTTCGCAAGGTTCTGTGGAGTTAAACCTGCGTCATGAGGAACGTGACACTGTAGTGAAGATGAATGATGTTCTTCACATTCCTGAACTAATTACCAATTTAATGTCTGTAGGAAAGTTTGCAGATGCAGGCAATATTATTGTTTTTGATAAAACCAAATGTAGTGTTTTTAGCAATAATGTAAAAATAGATGGCTAGGCATTATTTACCGCACCGCGCCAAAACGGACTTTATGTTTTAGGTTCCGGTTGTAATCAGGTGACAGCACTTTTAGGGGAAGACAATCAGGACAAGTTTGAATTATGGCACCGGAGATTGGGCCATTTGTCTTTCGCGCAAATGCACATTTTGAAAAGAATTGTCAAGGGCCTCGATTACGGCAAAAAGGGTGATGGAGCCCCTTGTGTTCCTTGTAGTCAAGGAAAGCAGTGCGTAAAAAAGTTTCCTAAACGGAAGAAGTCTTTCCGAGCCTCCGGCATGCTGGACCTAATACATAGCGACGTAGCTGGTCCAATAGATGTGGAGACTTGGGGAGGAAACAGATATCTCCTTCTGTTCATTGACGACTTTAGCCGAAAGGTTTTCGGTTACGTTATGAAACAAAAGACTGAGGTGATAGAGAAGTTCAAGGAGTTCAAGCGTCTGGTAGAGAACCAAACCGAAAGGAAAATTAAACGGTTTAGAAGCGATAATGGTACTGAGTATACCAATAAGGAGTTCCAGGCTTATTTGGCCAAATGTGGAATTACGCACCAGACGAGCGTTACTCGTACTCCTCAACAGAATGGAGTTGCGGAAAGGACGATCCGCACCATTACTGAAAAGGCGAGATGCATGCTCCATGACAGTAACCTAAGTAAACGGTACTGGGGAGAAGCGGTAGGGACTGCGATCTATTTGAAAAATCCTCACGCCTTTCCCCCTTTGCAAGTCGTAGATTCAATTCCATTGGAGTAGCTACAGGCTTGCAGTCTTGCATTCCATATTTTTCTAGAATCCTTTTGGCGAAGCTTTCCTGTGATAGGGATATCTGCCCATTGGATCGCGTGATATGGATTCCTAAACAATCCTTGGCCTCACCTAAATCTTTAATTTTAAACGCTTTGGCGATTGTCTTTTTGACTTTTTCTATGTCCCCCACTGAACTTCCAAAAATATAGAAGTCGTCGACATAAAGTGCTATAGCAATCAGGGTATCATCTTTTCCCTTTTTAATGTACACGCATGGATCATACTTCGATCTTGTAAAACCACTTTTAATTATATGATCATGTACTTTGACGTTCCAGCAACGTGCAGCTTGTTTGAGACCATAGATGGCTCTCTTCGATTTTTCTTTCCAAGAAGTAATAGGATCGCTCATGTATCTATCCTGCGGTACAAGGCCTGATTTGACATTTGCGGTCAGCTATTTGAGCCAGTTTAATACATGCTGGGATGAACAGCACATGACTGCGCTCAAGCGGGTGCTCAGGTACTTAAAGGGCACCGTGGACTATAAACTAGTCTATGAAAGAACAGGCAAACCCCTGGTTGCGTACTCGGATGCCGATTGGGGAGCCAACGCCGATGGGCACTCATTTACTGGTTATGTCCTTACTTTCGGTGGAGGTGCTGTGTCCTGACAAGCTCGCAAACAACGATGCGTAGCCTTAAGCACAGCTGAGGCTGAATATATAGCCATCTGCGAAACCTCCAAAGAACTAGTCTGCGTTAAAGGCTTATTGGAAGAGCTAGCTGGATTCAACGACTGCGTTACAGTGTTCAGCGACAGTCAGAGTGCAAGTAAATTAGTGTACTCTTCTGCGATTGGTAGAAGGTCGAAGCACATCAACATACGCTACCATTTCATAAGAGAGTTGGCCGAAACCGGTGTGATTCGTATAGAATATTGTGATACGAACCAGATGCCAGCTGACTGTCTCACTAAAAGCCTGACCCGCATTAAGCTAAAGTATTGCATGGAGCGCATGGGGATTCAGTGGGGGTGTTGAAAATAGGTTGGAATCGTCATGCGTGCCATGAAGTTTGTATTTTATATAGTCTTTGCTTCCGTTGCTAGGTTACAACTTGTTTATAGTTTTTTGTGTGTCAGTTAGATAATCCTATCTGTGATGTCTTACTTTAATACAATGATCCTATTTAAAACCAACTGCGTGTTAACTCTATTGTTTAGTTCCCTTTAGTACACTAATTTACAACAGTTCCATTTTTAAATATTAGAAATTGTAACTTATAACATCGCCTTGGATAATTCTGTAAAAGTGTTATAATTGTGGTTTAAATAAATAAATAATAAATTTTCACTCTTTGGGCACGTAACCCTCATAATGAAAAATGCTGCTGCCCTGAGTGCCGCCCAACAACACCCACAAATACATCAATTTCTTTAGAGGGAAGTGCCTCAGACTTGTTTTGTATTTTTTTTATCATATTATCTAATCTAACTAGCCTGTATATATAAGGCCCCTCTCTCCCTTTATAATACTTTCGGTACTTTTCAGCTAATGTTTTGTAAGCGATTCTGAAACATTTCTCCGACATTCGTTTCGCCGTTTAACGGTTCACCGATAGAACGATTCACTTTTCATTTTTTCACCGATAGAACGTTTCAATGACGAACGATTCGCCGACAGAACGATTCACTTTTCATTATTTCACCGATAGAACGTTTCAACGGCGAACGATTCGCCGACAGAACGATTCACTTTTCATTATTTCACCGATAGAACCTTTCATTGGCGAACGATTCGCCGACATAACTGTTCATCTGCCCCTGGGGTATAAAACATAGGTATTCGACATGTAGACCTATTTTCGTTTATTGTTTACACCTGAATCAAATTGTGAAGATGAAATTTAAAGTTATATACAAAAATGTGGAAAACCAGCCAAAAAAGTGACAAAAATGTATTTGATTCAATCATGTATCATACATGTTGTGATTATACATACGTTTTGAAAGGATAAATGAAATATATTTGCAAATCAAAATAACTTTTATTATTAACAATTACCTATACAACATCATTAATACCAAAACAAAAACACAACAAATCAACTATGATTATGTAACAAAAACCATTCTAAAGTTCATAGGACACATTACTTTGTATTAATTAAATGACAAATATGCGCCCAGCCATTTAAGTAGGTTAGGCCACTCGACGCAATATTTCACGGTGAGATTTTTACAGAATCGAAATGCTTTTCATTAACACGTTGGTATTGATTCCGGGCAGGAAATAGGTTTAAAGAAAAAGAAAGAAAGAAAATTTGTTTATTCTGCACAAACAAAAACGCACATTGCAAATAAAAATTAAAAATGATGGAATGGTTTACATGTCGAATACCTATGTTTTATACCCCACGGGCAGATGAACAGTTATGTCGGCGAATCGTTCGCCAATGAAAGGTTCTATCGGTGAAATAATGAAAAGTGAATCGTTCTGTCGGCGAATCGTTCGCCGTTGAAACCTTCTATCGGTGAAATAATGAAAAGTGAATCGTTCTGTCAGCGAATCGTTCGTCATTGAAACTTTCTATCGGTGAAAAAATGAAAAGTGAATCGTTCTATCGGTGAACCGTTAAACGGCGAAACGAATGTCGGAGAAATGTTTCAGAATCTTTGTAAGCTGCTCCTATAGCACATAATACAATAGAACCTTTTCATACAACATTATGTATTTTATCATAATCTATGGGAGGTTAAGTCAAGTTGAAGTTGATAAAGAAATGTCAAATTTGAGTTTCTAAAATGAAAATGATGTGAAAACAAGCAATATGTAGATTATAAATATAGTTTATCAGAAGAGAAGTGTACAGTGTGACTGAGTAGAACCCTGTGACCACACTCCTCGGAACATGGAAAGAAGATTCCATTCAATTGTATCTCAATATAAAGCTCTATTTAAACAAGTAATACCTTCTTACCAGATCTGTAAAAGATCTGTCGTTCTTTCATATAAAATACTCGGCGAAGGAAGCACAGAGTCAGACGAACCTCCCATCTTTATTTTTCACGGCCTTCTAAGCGGTAAAAGGCAGTGGGAAAGCATAGGGAAGATAATACTGAATTTGACACGAAGATCTGTGGTGGCCGTAGATTTACGAAATCATGGCGATAGTCCACATGTAAACTCTCACAAGTATGAAGACCACGCAGGAGATATTCTACATTTATTTCAGAAACTAGGAGTTGAACAAGCGACCCTTATCGGACACAGCATGGGAGGCAAAGCAGCTATGTGTTTAGCCTTAATGGAGGTAAGGTCCCAATGACAAAATACATTTAAAGAGCAATTTGTTTTGAACTGTTTCTAAGTACGGTCACCAAAGGAGAAAAGTATAACCAGGGTCGTCGGATGTTGTTGAAGTTTAGTAAACCGATTGATGTTTTCGAATGAAATTTAATTTGATAAATGAACTGTTTGTTTTCTATTAATTAAGGTGAATGCGCAGTGGTAGGCCGTGATATTCAATTTTTCTAACCTTTTGCAATTTTCAGGTCAGTGTCCTAGGTTGTATCTTGATCAAAATATGATTCGCGTCTATAACAGGTACGTATTTACAGAAGTATAATCATTAGAATCATTAATACATCTTTCTAAGTTAGATTTGTACCATAAATGATTTATTTTTTGTAAGTAGGTTTGTACAAACATTTTTACACGTCAATTATATTTTTTTAAACTATATGAGGTCGGCGTTTCCTATCTGACTATTCTGAGAAGAAAGGCCGAAACAAAGTCAGGTCGGCGTTTCCTATCTGACTATTCTGAGAAGAAAAGCCGAAACAAAGTCGTCTTTTTTAAAGTCCAGATAAAATCTTGGTCAGATCGTGTGAAGACCATGTAGATTGGTGTCTGAAATGGTCTTTTGAGGAAAGAACCACACAGATTGAGAGGACCTGTCCAATCAGTGCAAACATTTGTCAAAAATCGTGCAGCTCAATTCAGAACTTGAGGAGCTCAACGATTCGACGAACAATACCAAAGAAAAGGACATTTGGGTAGGCCGCATAAAGTACTCAAACTGCCAGACCATGATTAAAACGGAAACAATGACCCACATAGCCCTCACATTCACAACAATTAAAATAATATAATACTTTATACAGTAAATGTACTTACATGTAATTGTTTAAGTAAATAGATAATTTAAAAAAAAATAAAGTGTAAAATAGCCAAATAAAAACAACATTCACTGTCTAAACCTATTGGAGCAGCTCAATCCCAAACCTTTTTGTCCTCAATATAGTCTTTTACAGTATAATAGGCTTTCTGGCATAGTTTTCGCTTTATAAAAGATTTGAATTTATTAAGCCTTAGTTCTTGAATGTGGCTAGGAAGTTTATCATAAAAACAAATCTCTTATGGAAAAGTGCTTATGGTACAAATCTAACATAAAGAGATATTTTAATGATTTTAATTACTATAATTCTGTAAATACATATCTGCTCAAACACTGTAACCCGCGATATATGATATTACAAATAGTATTGAGAAATCCACAGAAATAAGACTAAACATTAGGCGCCGATCATTACCGACTCAGAGATCGGTAAAAATAATTGAAGCAACCACCATCCTTTTAAAATTTTAAATTTTGCAGTAGATAATTACTGAAAGTCTATGAAATATGATATGAAAAAAAGAGTTTAAACATGAATGATGTACTTATTTAACAATACAGAATAAGTATAGTTAGTAAATATTGCTATAAACAGTCTTAAGAAAAAACGTAACGTTAAGAACGTTACGTTTTTTCTTAAGACTGAAGCACAGATAATATAATACACTGAAGGAACAAAGGCAAGTATGAAACAGCCTGCGCTAGTGCACTCGTCACAGAAAATTACATAATTATTTTGTCTATTTCCCGAACAGCCATGCTCACGAATAGTGCGCATAACTATTCGGGCGATAGTCAATTAACAATCACGCATATTTTCCCCAATTTCTATAGCTTAAATCGTCTCGTAAACAAATCCAAATTAATTGATTGGATCCGTAATATCCAAGGATTTTTAATATGTGACTGCGTTAACCTTATACGTAAATAATGACACTGGCAATTCAAATCCCAGCGTGGCTCATTCACTAATTTATTTTATAGAGTTTAAAGAATACGTTAATTTCATTGCGACTCTTTATTTTTAGCCACTTAAAATAACTGGCGTATTAGTGGTAGACATTTCACCAGTTTCGACGTCGAAGCACTACAGAGACGACTTCCCGAAAATATTAGCAGCTATGAAGGCGGTGGACTTTAAGAACCCGAAAAAAATTGGTCGCGCAAAAGATGAAGCCAAGAAACAGTTGAAAGATATAACCCCAGATCGTCACCTCTTAAAAGCTATTCTTGGCAATATAAGAATAAAATCTGACAACACTATTGGTTGGAAGGTCAATATCGATGTCTTATTGAATGATATCAAAAATATTGCTGAATTCCCTAAATTATCTCTGAAAAATAAGAAGTACTTCGGGCCGACACTTTTAATCGGCGGTCAGTTATCTGAATTAATTCCGTAAGTTGAACTTTCTTTCTTGTTTTTTTACTTAGCAAGTAGTTGGACCGGTTTGGCTAAGCTAGCACCACGAAATTTAATAGTTGCGATAAATAATCGCCCATCTGTGACTGCACTGCGGTAAAAAATCGCTTCAGAATTCGCTTGAAATATTTTTGGCGTTTGCGATTTTATTTCGCATATGCAATAAAAAAAATCGCATAACAGTGCGCGAACTTGCGTCCTTTTCAGTCACTGAGCATGGAATCACCCGCGCCGGCATCGGCAGCGTACAGTCCGTCAGACAGTCAGTAGACGGCAGTACTCCAGTCCGTTCACAGTTATTTTACCTCTGACAGCAGCAACCTAACAGCATGGCAACCTTATTGTAACAAGAATAAAGATCACAATGATTTTGACAGACTTGTCAGGAAAGTAAGACAATACACTCAAAATATAAATGTCAAAATATATTTGTCATTAAAAAACGAGCTGTTTGAGCAATTTATCAGCTTGGTGCCAGAGTTTCTCGTAAGAGATTTTTTTAAAGACTTTGGTACTTTTGGACTTTCTCACGGTTGCATCACAATTCATCTTAGACAACATCTTATATATTACGCAAAATATACTGAAAACGGTGATATTCACAATGTTAACACTAGAAATAAGGACAAACTAAGAGCCCCCTTTCACCGGCTTCATAAGGTTCATAACCCATTTGTTGGGCTTAGTACCTTTTATAACAAATTGTCCTCTTCCTTGCTAGACTAAACGATAAGAATAGTTGGTCGCTGTGACTAACTTCTTTCTCCAGAATTAGATTACCTACTGACAGGTTATATGAGTTCATATAATTGTATAATTTATTTGATTATTTATGTAAATTCAGTTTAATTTTATTTTAATTTATGACATAATCTACTCACTTCAATGTTTTATTAATGAGTTGTATTGCAATAATTAGTTAGCTAGCGACCTCGACAAATATTATTCTTGCCTGAGCAACCGGCAGCAAGTTCGTCGTACTCCCTTTGCGGTATAGCGTCGCTCCTTCTTCCCTCAAATATGGCGAGGGGAGTAATGGCTGAACTTTTTGTTATGCTCGTGAACGGGCTTGTGGTGACTGGTCGTCTTGCTGACCATGACCATGGTTTTGTTATTGTTTTTAGTAATTAACTCTTTATTTATTTTACTTCGATGGTCCTAGTATATCATTTGTGACTTCTAGTGACAACTATGTGAACATAACCCAGCATTGCATAAATATTAAAGCTATCACGCCCTTTATGCCTGGAGGCTTTTATTTGGTTGTTAAATTTGTTTTCATTAATATTTTTAGTTTTTTTTTTTGCTTGAGTTTAGTTTACATTCTACATTATTTATTGTTATATTGCCGTGGCTAGCTGACATATGGCAAATAGTTTAATATAATGTTCTGTGTCTCGTAATATTAACTACTTTGCATACCTACTATTGTATAGAAGTAAGTTTTTTTTTAACTGAACAGTCAGTTGTGCTGCTGGGGAGTTTATGTGCCACTTCATCTTCCTAGCTAAAGCACTCGGAAGTGGTGAAGGGCGGGCGTTTTGGGGGACTGTCTTGTGTAATTTTGACGTTCAAAAAGTGCTGATTCTCTGCCAATTTTTTGATTTTGTTATCGTTATCATCCAATGTGAAAACGGCCAATGCAGGCTCTAATGGCAATGGCGTCCGTGCTTTGTGTGGAAACACGCACACTGCACACACAGTGCGCACTGCACGGACGCCATGGAGGGTAGTGAATATAATGAATTCCTTTGAGTTTCTTAACTGTATGGTAGGGGAACAATTTGAGCAATATGCAGGGCGAAAAGTTGATAGCTGAGTAGGTGCGGCATGTTGACAGGGAACATTGTCGACGCACTCGATGGTAATACATTTTTCAACGGTATAGAGCCCGCAGCGATCCAGTAACCTTCTGGCTCAATCAATGTGGAAGCCTAGATCCGTCAACTAGTACCAAAAGGAACTATCGTACAATTGAAGAGAACTGGCGGAAAATTTGTACCATCAAACTTGCCGATACTATAAGGACTGCCAATGATGATGAATTCGTAGGGTTTATTATGGTCGATAGCGTCAAGTAATTCATCAACCTTCCCTTGATAGTACAACTGCAAGTCATCTGCATACAGATAATACGCACACGAAGTTATTCCTAAGATTATTATTAATTGTCAGATTTAGGGAAAGCCACAATTTCTGCTGATCAGATTTGACCAATTAAGTCAATATGCGTCAGGCCGCATTTGATCACCCTTATGATCAAATGCGGTCTAACAAAAAATTACGTGATCTTCAGAGCCTTTGATTTCCTTAAATCAAAGGCTCTGAAGATCACGTTATTTTTTGTCCATTTTGATAATCTGAAAGTGGATCCCTGACCACGAGACTCGTATCTCAAACTTTTCAAATATATTTTCAGTGTTCTCTCCATCGTGCCGCACCTACTCAACTATAAATTTTTCGCCCTGCATATGATTGCTCAAAAACCCTCTGGGCTTCCCCTACCAGTCTATTAGACTAGACTTAGGGTTGAAGACAATGAACACATAAAAATCACTCTGAAATCTGTTTTTAGGGTTCTGTACCAAAATGGTAAATCGGAATGAGACTCAGTCTGTCTGTCTATCTATCTGTCACAGCTGAATATCTCAAGAACTACTAATGCTTTCAACTTAAAATTTTGAATAGTTTTAGATGACGTTTACCTAACTATTTTGTAAATAAGAAAGAAATAAAAATTGTATAATTTTTGCAACAGGGACTGAAAGGGGGTCTGAAAAATTCGAAGTGGGGCTACTAGGGCATGTGGAGTATCATATGAAAGAGTGGTTTGCTCATTATCAAACATTTTTTTTAGGCCGCATAGTTTTCGTCTTTTCATGAAAAATGTTAAAAAAAAATACCTTTTTTCCGAAATTTCCAAAGAGAAAAATCTGAAATTATTCTATGTGATAGAAGTTTATGTAAAGATTACAGGAAAAATAAAACGAAGTCTAAATAGCACCCTTTTTCAGAAATCATCAACAAAAGTTACACTAGTTCCACTATCGGCCAAGAGATGGTGCTGACCTAAAACACCAATATTCTAACACCGCAGTGCGCAGTGTTAAAATTCTCTAACGAATATAGGCCTCGCCGATGAAAATTTAAAAACATGATGGTACGGAACCCTCGGTGCGCGAGTCCAACTCGCTCTTGCCCGGTTTTTTTACGTGTAGGTGCCAAAACATTTAATTTAATCCTTACTCGTTTGTTTACAGACCCGACGATTTAACTGAAATTCGAGAAATGTTCCCGAAAGCCGTAATAACTTACATTCCTAAAACACGCCACAACGTTCACATAGACAATCCCAGATCGTTTTTGGAGCTTGCGATCTCTTTCATCAAGACCCATCACTACAAGCGTCAATTCAAACCGATACCGAAAATGTCTAAATAAGTACCTACCTACGTTAGATGCTACATTGTTATTAAGTTTTGTGTTAAAAATACTATTTAAATAAAATTATTTCCATAATTTTATTAGGTAATTTTATTTAGGTAGGTAGTTAATTCTTCTTCTTCTTTTGGTTTTGACGATAGATCTATGTTGCTTATACTGTTTGGGTCCAGTTATGTATTATATGGTAGGGGAGCCCAGAGGGTTTTTGAGCAAGCATATCCAGGGCGTAGAGTTGATAGCTGAATAGGTGCGGCATAATGAGAGAACACCGAAAATATTTTAAAAAGGTTTCAGATAGAAGCCCCGTTGTCAGGAGTCCACTTTCAGATTTCAAAAAAGGGCCTATTTAAAGTGATCTTCAGAGCCGTTGATTTTGGTATGATTGTGTGCGGCAGCTAGCCTGATGAATAAATTGTGGCCTTTCCCTAAATCTGACGAGTGACGACTGAAAACTCAGATTTAGACAATTTTTAAAAGGATATATTCAGGGAATATATAAATATCTGAGGGATTGATGGAGCCTTTTGGCAAATATGACGCATTAATTTACAATAGTACCTAAAAGTGGTTATAATTTTGCATTTATCTTTAAATGAACGAGCCGGGTAGCTTTGATTGCTATTAGAATTTGAAGCTGACCCTTTTGTGAAGATCTGTCGGTATTCAGAAGTTGAAAAATATTAAAAGTAATGATACGTCTATGATCAAAAGTTAAGAAGCAAAATCACTGACCTCTTACCACTGACCAACAGTATGATCAGAGGCGTCTTTACCTATGGTGCAGGGTGTGCGGCGCACACGGGCGCCGGGTCTAAGGGGGCGCCGAGCGCCCTGCGCCCTCTAATGCGACACCTCCAAAGATGCGTCGAAAGATGTGATTTTTTTATTCTTATAACCCCTTCCTTCCTAAAAAAACTTTTTGCTTCCCGACATCATGCACCATTTGCATCCGAATTTCCGTTTGAAAATATAACTGTTAGTATTCCATTTTGACCCCGCTCCTACTAGACTAGAGGGCGCCAGGGTACTGGTTGCACACGGGCGCCACAAGGGCTAGAGACGCCTCTGAGTATGATAGAGGTCACTGTTTTAAACTAACGGCTGGTAACTGCTAAGTTGACGTCGTAATACTTTTCTATTCAAGTTTTATTATAACTACGAACCTCTTCGCTCGATATCTTTATTGATATGGCCCCCAATTTTCAGTGATGGTTCGTTTTTGTGAGTTTTGTTAAATAAGCCCCAACACTTCTACTTAGCCCGTCAGCTGCGAGTTAACTAGATTAAATGAAAGATCATGAGATACTTACTACCTGTATGAATCGGGGGTGTACAAGTTTGCGCCGGTCAGATTTTTTCTGCCTTGCTATATACAGGGTTACTTGTAATTCGACGTATTACTTCCAGAACGTGATAGTGTGACGCATTTGCAACAATTAAGCACCCCATAAATAAAAGCCTAGGCAAAAATTCATGGGATTCGAGAAAAATATTTTTTTAATGTATTTTTGTAAATATCCCACGTCACTACATATCACTTTTCTCTTAACTCTCGAATTAAATGTCCTTCATTGCTATTCCATTGGATACCTGATACTTTAACAAATCTTTCTATGTAACCAAATGTTCTTAAACATCAAATAGTTAAAAGTTAAAGGAACAAATTTAGGTATTAACCATTTGCAAAAATCATCTGCATAAGTGAACTTTAACACCAGTTACCTCAAAATTTTACTATGACATTAACCGTACAAATTACAGGGCAGACATCTTCATTTAATCAGCTAACTAACGAGGTACAAATTAATATAAAAAAAATATTTAGAGATGCCGATAAAACAGTCGATAATGCTGGCAAAGGTCGAATTTGCAAATTATTTAAATATCCAAAAATTAAATGTTAATCGAATTAATTAACTGATTTATGTTATACTTATACCTTCTCACCAACCAGCAACTCTTCCTACGTTATGTAAATATATATAAATATTTTGTTTATATTTATACCTCGTTAGATAGCTGATTTTAAAAAATCGTAACTAGATAACTCATTACACTAAAAATACATAATCATTTATTTTTCTCGAATCCCATGAATTTTCGCCTAGGCTTTATGGGGACTATGGGGTGCTTAATTGTTGCAAATGGGTCACACTATCACGTCCTGTAAGGAATACGTTGAATTACAAGTAACCCTGTATAAAGCTACTGGCTTTAGATAGGTACAAGTACAAACTATTTGCTGTTTGCACTGATCTCTATTATATGTATAGTATAATACAGGTCAGTGTGTGTTTGTAACACTGAAAAGTAGGTATATGTTTGTCAAAATCGGTGACAGCGAGTGACATCCACAGTGACATCAGAAATGTACATAGGAAAAATTTAAATTAATGTACTCTGTGTAGGAAATTGACAGGACAGAACTAGGACTACCGCCTCAGAAACCGCTGATTAGATTCGTATTACTATTCTGTAGCCTAACTTTTGAAATAAAATACAGACATGAGATGGTTATTCTATGTACAATCCGTAGAATCAGACCTCAACCGTACATTGAGTTAAAAAATATATGCAGGGCAATTCAAGTAGTTCGTTCTCAATCAACTGTTGATTTATCATATAAAATCCACGGCCCCAGTCCCACAGGCGGCGAAGCAATAGTGGTGCTCCATGGCTTACTTGGGTCTAAAAGAAATTGGCGGAGCATGTGTGATAAGATCACAGCTCATACGAACAAACCTGTGGTAGCAGTGGACGCTCGAAATCATGGGGACAGCCCCCATATCGATGTCCACGACTACATGTCATTAGCTGCTGATGTCTCTGAACTATTATCTAAACTTTCACTCAAAAATAATATTGTTATAGGCCACAGCATGGGAGGCAGGACAGGAATGATTTTAGCTTTGACAGAGGTTCGACAATTTACCGTAACTTTAATTTAAATGACCGTTTCCTTTTGCTCTTTTCTTTCAGCAGAGGTTCAAGCATGAGATTTGCCAGCGAGCAATGAAGCGCAGCATTCTTGGAGTCTGATTAACGGATCGTGTCAGGAACACAGTGTTGCGCTCACACAAAAAACACTCAAGCTTAAGTGGGACTATTAGACCCAGTCATGGGCTAAATCTACCACTATGTGGGTCCCAAAAATCGTCCGGCTATATCGAGGTAGACCCAGGAGAAGATTGCGGGACGAGCTTGACGCCTACAGACAGGATTATGGTCCGCGCGGAACTAGTTGTGTGTAACAGTACGTGCGTTGCGAACAATAGGCAACTCTGCCGCCCTCACCCCCGTCCCCACCCAAGGCGCGGCCATCTAGTTCCGCGCGGACTATAGTCCAGACTACCTCAAGACAGAGAGGAGTGAAAAGGAGTAAGGGAGGCCTTCGCCTTGCAGCGGAACAACATAGGCTAAAAAAAATACTTTCTTTATAAGATACTCTTACCTTTTCCATGTAGAAAAAAATTACGAACTGTAACACTGAGTAATGTAGTCGTAATCCATTTAGACAGCTTAATGTAGTGTTATCTATCGCAGATAGGTTGATCGCCTTCATTATGTGTGTGCCTGAAACTGGTAGGTATACATGGTTTCTATAGGCGTACCTCTTCAGTCAGGCGGCATCCAATACTGAGCGCTCCAGGCGCTCAGTATTGGATGCCACCTTCACGTATTACTGTAGAGCTTATCTCAGTTGGATAATGAACTGGTCTGAATTGGACTGGTCTGACCTGATTTAGAAACTTCTTGCTCGTGCTCGAATACTTCATTCGTCTCATCAACTTATAAAATATTAGTGGAGGTTGCTTGGGAAAGCCATGCAGGCTAAAACCTCTACAGTACCTACTACAGAAACAAACAATGTGAACCTGTACCTACTAGCGTTCCTCCAACGACCGCACACCCAGCTTGTCGTCTGATAAATCGGCATCCATCCATGACCTCATTATTCCTTAGCTGTTTTTCTCTTTATTTACAGCCGTCGAAAGTAAAGAGTTTAATCGTAGTAGATATATCGCCTATCGTCCCTACAACAGGTGGTAGACTTCTTGACTTCTTTCCGAAGGTCATTAATGTCATGACCAGTGTCGACTTTACTGGGTTGGATACATTAGATAAAGCAAGGACTGCAGTTAAAAACAAACTGGCGGAATCTCAATTATTTCCAGACGAAGGGTCCATGTATTTCATTTTAATGAATGTTGGACAATTGCCTGATAACTCTTTCGGGTGGAAGTGCAATGTTAAATCCTTGCAGAAGAATTTTACCAATATCGCAGCATTTCCAAGTATGACTGGAAAATCGTATGATGGGCCTACGCTATTCCTCGGCGGCAAACTATCAAACTTTATTCCGTAAGATTTAATTTATTAAACCTACCAGTACCAATATGATATGTTCTTAATTATTAATATTTTTATCAACAGTCTTGTTTTATTTTAGACCTGACGACATAACAGGGATCCGGAAGCTATTTCCTAAAGCAAATTTGGTCTATGTCGAAGGTGCTGGGCATAATGTACACGCTGAGAAACCAAATGACTTCTTCAACGCAATTGTGCAATTTATATCCTGAAAACCTTTGCCTGAAACACAATGAATCTAGTTTAATTCTAATTAATAATATGCGTTGCGTGTCTTATGTTACCGTTTGCATTTATTTTTTTGGCCTATTGTTATATACTATTGTTTTATACTATTGTAAACGATTTTACGAATACAATAAGTAGGAATGTACGGACGCCAGCACATCAACCTACCCGAAACTGTCAAATTTTCGCAATCAACTTTGAACCTTATGCTTTAGCGATAAAGTTGAAAATCTATTAAAGAAATCTGACAGATTGTAGTAGGTTGATGTGCTGGCGTCTGTACCTACATGAAACTGGAAATTTCGTTTATTTTTCTTATTGCTAGGATACTACAGCTACTGAATGATAATTACTGAAAAGCATATTCGAGGCCTGGGAGGAGTCGCAAGATGCCCGTGGCATTTTTAGTGACTTGTCCGAAGTCTTCGATTCCGTACAACATGATACACTCCTCAGAAAACTGTGCCACTATGGTATGAGGAACAGGGCTCTCGACCTTCTAACTTCTTATCTTAACACCAGAATTCAGAGGGTTGATATTAATGGCAAGAGATCTGCAGGATCTGTGGTCATCATGGGCGTTCCGCAGGGTTCAATTCTATGACGCTTCCCTCATTTTTTTAAATCAAACGTCAGTTAGTCAACTTTGAACATCGCACTCGCCTCGACAATGTAAGCAACTCGTTCATGGGTCTACGCTTTTACAACTTCTCTTCTCTTCGTAAAAAAGGTTACTATAAAACTGATTATTTAAAAGGAAAAATAGTATTACCACTACAAATGCTTTTATAACAGTGGGTAGGTACCATGATCTATGAGTATTGGCACTTTTTTTATTAATATCTTATTTTAAATCTCACGAAAAATTATTTGTAACTTTAGAACCTTACTGTAAAAAAAAGATGTACAGACGCCAGCACATCAAGCTACTGCAATCTGTCAAATTTCTTTAATAGATTTTCAACTTTATCGCTGAAGCATAAGGTTCCAAGTTGATTGGGAAAATTTGTCAGATTCGGGTAGCTTGATGTGCTGGCGTCTGTACAACCAAAAATTATCCTGTATTAAAAAAAACTTGCCTATTTAATGACGATTAAAACGAGGGTATGTACGCATTTTACTCTAATTACCTATAAATTTTGGTATTTCCTTAAAAAACACTCAAATTGTCATAACTTTTAAGGAGATCAAGTTAGGGCTCTGCCACAGAGATATTTTTTAGGTAGCCGTAACATATAGGTACACCAAAAATTTCTCCTTCGTCTTAGGTTAGGTGGCAACTGTAGCCAGAAGCACAATTTCGGAAATGCCACGTTTGTTTAAAGATAAGATGCGACTCAAAACAAAACAGCACAACTGTCATTTTTGACAGCGCTCACGGTGATACTATTTTAGGCATGGTCAGCGTTATCGCAAGATACCAATGGACGTTCGAAAAAATGCTCTTGAAAATGAGAACACTAATCTGTAGTTTGTTACTCTCATCTCGTACAATGTGGCACTGTCGATTACAGCGCAACTCGGAACGCACCCTGCGTTCCGAGTTGCGCTGTAATCGATTTGTTGATTCCGACACTTGCATTGCACTGACACAGTTTCTGTTTTCTACTGTCATTGCTGTCAAGTTGTCAACATCAACATTCAACACTCATTGAAAATGTCATGAAAAAGGTAACTCAACTCACCTCAACAGTCAAGAGCAGTGGTGCCAGAACGTCCCAAAAGGGACGATTTTTGTCCGTTTAGACATCTTTACGTCCCTTCAATGTCCGTTCATACATTCAGTCCCATTTCCGTCCCTTTTCAAATAGCCAACTACAATATATAAATGCGTTCAAATAAAAAAACGTAGTTTTAAAAAAAATTACAAAAATGCGTAAAACTTTAAGTAAAAACGAAACGCGCGGCGTGTGAATGTAACTTCAGACCACTGCTGGCGAATATCGCCATCCTTTTTCCACGCGCAGTGATCCCATACCGCTTGCCTGCCTGTACGTTCCACCACGCACACAACAGCTGAATTCATTACAGATACTCGGCGGTGTTTATGTTTAATTTGAAATTGAGTTTTCGATTTGCGAGTTTCTTAGTTAGTTAGTAGTTTAAAAGAAAACTCGTTGAACGAGTTTTCTTTTAAACATTTTTTAATAATAGTCTTAATAATACTATTTACGCAGTGGTTTTAGTGGACAGATACTGAGCTGAGGAAGACACGAAGCGACTAACTTGCTTGCTATATACGTTCGTACTTATCGATCCGTTTTTCTTCTTGATCAAAAGTTTGTTTACACTTTTTGTTTTGATGTTTGATTATTTTGATTTATGTATAAAACTGAAGTGCGTGTGCTTTGTGTTGAATTAAAATAAACATATGGATGCAAGGAATACAGATGGATGGGTTGGTGGGTCAAGTTTTGGCGTGTATTCATTACAAGATTACAACAAAAGTGCCTAGTGTAGTCTTAATCTCAGTGGCGGACTAAGCCCGTCAGAGGCCCGGGGCGGCAAAGCTGAATGAGGCCCCCCAGCTTTAAAAAAAATGTAGTTTTACAAGCTTTTTATTCAGTTCACATTTGTATGTATAAATAAGTGTTTATGTTTAATTCGTTAATTTCGTCGGCAACGCCACTTTTCTTCCCTTCAGAATTCGAAAAATAATTGGATAAAGATTCAGCAAGCGATTTTGCCTCTTCAGTCTTCGTTTTTTTAGGTTCCTTTTCTGAGAACCAGATGGTTGAATCCTTTTCAATAAAAATAATGAGATAAATAAGAAACTTTTATAAAAGATAGCTAAACTAAGCCTCATTATTGATTTGACGATATAGATATACAAGAAGACTAAAAATGTGCTTAGGCACATTTTTAAAGTTTTGTTTAGGATTTTATCAGGGGAACGCGGAGGCATTTGGGGGCCCCCCAAGACCGGAGGCCCTGGGCGGGCCGCCCCTTCCGCCCCCCTGTTAGTCCGATAACTTTGTCAACAGACAAACATTACTTTCCGAGGCTGACAAGAGAAGCAATTGAAATAAGAAAATACAAACATTTTAAGATCTCTAATACTTTCACTTTTTATTTGTTTGCCCTAAAAATATAACAGTACCTACTCGCGCCCTTTTAGGTAATACTTTTTTCTCATTCAATCGTAACAAATTAATATTTCTACAGTCGTCCTTTTTGTCCAAAAATCGTCCCATTTCAGGTAGTGAATCGTCCGAAAGTCGAGGTGGGTACTGGCAACACTGGTCAAGAGTACGTAATGTCGAGCAAATAACCTTCAAAATTATTATTATCTATTATCAAATACACCAAATTAAAAATGTTACTTAGCGTAGTAACTCTAAAAAATGTTTTCAATAGCTTGAACGTGTGCCCTAAATTACTCCCTGGTGCTACGCAAATTGCCCACAGACTCCTGGCCTCTACGTCAGACAATGCAGAAGCTGTGGACTTGGCCTACGCTTCTTACGAAAGTACAACTGATCCACAAATTGCAGAACGGCCACCCCTGGTCATATTACACGGGTTATTAGGATCGAAAAACAACTGGAACAGTATGAGCAAAGCCATTCATAGGACCACTGGTAGGAAAGTTATTAGCGTAGATGCACGGAACCATGGGGACAGTAGACATGCCTCGCAGCACACGTACGTGCACATGGCGCACGACATCATGAAGCTGCTGAAGAAGCTGGAATTGTCGAAGGTGTCGATCCTGGGCCACAGCATGGGCGGACGCACAGCCATGGTGCTGTCACTGCTCTGTGTAAGTTGTACGTAGTTTGTACATTCTTGTAGTTACCATGACCTTTGTATTGTGATAGAAAAACACATACAAAATTTGCATAGAAATATAATAGTAGTTTTTCGTTATTAATTACATACAAATGTTTTCAGTCTGACATGATATCAAGTCTAATTGTGGTTGATATCTCTCCTGTGAAAACAAGCCCACAAATCTTCTCGATGGCCAGTTTATTTGATGCTATGACTTCAGTAGCGATCAGACCAGGAATTGCCATGTCTAAAGCGCGGAAGTTGGCTGATGAGCAGCTAAAAGGAATAACTCCTGATATAAACCTGAGAAATTTCTTAATAACTAATTTAGTACAAACAAATACAGGCTCATATACTTGGAGAGTTAACATAGCGGCTCTAAAGGATAACTTCCAGTCACACATATCAAGTTTTCCCACAAACTTGAGAGGACTTCAATATTGTGGACCAACACTGTTTGTAGGAGGATCTTTATCTGATTATATAGGGTATGTATCAGATTCTTGAGCTCATTGTAAACTAGCCTTTATTATTATAGAGACTAGTGGCAATAACTGCCTGTAGTAACCATTCCTGGCAAGGATTCCCACTTTATCTTCTCATGGATGTTCTAATAGAGACCTCCTAATAGTCAAGCACCATGTTTATGGAAATATTTATAGTACCTAATTAGTGTTGATCGAAAGGGCCAGCCATGAAGGCAGCTAAATATACATCTATACTAATATTATAAAGCTGAAGTTTGTTTGGTTGAATGCCATACTCTCAAGAACTGGTTCGAATTGAAAAATTATAAATTTGTGTTGGATAGTCCATTTAACGAGGAAGGCTATAGGCTATATAACATCACGCTACAACCAATAGGAGCGGAGCATCAATGAAAAATATTGCAAAAACGGGAAAAATTATTCCTTTTGAGAGCTTCCGTTGCGTGCGCTAAAAATCATGTATGACGGAATTGTTCCCCATTAACAGTTCTAAAAAAAAATGGGTGTGGCTGTGTCATGGACACGGCCGTGTGTTGTACGTGAATACGTTTACGTAACGGGGTTGATCCACTTGGCCGCATTTATTCTTTTACGTTCCCGGTACTGCTTGACTCGGTCATATTATGGTGTTTTATTAGTACCATTCGATTACTCTTGAGAAGCCCTTCCCAACCGTATACGATCTCTGTATTTTGATTTGGCTTTTTGACGCGTATACGCCGACATTATATATTTTTGATCCTTATTATTTTTCTTTTATGTTTTGTATACAATCGATAGATTTTGACGAGATCTGACGATTGAAACTTAAACGAACGCCATAGCTTTACCGAGTCAAAAGTTATACTAAGTAGAAATCTCGATAGTTCGATACGCAACAAAATGACGGCGCTTCTCCCTCCACCGCGCGCGATGCGTCGCAGTCCTCACATAACGTGATGAATTCTTTGATCCTTTAGCTATCCAATGGTGTAGGTAATTGAATTTAGGATGGAGATGATAGATATGATATACAATTATATGGCTGCAACACCAAACTGTACCTATCCCCCGATTTTGTTATCATTGGTTTTTTTGACTGCCCCACTATGGAAGCAATTTTAAAGACGTATTCACGTCAAAAAGTCCGTGACAGCATGTCTATCTTAGAAGGTTGACTAACTATAACCTTTTTATTTACCGACTTCAAAAAAAAGGAGGTTATGGTAATCAAAGTTCTAAAATAATGCATTATTTGCGAAGGTGTTTTTTATAAACATGATCCAAATAAATACGTTATTAAACACAAGTATTTAATTTTGAACAAAACTGCCTTTGACATCATTTGATTTCAATGAATATCTTATAGGAGATATATCTCCTATAAGATCATTAATGTCATCAACACTGAACACAACTCTCTAAGACCAAGTAATCCTATTGAATTACTATTTCATGAAATCTTGACATTTACAATTATACTAACTAGAACTTAACAAGTTATATTACTAATTCTAATGATTATAATTCTGTAAATACACCCAGACACTGAGCTGTAAATTGTAAAAATCGTAAGAAAATTTGAATTTAACGGGCTACCTTAGTGCTTCCCCTTAAAAAAAATATTTAAAAAGTTGACCAAAAATATTACAAGAGTTTTAAATTGGCCCCAAAATAGGCAAGCCTGTATACCTAAATTTAGGTATACAGGCTTGCCTATTTTGGGGCATTTTCATTTATGCAAGAGGTGTATCTCTGGTTCGCTCTTAATTCAGAAATATTTATATTATTTTGCAGTAAAAATGACCTAAAGGAAATACAGGAATACTTCCCCCTCGCTGAGCTGACGTTCATAGATGGCGCCGGTCACTGGGTACACAGTCAGAAGCCAGAAAAGTTCCTAGAAACAGTTTGTAATTTTCTACAAGAGAAATAATCAGTCTAATATAAATTATTGCAGTTCTCATTAAATTAGGTAGTCATAAATTTTTGAGTAGTAAAATAATTGTTATTAGTCTATTTATTGTTATATCCATAGTGGATGAATAAAATGTGATATACCATGCATGAGTAATTTTATTATTATATTTTATTTGTGTATTTGACCTCTGAACACATAACCACATCCTCCTGTGGTAAGATACTACTTAGCAATAAATTGTCACAATGTACAGATAAAAGGAATTGGTGTTGATAAACCAACTAAGGCCTCACAGTTTTTGTCCAAAAGGTTTATAATATACTCACCGACACTAAACCTGTATTATGTAGGCAGGAGCTGTATACATCCAATGTATTTGTGGGCGAGCCAATAACAGGACACAAATCCTGAGAAAAAGTAATGTTGAAACACCGCTCGTTCCATCATAGACCTCATCCATCGCTTTCCAACAGACGTGATCGAGGTCAAGGGCGGGCCCATTCGGCAATAAAACAAATGACACCGGACCTAGGAGTTCAGTACCCAATGCTCACCAGTCGCACTTGTGTACATTATATCATACGAAAAGCTATCTCACATTAGCTTATACGAATGTAAACATTATCGACATGAGAATAAGATTCATATTTTTATGAAACACTTTGATAAGCGTCCTGAGTCGCATACAAATTTGAACATTATTAATGCTTTTTCCGCAAAAGCCATTAAACGAAGAGAAGAAGAAGAAGTATAGCATTAATGTTCCTACTCGAATAAAGATGGTTTAGATGCGTACCTATAGTACAGACGCCAGCCCCAGCACATCAAGCTACCCGAAACTGTAAAATTTTCCCAATCAACCATGAACCTAATGTTTTAGTGATAAAGTTGAAAATAAAGAAATTTGACAGACTGTAGTAGCTTGATGTGCTTGTCTGTACACCTCTAAAGGTACACTCGTACGAAAAACACTTGCTTATACAAATACACATAGTTCACATAAACTCAAGCCTTCTTCCCATGGGGTAGGCAGAAACTGCAGAACGACTGCTACCTGCTACGATCCTTTTGCTTCGCTTACGTTCCTTATACGAATATGAACATTATATCCATAGGAATAGGTCTATATTCGTTTAGAAAAGTCAAGTGCGATCAGTGAATCTTGCCCAGATTTGCGAGGCGCTCAATTTTTTCGTTAATCGAACCTGTGACACGTAGCACAGGTGCCAATCGGTTACCGTACCATCGATTCAATAACAAGGAGATGACAACAGAAAAATATTTTTTGGAAATATTTATTCCACGCTACAGGCTAGATTCAAATGAAACTTGTCTTGGCTTAGCTACTAGCTTTTGCCCGCGGCAGCTGGATCAACACACAGGTAGTCTATGTTGGGCTGGATTAACACGTAGGTAAACTATGTGTGTCAATTTCATCCAAATCTGTTCAGCCATTTTTGCGACAATCCAGAACAGATCCAGACAAAAGGATAACATTTCTTAGTTACAATTTTATTATTGTAACTAAGAAATTTTATTTCTGGTCCCCCCCAACACACCCCGTCGCGTCGCATCGCATCGCATCGCCTGCCCGCGCTATGACATGGTTTTCGCTTCACGATCTTTTTAACTATTTTTCTTTATATTAATAGCCTTCCTCAAGAATTGGGCTATCAAATGCAAGATGATTTTTTTTTAATTCGACTGGTAGTTCCAGAGATTAACGCGTCCAAACAAACAAACAAACTCTTCCGCTTTATTATTAGTATAGATGTATAGATGGAATCTTATAATAATAGATTCTCTAGGTGCTTACCTATTTATTTGTGCTCCACACACACCCCAAATTTATAATCGAACCTCAACCTATGGCAGCAGAATGTTAACGGATGCAGTACCTACCTACAGTTGCCATAGGTGTTCCATACAGGATGGCAGGGACATCGATGATCGACGCGCAAGCTGTAACCATGAATTCAGTACATGATTCTAGACGTAGCGCACAAATCTCGGTTATCAAAAAAACCCGGCCACGTGCGAGTCGGACTCGCACACGAAGGGTTCCGTACCACAAGGCACAAAACGCCGAAAAAAAAAAACTCCCGCCCCCGCCCGCCATTTAAATTTTAACTTTATTTTATTTTTAATATTAATTGTTGTTATAGCCGGAACAGAAATACACCATCTGTGAACATTTCAACTGTCTAGCTATCACGGTTCATGAGATACAGCCTGGTGACAGACAACAGTGGAGTCTTAGTAAAAGGGTTCCGTTTTTACCCTTTGGGTACGGAACCCTAAAACACAGCCGTTACATACAAAAGTGCAAAATGTATGGAACAGCTAATTTTTTTTACCGACTTCAAAAAGAAGGAGGTTATCAATTCGACACGTACGAGTATGTATGTAATATTATTGGAATTGCTTTATATTCACATATGAATATCTATTAGAGCTTCCAAACAAATATACAAAATTTTATAGACGTATGTATGTATGTTTGTCCACGCATTTCTCCGCAACTATTAATCGGATCGTGACCATTTTTAGGGTTCCATACCAAAATGGTAAAACGGAACCCTTATGGTGAGACTCAGTCTGTCTGCCTGTCTGTCACAGCTGGATATCTCAAGAACTACTAACGCTATCAACTTGAAATTTGGAATAGTTTTAGATGACGTTTACCCAACTATTTTTTTTTTCAAATAAGAATGAAATAAAAATATATGTATATTTTTGCAACAGGGACTGAAAGGGGGTCTGAGAAATTCGAAGTGGGGCTACTAAGGCATGTGGGGTATCATATGAAAGAGCGCAGTTTGCACATTCTCAAACATTTTTTCTTTTTTTTTAGGCCGGTTTGTTTTCGACTTTTGAAGAAAAATGTAAAAAAAATACCGTTCCCCCCTTATCTCCGTAGTTTGTAAAGAGAAAAATCTGAAATTATTCTATGTGATAGAAATTTATGTAAAGAAAAATAAAACGAAGTCTCTAAATAGCACACTTTTTCGGAAATCGTCAAGATATGGACTAATACGTGTAAGTGTGACGGCCTGGCTTATTGATACGGGCTACGGGTGAAGGAAAACATCTCAAAACCTTGGTTAAAGTCTAGTGCAACATTTACGTCTATTACCTACTTATTATAAACAAATACTTGTTCCAGTTTTTACTTATAACTAAAAATTACAAAATAAAAAAATTATTAAAAAAATGAAATTGACTTCAAAAAGAAATTAACTCAAAATTATGAAATGACTTTAATTTCGGATTTCGGTGGTAAAAAACTTAACTAAATAAAATAAAGATCCCAAGACACCGCTAATATATTACCTACACTACGCTATGTTAATTATAGCTCACCACACAATTTTGATAACTATGTATTTCTCACCGTATTTTATCAATTCCCGTGCGGTTTTGCACTCCAAATATTGCACCCCATACTATTCGGGGATATGGTATAAATTGATGTGATTTTTTTAAAACAACCATTCCACTTCACAGTTTCTGTGAAGTGAGTATTATTTAATTGTTAATTTATTTGATAGTTAATTCTACCAAAATGGCTGATGTTGTAGAAAGCCTCAAGTTGCTGTTCGATCGGCCAAACGAACCGTTGATCACTCCGAAGGGCGATAAGAAAGCTGTCTTTCAGCTCACTGAAAAACTTGTGGTAAGTAAATTATTTACATAAAGCCACCCTTTCGCAAGTAAATAACTTACAAAGGGGTTATAGGTAAGTAGAGGTGTTTATTACTGACCGGCCACAAATCCAGACTGTGCCCTGATGCACGAAGTTTAGATTTGTGGCCGAATTAAATTCTCAGTATTTTACTGAGAATTTAATGATGGATCATATGGATAAACCTATCATGTAACACATTGCCCATTGTGTCACCCTTTGTACAGTTTCTATATTAATTGTGTCTGTAATTTATATGGTGTACATAATAAAGAGTATTCTATTCTATTGCGTGACACGGGAATCAAACCCGAAAAGAAAAGTCACGACTGCGGCAGCACCACTACACTGGGCCGTTATATAATAATATATTAAGCTTATTCAATCATTTTTCATAGCCCCCGGAATACGCAAACAACGGCGTCGAATTAAACGACCGTTTCGGTGACGATGCTGGTGAGAAGATTCCGCTGAAGACCTTAGATGCGTACCCCTCGTTCACCGTCGCCTCGCAGCTGCCTACCGATGCGGACTTCTCACTGTTCCTGCCAAAACACCAGGAAATGGCTACTGAAGTCATTGACGCGCTTTTGAGTGAGTAGCGGGACTGTGCGAGAAAGCGTGGGCGCGTCTTCATACTTATTTATCACTTCATGTAGCATGAACAACAAATCTATAAAATTATTTAAATTGGCTGAATATGAACTGCTCCATAGATATGTTTGATCATTGGCGCCCGTCGTCGCTACCGCGCTAAGCCCACAGTGTGTTTCTCAAAAAGTACTGAATAAAACGTAAAACAACCATGAAAACAAACATTTATTAACAATAAATTAAGTTGTTATTAGCAGCTCATTGTAAAATATTTGTTTTTTTTTCTGTAGATGTACCTGAGAATCAGCTGCAAGACTTTCTGTCAACATGTGTGTATGCAAGAGCTAACCTCAACCCTCAACTCTTTAACTACTGTTACTCAGTAGCACTGATGCATCGGTGAGTGAACATCAACTTAATTTTTACTATAATATAATGCAGAATATAATACATTGTACAGACGCCAGCACATCAAGCTACTACAATCTGTCAAATTTCTTTGATAGATTTTCAACTTTATCGCTAAAACATAAGGTTCAAAATTGATTGTGAAAAATTTACAGTTTCGGGTAGCTTGATGTGCTGGCGTCTGTACATAAAAGCTTTCTATGTATACAATTCAATAATATCTGATTCCCCATATTTGTCTATAAAGTTATCTATTTATTTATATGAGTGTCAAAAGTTCTGATCTGTTCTTGTGTTTTGCAAATCTCATACTTTAGAAAGAAAGAAAAATTGGTTTATTTGTCACAGAAACATGTGGATACAAAAATATAAAACTTATTTATCATTTTTCTCATAAAATTTTTTGCCTAGTACTTTTGACACACATTATTACATCATTATTTTTACTAATACAGTAAATAATTTGTCATTTAACTTAAATTATGCTGGCAGGCAAACCATATTCAAGTATTTCATTAAATTAATCATTCTTCATAAAAATGGCTCAATAATTTTACTTATTTTGCAAGTGCAAATAAAGCTTGTTAGTTACTATTTATATTGATTATAAAAGTTATTATGATTTCTTTAATGAAACTGAATTTGTTAGACAAAACAACAAATATTTCTATTATTTGTTCCTTTTCAATGTTAACATAGTAGTTAAGCTAAAACAAAACTTCTTTCAGGGATGATACCAAGAATGTGCCCATTCAGAACTTTGCTGAGACTTTCCCTTCCAAGTTCATGGACTCTCAGGTGTTCCAGAGAGCCCGTGAGGTGGCGGCGGTGATCCCCCAGACTGTGACAGTAAGTAACATTACTTATCTTTGCTACCACAGCAATTATCACATTTTTTGTCTGTGTTTGAACATAGCCCAGGTTTATAGTTAGGTGTCCAGGGCCCAAGACTGTCATTGGAATAGAAATCCATAGGATATGTCCCATCATCCTTCAACCATTTGCTATTACCTAATGATACAGAAAACTCATATGGAGTCAGCAATGGCTTTGGAAAAGCTGTTCCCCAGTCAATGGACAGTCTTGGACAAGCCACCTGAACAAAAGCATCAAGGCCAAATAATGCTAATTTACTAGGAAAAATCTCTGATAGAAGTATCTTTACAAATTTTTTATCAAAGTTGCCAACTTGCTTTTCTAAATTACTTAATACTTTAGTACTACCCTGTCTCCCCAATGTTCCAAGTATGAGACCAAAACTGTCTGCTTCCGCAGCTATTTTAATCTGATTCTGTCTATTTGACTGCATTACTTTATGGTCATACAACTCTGAAGTAAATTTCTTCTCATAAGGGTCATATTTATATGCTGCAATTTTTGGATTAGCTATCATGACTGATTCCAAGTGAAATCTGCCATCTCCTAGATATATGACTACATCAGAATTTAACTTGGGAGATGTGCAACCAAGGATCTCTCCAGGTGATAATGGTTTACACTGCGGTACAGTCACTATATATTCTTCACTTCTTAGAATCTTAGCAACAGAGTGCAAGGTTGTTACAAATTGAATTGTACTAACTAAAGCTAAATGAGTTTGTTTTGGAAAGTTTAGTTTAACAGTTTCCACAAAATGTGATGGATCAATCTTTATATCAACAAAAATGTAGAGTACCTTGATGTCACATGTTTGGTCAATAGGTATCAGGCAAGAGTGCCCGTAATGTACCAGCAGGTCGACCCCAAGTGCGATAGCCGTGAAGTCGTCGATACAGCACGCACCATAAGTTACGTCGCCCATTATAACAGTATCAGCTTCAGTAAATGTCTCTATTATATCACACAACGTTGTCGCAAACATCGTCAGACCTGTAAGGAAATATTTATAAGTATATTATATTAAAACAGAACAAAAAATAATGATTGTTTACACAGGAATGAGCATACCTTCAGGTAGTTGAAGAGCCACTCGTTTCGAACCCAAAGACCTTATTCTCCATATTGTCTTGTGAATTTCAAAATTGTAATTTTGTGGTAAAGCTTCACACGCTCTATTTAACAGAGGGTCATTTAATAATTCATTTGGAATTTTGTTTACAGCACGTATATTTGGTTTGAAAGTCTTCCTTTGACCTTCTGGTTTTGCGCGCACTACGACTACGCCTGGGCTTAAACCAAAATCTTCCATATTAGGAACACTATAAACACATTATCTTTACTTATTAAAAACCTAGAAATGCAATAAACATTATTTCGCAGGTTATTATTTTAATCAAAATATAAAAACGCGCGATGGCCTACGTGACTTTTCGCATGAATTTGCATTCCGTTTCACTTAGCGACATTCACGGATGTCATTGTCAGATCAGTCTGTTTCAGGAAAAATATAAAGGGCACCATCTACTGTGAAACTTTAATAATAAAACAGGTTAGCTTGATGGTGAAAATTTCACGACTTTGGTTTAACTTCTACATAATATATTGTTAGCATTGCCAATCTTCTTGTTGAAATTGTACCTCAATTTAAGGCTTCTCTATGAAAATCTATTCTTGTAACGGAGTGACAAAACATATGCGTTTCGTTACACGTAATAGGTAATACGGGCTGGTTAGTGGGTGATCCTGATCACTGATCAAGCTAGAAGATGAACATAATTTTATTACCAAATATCACTCAAATATACTCAGCACACGAGGTTGAAAGTAGGATTTTGAAGGTTTACCCATTTATTATTCATCAATTATTTTTCCGTAAAAATGTAACGGCCAGTGGCCAGGGCACTAAAGCAGACGTGAAGCTTTTGCTATTGTTTCAATCATTGACTGATGGGGACGCGTTGAAACAATAGCAAAGCGCTAAGGTAGCCCGCGAAATTCAAATTTTCTTACATTTTTTGCAATTTGCTGGTCAGCATTAAGTTGTACGTTGATTAATATATGAATCGCGGCCGTAACAAATATGTGTTTACAGAATTATAATCATTAAAGTCATCAACACAACTCTCTGACCACGTAAGTCCAAAGAATAACTGTTTCATGAAATCATCATTCTTTGGAGTTACGTGATCTTAGAGAGTTGTGTTGATGACTTTAATGATTATAATTCTGTAAATACATATTTGTTACGGCCGCGAATCATATTTTGATCGACGTACAACTTAATACTGACCAGCAAATTGCAAAAAACGTAAGAAAATTTGAATTTCGCGGGCTACCTTAGCGCGTCCCCCTTAAATATATTACATACTTGGTCCCCATTATAAGAACTCACGAGGCTCGGCCGCGCGGCTCCGTTAAACAAATATCAACTTTATGGTAATGGTGATGAAGTTGATTTCAGAGTGACTAGCACTAGGTATTGAAAAAGTTATAAAAATGTTTGAAGTTGTAGCGTAAATTGAACTTTGTTATTTTTCCCGAAACCCATATTTGTTTACATTTTTGGCAAATAAATCGCGAATGCAGATTAGAGCCCTTATCCATACTAATATTATAAATGCGAAAGTGCGTCTGTCTGTCTGTTACCTCTTCACCGCTGAACCGATTTAGATACAATTTGGTAGGTATAGAGATAGTTTAAATCCCGGGAAAGGACATAGGATAGGATAGTTTTTATCCCGATATTCCCACGGGATCGAAACTTATGCGGGTGAAACCGCAGGACACTGCTATTTATTAAATAATTGATTTAATTCATACAGCGCACACCGATCATCATTCCTCGGGACTACACTGCGACGGATTTAGAAGAAGAACATCGTTTGGCCTATTGGCGTGAAGATATTGGCGTTAACCTACATCACTGGCATTGGCATCTCGTTTATCCGTTTACAGCATCACAGAGAGCCATCGTTGCTAAAGACCGTCGCGGCGAGCTATTCTTCTACATGCATCAACAACTAATTGCTCGGTAACTATTGCCCAATTACCTAAGTACAGTCACGAGTGCTAATATGTCAACACTTGGCAACTTTCAATTGCGATTTTTTCGTGAAATGACGAATGCAACGTTGAAATACGACACTTTATATAAACCTATGGGTTGGAAAATACTATATTCGTAATAACATAAAATTTCATTAAAAAATAAAGGAGCAAATTGCCTATGCATAAAGCCAAGTGTATAATGCTCGTGACTGCAGTACATGCCAATACATTTTCCTCTATAACTTCAGTTATTTTACGGGGTAGCTGGACCAGCTTCAAAGTGTTTTTTTTATGAAAGACTAGCTCTGCCAGATACTACCTAGGTATGCTTTTTTTCTCTTTGTCGGATAAGGGCAGGGAGATATAGTCTCTGATCGTTTTTATTTTCTTAGTTACAACTGTGAGCGTCTCAACAATGCTCTGAAGAGAGTAAAGAAGTTCAGCAACTGGAGGGAGCCAATCCCCGAGGCTTACTTCCCCAAACTGGACAGTCTTACGTCATCGCGCGGCTGGCCACCACGGCAGGCGAACATGCGCTGGCAAGACCTCAACCGTCCCGTTGACGGACTTAATATCACCATCAGCGAAATGGAAAGATGGAGGAGGAATATTGAGGAAGCCATCTCTACCGGCAAGGTGACTCACGTAAGTATCTAATCATAATTAACAGTAGGTACATAATTAAACTACTAGGTATTTTAACCCTAGTGGTGGTACAGACGCCAGCACATAAACCTACCCGAAACTGTCAAATTTTGCCAATCAACTTTGAACCTTATGCTTTAGAGATAAAGTTGAAAATCTATTAAAGAAATTTGACAGATTGTAGTAGCTTGATGTGCTGGCGTCTGTACCTACCTGCATAAATATTACTACGTCAGCCTGCTTTATGAACACTTTACCACTGAATGATTGCAGGCTGACGGTTCAACCAGCGATCTGGACATCGACAAGCTCGGCAACATGCTGGAGTCGAGCATCTTGTCCCCGAACAGGGAGCTGTACGGCAGCATACACAACAACGGACACAGCTTCTCTGCCTACATGCACGACCCTACACACCGTTACCTGGTAAGTGACCCGTGCAAAATTAAGTAAGAAATAAAAATGTAGTACAATGCGCGCCACGAAAGATGAGACTTGACCCCGCCTCCCCCGCTCTTTCCGCCGCTCCTATGACGTCCGGTCCCGTCCCGCACTCAGACCTCATACCGCTAAAGGTACCTAAAATCGTGTACTGCGCATGTCAAACTACGTGGTGAGTCAAGTCTCATCTTTCGTGGCACGCATTGTAATATAAATTCACGCTAACAAATAATATGCGAAATATGTATTAGCAAAAAACTGATTTTCAGGACTTTTACCAGTCAATTGGTTTTTTTCGCACTTGCGGTGGTCTTCTAATCCTACTAATCAGGGATGTTAAGGAGCTCCGTAACCGTAACCGAAACTATCGGATATCCGATATAAAAAATTATCCGTAACCGTAACCGAATCCGAAATAAAAGTTTCGGATAATATCGGATAGAGGCGGAGCCTAATTGAGGCACAAGATAATAATATAATATAATAATAATAGCTATGATTGTTATGTTAAACTTAAATCATAGTAAATATATATGTGCAATGTGCATTCTAAATTTAAATCTAATTTTAATATTTTCTTTGAATACGAAATTACTAAATAAGTATAAGTAATAATTTTATTATAACATTTTCATTTTAGGTAGATTAGATAACACTCAACATTTATTTATACTCATTTTTAATTTAAATAGCTGTAATAACTCACAGACTGATTGTAATTCCTACCAAATAGTTACATATAAATAAAACTATTTTATTAACTATTTGTATTGTACTTTTGAAATTCCTAAAAAAATTAATAACCGTAACCGAAATTATCCGAAACTAACGGATAATCCGAAATAATTTCATATCCGTATCCGTATCCGTATCCGGTATAATAATCATTCCTATATCCGTAATTAATCCGTATCCGAAATTTCATATCCATAACATCCCTACTACTAATCACACTAATATTATAAAGGCGAAAGTTTGAGTGTGTGTGTGCTTATTGTTTGTTACTTCTTCACGCTCAAATGGCTGGGTCAATTTTGATAAAAAAAATTATGGAGGTAGCTGACACCCTGGATTTAACATACAGATTACTTTTTATCCTGATATTCCCACAGGATCTACATTTACAATATTACAATATTATAAATGTGAAAGTTTGTGAAGATGTTTGGATGTATGTTACTCAATCACTCGTAAACCGTTGAACAGATTTGGATGGAAATTGGCACATAAATAGACTATTTCCTGGAAGAGATAGGATACTTTTTATCCTGATATTCCCACGGGATCGAAACTTACGCGGGTGAAACCGCGGGGCGCTGCTAGTGCCTATATAATGATTATCCCAGATTCCCAGTGAGAAAACTTCACTAGAATTTGTTTCGCAGACAAAATCTTATTTTCCTGGACTTTATAGGTAAGTACCAGGGATGTTAGGGAGCTCCGTAACCGTAACCGAAACAATCGGATATCCGATAAAAAAAATTATCCGTAACCGTAACCGAATCCGAAATAAAAGTTTCGGATAATATCGGATAGGGGCGGAGCCTAATTGAGACACAAGATAAAGATAGCTATGATTGTTATGTTAAACTTAAATCATAGTAAATAAATATGTGCAATGTGCATTCTAAATTTAAATCTAATTTTAATATTTTCTTTGAATACGAAATTACTAAATAAGTATAAGTAATAATTTTATTATTACATTTTCATTTTAGGTAGATTAGATAACACTCAACATTTATTTATAATAATTTTTAATTTAAATAGCTGTAATAACTCAGACTGATTGTAATTCCTACCAAATAGTTACATATAAATAAAACTATTTGTATTGTACTTTTGAAATTCCTAAAAAAATTAATAACCGTAACCGAAATTATCCGAAACTAACGGATAATCCGAAATAATTTCATATCCGTATCCGTATCCGTATCCGGTATAATAATCATTCCTATATCCGTAATTAATCCGTATCCGAAATTTCATATCCATAACATCCCTAGTAAGTACTGCAGTGCGATTCTGTAACTACCTCACCGTGAAAGTGAAAGTGAGCGTGGAGTGAGCTGTTAGTGCCATCCCACCTGATACTAGGGATTGACCAAGCATACATTTGCAATCATAAATGAGATTTTAATAATATTTTTTTAGCAAATTCTATTGTTCTGTTACACCTAGCAACACCGAATCACGGGTACGTCAATCTACGCGGCATGATATAGAACTGTCATGTCTGTCATGTCATATTCGGGTTATAACTTTTTATGTGCTATCCTAATAAATATACTTACTTATTCTACTCTGTGTTATCTTTCACTTCAAACACAACAGAATTGGCGACGAGGATGGTGGATTATTGAAGGAAATACGGTTTACGTGAAATACGAAGAATATGGGCGTGACCCTATGGTACAATTTTCTTTTCCCACGTGCATCCTAACCATTCTTTCCTTCTGTTCCAAGGGTTCCTTAAGCCTGTGATGATAACCCGCTTCACAAATTCCCTATTCCTTACCCACCGAACGACATACTTCAAAAACAATGGAGGGATTGGCACAAGTTCTAAATCAAATGATGGAAACCATGCGCGGCATGCAGATACAGCAAGCAAACCTACAAAGCGCACTACAAAATCAAGTACAACCATCAAAAACAATAAGTGGCATTACATTACAACCATACGATGAAATAAACGAGGCTTTCAGTACGTATTTACAACGACTACAAAATTACATAACCTTGAAAAGTGTGACAGATACAGGTGTCAAAGTACAAATATTTCTAAACTGCATTGGACCGAAATACTACCAAATATTGAAAAATATTACGGCACCAGAGACTCCGGAATCAAAATCATTTGATAATCTCATAAAAATATTGGGAGATCATATTTCACCAGAACCAGGGGAAGTTGCACAGCAGCACAAATTTTGTCTTAGGCAGCAACATGAGCATGAAAGTATTGCTAACTATGTTGCTGGACTGAAAGAAATTGGAGGTAAGTGCAACTTTGTTTGCAACAATTGTAAACAAACCACCTTTGACACACACCTGCGAGTTCAATTCATACGGGGGCTTCGTAACATAGATATTAAAGAGAGATTATTACAGGAATCACCAAATACAAAGTTTGAGGATGTGGTAAAGATTGCCATGGCCATTGAAACTTCAAAATATGAAACTAAAGAAATGGGTCAAGAAGTACATACAAATATAAATAAGCTATCAGTGACTAAGAAGAAAAAGTACACAAATAATGGAAATACAAATAATACACAAACTACAAATAATACATACAAAAATGATAAAAAAGATAAGGAAATAATTTGTTTTTGCTGTGGCAGAGAGAACCATACAGCACGGCAATGTAAAGTGAAACATAAATTATATTGTAAGAAGTGTAATCGACGGGGACATGTTCAGTCAGTGTGTTTCAAAGACCAGAAACAGTTACAAATTGAAAGTGAACTGTCCAGCGATGAAAGCGAAAATGAAACATATGAAGTACATAAAATACATAAAGAGTACACTACAAATAATGAAAAATTTAATATTACATTACAACTAAATGGAAAAATACATACCTTAGAATTGGATACTGGTGCAGCGGTTACAACATGCTCTTCAGAATTTTACAAAAATAATTTCAAAAACCTGAAATTGAAAGATACACGAGTTAAGCTACGTACATACACAGGTGAAATAATAAAGCCATTGGGTACCTGCAAAGTAAATATTAAATACAAAACTAAGGAAATAGAAGGAAGAATATTTGTGATTGAAAAGAAGGTAGACCCAGTGGTGGGAAGAGAATGGTTGAGGAAGCTGAATTTAGATTTTGAAATAAATGCAATTGAAAAGGAATACAAAGATATTACAGAAAAGGAATTTAAAATTAAACTACAGAATTTACTAGAAGAATATAAAGAATTATTTTCTGAAGAAATAGGAGAAATAAAAGATTATCAAGCAGAATTTAAATTGAAAGAAGGAACAGTACCTGTATTTCTGAAGCCAAGACCGGTACCATTTGCTCTCAAAAATCAAGTTGAAGCAGAGTTAGACAGATTGGAGCATGAAGACATATTAGAGAAAGTCACCTACTCTCAGTGGGGTACACCTATAGTGCCTGTTATGAAACAAAATGGGAAAGTACGTCTGTGTGCAGACTACAGAGCGACATTGAATAAAAATTTGGAAAATGATAACTATCCGATACCTAGAGTTGAAGAAATATTTTCGAAGCTAAGTGGAGGAAAATATTTTTGTACATTGGATATAAACCAAGCATACTTACACATGAAAACAAATGAAGATACAGCAGAGATGCAAGCTATTAGTACATGCAAGGGTACTTACAAAGTAAAAAGACTCATGTTTGGAGTGAAAATTGCACCAAATATATGGCAAAGATACATGGATCAAACACTACAAGGGATAGAAGGTACTGCTTGTTTCTTTGATGATATCGCATTACAGGGACAAACATACATACAATTGCTTCAGAGAATCAAACAAGTTTTTGAAAAATTACGGAAGTGTGGACTTCACTTGAATAAAAAGAAATGTCAATTTTTCCAAAGGTCAGTGACATACCTGGGTCATACAATCAATGAACAAGGCTTACATCCTACACAAGAAAAGGTGAGCGATATAAAGAATAGCCCAAGACCTACAGATGTTTCTTCACTACGCACGTTCCTGGGAATGATAAATTACTATCAACAATTTATCTCAAACCTAGCATCAAAATTAAATCCACTTTACAGATTACTACAAAAAGAAACAAAGTTTGTATGGACCTCAAAATGTGAGAAGGTTTTCCAAGATCTAAAAGAGGAAATCTGCGGAGAAAAGGTATTGACACCATTCCATGACAACTTACCGGTAACATTGGCTACTGACGCATCGCCTACTGGATTTGGAGCGGTATTGTCACACACCATGCCAGATAAAACGGAAAGACCTATAGCATTCGCTTCCAGATCACTAACAAAAGCAGAAAGAGGGTACAGCCAACTTGATAAAGAAGCAGCGGCATTGATATGGGGTCTTAAAAAGTTCTTCCAATATTGCTATGGGAGAAAAATAACCCTGATTATTGACAACCAACCACTGGCTAGAATCTTACACCCAGAGAAGGCAATACCTGGTACTACAGCCATTAGACTAGTACATTATGCAAATTTCTTGGCTGGATTCAACTACGAAATTAAACTCAGGAAAACTACAGAACATGCTAATGCTGACTATTTTTCTAGAAATGCGGTGACTACTGATTTAAACAAAGAAAAACTTACTGATGATGATGCTTTCTACCTAAATCAAATCACAGAAATGCCAGTTACACAACAAGAAATTAAAGAAGCTACAGCCACAGATCCAGAACTACAAAAACTATACTTAGATATACAGTCAGGCAGAGAAGATTGCAAGAGAATACATGAATTTTCACTACAGAATAACTGCATCTTCTATGGCATTAGAGTAGTCATACCAAAGAAACTCCAACACAAAGTGTTAGAAGAATTACATACAGCTCATACAGGTATTGTGAAAATGAAGGCATTAGCTAGAAGCTATGTATGGTGGCAAAATATTGACTCAGAGATAGAGAACATGGTCAAACAATGTAAAATGTGCTGTCTCATGCAGAAAAATCCTACAAAAGTTCCTATACATGCTTGGGAATACCCAAAAGAACCATGGAGCCGTATACACATTGACTATGCTGGACCGTTCATGAACCAATACTTCCTTATTGTGGTAGATGCATATACCAAGTGGCTTGAAGTTATACCAACAACATCTATTACTACAACAGCTACAATTAATATCCTGAAAAAAATATATACTACATTTGGCCTACCAATAACTCAAGTTTCAGACAATGGAAGACAGTTCAGATCAGAAGAAATGCAAACATTTTTAAAAGAAAACGGAATACAAGCTAAATTCACAGCACCTTACCATCCGTCAACAAACGGACAAGCAGAGAGGTATGTGCAAACACTGAAAAATAAATTAAAGTCAATGGCTAATGAAGAAGGATCCTTACAAGACAAACTGCAGAGATTTTTAATGATGTACAGGAAAACACCTAACAGCACTACAGGAATAAGCCCAGCTGAAATGATGTACAAAAGGATATATAGAACACGGATTGACCTTGTAAAAAGAGAACCAGAGATAAGAAGAAATAATGAAAATGATGACCTTACGGTAAACAAAGAATTCAAGAGAGGTGATAGAGTACAAATAAGAGGATATGATGGAAATAAGTGGAAATTTGGAAAAATATTGGACAGAAGAGGGAAGCTACATTACGAAATTGAGGCAGATGGGAAGAAACAACAAAGACATGTGGATCAGATAATCGGGACAAAATGTACAAGGGATAATGACTATACCAACATTTCTAATACTTACCTGCGGCAGCCGACATTAGCTCAGGATACGGACTCAATTATAAAAGATAGCCCTACACTTAATGAAGATCTTACACCATCGTCAGAAAACCCTGAAAGGGAAACCAGTCCAAAGACGTCCAGTCGGGCAGAAGACCTACAGTGGCTACCTACAGCACCAACCGTACATACACCTGCGCCAGCACTTACCTTGATGGAGACGCGTCGCAGTACAAGGACCAGGAAACCGCCGAATCGGTTGGACCTTTAATTTAATAACGTAGAGGAGGATGTTACACCTAGCAACACCGAATCACGGGTACGTCAATCTACGCGGCATGATATAGAACTGTCATGTCTGTCATGTCATATTCGGGTTATAACTTTTTATGTGCTATCCTAATAAATATACTTACTTATTCTACTCTGTGTTATCTTTCACTTCAAACACAACATGTTCATTTTATAATTTTGAAGCTAGTATTTTAGTTGTCAAAACATTACTATTTTATGGGGTTTTTAAATAAAATAGCAAAACAGAAACTTTATAGTCAGAATCTCAATGTTGTTTTTTTTTTCTTTTTTTCCTTGACTAATCCTTATATAGCCTGAGGCGCGTCACGCACGAACAATAATTAAAATAAAACATTGTCGTTTAAGACTATAAGAATTACCAAAAATATTATTAAAATCTCGATTATGGTTGTAAATGTTTGCTTGGTCAATCCCTGACAGCTCACTTCATGCAAGTTTTCACGGTGAGATTTTTACAGAATCGACATGCTGTACTAACAAATGGCTGTGTTCAACAATAGTCAGGGGCTTCAAGAAGACAAAACAAAATGTCTCAGATTCATCTGTTTACCGCAACGGTATCATTTCATTTTCTGTCTGTGCTTTCACGTCTAGCGGTTCCCGCCGCAGCAGTTGTACAACGACGTCTTACTATTTAATTTCGTGTAGGCGTAAATTACTCAAATGATTTTTTTATTTACTTAAATATTATATTTATTCATAGCCAACTTATATTGACAGTACACACCACACATACAAGTTATCTGTTCTACTCTTACTTGCAGGAAAGCTTTGGAGTCATCGCTGACGAAGCAACTACGATGCGTGATCCGTTCTTCTTCCGTTGGCACGCGTGGATCGACGACATCTGCCAGACGCACAAGGAGTCGGCTGCTGTGCGCGCTTACACTCGTTCGGAGGTAGGTTCTTTGAAAAAATATTAATTACCAAAAGCCAAGTTTAGCAACTGCCTGTATATTATGAGTAATGAATTGAAATAACAGACATGAACCTAATGTAGTACCTAGGTACCAACCAAGTTTTAATAGCACATGTATAGCTCTTACAAAATTTTTCAGCTTGAAAACCCTGGTGTTCAAGTGACATCCGTGGCGGTGGAGAGTGACGGCGGCCAGCCTAACACATTGAACACCTTCTGGATGTCCAGTGATGTCGATCTCTCTCGAGGCTTGGACTTCTCCGACCGTGGTGCCGTATATGCCCGATTCACTCATCTTAACCACCGACCCTACCGTTACGTGTAAGTCAACTATGTATGATCAAAACTAAAAACATCATAAAATAGGCATCGCCCTTATTTTCAATTTATCTAATATTTTTCAGTATTAACTGTAACAACACTGGTGCCGCCCGCCGTGCAACCTGTCGGATCTTCCTCGCGCCTAAGTTTGACGAACGCAACTTGGCCTGGGCTCTCTCCGACCACCGCAAGATGTTCGTGGAAATGGACAGATTCGTGACCCCATGTGAGTCTATATGTGTACATAGCGTGGCTATAGTTTATCATTTGGTCCGATTGGACGCCATCTGGCGAACGAGAAAGAAGCTGGGAGATATTCTCCTTAAATATTTACACTGCCATTGCAATGTTTCAGTGAACGCCGGTCAAAACACCATCACACGTTTATCGACGCAGTCTTCCGTGACGATTCCGTTCGAGCAGACGTTCCGCGATCTGACGGCGCAGAAAAACGACGCCCGGGCTCCCAATCTCGCAGAGTTCAACTTCTGCGGCTGCGGCTGGCCCCAGCACATGCTCGTCCCCAAGGGCACCGAAGCAGGTGCTACCTACCAGCTCTTCATTATGCTGTCCAACTACGATCTTGACAGCGTAAGTAGTCATGCCTCTTACTTAGGTACGATATAATATACGAGCAACGGAGCTACGGGGCTTGTGGCTAAGAAACAACTGCCGCACGATTCGATCGATCAGGTTAAGCTACGCTTGCCGCGGATGGGTGACCATCTTTACATACCAAAACCCCTCCGTGCGTCGGAAAGCACGTTAAGCCGTCGTTGATCCCGGCTACCATTCGTAGATCTTTGACAGTCGTTACGGGTCGTCAGAAGCCCGAAAGTCATGACAACCAGTCTTAGCAACGGGTATCGTATTACCCAACAAGTGGGTTTTGGAGGTCAGATAGGCACTCACTCCTGGGAAAAGGCTAGGCAGATGATGATGATGTTAATACGAGCAGACAAGCAGAATTTTTCTTACCAATATTTTGTAATTACCCAGGTGGAGCAAGCCGATGGCTCACAGCTGAGCTGCGTTGAAGCATCCAGCTTCTGTGGTCTAAAGGACAAGAAGTACCCCGACCGCCGCGCCATGGGCTTCCCCTTCGACAGACCTTCAAGCACAGCCACTAACATTGAAGACTTCGTTCTACCCAACATGGGACTGCAGGATGTTACAATTCGCTTGACTAACCAAGTTGAGCCAAACCCAAGGAACCCAACTACTAACTGATCTTATGTATAACTGAGCAATTGACAACCAAGACGACTTTAAAAATATTAATGTTAAGCCTAGCATCATAAAATATAAAGGCTGATTATATTAGGTTAAAAGAAACAAGTGTAAATACTGTAAATAAAATTAAGAATTATGTCAAATCTAGATTATAGACCAGTTTACTAGTATAGATAGAATTATTATAAAATAAAGTTAGTAATGAAAATATTTTGTTGTATTTTTTATGTAGGTAAGGTCAGCAACAAAATTCGATAAACACTTAATCGACTTTTGTTGCTGACTGTACCTCAAAACATGTGTTAGGTCATATGCATGGAATAGTGGTGTGGCGCAGGTAAAGAAAAATACAAAAACATGTCAAAAGAACCAACATTTATTATTAAAGACATTAAAATAGACAACAAAACTATTTAATATAACATCTATAATACAATTGAACAAACTGAAGTTGCAAAAGATTAATTTTGCTAGATCGTACCTAAGGCAATCATTTCCTTTCTGGAGATCCGAGTCTGCCTGTGTATAAAGTAAAAGCATAAAAAAAGATCTCCAGAAAGATAATGCTTCCCTTTGAATATACTGAGGTAAAGTTGTGAACCACCTCGCTAGAAGTGGTGTGTCAGCTTACCTGCAGAAGAAATACACAATGTTAGTAATTCCATCATTAAACACAATGTATTAAAACTGATCAAATTCTTTATCAGCCCTATCATTTAATATCACGTTGTTATCAAAACAACATTTATTGGCTCATGTTGATTCTCATCATTTTAGTGTTACATTATTTGGCAACCAATCACGAAACTTCCTAATAAAAAAATAAATTTATTAAATCTTTAGTTCAAACTAATTAATATTTGATTGTTAATTATTTTATGATACACCAAACCCATATTTTACCGTCTTCAAAAAAAGGAGGTCCTCAATACAAGCGTGGATAACATGGTACTGTTGGATTGAGATCTTCCTTTAAGAACAAGCTTAGATATTTTTTCCATCCCACATTTAAAATTACACTATCTTTTATAAATTCAATGTAGGTGCATACCAAATATTGAATGGTCATTAGAAGATTGAAAAATTGTTCGGTTACAGTGAAACTTTGGAGGTAATTAAATTAACGCTTCTCACCTGTCATGAAGAATGCAGAAACATGGTTTGACCTGGATAATGAAAAAAAAAGGGGAGATTAGCCAAAAGCTAATTAAAAGAAATAAGTATTTTGTATTGCTATGATCATCAGGCCTATCATTTAATATCACGTGTTAATATCATAAAACACTTTTCGGCTCGTGTTATTGTCATCATTTTATCTAGATAAATACGAAATAAGTAGCAGATAACAGCACCTCATCGATTTATTTACTTTTCTACAAAAGACATGCCGCCCGCGTGGCCTAACCAAATAATCTTATCGGGCAGTATTGGTAATATGTAAGCACAAGTAAAAAATCTTATCTCGCACACGATCGAAAGAAAGAAGTACTTAATTGAAATTAATCTTACTAACTATATTAGTCATCCCTAGAATTCAATTTCAGAGAGGAGGTGAACGGCACGTGGTTATAATCAACATGAACGTCATGAACTGATGAGGACGGTGCAGTTAAGAATATATTAAATTTGTATTACAAACCTATGTTTTTATCATCATTATCTAATATTGGTTTTGGAATTACTCATTTTTTAATAAAACTAACCTTTATGTTCCCGTGCCGTGTGCCAGCATGCCGCCCTCACCTCGCCCGAAATGAAAATGAAATGAATGAATGAAGAATGGGTCAATGGGATCAAATCAATGGCATGGAAATGGAATGGGATGGAATTTGACCAGGACAATGTTACCAGGCTAAAGAAAAATATTTGGTACCAAAAATGTAGTCAAAATCTCAAAGTACAAAGTCAAAATAATTTATTTGCTAGGCGAAATCATCAGTCAAATTATGAGTATAATAATCAGTATCCAAACCCAATGTTCGGTTTCGGCCAAAAATCAAGTTTCAGCCGCAGTTTCGGTTTCGCTCAAGTGAGTTCAGTCCCCTAATCCCCAGCACCCTAATTGCGTGACACACTGTCAAACACAATCTAAATCATTTTAAAATGGTGTTACTAATCCATGCATACTGCAAACTGTCAAAATGAAAGCCATTCCTACTGTTAGCCCGCAGATCGGGCGTGGTTATATTAAATTGCTTTCAGAATGCTAAAAATGAAGTGTTACTGGTACTTGTACATTTTTGTTGTTGTTTAAATAAAAAGAAAAACTGACTGACATATTAGCGTACAATAAATACTTCTGGGACTAATAAGAGTAAATGATATGTCCGCACATTAAGATTCTTTCATGCAAAATGTAACATCCCTTAAACTCTTTTTGAGGGATTGTATAAAATCGAACGATGACAAATTTTATTATTTACCTAGGCAAGTATTCGTGCCAAGTTTCAATTTAATTACACCAAGGATTTTTCATACAAAATAATTCCCATCGTTTCACCCTTTTAAGTTGAATTTCACAAAATCCCTTCTTAGTGCTCCTTTACATAATGAAAGGAAGCCTTGTGCAAAATTTCACGTTTCTAGTGCCAGTAGTTTCGGCTGTACATACCCTGATATGTCAGTCAGTTTCTCTTTTTATATCGCTATTACTTCATTTTCGCGCTCTTTCTTTCTTTTTTTCTTCTTGCTCGGCTCCTGAGAGTCCTAGCGTGATGTTAAGCCTATAGCCTTCTTGAAGAATTGAGCTATCAAATGCAAAAATAATTTTTCAAATTTGACTGGTAGTTCTAGAGTTTAGCGCGTTCAGGCAAACAAACAAACTCTTCAACATTAATATTAGTACTAGCTTTTGCCCGCGACTTCGTCCGTGTCAAAGGGGTTTGAACGTCTGTTGCATGCTTACTGTCGCGACATTATGTTTTTTTTTTTTCAAAATGAAAATACGCATGAAACCTATTTATATCGGTAGCTGCGTCAGTACTTACCCTTATCTACGCTTGGCCACACAGGGCGGGCGCGGGGCGGGCGTGGTGCAGTGCAGTGTGACCAGAGTAAATTTTACGAAAGAACCGAAAAGCACCTCAAAAAAATACTGAAAAAGTATCTTATTTGAATGAAATATAGTAGACTAAATCCGGGTGAATGTTGAACATCAATGTTCACGGGACATCGTTCTCTGAACATCAATGTTCACGGGGACGATCGCTACGGTGTTACCATAGCTTTTTATCCAAAATATAACCAAAAATACTTACTTCCACCAATACACCGTGACTTTTTAGTCGTCTTACAACGGCAGCCCAGTTCATGTATCCAATGACTAGTAAACGTTCATAATTAAAAAAATTGGTATTTATAAGATTTGAATAATTTAAAAATAAAATTATCATTCATTATTATGACGCAAGGCGTAGTTAGAAACACCCTGTTGCGAGCGCGGTACGAGCCTTGTAGGTATCAATGGAGCAGCGCGGGGCGCGGCGCGACATCTTTAACACAGTTCATTCAACCCTAGCGCAAAATAGATTTCTTACTATTGCAATCTTAATGTTCTCAGTAAGTATGTAGCAGTTTGTTAATTAAAGCCACTTAATTCCAATTCTTCCTTCATACTTTTGCGGGCTTAGGACCGTCAGAAACATTGTTCGTAATACTCGTAAAACCGAAACAAAGTGATGTAAGCTACGTAGGTACCAAGTAAGTGCAGATTAATAAAAAAAAACGTTCGATTTAGGTAACACACATACGGCCGATTTCAATAACTGATCAATTTGTCTTTGTTCGATCCTATTGAAGATAGAAATTTGACTCATGTTCCTTAGGCACATCCTACTTACATAAATAAATCCAGAATTTCTATCTCTAACCTGATAAATACCTACCTAACAATCAAAAAGATAGTTATTGAAATTAGTGGTATGTAAATTGTTTCCGGCGTATTTAAAGAATGGGAATCAACTGAATTATTTTTACACTAATTACTAATTTCGTATTTACAACTGATCACTTTTTATTTACATGTATTAAGTAGGTAAGTAGACTTTACCTGTATTGTAGCAACTGTTCAAATTGCCTACCACTTTGTTCGATGCACAAACGAGCACGTTTTTGAATGTTGTCTTTTAATTTATTTAAAGTCACTCTGTCTTGTTTCACAATATCAAAAGCAGCAATTATTTGCTGTTTTAATTGTACTACACTACACTTCACTCATTACTAAGTAGGTTCATTCCTCGTTTCACTAAAATCGATCGCGTACAACGCTTGACACCGGGTAGCGCGCGCGCACACTTCCGCTTCCGTTGTTCGGACGCAACTGAGTAAGAGTGACCTTCACCTATTTTTAAGTAAAAAGGGCGGGGCGTCGCGCGCGCCGGCACTTGTCAAAGGATAGCGTTAGACAATCTGATTGGATGACAGTCCACGTGGACTATGCTAGATTGGCTTGCGATATTTTGTCTCATAGAAAATGGAGATGGAATGATCTGCTCGACTCGTGCGCTGGGTAGGTATACTGTACAGTTTGATACGTAAACATTTTTAACAGGGTGTTTCATATTTCTAATGTATTATTTATTTTTCTTCGTACCTATTATCTCAATTAATGATAAAAAAATAATAATCGCGCCTAGAGGTGTTTTATACCGGATACATTGAGTGGACCTCTTTTGTAAGACGACTAAAAAGTCACAGTGTATACCTACCTACAAAAATACTGAATTCCGGAAGTTTGGAAAAGTCGATAAAATATACCGAAAAAGCATTAAAACACTGAATCTGGTCACACTGGTCCAGTCTTTGTCAAAATATAAGTGCGCGCACACGAAGCCAAAGGAAAAAAATAAACTGCGCGCACCCCGCGCGGTGCTGGCGCCGAGCAGCCCGCAGCCCCGCACCGCTCACCGCGCCCGCGTGCCCACTATGGACACTTCAAAGACTACAATATATAAGGGACACTTCCAAGCAGGGGCGGATCTTGAATTTGTGGGGCCCTGGGCTAATACTGCTTAGGGGCCCCACCTAATTACTCAACCAATTGCCATTTTATTATGATCAGATTTTTTTTAATTCTAGATAATTTTTATTATTGACAATATCGTCTATTGTTTTCAGTTCGGTTGGGGGCCCTCTGTATCCACGGGGCCCTGGGCTGCAGCTATAGATGGGCAATCCACCGGGTTTAAACCCGGTACTTTGATAAAAACCCGATAAACACCCGCAAGCACCCATAAACACCCAGAAAATTGGGTGTTTATTTGATTTGATGAAATTAAATTAGTGATGTTAAAAAATATGTTTTAAAAGTGATTTTCATTCATTTCATTTCTTTGTAGGCAACATTAGTTAGATCAGGGAGGGTAAAATAAAATGGTACGAGATAAAAACGAAAGTTCAAAAATCACATTTTTTATTATTTCAACTTTCAAGCGCTTCATGAATTGGTGGATAGTAGGGATTTTGAGATCGACATGGAGGATCTCATTTCGGACGAACCAAGGGGCTCCTGTAGCCTTTCGGAGGACACGGTTCTGGAGGGTCTGCATCCTATGGATGTGGTGGGGCTTTGCGTGAGCAAAGACTACGCAGGCATAGGTCATAATTGGGCGAATGCACGCTGTGTAGATGCGCAATTTGCACTTAAGTGACAATTTGCTGCGTACATTGAGCATCGAGTGGAGGCTACCGAGAGCGAAAGCGGCGCGCGAGCGAACCGCCTTTATGTGCTCTGCGAAGGAGAGGTGCCTGTCGAGGATCTCACCGAGATATTTGGCTTGCTTCTCCCAAGGGATCGGCTTGCCGAACATGGTGATAGGTCGGGGGGGGGATGGGTTTGTGTCGCGGTTTCGAATAGAGAACCGCTTGACTTTTGTCGGGGTTCACTTCTATTCTCCACTTCCTAAACCAGTCAGCGAGTTTGTTGACTGTAGTTTGGAGGATGCGAGAGATCTGGATAAGGCTGCGGCCAGTGTACAGAATGGCAGTATCGTCTGCGAAGAGAGCCAACTGGGTCTTTCTATTTGTTGGGATGTCGCTGGTGTACAGCGTGAACATGAGCGGGGCGAGCACAGAGCCCTGGGGGACTCCTGCTCGGATGGGGTGTGGAGAGGATATAGCTCCTTCTACTTTGTAGCGGAAGGTGCGGTTCGACAAATAGTCTCGAAGGATGAGCACGAGACGGTCTGGCACACCGAGTTGGTATAGCTTATATAATAAGCCATTGTGCCAGACTTTGTCGAAAGTTTTTGCTATGTCGAAATATATCACACCTGTCAAGTATCCACGCAGGATCCCTGCGTGGATATGTTCGATGATGCGGTGGACTTGCTGTACGCTAGTGTTGGGTTCGAAAACCAAATTGTTCGTTAGGGATGTCGCCCTTTGTTTCGGCATAGTCTCTAAGACGCTTATAAATAAGCCTCTCGTAGACCTTGCCTAGTCCATTGAGCAGACTGATGGGGCGGTAACTCGTAGGTTCCGATTTGGGCTTGCCGGGCTTGGGAATGCCAATGACTGTGGCTTCTTTCCACTTCTGTGGGAAAATGTTGTTGCTCATGGCACCGTTGAAGATGGTGGCCAGTAGCACAATTAATTGGGCAGGGAATAGTTGAATCACTCTATTGGTGATTCCATCTGAACCGGGGGCTTTCTTAGGTATGAGACCCTTTATGATGTCCTGTACTTCGTCTGGAGTGACGGGGGGTAGAGGATTTTCGGGGTCTTCTACTGGTGGGAGGGAGGCTCTACGCTCGACTTCCGCGTCGACCTCAGAGAGGTGAGCTTGGTCTACGGGTAGGGAGCTGGGTGTACACTGGGCTTCGAGGCTGTCAGCCAAGCATTCTGCCTTGTCATCGTCGTCAAAGGCGATGGTTTTGTCGGGGCGGATCAGTGGGGGCATGGAGATAGTATCTCGAGATCTAAGTCTCCTTTGGAGTTCCCAGAAAGCCTGGTGATTGGGTTCAAGATCGCTCAGCGTCTTATTCCATTTGACTTCACGCCACTCCGATATGCGAGTCCTCACAGTTCTCTGTAAGTAACGCAATATGGGCTTTGTTTGGGCCGCATGGAAAGCTGCTGTAGGCACGGACAGCCGCGTTCTTCTCGTTCACCAGTTCACGCAAGTCGTCAGGCAACTTCCAGCGATGGTCGTCCATCTCTGGAATTTCCCTTGAACAGTCGTTCAGGACTGACTGTACGTGTTCCGAGTCGATCGCCGCCGTCGTGTCCGCGATGGAGTTGAACTGATCGGGGATGGAGTCTAAGTGGGGGGATCTATATCGGTCAACCTACGGTTGACCGATATAGAAGTGGTACAAGAGCTCTCCTCAGACCACCGACCAGTCATCATCAAAATGGCCCCCCGCATTGGTCTCCCCGACCCCAACCAACCCCCTCAAACTAAAGTGGTAACGGACTGGAGGAAAGTAAGCGAATACCTGAAATCCACCACTTTCAGGTATTCGCTTACTTTCCTCCAGTCCGTTACCACTTTAGTTTGAGGGGGTTGGTTGGGGTCGGGGAGACCAATGCGGGGGGCCATTTTGATGATGACTGGTCGGTGGTCTGAGGAGAGCTCTTGTACCACTTCTATACCGGTCAACCGTAGGTTGACGTTCTTTAGAAGTGCCACGTCGAGGACGTCAGGGGTATGGTTGGGGTTGTGTGGGAAATGAGTAGGACTTGTCGGTCCGATGACATCGAAATTTAGAATGGGGGAGAGGTCATACAGCTGTTTGCCTCTGGTCGATACCCTGGTGCTGTTCCAGGCGTGATGCTTTGCGCTGAGATCGCCCGCTATGATAACGGAGTCACTCAAGCCTAGGAGCGTGGAGAGGTCGTTTGCGAAGAGTTGGGAGTTCTCTGTCGACGTTTGGGGGGGGAGGTAGACCGAAACTAAGGTGATCGGTTGGTGCCCTGACATGCCTAGCCGGCAGATGGACACTTCGAGTCGTGAGAGTGGGGGAGGATCTATTGGGATGCAGTATAGTTCCTTTTTGTAATAAATGAGTGTGCCTCCGTTGTGACATCGCACCCTGTCGTTGCGAACCATGCGATAGTTTGCAACTGAAGGGTACGTTATCTTTTAATTCTTTCCTTCTTTTTATATCCGCGGGGACAGAAAGAATAGATGGAGAACTTGGTCTATGTAGCTTTGTTGGTGACGGTAAATCATCTAAACATTGTGTCTCACTATCTAAAATGTTTGGCGACCGGTTCCGATAGCAAAGTATGTTCTTTTTCTCTCCTACGATTACATAATAAAAATGAAATTAGATGGGCTATACCTACATAATGTTGCAGAAGAATTATAAGTATGTATCTAATTTATTTATAATACTCACGTAGTTTTGTTTGAATCATCTGCTTTAATGCAACATTTTTATCATCACTTTGGTTGCCTTCCATTCTGTTTAGCAACAAATTTTACGCTTAGCACGTTGGTCGTATTCCTTTTTTACGCTTAACTTCGAAACTATCTAGCTCTAGGCGTTTTTCTACATCGAACGAATGACATTCATAAGTTCATTCTGCTAGATAAATCCCCGAAATCATTGTTGCCATTTAGCGACAGTTGGCAGCTCCAAATGATAACAAATTATATCAATTGTTAATTTGCAGAAATCCTAGCTTGTTTTGAATGACTATTCACTTCAATTGTTGTAATTTATGTGACTAGTTTCAGTATTTGATTTTAATTTTAACTATTATAATTAATAGTCTTAATCCGATAGTGATTGATTGTTAAGTAGGTCGTTTGTTTTTGATTAGTACCAGAAAAAAGATTTTTCTTGCATTATTTTATTTCACCTAATTATGTTTAATTCAATAAAAGAATAATAATTAAAAACTAAATGTCATTTATGTACAAAAATCATTTACACCCGAAATTTGGGTGGAAATCGGGTGTTTATCCCAAAACACCCAAAACACCCGGTTTAAACCCACCTGGGTTTAAACCCGGGTGGGTGGATTGCCCATCTATAGCTGCAGCCCAAAAAGCCTTTAAGTAGATCCGCCCTTGCTTCTAAGGTAGTTCATAAGTTTGAGTTCGCCGCGCCACGCCCGCCCCGCGCCCGCGCCCCAGTGTGGCCAAGCGCTAATGCGAGAATGCGCCATCGCCAGGGTAGCCCGCGAAATCCAATATTTTTTAGGTTTTTTGCAATTTGCTGGTCAGTATTAAGTTGTACGTTGATTAATATATGATTCGCGGCCGTAACAAATATGTATTCACAGGATTATAATCATTAAAGTCTTCAACACAACTCTCTAAGACCACGTAACCCCAAAGAATAACTGTTTCATGAAATCGTCATTCTTTGGGGTTACGTGGTCTTAGAGTTGTGTTGATGACTTTAATGATTATAATTCTGTAAATACATAATTGTTACGGTGCGAATCATATACAGTATGTTAACTAACAGAGGGCGTTCCCGTTAACCCGCAATAGTATAGCATCCATACATGCTAAAAAAAATATTACTATTCGAAAATATTTTTTTTTATATTAAAATATTCACTAAAAATCGTAAATTGATACGTTAAAGAAATACTCTGTACACGCGTACTTGAAGGACAGCAATGTCGGAATTTATTTAATTAAATAAATTAGAATTAATTAAATAAATAGAGTATCAATTTACGATTTTTAGTGAATATATTAATATAAAAAAAAAATAAAAACATTTTATTTTCGAATGGTAATATTTTTTTTAGCATGTATGGATGCTATACTATTGCGGGTTAACGGGAACGCCCTCTGTTAGTTAACATACTGTATATTAATCAACGTACAAATTAATACTAACCAGCAAATTGCAAAAAACCTAAAAGAAAAAATGAAATTAAGCATAGAACACTCACCCTTTGTGATCGGAGTATCTGAAAAGCGGTGTTCTGGGCTGGGTAGGCTGTATAGGATAGGGCAGAGAGATTAAGTTAGTTCTGTCTTTTACACCTCTCCTCTCTAAAGTAGAGAAGAGGCCTGCATCCCACCAATGGGAACGCTATAGGCTATGCTGTTAGACTATATTTTGTGCCCGGTTTCAGAGTTCCTCAAATAGTAAACTCTTAGTAGCTATTGATCCGACAAAATCCATATTATAAATGAGAAAGTGTGTCTGTCTGTCTGTTACCTCTTGAACCGATTTAGACGAAATTTGGTATAGGGATAGTTGAGTCCCGGGAAAGGACAGGGTAGTTTTTATCCCGATATTCCTATGGGATCGAAATGTATGCGGGTAAAACCGCGGGGCGCTGCTAGTTATCTATAAATTAGGCTGACTTAAGCCCTAATAGCTCTTAGCCCGACCCGAATATCGAAACCGATACCTTCTGTTCTGCAGTCCTGCCCAGTAGTCGCGCGTCCCTACGACGTAGGTAGAGCAGGGGCGGATCTTGAATTTGTGGGGCCCTGGGCTAATATTGCTTAGGGGCCCTACCTAATTACTCAACCAATTGCCATTTTATTATGATCGATTTTTTTTTTATTCTACCAAAAAGCCTTTAAGTAGATCCGCCCCTGAGGTAGAGGTAGGTAACCATGTATTTAGGTACTCTATGTATGTTCCTGTCTTCTAAAATGTACACACATTGTGCTGATTTGCAACAGACAAAGCACAAACTGTGCTGTGAGCGTCTTCTTCGTCGACGATCTTTATTGAACAGAAACTTGCTCTTCAAGTTTTTAGCGCCTATTTAAATTATGTGAGAAGCAATTACGCTATAGGAGAGAAAATGTCTTGTTACAGGCGGAAATTATGAATGCGAACTAGCGATCGTATTGTATTTAATGTTAGTCAAAATTCAATACATGGCGAATCCTGAGCGATTTTGACGGTAGGATTGGAGCCATTATTTCTTTCAGGTGACTAGAACCTGCCTCCTTCGAGTACCTACAACTACGAGGTACCTACACGTTTCAAATCGATAAAATTATGATTGGTGCCACAAAATATTTTAACTTATTGGGCCGTCAGATGGCAGACTAGGCAATGGAAGCAGGGTATGACGTCATGGGGTCATGCCAAGGCTTGGTGATGCGTGGCGATGGCGTGCGGCGTGGATGGCTAGCGTCGCTAGCGCTCTCTAGTGGCAGGGCGCAGCGTTACTCCTACAACTTTTTTTTTTACTTAAACCCACCTTAGCAACTCATCGCCCGTGACTCGTGAGCCGTCCATTACTTTCAATTTTGTCATAGTAATGTAAATGTTAACAATATATACTAGCTAGGTGGTATAAGAACTCTACTAGTACAATAAGGTCTTTGAATGTATTCAAATTTAGGTACTTACCTACTCAATATCAGCAAGGTTATGTACCTCTGGTTTTGAGTGTTTGCACAACCATTGAGAAATGAAACTTTTTAAAATCAACTAGCTGTTCTGAAGCCTCTCAAAGCCCTGTATGTCCTGGGACCTAATAGCTAACTAAAAGTCTCGTATTGAGCTCTTCTTCTTATACGATAAACTATCGGAATTTATGGCAAGTCAATGTGATGTGTATTAATTTGAAGCATAAAATAAAAATGGCTTAATTAAAATTATGTAATTAAAGATATTTTCAATTACAGTGGTCTTTTTTATTAAATAAAAAAAATACATCATTTTCAGTTCTATAAGTACATTAACAATTCAGTAAACTTTTACCAAATCAACACTTCTTCTGGTTGACCTGAGATCAGAAATAAATAAGACCCACGACGAAGGTTGCAATGGTTCTGCTAGTATCCAATAGCACTGTTGGTAGTAGATATTCAAAGAAACAGGTAATTTTCGGCTCAGTAGTACTCACTTACAATTAGTGTCTACGATTTGTAATCTAAACTTACCTACACTGTTATAATCAATTGATTTAATAATATACACGCATAATGGAAAGTATCTACCTAAGACATTTTTTACAAATATTCTGTTAACTTAATTCATACAAGAATTAAACTAGAACAGGCTGATAGCATACTACAAACAGAATTATACATGAGAATGAAATAAATAAATACTCATCAAGAGCATTGGAATTAGACAAATGTTTATTTTTTTTATTTTTTCACATTCCATCTTACAATACAGCAATGAGGAGGATACAGATCCATAATATTATCATAATAACAGCTTTTACTTAATTTGTGACAATCAAACAATCACATAGCACTCAAACCACCATTATAACAATACATATTATAAATAGGGACAAAGCTATAATCATTTGTTTAAGTTGTGTTGCAGTGTTGACAGTTATACATAAACATAATTATTTATGCAAGAGTTTTATACAGTGAATTTACAACTTGGCTGAATTTACACTTAATTTGTGATAAAACACAATCAATAGAGAATTCAATATCTAATTATCACCTTACTTCTGGTATCCCATTAATATTGTTAAATAAGTTGATATAGCATAAGTTATTTACACAATACTGCTTGATACAATGGATGTGCATCCTGAAGAAGCAGGCTTGTTGGTCTACTGGTGCTAGTACAGTCTGCACACTCCCACAAACATTTATGTTATTTACCTTTAGCAGTGATAGTAACAGTTGATTTTGCAGGTTGTGGTATAATTGTAATCTCGTCACTTATTTTCAGTGGTTTCAATAGAGAATCACCATCAGGCTTGGTTGAAGACGCAGGTGGCTTGCTCTTATCCATCACACGTTTAGCCACAACACTGTGAGCTGAGTAGACATGGTTCTCGAACTGTTTGTACATCCCAAAGGTAGCCGTGCAAACCGTGCACTTGTATGAGAGGTGTGCCGGCTTTAGAGTCATATTGTGGTCCCTTGAAACATGATTTAGTAGCTTCCATTGATACACTCTTCCACACACTGGACACCTACCAGCATCCTTGCCTTTATTTGCAGCTTCTTGCATGGAACTTGTAACTAAGCCATGTGAACCAAGAAGATGCCTTTCCAATCCTTGGTCAGTGAAAAATCTAAATTGGCATTTTTGGCAATTCAATGGTGGCCTGTTATAAATCATCTTAGGATGAATTTTAACTTTGTGTATCCACTGCATGTGATTCCTCAATTGTTCTAGGTCCTTGATGTAGCCATCACAGATCTCGCATATGACAAAGGTAGCCTTGGAGTTTTGTGATGCTTGGGAAGAAGATGGTTGTGGGGCCCGTGGCAGTGGGGTGATTGATATCTTAGGTGTAGCATTGTTGGTCTGGTTTTGTATCATAGGATAATTGGCAATAGTGGTACCTACAGCAGGTGTGTTGTGCATAATCATGACACCACTGCGTATGATCGGCACGCCCGACACGGGCTGCGGACGTGGCGGCCCGCTGATCGGCGGCCGGCCGCGCGGTCTGCCAAGTATAGGCATGCTTGGAATTACATTTGCCATATTTATCTGAGGCCGACTCAGATTGTTCATATTCATTTGTGTCCTATTGAAGTTGGTCTGATAGGAGCCTACCATGTTGTTACGGGCTCTTGTTAGTTTTGGTATTTTCGCTGGTGGCTCCCACTCTATTGGAGGTCCCAAATTGAGATCTGGTTTGAATTTCTTTGCACATGCGATCAGATGTCGCGCTAACTTTGTCTTACTGTTATCCTCAAAGTGACAATTAGCACACTGCTGATATGCTGGAGCTCTTTCCAACCTGCCCCTTATGTTGTGCTCAGCCTCCATGTGAAACAGTATGTCATGGGGACTACGGATTTCAAACTCACATGAATTACATTTGTAGATATTATTTCGCATATGTGGTGCTTCTAGATGATGAGCCATAACTAACATGGACTCAGTCTTAAAACTACAAAACTCACAGCGTCTCTGTACAAGAGCATAAGGTGCATTTGTTTTCTTGCTGAACTCCAAGTTCTGAGTAAGTGATGCAATAGCTGCCTCAGTAGCTTTAGTGCTTCTGCCAGATTTCTTTTCCTTATATAATTTTCGGTTTTGATGTTTCAGTAGATCACTCTGCACATATTCTTGAACTAAATTAATACCGACATTGATAAAAAACTGTCCAAGGGAACAATCAAAATAACTATCTGGTTTGCCACTACTGAGACCTTTTGCTATCAAACTGATTGGGTCTTTAAGCTTATCAATAGTATCATCTCTGTCCTTGATAACTATGGCATCGTCGTCCGTGGCATCATCAGACTCTGAGGAGGACTCTCCATCCCAAGAATCATCATCTTCCTCACCACGCTTCCTTTTCTGTTTTTTCTCAGACTTTATATCCATCACTGGTTCATCTGCACTTTTAGTTTCACTAGGTTCTCCTTCCTCTTCCTGTTCACCTCTCTCAATCCTTTCTTGCTTCTCTTTTTCCTTTTTCTCTTTTTCTACTTTATCTCTCTCAAGCTTTTCATGTTCTTCTTTAATTTTTAGTTCTTCCAATTCTTTTCCTAACTTATCCACAAATTCCCTAAAAGGTTTGACGGAGGGCTTTTCATATACATAGGGAACTATAAAAGAGGGTGCTTCAACAACAAACATGTCATCAGTGAGGGATGGCAGTATGTTTGGTTGGGGTGCAGGGGTGCTGTTGTTCATGGAGGTATTTTTAACACTCACTGGAGTAATAGTTGTACCACGGGCGGCAATACTCTGGCACAAGTTGTGTGCATCCATAGCACTGGTAGTAGATGGCTTGCTGGGTGCTGAGGGTGGTGGTTTAGTGGTCAAAATAGAATTGGTATCAATGATAACTACGGTTGGTTCACTATTCTGATCTCCATTAGGCTTTGATTGTTTGGTAGCTAAGTCGGCCAAGCTTTTCGTGTCATTGACTATTATGGGTTTGTTCTTATTACCAGGGGCTTCATTGAGAGGATCCTCCATAGACACTTCTTCAATATCAGATTCTTCATCACCATTCTCTAGATGTTGTTCTTCAATTTTTTTCTCTTCAACAATTTTATTTTCACTGTGTGATTCGTCTGAACTATCATTACTATCTGTACTAGAATTTGAACTGTCATCGTCATCATCATCGTCATTAGTCACTACACAATCCTCATCATCATCACTTGTGATCTCATGAACCTCAGGGACCAGAGAAACCCCATTTTGGCTCTGAGACTCATTCTCATTTTCATTTTCTGAGTCACTACTGTCATCTTTTGGTTGGCTTCCTTGTGATGTATCATCATCACCTTCTGTACGTTCATCTGTAACAAAATGATAGTCACAGGCTAAGAAAACATTTTTACTCATTTCTAATACAAACAAAACAAATAATTGTTTTATCTTGCATGATATGTATTACTCAATGTATAGTTTCTGCATAATACACATTATTTGACAAAGATAATATTAACAGCTATGTGACATAACTAAAAGTTAACTCATATTGGCAATCGTGAGCGTCCGGCAATTACGAAGACGCTAGAAAGACCAGTAAAATCTAGATATTGTAGTAACCTTAACGATTATGATTTCATGATTAAACTGATGTTTGGCGTTTCAAATTTAGCATTTATGAATTGAATCATGAAAAAACATATTTTCATTTATCAGATAGCGTCATTAAATCATGTGGAGTATGGACCGCCATATGGGATTCCATGGCATTTCTCCGAAAAAACAACTCCTATCAGGTTTGATGGTAAACACGTAAAGATTGTAGTTAATTTATACAAATAAGTATACTCTGTGTTGGGATATATACCTGTAGCAGTAGAAATTGACATTTTCTGATGATTTTCGTAACAAAAACCGAAAAATAGCACAATAGCACAGTAGCGGAAACCAAACCAAATCAAGCTGTCATTTCAAAAGATTTTTAGAGTGTCACGTTCCGAAGCAGACTAACAACCGCTTACATTAATTTTGATTTCATGAGAAAAAATATGCTTTACTAAATGTTTACTGCAAAAAACAAGATAAAAAGTAAGTATATTAGAAACAAAATTTTGTTTGTTACACTATTTCTAGCTGCAAAAAGCGTTAAATAGAAAATGGCGGCATCGTGACTTATTAAATAACCTTAACTTAAAAATGGTGGGAAACGGAGGGATTTTAGTGGGGGAAGGACGCGGTATTTTAGTGTAGAAATATTACAATAAAAATGCGGGAATTTTGAAAAAAACAAAACTTATAGTCTGGTGTTACACAATAATATTTATGTAATAAAAGATACAAATGTTTTTTTTATATAGGTATAATTTTGGGGAGGAGGGTAGCGCATAGTGGGTAAACAAGCCTTCACACCATGCGTAGCTCAGAAGCTCCACATAAAGGCCACCATCATTTGTGTAGCCTTTTCCCAACTATGTTGGGATCGGTTTCCAGTCTAACCGGATGCAGCCGAATACCAGTATTTTACATGGAGCGACTGCCTATCTGACCTCCACAATCCAGTTAGGTACTGAGTAATACGATACCCCTTGGTAAGACTATTTTTCTTGGTAAGACTTTCGGGCTACTGACAACCCGTAACACTTTCAAAGATCCACGAATGACAGCCGGGACCAACAGCTTAACGTGCTTTCCGACCCACGGACGGGTCTTGGTATGTGAAGATGGTAAAACGGCAAGCGTAGCTTAACCTGATTGATCGGCCCGTGCCGTTGTTATTACTTAGCCACAAGCCCCTCCGTAAAGGCCACCATGTGGTTTTAAATTGATGAAACACAACATTGTTTCGAAGAAGAGTAGTGGTGAGCGATCCCGTAAAGTCCGGTAAAGTCACCAGACACACCAAATGAACCCTATAGGCACTGCATGTATAGGGTTTATTTAGTGTTGGATCTCGCCGTCATGTTAAAGGTCTCTGCACACAGCGGGCGCGGCGCGGCGGGACGGGACGGCGACGCGACGCTCAGCAGTTGTAATGTACTAAATATTACGGAGGACGTCACACAAAGCCGTCCCGCTCGACGCGACGGTAACCGTCGCGTCACGCCGCCGCCGCGCCGAGCGGGAATACAAGTCAGAAGCGTCGGGGCCGGGCGCGGCGGGACGCGAGCGCAGCGCCGTGAGGACGCCGACGCTTTGTGTTGTTTGGTTTACGTATGTAGTAGTCACACTGGCCGGCGCGGGGCGTGACCACGTCGCGTCGGACGGTACGGAGCGTGAATGTGATTTTGTATCGTTTTACAAAAATGGATGTCGAAAAATTAATCGAATGTGTTCGTATGTTTGTACGATTTGGGCCATAGGCAGTATAAAAACACTGTTTTTGATGAATGAATAGCGTCGCGATACGGTCGGCGTGAATGGGCGCGGCGGCGGGACGGGACGTGATTGCGCCCGCAGTGTGACCGATGCCGCCGCGCCAGCGCAGCGTCGCCGCCCCGCCACGCCGCGCCCCGCCACGCCACGCCGGCTGTGTGCAGGCCCCTCTTTTCCATTGGGCACTCTGGGCAAGTGCCCAGGGCCCCGCGATATTCGGGGGCCCCGGCCTGCCCTCATAAAAAAACATTCTTTGCAGCCACCGTTCCATTCTACGCATTATTAGTACCCGATTCAAAGACAAAATAAGTGATTTGCAGTGCAATTTGCAATAAGTTTCTAGCCCCCCAGCCCAGTTATGAAATATTTATTAGTATGTTTCTCTTATTGTCTCTTATCTACAAAGGGGCCCCGTGATTCTTATGTGCCCAGGGCCTCCAATAGGTGAAAGACGGCCCTAGCTGTGTGCAGAGACCTTAAAGTAGGCGGGACTTCGGGGACTCCGAGACGGCAGCACAGTGGACACCTGCTGCCTTTCACACTTAGGTTTCGGGGAGACCCCTGTACAGTTTCCCCAGGATGTGCTCTAACCAGCGTTGCCCAAAAGGGGTTTTGAATTGGTCGGTAACCCCTTCCACATGCAGATATCTAGTGACCACCATCTGCACATGAAAGGGGGCACCGTTACCGGTGTTACTCCCTGGTCTTATCCGCAAAGCCCTGCATAGCTAATCACAACCACTCGGTACGCTTCCGCACCGTATCGAACCTTTAGGGTATTGTATGTTCTGTGTATCGAACATCAATCAATGTTATCGTAGCATAGGGATCCTCTTAACGCTGTTCACAAGTCTGAAAACCGAAAATTTCGTCAGTTTAAATCAAATAGACGACCGCTATTCTTCCGACAGCTGTACCTATGCTGTCGGGGGCAATGCAAATCAGGTTATTGAAATGTGTAATTTTCGATACGATAGCCTGTCGGATGGTATAGCTATGATGTGGTGCCTTTTGAACGTTTTACAACGAAAACAAAAAAGAGGCGAGTGATGACGAGCAGCGGTCAGGTAAGACAGTCTACACGCTGCGCGCTGGTCAGGTACTTTCAGTATATTATAGTGTACTCTGTGTCAGGTACTCGCCTTAGCGAGCGTGCGCTAAGGCCAACGTGTAAAGCCGGTTTTACTAGAACCTATACAATTATCTTATTACAAGCTAAAAAAATAAACACGGTAAGTACAGGTTTTTCGAATATCTGGGACATTTTAAATTTTACGTCTTGGCGGGAGTCCTAGTTAATGAGGTTTGTCGGCGGCGGTGGCTACAAATATAAAGTCCGGATATCCAGTAAATAATCATTTATTGAGGTCACTGCACTTACTATAAATATGGAATTGTGATGCCAATGTTATATTAAACAGAAATACTTTTTATAATGAGATTACAATAAAATCGGACAGCGAGGGCGATGAGCAGAGAGCGAACAGGAACAGGACATAGCATAGACAAATGTCACCATAGATAAGTAAAGGGTTGCCAAACTTTTAACACCCCTCCTCAAACCTTTACTTACATCCTTTATACAATAGAGCAATACAATACAGTTACCTACATAATAACTTATTATAGAATACTCAGATTCATAGCTCTATTTTCCTCAAACATAGATGCTTTATAAAAGACAGGAGCTTAGGGCTACCCAGAGGTTTTGTTAATACATCTGCTACCATCTGCCCAGTCGGAAGATACTTGGTTACAACATTACCATTCCTAACAATATCCTTAACAAAATGGTACCTTAGGTCTATGTGCTTTGTTTTTCGATGACAATATTCACGTAAGTCCAATAACTTCAGAGCACTTTGATTATCATTGTACAGTATACAATTTGAAAGTGCTACACACCTTTGTTTACGTGACTCCCAGTTCACAATGGAGTTACCTATCTTAACTACAAAGCCACTGTAGGACCTGCGGTCTGAGGCATCATTGGCCCAATCTGCATCTGCATACACAGAAATGTTAAAATTACCACTTTTAACAAACACTAGACTGTAATTAATAGTACCACTTAAATAACGCAAAATGCGTTTAGCTGCAAGCCAATGATCCCTCGTGAAACACGTACTAAATTGACTCAACTGTGACAAAGCGAATGACAAGTCAGGTCTGGTGCAAACAGAAAGATACATAAGGCTACCTATAAGCTCTCGGTATGGATATACTTCATCTGATAAACACTCGTCACTATTCTTTGGCTTTTCTAATTTACAACTAGTTGTCATAGGACTCGACACACTTTTACAATTAGACATACCAAAACGACAAAGTAACTTTTTAACATAATCAGTCTGATTTAAGGCCAAAATACCTTGCTTACGATCTCTGGTAACCTTGATTCCAAGACAATTCTGCAATGGACCCAACTCCTTAGAATCAAATTCAGATTTCAGTAAATTACACAATGACTTCTTCTCGGTTTCACAATTCCAGAATATATAGAAGTCATCTACATACAAAGCCACTACAGTAAAGTTTTTGTCACACTTTTTAGTATAAATGCAGGGTTCACACTTACTTTGTTTGTACCCATTGTTAGACAGAAAATTATTTACCTTAGTATTCCATACCCTGCTTGCCTGTTTCAGGCCATACAAACTTTTATTTAACAAACATACTTTACTGTCATCAACATTAAAACCTTGTGGCTGCTCCATGAATATCTTTTCAGTAAGATCTCCATGTAAGAATGCTGTTGTAACATCGACATGTTCAATGTTCAAATCTAATTCACAAGCCAATGCAAATAATAAACGCATAGTAGAATGACGTACGACGGGCGAAAAAGTTTCATCGTAATCGACACCATGTTTTTGTGAGAAACCACGAGCTACTACCAATCGAGCCTTAAACTTGACAGGACATGTCAAATCATTTTCATTTTTAATTTTAAATACCCATTTACTTTTAACAACATTTTGGTTAGTAGGCCTGTCCACTAAAGTCCAAGTATTATTTTTAATTAAAGAATCATATTCTGATTGCATAGCTCCTTTCCATTCCTCCATTTGAGGACCTGATAAGGCCTCCTGATAAGTTAAGGGTTCAGAGACAGACTGGTGCACGAGCAAAGAAGAATCAGATAAATCATACTCCTCATACCTCGCCGGCTTCTTTGAACGGGTGCTACGTATCGGTCTCCCGATAACCAGCTCAGGTGACGTCCCTGCAACCTGCCCAGATGACGTCACGACGCCCGAGGACGGCAACTGCGGCTTTTCGCAGGCTACCGACTCTACTGCCAATGGAGATCCACCACTTGGAGACATAAACACATCATCATTATCATTGTCAGAATGATTATTAGAATCCAGATCATTAATATACTTTATTGAATTGTCACTTGAATTACTTGAAATATTATTCAAATTACTGGCATTGCATTCATTCAATTCATCAATAAATAAAATATTATTTTCATTATTTTCCAAATTATTATCCTTATTAGTTTCACTAATATTACTTTCACAGCTCAAAATATTTTTATTACTAAAGTCATTGCTTAAAACCATGGGGGGATCTGACTCAACAACATTGTCATTGCAATTTGAGTTCACCTTTGACTTAAGTCTGTCAATAAATTCATTTTCAAAAAATACAACATTCCTTGCTGTGATTATCCTCTTAGGATTGAAAGGGTTAATAAGCCTATAACCTTTAGAGTGCTCACAATATCCTACTAGAATACATGACGTTGCTTTTGAGTCTAGTTTATCACGCTTACTGGCATCTATCAGCATCAATGCTTTGCAGCCAAAGACACGCAGGTGGCTGAGGTCAACCTCCTGACCAGTCCATACCTGCTCGGGGGTCTTACCAGGCACAGCAGTAGTGGGGGACCTGTTCTTTAAATAGATAGCAGTGGATACTGCCTCTCCCCAATACTCCTTACCGAGGCCTGACTCCCGAAGCATACACCTTGTCTTTTCTAAAAGCGTTCGGTTGAGCCTCTCTGAAACACCGTTCTGCTGTGGGCTATAAGGAACGGTTGTTTCATGCACAATCCCTTCCTGTTGTAAATAATTATAGAATTTTTTTATTGCAGTATTCCCCACCATTATCTGTTCGCAGTCTCTTAATCATAAAACCTGTCTGTTTCTCCACTGTAGCCTTAAATAAATTAAACTTTGACATGACTTCAGACTTATTCTTAAGTAAATACCCAAAAGTCTTTCTACTAAAATCATCAGTAAAGGTGAGTAGGTATCTAGCTCCACCAAGAGAGCTGACAGGCATGGGCCCACAAACATCCGAATGGACAAGCTCTAAAATCAGCGTGGAACGTTTAGCTTCACCCTTAGGAAATTTTGACACTGCTAATTTTCCTTCAACACAAGATACACATGGATTCCCCAATGCATCAACTTGAAACTTAACACCAGACACTAGATTCTTAAGAGCACACATACCTCGATAACTTAAGTGTCCCAGCCTCCTGTGCCACATATCCATTGACACCATTAAGATTTTGCTATTGTCTTGGTGAGATTAAGCACGCGTTTCTTAACCTCATTCTTTTTTGATATCAAAATCTATTTGAAATCTGTTTATAGTGTTGTGATTGTTCTGTGTGGTTTGGTGTGGGTATAAGGTTGGTATTTTAAGCCTTTTGGCACTCATTTCCTAAGGAAATGAGTGCCGAGGAACCCCCTGATGGGGGTGGAGGGATTCCTCCAGATATTATGGAGGTGGTGGAGTGTTCCCAAAACTCTGATTGTATGAGACCCGACGTTAGAAAGCGCCCCAGAAGTCCTGAGTTTTCTGTTGTTGACGCGAAAAGAAATAAGCCGCCGTCTGATTCAATTCAGTCCGTGTTTATTAAGCCAGGTTTCGAGAACGATTCCAAAATGCTCTATAATGAGAGTGACAGAGCTCCCTTCACGGTATTTGTCTCTAGGGTGGAAACAGATCCTAAACAAGGCCTAACCTTAAACTCTCTTAAGTTTGCCCAATTTATATTTAAGAAAGGTTTTAAAGGTGTTGTTCAAGGCAGTGTCAGGTCTTTGGGCCGTAACAGGATGTCTGTTGATTTTACAACATTAAGTGATGCCAACAATTTTGTTAGCAATCCTATCTTAGCTGAATATAATTACTCTGCATCTATCCCTCGCTTCCTTGTGAGTCGCATGGGAGTTGTTAGGGATATTCCTACGGACTGGACACTAGAGGAGCTAGTCCTCGGTATAGAAACCCCTCGAAATTGTGGAGAAGTTGTTAGGGCTAGAAGGCTTAATTTTAAAAACAAAAAAGAGGATTCCGCTACTTGGTCCCCTTCATCGACTGTGGTGCTTACTTTCTCTGGCCAAATTCTCCCAGAGAAAGTCTTCTGTTATAATGTTTCTCTTCCTGTCTCAATCTATGAACTCCCCACTATCCAATGCCGCAACTGTTTACGATTTGGCCATATAAGCAATCAGTGCAGATCTAAATCGCGCTGTTACCGTTGCGCTCAACCTCATCCTGGAGATAGCTGTAATGTTCCCGACTCACAGGTCTCATGTCTTTTGTGTGACGGTGGAAGCCATAAGGCCACTGATTTTAAATGCCCTGAACACTCAAGACAGAAGTCAATTAAAATGGTAATGTCTCAAGAAAATCTAAGCTACCGTGAGGCATCAGCAAGATTTCCCCGTACCCGTAAATTGCCATACTCCAATGTTACAGCAAGTCCCTCCCAATCCAAACTTCCTCAAGGTTACCCTTCTGAACCCGTTTTCTTCTCACCCCCTCTTAACACTCCTACTTCTTCTCCATATGCATCCCCAGTTAAAACATCCTACACCAAGACGGTTTTTCGTTCCCCAAGACCTAGGCCAGAATTGGGCAAGTCATATGATACTCGAGCCCATAAATCGATAGTCAATACACCTACTTCTTCTCAGCCTAATGGCTGTGCTCTGAATTCCCCTTACATTGAAACCACTCCCCTTCCCACTCCAAATGACAACTTGATAGAGCTCCTAACTTGCTCACTTATTAACATTTTGTCTAAATTTAGTGATGCAATACCGAACAATGTCATCATATTAGTTCAACAACTCCTCGAAACCTGGATTCACCAAAATGGACAAAATCCTTCAGTGGAATTGTAGATCCATTCGCAGAAAGAAACACGACATAATCTATCTTATAAATAGATATAAACCCATTGTCTTTGCTGTGTCGGAGACGTGGCTCAAGCCTGGTTCTCTCTTTAGGGTTCCTGGTTATTCATGTCTTCGGGACGATAGAGATGACGGATGGGCGGGTTGCGCCCTATTGGTTAGCAGATCTATCACTTTTTCCCAGATTCCTCTTCCCCATCATGACCCTGGTCTACATATTGTGGCCATTAGAGCCATGGATATATCCTATGTATCTGCCTATATTCCCCATCCCAATGCTAATATATTGTCTGAATTTAACTCTATCCTTTCTTTTATTCCTGGCCCTTTGATTGTGTTAGGTGATTTTAATTGCCGTCATACCCTTTGGGGCTCTCACTGTAATGACCCCTCCTCCAGCTTTTTGCTAGACCTTTTAGATGATCGCAACCTTTGTGTTCTTAATGATGGATCTGCTACCCGTCGGGTTTCTCCTAACCAAAATATTAGTGTTCCTGACCTTACTTTTTCTTCCCCATCCTTAGTATCAACTCTTTCCTGGTCTGTTCTCCCTAATTCATATGGGAGTGATCATTTTCCTATCCTAATTTCTTTTCCAAGTACTCATCCGCGTTCTCCTCCCATCCAACCCCTACAAAAATATCGCCTACCCCAAGCTGACTGGTCTAAGTTCTTGTCCAATTTGGATGCAGAACTTCAAAATTTTCCCCAAATAAATTCATCCAACTCCTTAATTCTATACAGTGATTTTGTTGAGTGCCTGTTGAGAGCGGCCAATTCTTCAATCCCATTAAAAAACTCTGCCCGTCACCTGATACCTTCTCCACCTTGGTGGGATGCTGAATGCACTGATGGCGTCCGTAAACGTAAAGAAGCCGAAAACACCTTTTCCTCTAGTATAAATATGCCCGACTATTTAAATTTTAAAAAGACTTCTGCAACTACTTGTAGGTTATTGGCAAGAAAGAAAAGATGTGGCTGGCTCAAGTTTTGCGAATCACTGTCCCCGCGCACTCCAGTTTCCCTTGTATGGAAAAAAATTAAAATCTTCCGCAGAGCTTGTGACAGCCACTCACCCGATGTTTCTACCAATGACCGCAGTACCTGGTTGGAAGACTTTATATCCAAATTAGCCCCCCCCTTTGTTCCTAGCTTCGAGTGCCTTCCCATTATAGATCCTCCTCCTCCTACTACATCTGATAGATTTGATGACCTTTTCTCTTATCCAGAACTTATTTGTGCCTTAGATCATCTCCGGGATTCTGCTCCGGGGGTCGATGGAATACCCTACTCCTTTATTTCCAAATCTTCTTCTGACTGTAAACTAATCTTTCTGAACCTAATCAATTCCTTTTTCGTTACTGGCCAAGTTCCAGAGTCTTGGAAATCCCAAATAATCATCCCAATTTTGAAACCTGGGAAAGACCCAAAAGATTCTACTTCCTATCGTCCTATCGCCCTCTCTTCTGTCTTGGCTAAAATTATGGAGAATCTCATCAAGAATCGACTTGAATGGATCTTAGAATCCAAAGGCTTCTTATCCAGTTCTCAGTTCGGTTTTCGAAGAGGCCTGGGAACTCTGGACAGCCTGTCTTCATGTCTGATGTCCGCATCGCCTTTTCCAATAATGAAAGTGTTCTCGGTGTTTTCTTAGACATAGCTTCAGCCTATGATAATGTCCAACTTCCAATACTCAGGCAAAAGATGCTACAGCTGAGTATCCCTGTGAGGATGGTCAACATCATTTGTAGTCTCTTCATGTCCCGCTCTATCTCTGTCCGTCATCAAAACTATCTCTCCCCATCACATATAGTGTGGAAGGGTTTACCCCAGGGGTCGGTCTTAAGCCCCATCCTTTATAATATATACACACATGATTTGGAGTCTTCAGTGAGTTGTTTCTGCAAAATCCTACAATATGCCGACGACATTGCTCTCTACTTTAATTCAGCTGCCCTTTCAGATGCCTCATCTCGCTTAAATTCTGCCCTTTTCTACTTAAACCAGTGGCTGACCGATCACGGCTTAAGTTTGTCAGTCTCCAAATGCAATGCGGTTGTCTTTTCTCGCAAGCGTAATATTCCTTATTAACCTGTATGTTGAAAATGAACCCATTTTGATCCGTGACAAAGTTAAATTTCTTGGCCTCATTCTTGACTCAAAATTATCTGGTCTCTACCATCTAGATTACATCTTAAAAAAATGTGAAAGAGGCGTTAATGTCTTACGTGCCCTTTCTGGAGTTCGCTGGGGAGCTCATCCAACCTCTCAGAAAATCCTATATAACGCCATAGTTCGTAGTCACTTTGACTATGGAATCTTTCTGCTGGAACCATGCAACAAAATAGCCCTAGCCAAACTGGACAGGATTCAATCCAAATGCTTGCGTATTATCACGGGTGCTATGAAATGCTCCCCTATTAATGCCCTTCAGGTAGAATGTTTAGAACCGCCCCTTCACTTACGTAGACAATATCTCTGTGACAGATTTTTTTATAAAGTCATCCAGAATAAATGTCATCCTCTACTCCCTCTTCTTCGTACACTTTCTCAGTTAATCTTAACATCTCGCTATTGGTCTCATAAAAATCCCCCACTTCTCGTTAACAGCTTCAGTAAATTTAATAATTTGAACATTTCCTTAGTCCAGTTAGATAAAAACCCCTTATTTGAAGTAAATTTTGATTCCTTGCTCTTCCAACCAAAAATTATTTTTAACTTTGGTATATCCAAGCATGACCCTGCTGCTAATGTCAAATTCAATAGAATACTGGCAGAAGACTGGCACAATTGGTTGACGTTATTTACAGATGCTTCTAAGTTGTCCGATAATAGTAATGTGGGATCAGCTGTATGGATCCCAAAATACAAAATTATTCTTAATTTTCGTAGTTCTGCTCTTGGCTCTATATACACAGGGGAAGCAATAGCTCTTTTAGAAGCAATCTCCTACATTGAATCACATGGACTCAACAAAAGCCTTATTCTCTCGGATTCTCTTAGCTGTCTACAGGATTTAATAAAATCGCCTTTTCGCTCTCGTAACAATTCTCCCCTTATCTTAAAGATAAAACAACTCCTGTATAGATGCCACTGTTTAGGCATAGAGATTGCTCTGGCTTGGATCCCCAGCCACTCTGGAATTGCTGATAATGAGAATGCGGATTCGATAGCCAAGCTAGCTACTCGCAATGGGATCGAATCTCATCCGTCTTGCTATCCTCGAGATCTGCGCTGTCTTGTTAAACCCGAAATGATGAAGGATTGGAATGATCATTGGCAAAAAACGCGGTTATTGAAGGGTAGATTTTATGGCTCTATCCAACCATCCATTCCATCTAATTGTTGGTTCAGCAAACTAAAATTTTCTAGTAAAATAGCCACCTCTGTTATAATTAGGCTCCGACTTGGTTTTGTTTGCACTCCTGTTTTTTTGGCCAAAATCCGCGTGAGGGACTCTTCTTTGTGTGAATGCGGTCTGGATGAGGGTACTCTGGAGCACTTGTTTTTTTCCTGTCCTCGTTTAACCACTCCGCTTTACGACATACTCCCTTCTGATTTTCCCCGCCCAATTAACATTCCTTTCCTATTGTTTAAACAGAATTGAAACAAGTATCGTCCATGATGAATCAATGTAATTCTGATTGACATTTCTTTTTTTGGTGTTGCCCTCAGTCCCTCACACAACCCTGTTATTAATTATTATCCAAACATCCCCCCTTTTACAAACTTCAATTACTAAGGGACAGCAACTATACTATTAGGTACTTAAATGAATTCAACTTAACTTAATAAACTAGCACTGACTAATCACATTAAAAATTAATACAAAGAATAATCTGCAAGTCTAATAGGAGGACGCACTGAGCGACCTGATCTCGTAGTCTGCATGACTTCAGAAGTACCACTATCACTAGCTTCAGATTGAGTTGACATAAATGGCCCAGAATGACAGGGCTGATCATCATTTATTTTTACCCTTTGTGAATTATCCTTGCTTTTAGGTACATACATAATCATTGGTTTTTCAATAAACACATTTCTACTATGCATCAAATGTCTTTCATTTCTCCTAACTTCATTTCCCTTTTCCGTTTTAACTACAAATGACCTAGGCCCTTCCTTTCTAACTATCTTCCCCTGCACCCATATTTTATTTGGTTGATTTTGCATTTTAATATTCTCTCCACATTTAAATGACTTTTTGTCAACGGCAGACTTATCATAATTTAACTTAGACTTTTGTTTCAACTGTAGCATTTTTTCATATGCCAGTTTAGGTACAGCAGGTTTTAAGCTTTTCTCAGAACATGGTAATGTAGTGCGCAATTTTCTGGCCATTAAAAGCTCTGAAGGACTGTAATCCAATCCAGCTACAGGTGTAGCCCTGTAATTCAATATAGCAATGTTAAAATCAGTGTTACTTTCTCTGCACTTCCTCATCATGTTCTTTACAATTCCCACTGCCTTTTCACTTAGACCATTAGATTGAGGGTACCTAGGACTAGAATGAATTAGTTGCATGTCACAAGATTCTGCGAACTGTTTAAAATTGTAACTGGCAAAAGGCATGTTGTCACAAACAATGACCTTGGGAAACCCATGAACTGCAAAAATGACTTTTAACTTTTCAATTACTGTACCCGCTGTTTTATCTTTCAAAGGCTTTACTTCAATCCACCTCGAATAATAGTCTACTACAACTATATAATCTTTAGTTCCAAATGTGCAAATATCCATTCCAATCTTATAAAATGGTAGGTCAGGAACCTCATGAGACATGAGAGGATCTTTAGGCTTAGAAACTCTATATTTTTCACAAATGTTACAAGACATGGTGAACCTCTCAATGTCTATTGACATGCCTGGCCAATACAGCAAATTTCTAGCCCTTTTTTTACATTTGCCTGCTCCTACATGCCCTGTGTGTAAGCTTTCTAGCACCCCTTGCCTCATGTTTTGTGGCACTACTATGCGATCATTATAATAGATAATGTTATCTTTTACATGTAACTCACTTCTCAGTTTGTAATAAACACTCAAATTTTTACCAATAATCTTTCTATCATTTTTTGGGTAACCTTCATTATACCATTTAATAATCTGCCTTAAATCCGGATCATTCAATGTTTCATTTTCAAACTGTGCCATTTTTTTGTCTGCCACTGCTAATTGTGATTCAAAACTGTGAACCAACTCCTGCAAAGTTGGATCTACTTTGGCATTGTCCTTAATAAAGTTCCTAGACAAGTAATCGGCAACAAACATTTTGTTTCCAGGCACATATCTAACCTCAATATCATACTTTATTAATTTCAGTACCATTCTTTGCAATCTTGAACTAATTTTATTTATATCTTTGTTTACAATTGATTCCAAAGGTTTATGATCTGTTTCAACCACAATCTTTCGACCATAAACAAACTGATGGTACTTTTCTAACGAGGCACATATAGCAAAAAGCTCTTTCTCAATGGGTGCCCACCTTTTTTGACAATCAGTATAGCAACGAGAATAAAATGATATAGGCCTACCTTTTTGCAAGAGACATGCTCCTAGCCCATCCTTTGAACTATCAGTCTGCAAAACCACTGAACCCTCTTTTGTCAAAATGCCTAGTGTAGGTGTGCATGATAACTTGTTTTTTAGCTCCTGAAATGCATGGGCCTGTGGCTCTTCCCAGACCCACTCCACTTCTTTTTTTAGTAACTGCCTTAAAGGTTCAGTAGTTTTTGTATACAGCGGTATGAACTTACACAAATAATTGCACATTCCTAAGAATTTTTGCAACTCTTTCACATTGTTTGGTGGTTTCAGTTCTGTAATTGATTTCACATGGTCTGGATCCACCTGTATACCAGACTTTGACACTATCAATCCTACATACTTAACATGATCTAATCTGTACTGTAACTTTCTTTCATTAAACTTAACTTTGTGTTCTCTAGCCCTGATTAAAACTTTTTCTAGTACTTCATCATGCTCTTGATTATTTTTTCCTGCCACAATAATATCATCAAAATATACTTGCACCCCCTCAATGTCACCAAATATTTTTGAATTTATTTTTTGCATAACCTCTGGGGCAGATGATATGCCAAAGGGCATTCTTAAAAATCTGTACCTTCCAAATGGGGTGGCAAAAGTACACACTTTTTCCTGATCGTCTAACAAAACCTGAAAAAACCCATCCTTTAGGTCCAAAACAGTAAAAACTTCTTTTTCTGACAAAGCACTATAAATTTCCTCTGGGGATGGAATTAAAAACTTTTCCCTTTCAATACTGTTATTAAGTTCTTTTGGATCCAAGCACAATCGAAGGGATTTATCTGGTTTTTCCACAATGACAATATTGTTACACCAAGCAGTAGGACAATCAACCCTTTCTAACACACCTAACTTTTCATACCTATCCAAAGTTTGTTTCAATCTGTCTTTAATTTTCTCCGGAATACGCCTAATGGGCTTACTAACAGGCTCTGCATCTTTTTGTAATTTTAACTTATAAGTTCCTATCTCTCCTAACCCAGTAAAAACATCTCTATTCTTTTCTACAAACTTTTCTTTCCTTGGTTGACCTTCCTTTTCTACTACATCTACTCTTTTCAACAAGTTTAACTTGATGCAGTCTTTCAATCCTAATACTGACTGTACAGGCAAATCAATCACATTAAAGTTTAAGTTAGTAATTGTTCCTTTTACTTTGCAGTTCAAAGTAACACATCCAAGAGGTTTAATTTTCTCACCATTGTAGACCACTAACACTGTTTGGCTTTCTTGTAAGGTATTTTTGTTCAACTTTACATAGTCACTCCGAGATAAAGTATTGCACTCTGCTCCTGTGTCCAGCTTAAACTGCAAATTTACTCCTTCGACTTCAACAAGTTCTTTCCATTGCACTTTACCTACGCTGTCTACACAATATATTCCTTCTAATGCAAACTCTTCTTTATCCTCTTCTTCTTCCATTAACATCATTCTCCTGTTCCTCGACTGTCCAGCTGCCTGATTAGTCCTCACCATCTCTTTCTGTTTAGAATTTCTACACACTGCTGCAAAATGATTGTACCTAGTACACGATGCACACCTTTTTCCATAAGCAGGGCAGTTTCCTCTTACATGTGCTTGCCCACACCAAGAACACTTTTGATGTTGTTCTGTCTTACCTTGTTGGTTGACCGTATTAGCTTTTTTGAAGGCATGGACTTCTACACCCTTTTCTATGGATTTTATTTGTTGCTTACTGGCCTCATACGCTCTACATATTCTTTCTGCCTCATCCATGGAAATCTCTTCCTCTCTTAACAGGTTTTCTTTTAGAACCTTATCGTTTACTCCTATTATGATCACCATTGTAATCAACCTGTCTTCTAGAGTGGCAAAATCACAATGCTTACTCAGGGTTTTTATTCTAGTTATGAAATGATCTATAGACTCACTATCTTCTTGCTTTAATTGAAGAAATTCATAAGTATTTATCAACGTTCTTTTCCTCGGTTGGGTGTATAGCTGAAATTGGTCAAGAAGAGACACAAGTTTTGTCGGCTTAACCTTGAAATTGTTGAAAACCTCCACAGCTTCCTCACCTGCTGCATTTAAAAATATAGCAATTTTCCTCGCCTCGTCCGCCGCTGTTAAGCCTGCTGCATCCAGATAGATTTCAAATAACTGTCTATACTTCTTGAAATTGGCTTGTTCTCCGGATAATATCAAATTTTTTGGGGGTTTAATTCCCTCCATTTTTATTGTCACTTTATTTTCTTCGTTTGGCATCTAGTATTTATGTATTTATCTTGCACTAAGCTATCCTTCCTACTATGACTTCTTTCTAATGTTTCTTTCATAAAATACATACGCTTTTTTCACCTGACACCATGTTTAAACAGAATTGAAACAAGTATCGTCCATGATGAATCAATGTAATTCTGATTGACATTTCTTTTTTTGGTGTTGCCCTCAGTCCCTCACACAACCCTGTTATTAATTATTATCCAAACACCTATTATCTCTAGCCCATACCCCTGCAGTTAAAATCCTTTATAAATTCATTAGCATTAATAAAATCCAGTTATAGTTGATATTCCTATTTACTTATTATATATTTACTGAATGTTCTAACATTTATTTTGTGACGTTTTACATCTAATATAAAAAAAAAAATGTTTTGTCCTTTTTTAGCATGGGGTTCATGGATGCCACCGCTACAAACACTGATCAATAGTTGTGTAAAAGTTTACGATCATTATCTTCTCATACCTTGACATTGGCAAAATCATCGAATGTAACCGATGGAGCCAGAACCTCAAAAATAGAATAGAATAGACACCATTAAAGCAGCCTCTTCATCATTACTAGTCGGAGTCCCATCTAGAGTTGCTGGAGAACCACCTTGCTGCAGCACACAGTCAGCACACTCCATCTGCAACATATCACCACACCTACCACCTACCCTATTCACAGAAACAATGTTCACAAAGTCAAGTTTAAAAATATTTCTATCCCTTTTGGCAGCCATAACAAGAGTGTCATCCCGAAGAATAAGGCACATTTTATTATCAAATATGACCGATAAAGCCTTCTCGCATAATTTACTAACTGACATTAAATTTGTCGAGAGGTTTGGTACACATAAAACATCTGTCAATGTTACACAGCCATTCTTCAATTGAAATGTGACATCTCCAATACCAACACAGGGCAAACTATCATTATTTGCTACAGTTACTCCATTAAAATTACAGACCTTAAAGTTACTCATTATGCTAACATTGTTACACATATGGGCCGTTGCCCCTGAATCCACCAACCAGTCACTTTTCACAAAATTGCCAGCACTTAAAGCCACTAGAACACTATTACCACTATCAGTTTTGAAATTATTCTTCTTATTCTTCATGAATTTATAACATTTGCTTTTTATGTGTCCTTCTTTCTTGCAAAAGTGGCAAATTATTTTCTTTTTGATAGCTAGTGCGGATTGCAATACATCATTTCCACCAGAAGATCTTCTCATGTCCTCCTGTATTAGCCTCGTCCTCACAAGCTCACTAGTTAATCCATTGGACAACGTAGCTGTTTCCAAACTGGCAACGATGATATCAAATTCCTGGGGCAGGCCACTGAGCAACAATTCCGCTACCTCCGCATCCTCAATTGCTCGGCCAATCTCATGTAGTTGTTCCACCAACGACATTACCGCCTCAATGTAAGCATTCATGCTTGGGAACTCATTAAACTGAATTTTATGTAGGCGACGCAGCAGCACTACACGGCGATAAAACCCACGATCCTCAAATACTTTACAAAGGGCTTCCCATGCTTCTTTAGCATTATTAGCATTTCTTATGTACTGTAGACAAGTAGGGCGCACAGACAGAGATATCCTGGCTAGAGCCTTAGCATCCTTCGCGACTTCCTCTACATTAGTGATTTGAGTGCAAGACCAAAGTCCTTCAAGTACCAGAGCATGTTTAATGTAAAACTTCCAAGTGTGGAAATTTGAAGCACCTTCTAATTTCTCAAAACTATAGGATCGTAATCCTTCTTCAGACATCGTAGTAAGTGCACGAAAAGGTTGTTTATAATTCTTTAGAAAATAACGCAACAAAGAGTTAGCACGCCGTCGAGCCACGTGCCGGCCCCGTGTACTCACGACAAACAAAACTCCTCCAAAATGTCTTGCGATTCCTTTCCTCTTTTTAATCCTTTTATTTATAGCCACCAGCAAGATTGATTAACTGACGAACCCAGTCAGAGTATTTAATTTCAACAATGGTCAATCGCGTGGTCTGGGTACATAACCTAATGAGGTTTGTCGGCGGCGGTGGCTACAAATATAAAGTCCGGATATCCAGTAAATAATCATTTATTGAGGTCACTGCACTTACTATAAATATGGAATTGTGATGCCAATGTTATATTAAACAGAAATACTTTTTATAATGAGATTACAATAAAATCGGACAGCGAGGGCGATGAGCAGAGAGCGAACAGGAACAGGACATAGCATAGACAAATGTCACCATAGATAAGTAAAGGGTTGCCAAACTTTTAACACTAGTCCCAGGCAAGACAGGCACTTAGTTTAGGGTATATAATGTTCTGTGGCACTTAGGCACTTTCGTTTTGGATGGGAAGTTATTATTTTTAACTTTGTTGATAATCTCATGGTGGTGCGGCAGTTTTCGGTGGGCCACATACCATACCATGAGGTGAGCTCAAAACGTTACCCCCTTGGAGCCGGAACATGCGAATTAAGGATAAAATAATAACAATTTATTAGTAGTTAAGTACCTATATAAGTTTATTTGTAAAATAAATCAATATGTTTTCCTATAAATTATTTCGTACAATAATACAGCACAATAATTCAAACAGTATTATAAAATTAAACATTTAGCTTTTCGGAATACATTAAACATACATCTGCGAAAAAGTACTCGCTTTTGGGTTAGTGTGCATCGAGACGGCAATATCGGCACGCCCAGTTGGAACATAACACCGATAAACAAAAAGTAGCTGAATCTTATGTTCGAGTTTGATCGTTTCACATGTATAGACATACACTTTAGAATTAATAGTCAAACAAAACCTACAATAAAAATCACTTTCACATTATTCCACCAAAATACAACTTGTCACTACTTTTTATTATACTTCTTCTTCAATAGCTTCAGCTTCTGCTTCTATAAATGGATCTACCAAAGTTCCTTCACCAGGCTTTCTGATGACTCCCATTTTCTCAGCTGCATCAAGACATTTTTGAGCATTTTCAATAGTCCTTTTCAGTTCTGGATCCTCTAATTTCGTCAAAGCCATTAATATTTCCATTATATCAGTTTCAAATACTTTTGCAGCAATATCTTTATCACTAGAAATTATGTTGTTTAGTAAGTATGTACCTCTAAACTGAATTTCTTTGTTTGGATTAGCTAACAAGCATCTCAATGTTTCTGGCCATACATGAACATCTAATAACTTTCTGCAGCAAACTTTGCTTTCAGATGTTAGAATGCACAAAGCACCTGCAGCTGCCATTACTGTGTCTGTGTCTTCTTCTTGACACAAAAGGTACAAAAACTTTGTTTTGTCATTGTTGCCCTCATAAGTTTTGAGAACATCCTCAGATTGCAGTAAATTACAAATACACTGTGTTGATGCTCTTAGCAACATTTCATGATCTTCAAACAAGTAATGCTCAATTTTAGCTAGGCCCCCTTCCTTTAGTATTCTGTTTCTAGTAGATTCATTCATTCCAGCCAAATTGCAAAGGGCCATTAGGGCCTCGAAATTTTCCAAAGCAGTGCAGTCAGGATGTAGTAAAGCCACAAGAGGCCTAACCACTTCCAAATTTCGCTGGCCAGGAAAAGCAACTTCTGGATTAATTGTTATCCCAATACGTGCTAATGCTTGAGATGCTTGCTTTTTGCCAATTGGAGTGCCTTCTAAAGACATTGGTAGTAATACTTTTGCTCCACCTTGTTGCACAACTATTCCTCTAAGTTCTGGCAATCCACAAATGGCATTAAATACTCTGGCAATTAATTCTTTAGAATTATGACTCTCAGTCTTGGCCAAGGCAACTAAACCAGTAGTTACACCAGCTTTAGCTAATACTGTAATCCTTTTGTTTATGAAATCTGGGTCATCCAATTCATGTGTCTCTGGTATGTGGTGTTTGGCAAACTTTGCAAGTTCCATCATTTCTGGCATAAGCTCTTGTTTTTCATATGCATTACACAGGTTTACTAATGTGGTAACAACACCATAGAGACAAGACTGATCACCACTTTTAGCTAACTCAATAAGAGCATGAAGGGCAGCTTTATCTTCTACTAGTTTTTCTTTCACATCTGCATCTAAAGTCAAGTATGAAAGCCCTTCAGCAGCCCATTTTCTGACATCGTTTTCTTTAGCAGGGTTAACAAGGAATTTCCTGCAAGCTTCTGCTAGCTTTTTAGTAGAACCATCAGCAAAAGGGCGCACAGATGCATCATCACCTCCAAAACTGCCAACCTTACACAGACCAACTAATGCCCTGACTCTTACAGCATCATCTTTGCTCTGATATAGTTTCTTCAAGATGTCTACTCCTTTATTGATTATGGTTCTAGCTTTATCTTTCTTAGATGCAGCAGCCACTAAGCATTCACAAGCAACCTTTTGTTGGAGAACATCTTCAGTCTGAGCCATGACCAATATCATCTCAATAATACCTTCTTTAGAAATAACATAATTTCCAACATCCAGAGGACCTCTCAGCAAAGAGGTTATGGCTACAGTTACCCTAACTTTAGATTCCAAATCGGGTGACATAAGTTTGTCTTTTACAAAGTCATCAACTTGATTGTTGAATTTTTCTTTGGATTCATCGTAATACATATTTTCATAAATCCTTGCAAGGCAAGCGGCAGATATAGTTCTAGATGAAGGGGTGATGTTCAATGCTGATTCGTATTTGTATTCCTCTAATTCACTGCAAACCTCAAGCAACCGCTGCAATCCTTTGATTTCTACAAACCTTTCAGCCCAGTTTAAGGTACTGTAGTGGCAGTTTCTCATGATTAATTCAATAATTGCATCTCTTGCAAGTCCACTGATTACTCTGTTTGTAATAGAGTAAGTTAAACAGGTAAGTAGAGTGTCCACTTCACTTTTGTATTCTTCACAGAGCTTTGGATCTGGTTTAGAGTCCTTCTTGTTATCCAATCCAGAAAAAGTGTTTAGTAAAACTTGAAGACAGTATTGGGCTGCATTGACCCTCTCTTCATTTTCACTGTCAATGACATCAAGCAGCCAGGGTATGCCAACAATTTTAATAACTGCCTTTGTCCTCTCAACACTTCTCTTGCAGAGTTGGCTAATAACTCTCACTGCATTAATATATATTTCAGGATGCTTCTCAACTTTAAGTAACTGTTGTATTTTGTGAACTACACCATTTTTTAGCATTATTTCGGCACCTGCATTTTCCTTAGCGAGCACTACAAGGTTAGAAATGGCTTTTTCGCGTTTATCAATATCTTCCTGCAAGTTAAAGGCAAGTTTAAACATTTGCTCCACCTTGTTGCTGGTTTGTGCACTTTGCCTCGCCCTTTCTTGGACGGTTGCGTGTAAGCGCGACAGTGCCGGTTGCACAGCCTTATTGCTAGGATCTACAGTAAATATTGCTTTAGCATCACGGTAAGCTTCTTCAAACCTTTCTAAAGATTCCAAGGCTTGTGACCGTCGAAATAGGGCTTTTGGATCTTCCGGAACAATTCTTAAGGCTTCATCGCAGTCTTTTATAACTTTATCGTAGTCCTTCATTTTCAGATAAGCGGCAGCGCGGTTCTTTAGATAAGTTGATAAGTCGCGGCTGTCTTTTTCAGCGAGGTCGACAGCCTTGCTGTAAAACGATATCGCTTCTTCATAGTTTTCAACCTTAAAGGCTTCGTTTCCTTTATTCTTGTAAGTTTCTGCTTCGTCGCTAAGAACACTCATCGTCTCTTCCAGATAAATTATACTTTATACGTCGATATTCCTCCGGCAACACTTATATACCCAGCTTTAAAGATTGTTCTAGTAAATGCAGGTAAGTTCATCTCAAATACCCATACGAACTAAAATAGAAATGTATTTTTGTACCCCGTATGTGGAAAGAAGACAGATAAACAAGACAAACAACTATAATATGATCCTTGACAGTTGCGTTTTTTTTTTTTTTTTTTTAAAGGCTAAGGTCTGAGACCATGCTGCCTAGTCATCAGTTACTATTATTTTTTGAGTCTAACATGACATTAGAATATGGGTGTACACATTCTAATGTATTAGGAGTATTTGGCAGCAAATGTATCGAATCAAGTTTCCCGGTAAACTTCGCTGAGGTAGCCAAAACTACAAAAAAAATCTCAGCTCCATTTTACCGGGATCGCGTCTGTTTCAATGATTCCACATATTGTCCAGTTGCGCAGACACTTGAGATACAAAACTACACCAATTTTACATCACAATATCCACTTGGAATCAATTTGCGAATAATTAAAACAGCCAACTAGACTTCACTCGAAGAAATCCCGCCAAAAACTCCCTGACAGTTGCGTTTTGAAGCTCAGAATTTGTTTTTTTTTTTTTTTTTTTAAAGGCTAAGGTCTGAGACCATGCTGCCTAGTCATCAGTTACTATTTTTTAGTCTAACATGACATTAGAATATGGGTGCACACATTCTAATGTATTAGGAGTATTTGGCAGCAAATGTATCGAATCAAGTTTCCCGGTAAACTTCGCTGAGGTAGCCAAAACAACAAAAAAATTCTCAGCTCCATTTTACCGGGATCGCGTCTGTTTCAATGATTCCACATATTGTCCAGTTGCGCAGACACTTGAGATACAAAACTACACCAATTTTACATCACAATATCCACTAGGAATCAATTTGCGAATAATTAAAACAGCCAACTAGACTTCACTCGAAGAAATCCCGCCAAAAACTCCTCAGAATTTGTTCTCATATTTATTAAAATTTGTTCACAATTTTTTTTTTTAATTATTATGTAGTAAATTATGAGCAAATTTTTTATTTACAATTTGAAATATTGCAACTATTAATTTTATTTACGAAAAACAAGACTTCTTACTTGATGGCATGACATGTCAGGTTTTGAACGTACCTAACTACCTATGCCTCCGAATATTACCATACTAAAAATAGTATATTGTTTGCCAAGGGAGCAAACAACTATTTTGAAGGCGAGAGTGTTTCTTTGATTTGAATCCAGACTAGAGCGGAACGAAGGATCCTAGCGCAGAATCCCGAGGGTAGCGAGGGGTTCTAAAGTAGAATCCTGAACGCAGCGAGGGATTCAAAGTACGACACTCGAGCTTAAAATAGTGTTGCTCCCGAGGTGGACACTCTACTTTTTATCACCCTCTATGAAAAAATAAGTAAGTGCAACTTATGAATAAGAATAGTACGATTAGTACGTTTATTTATTTACATACATTTACTTGAGGAAGACATACTTATTTTTCATAAAACTAAGTAAAATCCTATTTGAGTAAACAATTACAAACGATGGCAGAATGCTTTTCGTGCGTTTTTTATTTATTCACCAACTTTTTTTTTTTAATTTGGCTCGCGCGCCTTCTTTATCGTACAGCCTGTGTGTGAACAAGACGTGTTCATACAATTTTCGTGATTGATCTCTTTGGTGTTGGAACTTTTACTTTAATAATGAGAATAACTAGACTTTATTTTTCAAGATTTCGATAAATGGCTACCCTGACTAAACTGTCAAATTAAAATTGTCTTTTTGTTGAAAAAAAGCGCGGGAAACTTCAAGATTGTTAGGCGCCTTTTTTAAAGTTAATTTGTAATAAATAAAATAACATCTCATTTCTTGCACAAATTTATTAGATAGCATAGTAAAGATGACCCGGAGCCGTAAAAAACGTAAAAAGGAACATTCAGCTGTAGACGAAGAGGCGGAGTCGGTTGACGAGAGCTCAGCGTCCGACGTCGGCTCAGTTACATCCGAAGAGGAAACTGATAAGTATATTCCTTTTAGAATCCCAGATTACGTCCGATATTACCCCGAAGATGGTGGTAACTTCGAATATATCGTGTTTCTAGAAAGTATAGAAGAAAATAAACCCATTGGCTTGAGGGATATGATGTCCCTCGCGAATGCAATTAAGCGTTACAACAAAGGTGTCAAACAATTGCAGCGGATTAACAAGAGCAAAGTAGGTGTCATATATGAGAGACCAGCACTAGCAAATGCTGCTCTAAGTAATAAAAAGTTTCTAGATGGTCACAAATTAAAAGCTTCAATCCCGGCTGCCGCTACGGAGGTCACTGGAGTCATCACACATGTCCCCACTGAACTCTCAAATAAACAAATTTATTCTGCACTAACAAGTACCAAGAACATTGTTTCTATAAGGCGTTTTATGAGGAAGTCAGCGGAGAATAAAACGGTAAAATATACACCAACCAAGACAGTATCAATTACTTTCTCATGTCCAGTTCTACCAGAGAGTGTCGACCTCAACAGCTGGCGTTTTGAGGTAAGACAGTATATTCCTCCAGTGAAACAATGCCTGAAGTGCTTGAGATATGACCATATAGCCAAATTCTGCAAAAACTCTGAGAGATGTTCCATTTGTGGTGAAGCACATAACTATAAAGTGTGTATAGTTCCTGCCTCGAGTGCAAAATGCTGTCACTGCTCGGGCAATCACATTGCTATATCATCTTTATGTCCTGTTAAAAAAGAGAAGATCCAGTTACACAAACAAAAATTTGAGAAAAAAAGAAGTTACTCTGATATTCTTAATGACACAAACTTCCCGAAACTAAATAAAACTGACCAATTTCTGTCACTCTTAAATTCAGAACTGATTTTAAAAACTATTTCAGAATCAATAGTTAAATTAATAACACAAAATAAAATGAATGAAAAATCAATTTGTAGTGCTAGCATTAAAGATGTCCTGCAAGAATCATTTAAAAATATAAAGTATTAAAAAAATAAAAAATGGATTATTTAAATATAGTGCAATGGAATGCTCAGAGCTTATTACACAATCAACATAATTTCAATCACTTTTTGTTGGACAATTCTATTCATATAGCTTTAGTTTGTGAAACTTGGCTTAAGCCCCGTCACTCTATCAAATTTCGTGGTTATGATGTAGTCAGACTTGATTCAGGGAATACTCATAATGGCGTTGCCATTATTTTACACAAATCTATTACATATACTAAAATAGACACAATTTATGATGATTCCTTACAAAATATAGCAGTTCGTATTAAATATGCCTACAATAAAGAACTTACTATTGTAAGTTTTTACAGTCCAACAAATTGCAACCCTCCTTTCTCTCAAAGGAAATTAGATAGACTAATCCAATCCTTACCATGTCCAATTTTTTTAGCTGGCGATTTTAATGGTTTGCATACAACTTGGGGATGTTCGACTTCTAATTGCAGAGGTAGGGATATTTTGGACTCCATTAATAAAAACAATCTTGTTCTTTTAAATGATGGTCAAATGACAACCGTTGGTTCCCACATTTGGAGGCAAAATGCTCTTGATTTGACCATTGTCTCTCCTTTGCTAGCTTTGGAGTGCGAATGGTCAGTTCATGATGACCCTTTAGGCAGTTACCACCTTCCTGTAATTACAAAATTCTTAGTGAATAACAACAATTCTTCTAGCTTTCATATACCTGATAGTATTCCTCTACCATTTTCTTATAATTTCAATACTGTTGATTGGAAAACATATTCATCCTCTATTGATTCTCTTTTGTGTAACTTTTCTATAGACAGTCACAATCCTTTGCTTAGCTATAATAATTTTATTAAACTCTTACATTTGTCACTGTTAAATTCAATTCCTTCCCCAAGACGCTACTCCTCTGATGGGGAGCAAGCTCGGCCTCTTTCAACCTCCAACAGAAAGAAAAGAATTCCACTCCCCTGGTGGAATGCTAACTGCACCAAAGCTGTGGAAGATAGTAAAAATGCTTATTTAACTTTTAAACACAATCCCTCTGAAACAAATTACCTAGCTTTTAAGAGACTCCAAGCAAAGAAAAAATTCATTATCAAGCACGAAAGAAAGATGAGTTGGATGAAATTGTGTGAATCTTTCAACAGAACTACACCTATGTCTGTGGTCTGGTCGTATATGCGTAGATTTAATAAAAGTTCTGCATCTACATTTCAAAATAATAATATACATTCTTGGATCCCCAAATTCCTTAAAAAATTTACACCAGATACAGTAGAGCCAGCTTTTATTTTCAACCCATCTCATCCTGTTTCTCCTAGTAACTTTTATTTAATTAAACCTTTCACATTTGTTGAACTCACTACAGCAATTCATTCTCGTAGAGATACTGCAGCTGGCCTCGATCATATTTCTTATAAAATGCTAAAACATCTACACAACCAATCTAAATTAATTTTGCTTGAAATCTTCAATCTTCTTTGGCAGCATTCTCTAATTCCTGATGATTGGAAAACTGATTGCCTTGTTCCCATTCTTAAACCCAACAAAGATAAAAATAGTTATGACTCCTCAGACCTATAGCTTTAACTTCATGTATGGGTAAAATCTTCGAGCAGCTTATCAAACAAAGGTTAGAACATTTTATTGAGAAGTACCATATATTACCTTCAAATCAATTTGGGTTTAGGAGGGGCAAGTCTTCAAGGGAAAGCATTGCTCATTTACATCTTGATATCTTTGAAGCCTTTAAAGCAAAGAATGCTCTTGTCAGTGTTTTCTTTGATGTGGTAGGTGCATTTAATAATGTCAATCATCATATACTCTCTTCAGAATTGGCTGCTGTTGGCTTGCCTGTAAAGGTGATAGAATGGATATTTAACTTTTTGAATGGTAGAAAAGTATTTGTCAAGTGTAAAAATAGGCTTATAGGTCCTAGGTATTCTTATAAAGGTACTTGTCAGGGCAGCATATTGAGTCCTTTAATATTTATTTTATACATCCACAAACTTAATATCATTCTGGGTACTGAAGTATCCAATCTACAGTTTGCGGACGACCTGGTAGTGTACTGTGTTGGTAATAATACCAGCACAGTATGTTCCAAGCTTAACACCGCCTTGTATAAATTAAATTGTTACTTTAATTACCTTGCATTAGATATTAGCACAGATAAATCTAAGGTTGTAGTCTTTAGCAATATCGGGCCTTTTAAAGTCAATATTAAATATAACAACACTGAATTGCCTGTGGAGAATAGTGCAAGATTTTTAGGTATTATTTTTACAAACAACCTCTCTTGGGGAAAATATGTTGATTGTATTTCTGACAGAGCTCAAAAAGCCCTTAACGTTCTGAGGTCTCTTGCAGGGACATACTGGGGTTCAGACCCTAAAATTCTTTTAATTTTATACAAATCCCTTGTACGAAGCCTCTTTGATTATGGTTTTCTCTGTTTTTCCTCAGATAGTCAATTGGTAAATAAACTAGATATTCTTCAAAATCATAATCTTAGACTTATTACAGGTGCCATGAGAACTACTCCCACCAATTCTTTACAAGTAGAATGTAATACTCCTCCCTTAATCTTACGCTTTAAGTATCTCAAATTCTGTTTTTTACTTAAACTTTTCTCTGTAAATAATCATCCTCTGATTAAAAAAATATTTTCACTTCACAATAAGTATCCTGCTAACACTCATTTGACCAAAAATATTCCATTTATACTTTTTGAATTTTCATTCATGATCAAGTTAGATAGTCATTTTAAATTTCACAAATCTAATGTTTGGGTGTGTTATGAGAAAGAGTTTGAATGTTTATTTCATGAGCTGGATATAGTAATTGACAACAAATTAAGAGACCGGCAAGAAGTCTATAACCTCATAAATCAGTACCCTAACTATCACCACATATATACAGATGGCTCCAAAAGTAGTGAAAAGGTTTCTATGGCTTACGTCATTCCTCTTAAGGAATTTGGACTGGGAGTAAAACTGAAGAAGGAATCAAGCATATTTACCGCTGAAGCTTTTGCTATACTCGCCGCACTTAAATACATTCAAAACCAATCTGAAAATCGTTGGCTCATTATCACTGACAGCATGAGCGTATTGTATGCTTTGAAAAACTATCAATTCAATGCTCACACAAACTGCATTATAATAGAAATCAGGCATCTAATTCATAACCTTTCAACAAGAAACTATAGTATTACTTTTTTATGGACTCCATCACATATTGGCGTTTCGGGTAACGAGCAAGCTGATTTTTTGGCACGTGCGATTGTTGACATTGTTGACAGTGACAGCGGCAGCCCCGTCGACGATGTCGCTATTCCGTTTAACGATATAATACCTGTAATCAAGTCCAAACTTAAAGAAGATTGGCAGAACTCATGGACAGAATCTCTTGCTAGAAAAGGTACTTGGTATGCTCAAATTAATCAAAATATTGGTAAAAGCCCTTGGTTCACCAATTGCCGTTACTTCAGAAGCAGACAATATTATTCTATACTTTGCCGTTTGAGATTTGGACATTGCCGTTTCAACGCTCATCTACATCGCATGCGCATAATTCAGTCGCCCTCTTGCACTTATTGCTCAGCAAATGATGAACAGACTCTTGATCATATTTTCTTTCAATACTCAAGTTTTAATATTCAAAGACTGTCTTTAACAGCCAATTTATTGAATTTATATGAAAAACCAGAGAACATACCGCGCTGTATTGAGGACATTTTGAAAAATAAAGACACCTACGTATATATTTACGATTTTATTAAAAACACGATCAAGGACTTATGAAACAAGGACTTTAACAATCTCGGACTTTAACAATATCGGACTCGACCTAGAAATAAATTATAAGGGACATTAATTAACTGGATAAATAATTAACAATTTTGATAAAAGGAAAATGCATCGGATGTAACAATGAAGACTTGGCTCCGGCCTTACAATAACTGGATAAGTAAATAACAATTGGATAAGAAAATGTACTATCGGATATAACATTGAAGACTTGGCTCCGGCCTTACAATAACTGGATAAAAGCTAAATTAATATTACAGACCTGGCTGTATGGGCTTGACCCTTTGCCTGTCCTCAAGGACGAAGACGAAAAAAAAAAAAAATTGTCTTTTTGTTGCGCTTTGTCCGCCATTCATTATTATTCATCCGCGTGTTTAAGTTTTCTAAAATTGTCGGAGAAATAAGTTATAGAAATGGCCGCAATCAGTCTACTTAATCCTAAAGCTGAATTAGCGAGGGCTTCGCAAGCTCTGGCAGTGAACATTTCTGCAGCAAAGGGAATTCAAGATGTGATGAGAACTAACCTCGGTCCCAAAGGAACAATGAAAATGTAACAATTTTTCTGTTATTACGCTATTTCTCGCTTGATAAGTAGTTAAAAAATAAAATTTTCACTTTCATACACTTTATTTCGTTACAAAAGTGAGGAGAATTTGTATTTTTCAGTGATTTATTCTCATCGAAAAAGTCATATGATCTCGATTTATCTTTTTGGTTTATCAGTCATGGTTGGATTTTGACGTTTATTACAAAATATCATATTATTATTATTATGCAGTTTTTCTTTGTTGTAGTATCATTATCATCATTCACAGCCCGAGTTCACGCATTGCTGAGCATAGACCTCTCTTTTCTTGTGCCAAATTGGACTATACTTTAAATCTGGGATCTGTTATTTCAGGTTGGTTTCTGGTGCAGGTGACATTAAAATCACTAAAGATGGAAATGTCCTTCTACATGAGATGCAAATCCAGCACCCCACTGCATCGCTGATAGCCCGCGCTTCTACTGCCCAAGATGATGCCACTGGCGATGGAACAACCTCCACTGTACTGCTTATTGGAGAGCTGCTCAAACAAGCTGACATTTACATCAGTGAAGGTACACTATGGATTAACTTATTTGTAATTAATAATAATAGATGAAAAACTGCCTACAAAATGTAAATGTATAAGGAACGCTTTGTTAGTCTGAATCACAGAACCTTGTCTCTAACACCCATTCTAACAATGATTTATTTCATCAAATTAAACACTATATCCACTTTACAAATTTAATATGAAATTTTGCATTCACAGGTTTGCATCCAAGGATTCTCACGGAAGGGTTTGACATAGCCCGTGCTAAGGCACTAGAAGTTCTTGAGTCAATTAAGATTCCTATTGAAATAAAGCGGTCAGATTTACTTGATGTTGCTCGAACATCTCTCAAGACTAAGGTATGTTGGCTAGTCATTTAGAAAATAATATAGTAAAGCAAATTGACAGTAAGTCTTGAAGACACATACAACTCAAAAATAATGACAATATGAAATTGCTCACATTTTAAAGTAATCACTATTATTGTTCAGGTTCATGCAAGCTTGTCCGAGGTGCTGACTGATGCTTGTGTGGATGCAGTGCTGACCATTCGTTCACAAGATAAACCTGCCGACTTGCACATGGTAGAGATTATGGAGATGCAGCATAAGACTGCTACAGAGACTGCATTAGTCAAAGGTAATTTATTGTGTATCTACATAATTACACTGATTCAAGAATTGCAAATTACAATCTACAAGAGTTAACATGAGACCTGAGCGGCTCCCACAGATATAGATAGAACTAGAAAGTTAGTATCACAATCTGTATGAAAACCAACCGTGCCATTTTTTCAATTTCTACAATGACGTCACAAACACTATTTGGTGATGGGGAAAAGCAAATCAATAGATAGAAACTCAACTTGCTCTTTCAATTAAGTCAGACTGTATTTATATGGAATAATATACAATTTTGTAATTAAGAGAAAAATTTAGGATTAAGTGTGACTAAAATGAAAGCTCAAGTTGACTGACAACTCTCACACTATATTTTGAAATTCGATAACTCGTAAACGCCGCGATAGCACGATAGTGCAACGTGAATTTTTTATCAATGATGAGCAAACTTTCAGTGCCGGACACAAGTAGCATTTTTGAGATTTTTTGGAAGAAAAAAATAAAACTGTATAAAAATTAATAACACTGAACTAGAGGTAAAAACCCCAAAAATAAAAATTGGAAAATATGCGCCTAAAGACCCTCTATCAAGCTTTATTAATCAATAAAAAATATCTAGATCAGATACACTTACAGAATTTATTTAATCTGTTTTCTAGGTGAAAGTTACAAAATATAAATGCTTTTTTATAAAAAAAAGTATTTGAAATACATACATAATATATGTGTTCTCCTCTTGCATTTAAAATGTATTTCTTGACTGATTTATGCAATAAACAGCATAGCAAAATTTTTTGAGTGAAATCAATCATTGTGTTGCACCACTAGGTGTATCTATATCTGTGGCAGCCCTCTGGACCCCCGCGACAGTAGCTACGCCACATTCCATACAAAAATTTGCAAACTGTGCAATCAATATCCAGCTATGGCTCCAATAGTGATTTGTTTCCAAAAACCTACCCAACTCTTTGTAAACATAAAAGTCTTTTCACAGGTATTGTGATGGACCACGGTACCCGTCACCCTGACATGCCAAAGCGTGTTGAGAATGCCTACATCCTTACATGCAATATTTCCCTTGAGTATGAGAAGACTGAGGTCAACTCCGGATTTTTCTACAAGTCTGCTGAGGACAGGGAGAAGTTGATTACTGCTGAACGAGACTTCATTGACCAACGCGTTAGGGCGGTATGTACTTTATTTATTGAAAGCCTTATTTCAGAGTAACAGTTATTACAACTTCAAAAAACACTTTTTTAGTTTTAATTCTACAACAAACCATTTGGCAAAGGCCTCCCCCATTATGTTTTAAATTTTTCCTTTCCCTTGCTAGTCTTGTCCAAGTTTTCGTGGCTGTCTTCACTACTTCTTCATCACTTTTTTATGGAGTTTCTTTTTTTTCTCCCTCTTGAGTACCATAGGATTGCTTTTTTGTTTCATTTCTCTTCTAACTTAACAGTATAGTATCTACGAGTTACCACCAGTCAAATGCAGCATGAATTGCTTGAATTACGGCATTCAACCGGTTAAAGAGTCTCGCTATACTAAGTTTAAATAAACCTTGACCCATTCAAAATGAATTCATTTATTTATTTTACTGATATGCATTCTAAACAATGAGCAATAATAAAAACAATCATTAATGCTAGTATATGGGGTTTATTATAAATATACCTTTCTTTACAGATCATTGACCTAAAGAAAAAGGTTTGTGATGGGACTGACAAGACCTTTGTTGTCATCAACCAGAAAGGTATTGACCCTATTTCTCTGGACGCATTCGCCAAAGAAGGTATCATGGGATTGCGCAGAGCTAAGAGACGTAACATGGAGCGCCTGGCTCTGGCGTGCGGCGGTTCTGCTATGAACTCTGTCGATGGTCTCACTAAAGAGTGTCTTGGTTATGCTGGCCTTGTTTATGAACATATTCTTGGTGAAGACAAATTCACCTTTGTGGAGGAGTGCAAGAACCCAGAGTCTGTTACAATACTTATCAAGGGGCCCAACAAGCACACACTTGCGCAGATCAAGGACGCTGTCCGTGACGGCCTCAGAGCTATCAACAACGCCATCGAAGATAAGTGCGTAATTCCCGGCGCTGGCGCTTTCGAGATCAAAGCTAACATGGAACTGTTGAAATTTAAGGACACTGTCAAAGGAAAGGCACGTCTAGGTATCCAGGCTTACGCCGAAGCTCTACTAGTAATCCCCAAGACCTTGGCCATTAACTCTGGTTATGACGCCCAGGACACTATTGTGAAGCTTCAGGAAGAGTCGCGCTTGAGCCCCGATCCGATTGGTCTCGACCTAAGTACTGGTGAAGCTATCAAACCCACTGACTTGGGTATTATTGACAACTATGTTGTCAAAAAGCAAATTGTCAACTCCTGTTCCGTGATTGCGAGCAACCTCCTTCTTGTTGACGAGATTATGAGAGCTGGTATGAGCAGTTTGAAAGGATAATTTTACGTTATTTTAATAATAAATAAACTTGGACTTTGAGGACAGCTATCCTCTCATGTCAAAAATAATAATAATAATATAGTATTATTTCTCACTATGCAACAGTGTTTATGTTATTTTAAATATTGCTTATGAAAGTAACAAGAAAATTAACTTGATAATATTTTTTTATGTACTGCTAAAAACTAAATAAATAAACGCACTAATAAATTACTTGTTTCAATTCCTACGTAGTGAACTCAAATAGAATAAAAGAAACAACAATCACTTTTATGACATTTATTGGGGGTCAACATATATATATTTTTTGGGTACTTACTTCATTTTCAGCCTAACAGATTGCATAATTATAATTATGGTTGAGAATCGAGATCGATTATGACATTTATTGGGGTCAACATAAATATATTTTTTGGGTACTTACTTCATTTTCAGCCTAACAGATTGCATAATTATAATTATGGTTGAGAATCGAGATCGATTTAATTGATCAATGTTAATAGATCATTTTTGTATAGGATATGATTTTTGTATAGAATATCATTTTTGTATAGAATGTTAATAGATCATTTTTGTCCAGGGATAAAATCTTATATCATATCATTTTCGTATTTTAGAATATAATTTATGTCCTTATACATCACTGAACTTGGAAGTACAACTCTTATACAACTAATAAAATTGTGATGTTGTGAAACCCTAATTTACATGCCAAGTGCAACGAGACAAACAAGACACATTGTTAATTGTAGTGGGTTAATTGAACTAAACAAAACATTAAAACGAAGTTCTGAATAAATTGACTTTCAAAACAAAGTAACAATCCATTCCATTCTTTTTAATTCTAGTGGATGGAATGTAAATAAAAAAAAAGTGAGCCGTCACGGGACGCCTGGCAGATGTTAAACATCGACATTATTTTGTAAAAGTAATATGATTGAAAAGAACAGATTGCGATATAAACTAAATATGGCATAATGATAAAATAAAATATTACGATTTTTTCCAGAAAATGATGTCGAGTGGGAAGAGAATCGCAGTCGATTGCGCATGGCGACGCGTCGCCACACAGTACACAAGACTGTGACTGTATATATACACCATCATATAGCGTGGCGACGCGTCGCCACGCCAGAAATTTGTTTTACATGCGGCTATAGATGTTTCACATCAAAAATACAAAAGGCGCCTAAAAATAAAATATCTATAAAAATAGAAGTTAAATGCGATTGGAGTAATTTTACACATAATGATAAATACACTTTCTTATCTTACCAAAAACAACAATTATTCGAGTGAAACTAGAGGTTGGTAATGTATTATAGGTAGCCACTATATACATAAACTATTCCACAAAGATTTTACACTTAGGTCACTTAGACAGCATACCATCTACATTCTACCATTACCATAAAATTAATAGAATTTGTTCGAGTTATCTTGTGAAGAAACCTTCATTTCATAGGAGGTCCTTACAGTGAGGAGGTACCTATTAAAAGGTATCTCCTAGTATCCTAAAGAGATTATGAATGAAGGGCATCACAGGTTACATAATACAACAGTTAGCCTAATAAATATTAGCAACATAACAGATAGAGACTCGCAAGAAACAGATCTCAATAATAATATTAGCTAACAAAATAAACACGAACCGCGCAATCAGCGACATAAATATTTAAAGAAATATAGTGGTAAAAATAATTATAAACCCGAATCTGTTCATGATGACGCTTACTTGAACGGTTTCTCAAACGAAAATTATTGATGCGTAAAATTAAAAACAAGTAAATGATGCGACTGGCTGTTGATAATTCTTTCAAGTCACAGTAAGTAGTTTATGCATGCTAGACATTTTTTTTTTTGTTGATTTCCGTTCCAGAAACAGCTCTACTGTAATCTACCAAAACACATCATTAAGAAATAAAAATTTACGAAACATGATTTACACATTAATACAAAAAGAAGAAAATTTTGACATCACAAAGTGGTGAATAGTCAAACATAAATTCTTTAAACGTAAATTCAGGGTGACTAGCTTCTATTATTTTCAGTAAACATTATTATGCATATAATTTTGATTAGGACCAGCTAATTCAATTTATCAGCTCCAGTAAAACCAAATGCCATGTGTATTAAATCTTTTGAATGATAACATCCTGCTGATGATTGGTGTTGAGTTTATTTGTTCTGTTTGGCAGCCAGAGCAGCTCGTTCGTTGATATCAATAGTGGAAAGGTTGATGGCTCCAACAACACCTTGCAGTACTGATATACCCGCCTTTACTATAGCAATTGGTGCTGAGATGATAACAATCAGTTTGTACAGGCCAACACCCAGGACTGAAATCAGAAATAATTTATTAAAATCTTATTTTTTTAAGACTCAGTTTTCAGTGGTAAGGCAATAAAAAAAAAAAAACTGGCACTCCGGTAGTGCCGACAGAAGTGAAAACTTGAACAATTACGAGTGTATTTTGTGAATCGTCTTATAAACAAAACACGCGTGTTAAGGTGTGTTCCTTATTTTATAGGGTTTTTTGCAAATCAGGTATGATGACCAAAGTGACTGGTTTATTCTTCTCGTGAAAGGAATTTATTCAGATTTACAAATAAGCACACAGTTATATATCCGTGGTTCAGCGCCATCTCGTCGTTGTTGGATGAACTACGTAGTTAGTACGCGAGGCCCTCGTAGTTCTTCCCGATGTGCATAGATGGCGCTGTCCTCAACAACGCGCGTCTTAAGTTTTACGTCTGACGTTAGTACGCGAGGCCCTCGTAGTTCTTCCCGATGTGCATAGATGGCGCTGTCCTCAACAACGCGCGTCTTACGTTTTACGTCTTACGAATTTTCGATCAGGGTCACGTGACCTGACGCGAATTTAGAAGTTTTTACCCATTCCAAAAAAAGTACACAGCGCCGCTAAAGAAGTTTTCACTTCAAAAATGACAGTTTAGAAAGAACACATTACCTGTAGGTCCAGTATAGAAGTACATTACATAAAGAGCTGCATAGAAAGCCTCATTGCCTGCACACATGAAGAAGAGAACCATTTTGTTAGTGTAATAGATGCGCATGATGGGGTTCTCTGACATGTCAATAAACTTGTGGGAAGCCTTGCCCTGCAGGGTTACAGTGTGGAGGTACAACCAGTGGCATGTTATGTCAATTGCCATAGATATTTGGAACCAGAATGTGTACTGCGGGTAGAATGTTGCCAGGGTCATCATGAGGCAGGCAGTGCCCGCACGGTCTGTTAGCTGATCCAGTATTGCACCAAACTTTGTGCCTGTAAAACAAGTATATCTTTTGAGTACAAATTAGGTACTGATTATTTAATACTACATTAGGAAACTTGTTTCTGTATTACTAGGTATCAACAATAATAGTGACAGACAAAAAAGTTTAGGGTATTTACACTTCCATTATTCTAATTCAATTAGGGATTCCAGAATTTACATAGTTTATTTACTTTTAAATTTATCTAATGTGATATTGCAACCCAATTTCTGAGTGGTTAGATCAATATCCACAACAGCATACACATTCAGGATGTTTATCAGATTACTGGACTGGTGTGGTAAGACACAACATGTTCTATTATTAGTCCACCTACTTAACTATCATTATCTTAAGCTGTTGTTACAATAAAACAGTTTAACTATAACATGTTATATGTTTCAAGATCACAATGTTATCTTTCGTCGTTACCGACTCAGTGACAGATAAGTATAAACTAATTGAATTAAGATACCATAAAAAAAACACTTACTTTGATTAAAGTATCTTGCGGCATGCCCATCAATAGCGTCCAGCAAAGCGGAGGTTACATAGCATACACACGCCAAAACACAATGTGTCGGCATAAAATAAAAAGAAATAATCGCAAGGATTACCCTCCCAAAACCTGAAACATTTTTATAATAATTAAAAACATTAAGAATGAGATGCGCAAATACATTATCCAAATAGAAAATTCGTCTTCCCAAATACATACCAATTATGTTAGGCACAAAAAGGAATATATTTTCCTTAGTCATCTTTATAGAATTAGAGGAAGTATCACTCCCAAATAATTATGTGAATTCTGTAAACTAGTGATAAAATGAACGCGTTACAGCAAGAGTAGCGCAGGCCGCAGCAGTCAGCAAAATCACAAGCAACAATAGGAATTTAAATGACATATCAAATCAGTGTTGCTAACAGATAAGCTAGCTCTCCACCAGATTCAACTTCGAAAATCACAGAAAACCTCTAACAAAAATCGGCCGTACTCCAAAAATTAGTAAAATTCGCAAAAATTTTCACTAAACCAATTTTTGGTTTTTAAGAAGGAAATCAATACTTAATTAAAGTACTTATATAAGTAAAAAATGTTTTTTTTATTACGTTATAAAATATTTAAAATCAGTAAATTAACAAGTCAAGATGAGAAACATAAAAAAAATTCAATAAGAACAACAATTATAAAAAAAAAAATTATATTCTAAGACTCTTCTTCTTCAGATGAATTTTGGTCTGCACCATCGTTGGTTTCACATTTATAAAATTATTCTTTGGTACCGGTTTGTTTTAGTTTTATTGGAATGTAACAGACACAAAAAAGGAAAAGGTTCTGAATTCGGATGTTTATATATATTTTTTTTATGTATGTTCGGGCATAACTCCCCAAGTAACACAAAATCGATATAATGGAAAAAGTGATGACCAGAAAATTTCTTCTAGCTTCGTTATAGAATTTGAAGGGTTTTAGCAATGTCTTGCTTCTGTATAACAGCATTTTATTAACTTTGTAGTTCCTAAAGCTATATAATCCTCTTTTTCAATCTTTTGTGCAGTTAAAGGTTTTATTTTAGACATAATTTATGTCTCTATAAAGCTTCTAATACAGCTGTAAGCATTATACAAAAGTGTAGGCCGTATGTAAGCATTAATTACGGCTTAGGCTATTAAAAAGCATTTTAATATTCTTTAAAACTGCTCTATGTTTTATAACGACCTTTCGCATGGGTCACAACTGTTTAACGGTGTACATTGGTGCTGTTTTAATGCCAGCTTTTTAAAAGCATTTCATCATAATATTATATAGCCTTTATCTATACAAACGTATAATGACAAGAATTTTAACAAGCAATAAGTCGTATACCGGCCATCCGCATGCCTAAAGTTTTTAATTATGCTTACGCCATTTTGCTTTTTGTATCGATAATATTTAAAATTTAATTTTATGGTAAATAGGCCTTTAGAAAGGACTTCAACCTATGGTATTGACCGGCCGGTACAATACAGGTATCATAATGACTAAAACTAAAGATTTCTTCGTAAGAGCATAATTTTTTTTACAATTCCACATATTTTTATAATATTTTTGTAATAAATAGCTCTTTAATTTGAAGGCGCATGAAATATTTGATTCAAATATATACATACTTTCACAGTAAACTGATACTCGCAACCTTAATTCACTCATAGAGAACAAAAACAAGAGTTTAATTACTTGCCTTGTAGCACTTATATTTTTTTGTTGAAAGTATCCATGTTCTTTTTACACAAGATTTATTAATAATAACAGAAATTAAAAATAATATTTGAAAATGTTTTTATTTTGCCTTTGTAATGGTACAAGCTGTATAAGAGCCGCATTTAACATAATATGCGCACTGCTTTAACCTGTTTTCACAGCCCATTATAATGCGTTTATCATTCCGGTAGACAACCAATATAATGCTGCTAAAATGCCATTCTTACACTTAAGGCTGTATAATTTGGGGCCCAAATTAGCATTACAAGAGCTGTATAGTGGTTTATAATGCCTATATGTAGACTTCTTATAAAGCTATAATAATATGCTAATTCTGTTATCCATCGATTATAAAGCTATTTTGTGCTACTTGGGTCCCTCATATACAGGGTGTGGCGTAAATTGTGGTCCACCGTTAGGAATTCGATATACCAGATCACTACATAGTATAAAACAAAGTCGCTTTCTCTGTCCCTATGTCCCTTTGTATGCTTAAATCTTTGAAACTACGCAACGGATTTTGATGCGGTTTTTTTTAATAGATAGAGTGATTCAAGAGGAAGGTTTATATGTATAATAATAATAATGTTTCCGTGCGAAGCCGGGGCGGGTCGCTAGTCTAATTATATAATGAAGAATTTCTAAACAATAGTATCGCGGTTACATAAACATTGATAACAGCGCGCAGTGGTCTGTTCAAGAAGCTGGATCAAGATGCTAAAACTAATTTTGCTTTAGTCTTCTTTATACTAACGAAAGTTAATAATAATTTATGAAACTTATTTCAGGCTACAATGGCCGATAGACATATAGCTTATAAACTAACATAATTTAAGTACTAGCTTACGCCCGCGACTTCGACCGCGTGAAATTTCTTGTTCCTCCGACCCTCCTCGTCGCATCATCAAAATTGGGGTATCAAATGCAAAATTATTTTTTTTCAAATCCGACTAGTAATTCCAAAGATTAGCGCGTTCAAATTAGTATAGATAACACAATACTTGTGTTAATAAATATAGCTTGAAACTATGTTAGTAGCGCTTTACTTCACTAGCCACGCTTGTCGTTTTGATTTTTTAGCTTTACGTCACGCTGTTCCTATTAGGGGTAGGTAGAAACTACAGAACGCCACTTGCTAAGATCCTTAAGCCTTAAAATAAATAGGTACTCCTTTTATTTCGTCCATATTTTAATATATGGCTTATACGCGCGCCAAAATATCATTGTCTCCTTAATTCGAGACTTGTCATCATCTATTGTCTCCATTCAGCCTAAAAAACCTCCTATTACTAAATTTTTGGTAACGTCCAAAGGACTGAAACACATGGACGAACTGTAGTTGAATAAAAATACATTTCTGTTTGCGACAGCTTCCGGGAAACGATTGTGGGAAGGCTCATTCTATACTGAGAAGTTTATTACTTTAATGAATTACCTTTACCCATGGTTATTGTTCTAGGAATGTATCGTCGTTGCGCGTGCAAAAGTCGCTATGTTTTTAGTGAACTTATTTGAGCTATATGAATTATAACATTTAGCGTGTTTATACGGAACTTTCGATGTATGAATATCACATAGCTACATTCCTTAACTCTTTAAATATTGCACTTATCACGTTAGCTGTTTTTACAGTATGTGTATTGAAATAACGATTAAAACTGCATAAAGAACCGAAAATAACTAAATAACACATAGCGACTTTTGCACGCGCAACGACGGTATGCTGGTATGCATCCTGCTGGGAATAAAGTAATTCTTGTGTCAAAAAGGGTTAGAGGAGTTAATTTTGCTACAGGATTTACAACTTGTTGTGTGTTGCAATTGCAATTCATCCTACATATTTTAATCCTAACTAAAACGGTGAAGGGAAACAACTTGAGGAAACAGGCATGTCCTGGAACCAAAAATTCGAAGACGTGACATCTACTAACCCGCGCTGGGCCCGTGTGGTGGAGTACGACCCACTCCCTCTCACTGAGAGGAGGCCTGTGTCCCAGCAGTGGGAACATTATAGGCTGATTATCTATGATGTTATATACACCCTTACATTTTGATCGTTTTAATCGTTGAAGGGGGTCATTGTAGTCATCCATCACTATGAACAACTTTACTATGGGACCAAACCTGAAATCGTGAAAAAAAAAATCACCTGTTCCCTACATTTATGTTCGTATAGCTCGTCAAAATATAGTAAAAGTTGTACATAATGATGAGTATAATGACCCCTTTTTAGGATTAAAACGATCAAAATGTAAGGGTGTATAATCCTAACAAATATTGTAAATGCGAAAGTGAGTTTATTTGTTACGTTTTCACGCTAAAACGGCTGAACGGATTTGGATAAAATTTGGCACATGGGTAGACCATGACCTCGAGATGGACATAGGCTACTTTTCATCCTGGATCGCAGACGAAGTCGCGGGCAACAGCTAGTAATTTACTATAACATATTACAATTTTAACCATTTTAGTAGTAATTTTTTTTTACAAAAATCGCTCTTGAATTTGCATGATTATGTGAAAAATTATAGTTAAAATAGAGAAGAACTAACTTTTTCTTCAAAAGCTGTAAATTTACATAAAAACCATAATTTTACACGATAGCTCTAGTATTTGAACAGTAAATAACAGAAATCAAAATGAAAATATAATGGTTTTTGTTGAAACTACGACCAAATTTGTAACAAAAGGTAGAAATTTCATAAATAAAAAATAAAAAAAATATTTTCGGAACCCTTGGTTAAAATTGTAATATGTTATAGTAAATTGTCTGGTATATCAAATCCTTAACGGTGGACCACTATTTACGCCACACCCTGTATAGACGGAATTGAATTTTTTTTGTTTGAAAGAGGATTTTTTAAATACCTACTCCTGAAAATTAAATGAAGTATAAAAATATATTTCGTAACGTTTTAGGGGCTTAGTTGTTGGGTGATAGCATTTTCAGTAATTGAAACTGAATTCTACTAAACCACTAGAAAAACCTCCAGTCACTAAAAGCAATATTTTGCCACTAAAAGGCTGGTCGAAATCATTAGTTTTAGTAGAAAATCCGTTATGTTGGTAACACTGTATCAAATTATCAATATACAACGACTGAAGGACATGTATCCATGGTCATGAATACATAATTAAAAAAAAAATTATCAATATACATGACATTGACAAACAGACTTCTATACATGCTTCTATACTCGAAGTGAAAACTTTTGCCACGGGTGTCGCTAGTATGTTTGACTTACGAAAGTCAAAAAATATTAAATCACATGATCACATCACAGTAATTAGCCCACTTAAGGTGAATGGGTAGTTGAGACCGCGAAATTCAAATTTTCTTACGTTTTTTGCAATTTGCAGGTCTGTGTCAGGTTGTATCTTGATCAAAATATGATTCGCGACAATAGCAGGTACATATTTAGAGAAGTATAATCATTAGAATCAATAATACATCTTTCTAAGTTAGATTTGTACCACTAACACTTTTCCATAGAGATTGGTGGTTGGTGGTAGAAATCTAACTTAGAAAGATATATTAATGATTCTAATGATTATAATTCTCTAAATATGTACCTGTTATTGTCGCGAATCATATTTTGATCAAGATACAATCTGTCACTGACCTGCAAATTGCAAAAAACGTAAGAAAATTTGAATTCCGCGGTCTCAACTACCCATTCACCTTAACAAAGCAGTTGTAGAGTGCGTGAGCTAGGCCCTAAGCGATTTCTTCAGAAAGTTGTTCAGGGTGCTTAGGGAGTAAACATACTAAAAGTTCCTGCGTCTAGAAGGTGAGCCGGAGTGGAGGGGGACAAAACTTCCCACTTTTGAGTTTTTCGCTACTATCTTTAAATCGGTGCGTCGTAGATAAACAATATCTACGTAATGAAAGCTAATACAATTTTCTACAACTTTTATCGTACACACTTTTTTGAATTCCTACCCATTTTCGAACTACATATTCCGGAAAAGTGAAATTTTTCGAAAACACGATTTTTATCAAACACTAGCTGTTGCCTGCTACTTTGGCGTTATTTCGGAATAAAAAAGTAGCCTGTATGTTAATCCAGGTCATAATCTATCTACCTACCAAACATCCAAATCCGTTCACTAGCCGTTGAGTTATCGAAACTTTTATCTATGTACTAGCATAGCAGCACCCCGCGGTTTCACCCGTATTAAATTTCCCGTAAGAATATCGGGATAAAAACTATCCTATGTCCTTTCCCGAGACTCAAACTATCTCTATACCAAACATCTAAATCGGTTCAGTGGTTTAAACGTAAAGAGGTAACAGACAGACAGACACCACCGGAGCTTTGCAGAGCGTGACGCTCAAAAACTGATTAGAATTTAGATTTAGGGTAGCCCGCGAAATTCAATTTTTTTGACCAGCAAATTGCAAAAACGTAAGAAAATTTGAATTTTGCGGGCTCCGTACATTGGCTTTGGCCTTTGGCACCTAATTACGTAATTAGTTCAACGCCATCTACAGAGTTCTTGGAAACTATGTTTTATTTTTAATACTCAAAAAGAAGACCTCATTCGAACTGTATGATATAATGTACTTACTTACTTTAGACTTAGCAGGCACGAATCTCTATTACCATGTACAGTAAAATGTTGATTTAAATAATACCGACCGACTGTGATTTTAATTGATGACTATAACTTGGCAATCAGCTAAGGAGTTTTTAATTTACTTTTATATTTGAATTTTTTTTACTTAATAAACAATGGATCGATGATTTTTACGAGGCTGCATCAATTATTTAGCCATCCGAAGAGTTTAATTTTTCAATTAAAGGTATGTAGATTTCATCATACATTTAATTGAGATCCTCATTTTTGGTCATTACCATTGTTTTCAATATTATACTTTGTGTAGGTAAATCTCACCATTATTTAATAATTTAACTAATTATAGTTTCCGCCCTGTTTATGTGCATTAAAAAGGACGTTGATTCGTTTTTGCCCTATTTGTCCAACTTAAACCCTCTGCCCATCTCCTCAATCCAACCAATTTAGACTGTTACATGCTCTGTGTTTAGACTGATGCCAGATTGATCTGATCGTCTAAAATCCCCTGAATTTTGTTCAATGCGTGTGATAGCGGTTGGTTATAGTAATCCATCCTTCCTGTTGTAATTAATAAAACTTTTATGAAAACACAAATCAAGTCAAGGAATCGAGCCAATTCACTGACCTCTATCATACAATAGTGTATAATACAAGTAAGTGAGCTAATCTCAGGTATGTATGTACCTGTAATTTTAATTTTTTTTCTCTGCAAAGCTGGCATGTGAAGTCTATGTCAACTGGAGAACAAAATTTTTAATCTGTAACCAATCTTGAAAATTGAAATTCACGTCGCTAGAGGGCGTTCTCGTAGTCGTTAAAAATGTTGGTCGGAATCTGTAGAAAATGATGAATCCGTTTTTGCAAATGGTTAGAACTTTCATTAGGTTGTAGCTAAATTGCTCATTATGATTCGATTTAGTAGCTAGTAAGTGGAAAAGACATTTTGTTGAGGATAAGAGTGAATCCGGTGTGCGAAAGTCATACGACTTGTGTCATCTGACTGCTCTTCCTTCAAGATGGCTCCTCCGCCGGAGTATGATAAGGAACCCAAAGCCCCGGACAAAAGTGCCACAAATATTTCCACTGAAGATTCAAAACTTCTACATAATCTAATAAATGACCAGCACACAAATTCAGACCACAAACCAACAAATACGGCCGCAGCCGTTGAAGTTGAGGTAAGTCGATCTCTGCTGCCATTTTTTGATTTTAGTGTGTGTAAAGTAGAAACCTATTCGTCGTCGATTACATTTAACGTGCATGTAATCTCATGCACCTAACGTAGCTTCTCTTGAACACTTAATTATTTCACAATTGAAACTATTCTAGCAGTATGTGTAATAATAAAGTAGGTAGGTGAAAATGGCGAAGGATAACAGTTCTGTCAAAAATTATATTAATTTACTTTAACTGGTGTACGGTAAGTATGAGTATGCATGCATTTTAAATTGGTTTGTGCACGCTAATTTACCACATTTATTGGAACTGTTATAGTTATCAAACATAAACTGCAGAGCTCTAGTAATTGAACAGTATATCTATCAAATGTATGCACTCAAGGATATTTTGTAAATTTCATTCATACTGAAGTAAGTATTGTAGGAAAGATATGTATATTTTTTTAACTCATTTACTAAGAGTTATTTTTGTTTGCCCTATTTTTTATTTCAACACAACACATGTCTTTATTTAATGCCAAAAAAAGAAATAGTTATTTTACACAGGTACACACTGCTTAGCCATGGATGGCCTGTCTAGAAAAAGCTATTGATTTTTACCTTCTTTTTGTTTTGACAATAAAATATTGTGTTATAAAAATATTTACCCGAAAGATATTATAAAATGTGAATAATATAAAATAATACAACAATTACATTTCTAAAGTTTAAAACACATTCATTATCTTTAAGAATAAGTTTCACTCAAACAATATAATTATAAGGTTGCATTATTGAGAAATTATGTAGTATTATACTCAGCAAGATCACTTCTACGATTGACTCTGTTACAGTAAGTTACACATACCACCAAAAACACAAACAACAACATTACAAAAACCTGGAAGCTATTTAAAAAAATCAAGGTTGTAGTAGAGTTATAGAGGTATGAGGAACAGGGTGTAAAGTTCTCTCATCCTCCATAGAAAAGGGAGGATCCTCCAACCAGACGGGTGTTGTGTCTGGCGGGCAACTACCTGATGATTCATGTCGGGCCATTGTATATGTGCTAGTTGCGTGGTAAACTCTGCGTGATGCAGGATTTTGTGTGACGTCAGTATGGTGCGTTGTTCGCATGTGGCGTTGTAGATACCTCTACAGAGTTAATTTCTGTGTATTTTAAGAAAACTAGTGATATATGTGTTTTTATACAAAAATATACCAATTTCACATTAACCTGCGGTGGTTTCTGGACTGTGAACAGCACCCTAATTGTTATTGTGTTACACAATATCAATCACAATCTGAATCATTTTCATGTAGGTATAAGAAAAGTTTGCTTAACAATGTAAATAACGCAATGAATGTTGTTGAATTGTCAAAATAAAAGCCATTCCTACTGTTAATGTGTTACGCAATTGCCTCACAAAATAATGACATCCTTTTTCTTTGTTACTGACACTTGCTGGTGATTCTTTATAGTATAGCATAATCATAGCAAAATCAGCCTATTATGTTCCCACTGCTGGAACACAGGCGTCCTCTCTATAAGGGAGTGGGAGTAATCCACCATGCAGGCCCAGTGCTGGTTGGTGGTTGTCACATGTCTTTGATTTTTCGGTTCTGGGACATGCCAGTTTCCTCACAATGTTTTTCTTCACCATTTTGAGAGCAGTGGTGATAAAATATATTGCACAAAGTAAAGTGCATGCTTGATACCACTGGGCCACCACTGTCCTTAATTGGCAATACGGGCTGGTGTCCACAACACCATGCATATATGCATATTTTGCATACAAGTGGGAAAGTCGATTATTCAATCTACCCCAGCTTTTCAAGGAAGGCCATTAACGCACCATTGATTTCACGGGCCGTCTCATTGGGTACCTGGGTTACCGAAGTACTATGCCCTGTATGTGGTGACCACCAGGCAGCTTAGAAGCATATGTGCTGTTGTCTCAACTTCCTCCATGCAGGCCCCCCTTGTTCTTATCACAATAACTAAATGAACAGCTAAAATCTAACTAGGTTGCATTATTTTGTAGAACACCAGCTCAAAGTAGATTTAATGATAATGAATTATTACCTAAGGCACTTTGTCACAGAAATCAATAAATTATGAGAATGTAGCTTAGTTGGCAACTTTTCATGGGACATCATTTTTTTTGATCAAGCAGATGATCCCATAGTCAATGAGAATTCACAACATCAAGATAGGGCTGCTGTCAACAATGCATGATGCAGTTTTGCGGTACTTAACTTACAGGTTTTGAAGAGATCTGAAGGTTTTTTTTTTTAGGTTATTAACCCAAGAGATTGTTTCTTAGTATTTTGCCACCAGGTTGCCACATTGTATTTTTTTGTTATTATTTAATTTCTATGCGTTGAATTAAATTTATTAGGTTAACGTATTTTCGAAAGAATATTAATCCATTCAGAATTGTCGTATTCTGATTTTTTATTTTATGTGAGAGATAAGGGACGGTATTTTTTTTACATTTTTCATCAGAAGTCGAAAATTATGCGGCCTAAAAAAAAATGTTTGAGAATGTGCAAACTGCACTCTTTCATACGATACCCCACATGCCCTAGTAGCCCCACTTCAATTTTTCAGACCCACTTTCAGTCCCTGTTGCAAAAATATACATATATATTTTTATTTCTTTCGTATTTGCAAAATAGTTGGGCAAACGTCATCTAAAACTAATCCTAATTTCAAGTTGATAGCATTAGTAGTTCTTGAGATATCCAGCTGTGACAGAGAGGCAGACTGAATCTCACCATAAGGGTTTCTTTATACCATTATGGTATGGAACCCTAAAAACGACTTTCCGAGATGTATCCATAAGCACCAACAACCAACCAAGCCAAAACAGGTCCACCTTCTTTTCTGCCTAGCATGCACAACCGCCTGCACCTTTCAGGATTTAAACTAAGGCAAAGTGACTACACACTGTTCTGATAAAATTTGAGTCAAATCACATGTCATGTGTAAAGAAGAAGATGATAATTGATAACCAACTGTTAAATCTAGCTCAACATGGTAAAGGCCTATCGATAATGTCATATAATATTATAATAATGTTGCCCGCCTCTGCTTTGCAAGAGTCCAATCTGCTGTGGTGATATGTTGTTATGTGGTGATATGTTGTTGTGATATGTTGATATGTACCAAGTTTGATGTCATTTGTTTAACAGAACATTGGTTAAAAGCCCATCAAGTAATGTCAATTAACTATGAAAATTATTGTGTAGTTAGCCATTTCAGCCGAACACGTATGATACATGGCGGATCATTAATATTAGTTAAAAATTCAATTAAATCAAAGGAACGAAAAGACATCGTCGGGCTGTCTGTTGAACACACCATTGAATTGTCCTGTGTTGAGCTCGATAAGCATGTAGTAGTATGCGTATACAGACCTCCAAGTTACCAGAATCTAGCTTTGTTTGATTCTGTAATGGAAGATGTGCTAAAGAAACTTTCTGCTAGTAGTAAGTCAATAATCATATGTGGCGATTTTAATATTAATTTATTAGAAAACAACTCAAATACTATCAGATTATTAAGTCTTTTTGGGTCATTTGATTTATCAAATGTTTTTATTGAACCCACCCGAGTAACAGCTTCCACTGCCACTTGTATAGATAATATTTTCTGTAACTGTGATTATTTACACAAACAAATTGTAAATAAGTTGCCATCTGATCACAGTGGACAAACAATAACATTTTGCTCCTACGTGCCTTTACAAAAATTTTTAATAAGGTTTAGGCCAATTACATGTAAAAATTTAGAAAAATTAAATAATTCTTTGGCCAGTAAATTATGTGTTCAGAGTTTTAATAATGTATGTGACCCAAATGAGTTTTACGCCGAGTTCTTTTCACTATTAAACTCGCAATTTAATGACACTTTCCCACTAAAGACTAAAAGTATTTACACAAAGTTCTTATTTAGCGATTGGGCGACTCCAGGTATTCGTAAAAGCAGGGAAAACCTCTTTGAACTTTATGGCTTGAAGCAACATATGAATAGCACAAGCTTTCATCAGTATGTTGCAACTTATTCTAAGACTTTCAAAAGTGTGTGCAAAACAGCTAAAGCTCTTTATATTAGCAATAAAATAAAATCAGCCGATGATAAAATAAAAACTACCTGGCAAATAATAAATAATGAAACAGGTAGGAAGAAACAGCGTAATACTGAATTTAATTTAGAGACTGCACATGGCCCTATCAATTCAGATATAGAAATTGCTCAGGAATTCGAAAATTTTTTTGCAAATATTCCCATTAAAACTACTGAAGCTTTGAATTCCTCACCCGCGCTTTCTGCTGACTTACTTAGAAAGAATGTTGAGGCATGCCCTTCGGAGTTTGGGTTTCAACATACAAACCCCCAGGCTGTTATGAAAGCTTTTAAAGATCTTAAAATTAAATCAACAGAAGATCTTTGGGGAATGTCTGTAAAAGTTTGTAGATCTATCATCGAAACGATTGCGCCCTATTTAGCTTTCATATTTAACATCAGTGTTGACCAAGGAGTCTTTCCGGATCTCATGAAACACAGTAAAGTAGTTCCTTTGTTCAAATCCGGTGATAGTAAAGAACCCAACAATTATAGGCCTGTCTCAATTCTGCCGGTTCTCAGTAAGGTGTTTGAAAAGTTGATGCTCAATCAAATGTTACGCCACTTTAATAAAAATTCCATCTTTCATGAACAACAGTACGGTTTCACCAAAGGGCGTTGTACATACCACTGACGCCGGTGTCAACCTAATAAAGAACATTTTTAACGCCTGGGAGGAAGCACAAGATGCCATTGGAATCTTTTGCGACCTCTCTAAGGCGTTCGATTGCGTAAACCATGAGACACTTCTGCTGAAACTTGAGTACTATGGGATTAGGAATTTAGCTCTTGATTTACTAAAGTCATACCTAAAAGGTAGAAAGCTTAAAGTTCAAGTAAACGGTGTAAACTCAGTAGGGTCTGGAATAGCAATGGGCGTTCCTCAAGGTTCTATATTGGGTCCATTCCTCTTTTTAGTTTACATTAATGATTTACCCCAATTACTTCAAAATCAACCGAAGATGGTGTTATTTGCAGATGACACCTCATTGATCTTTAAGATAGACAGACGGGCACAAAATCTTGACGACGTGAATAACTCTATTCTTCAGGTCCAAAATTGGTTTACGGTAAATAATTTGGTACTAAATGAAAAGAAAACTAAATGCATTAGATTTAAATTACCTAATGTTAGAAGTAGTGAATGTGACATCATACTGAATGGAGAAAAATTGGAATTTGTTGATCAAACTGTTTTTCTGGGAATCACGCTAGACGACAAATTACAATGGGGACCTCACATAACATCTCTTGCGGGGCGGCTTAGCTCGGCCGCTTATGCTGTTAGAAAGATAAGACAATTAACTGATGTAGAAACCGCGCGTCTAGTCTATTTTAGCTACTTTCACAGCATTATGTCGTACGGCATTTTACTATGGGGTCGAGCTGCTGACATTGAATCCATCTTTATTTTGCAAAAAAGAGCTGTCAGAGCCATTTATAATCTACGTCGCCGCGAATCTCTCAGAGAACTTTTTAAAAGGATTAATATTATGACGGTACCTTGCCAATTCATTTATGAAAATATTATGTATGTAAGAAAAAATCTACATCTTTTTAATAAAATAAGCGATAGACATAATTTTAATACTAGAAATAAAGATAAAATACATCAACCATTTTTCAGATTAGCCAAGGTACATACATCTTTTATGGGGTACTGTGTTAAATGTTACAATAAAATACCATGTGATATATTGCAGTTAAATGAAAGAAAATTTAAAACTCACATTAAACGTACACTTTGTAAACAAGCATACTATAAATTAGAAGATTATATCCAAGATAAGAACGCTTGGAAACATGCTGGTCCTGCTCCATAGGACAATCTGGAGCCTAGACAAAATCAAACTGGTTGCTAATTTAATTGTAAATTTATACTTTTTTTGACATTGATTTACATTCTGTAACTACTTTAACTCACACCCTGACTTATTACTTGTTATTTTTTTTTTTTTTTTTTAATCGTTTACCTTTACCATGTTTGTAAATATGTGAGCACCATGTATCTATCAGATAATTAATTTATATAAGGTCATGGTTTCATTTTTAAGTCTTTTACCTATTGTGGTATAGTAATTTTATTTTAGGTGCATCGTGTTCACATATTATTATTATATAATTAATGTATGCAAAATTTTGTAAAATATTTTAAAAGAGTAACGGTGGAGTTTCTTGCCCGTTCTTCTCCATACGAAAACTACCTTTTGGAATGGGCGACTAGAATCAATTCTATTTTATTTGTAATTTCTGACGTTCAAAAGTGCCTTTTATGTGCCTACTTGAAATAAATGCTTTGACTTTGACTTTGACTTTGACTTTGTTGTCAAAACATCGAATATTTACTTGGTACAAAGTAAAAAATGGTTATTAATTTGCTGAAGAGAATATTACCGTTGGTTACCAAATTAAATCGTAAAAAGTTAGACGATACGATGGCAACGCCAATATAATTAGTCTCAAAAGAATGCAGATACATAATTAATGAATGCCGAATGCTATATAATTTATATTAATACTAGATTTGTTATTTATAATATTCGTAAACGAAACAGAAATTCAGCGTATCCAGGAAAAAATGGATACATTGATTACATGCTCACGAGTCACACTTGATATTTACAGTTTCGTATAAAATTAATGAGAAACACTGAAAGTTAGTCTTGTTGCATTCGGTTATTGTGTTGTTATGTTGGTTTATCTCGTAGAGGTAGACAAAATTCTAGATACAATATAATGAAACATCTGACTGAACATTTGATTTTAAACCACTATTCAAACTTCTATGTAGTGAGTGAGTCACTTTTTTCGACGAGCTTAGTTATGACAACAGATGAACAGATGGTTCACTGAAAATGGCATTCAACCGTCGTAACCGTCAAATCAGCTCGTCATATTTGGCGTGATCAATATTAAAAATATAATAATCCATTGCACTGTACCTAACGATATTCCAACACGAGATGAAAAAGAAAGTATCATAGATTCTACCACAATTGTACAGAGTAGATCATTATTTAGCCGAGAAAAACTGAGCTCGTTTTGTGAGCACTGTAGCGGTAGGTATAGCGCACTAGGCAACAGTTCTGCGACATTAATCACGTGCTTTTAAGCTACAATTTCACAGCATCATCTAAGAAAGATACATTAGCATGCAAACTGCCCATTTTGATTCGCTTTAGAAAAAAAAAATAATTATGACCAGATTTCAATGCAAGATCAAAATTTGAATCAACAGCACTTTCTATAGCTACTGCGTTCAAGATATTTTTTTGTCCCATTATGTCTTTATACATTCAGCTACCTCTCATGATCCCAACAGTTGCTAATGATTGGACGACGAAAATAATCATAATTATTAGCATCATGAAACTGAACGAAAACCGGGGTCAAATGGCAAATTATTTCGAGCAGAACTGTAAAGGTAGACAGTGTGGTACGGATCGGTGACAATAGTGGCGACAGTAGGAGACGGTGTAGGTTTACGCGGTGTGGTTGGTCGTGTAACGGAAGCTCGGGCACCGCATTGTTGCTCCGTCACGGCGGGCCGCCGCCGCAGACGCCTCTTGCGCACTCTCACCACAAGTCTCGTGTATCTTACATTTTTATTCCAGTAGCGATAACTATGTCATGGTGATCTAAGAATTTGGATCCACAACCTTTACCGAACCCCAACACAGCGAATAAGCAGATTTTCTCCGCCCGCCTATGTGTTGTGCTTCTTGAACCTTCTACGTCCGTTACTTGGTCGACGATATATTATACTTTTACGCTAAAATTATCAAGAAGTTGTAGAAAGGTCAATAAAATCAATATCAATAAAAAAAAAACAAACAAAAATAGAAATCAATATCAACAAAAATCAACAACAAGAGAGAGTGAGTCATTATTATCATATCAATATTAGTCTTAGCATTGATGTCCACTGACCTAGTTATATCGATATCATGAAGACTAATAAAACGCTCCTCAAATCTGTGACGAAACTCACCATAACAATATCCAGCACAAGTTACGGTCTGTAAAGTATATAGATTTAATGAATTCCTGCAAGGCAAGGGATCAAAAAACTTCAAGGCCTACTTGTTGTTTCTCGGGCGCATGCTACCGACCTTTATCATGATCGCTTTGGACGCCAAACGTTACGTGATATGAATCATCATAATACCAAATCCAAAATTCAACCCGCTAATTGGGCCCAGTTTATTTTTACGGAAGTTGCATTAGTGTTGTTATTTTTTTATATAATTATAATTCACAAAACTGATGTACAATCACAAATGCAATAAAACAGTAACAACACCATATTTCTGATTGACATCTACTAGATGTTTATCTAGCATGTATATTGTATGTAAAACACTTACTATTCAAAACTTTTTAACAAAAAATTAAACCGCCGAAAAAACTGAAAAGCAAAAAATAATAAACCTTTTTTTTATTTAAACTTAATAAACTAAGTTCTTCTAACACAAACAAACTAATTGCTTTTACGGATTCTCCCCATTGTAACAAGAATAAATTATTTAAGATGATGCAATAAACACTTTTTATTTTTGTCGGTTAAAAAGAAAACTAAACAAAACTTACAAAATGAGAACTTATATTCAGAAAAAACTCGCGGTCTATATGAAAAGAGAGAAGCGATTACTGTGGCTGCCCTCTTTGAACAAGTTCCCCCGAAGAAGCTTTCTATCCTTGGCCGACTTATTAGATACTAGGCTAACCCAACAAACTGTATACTTTTGCAGCTAGGATCCCGCTTTATAATCAGTTTTTAAGCGACTGGTTCGATTGCTTGTTACGGCAACGTGTTTTAAGATTCCGTGCCAAAAGGACTTGCAATAGCGACAAGATTCAATAAACTCCACAATGGTGTGTTAGAAAACAAGTTCCAACTTCCTTAAAGGGTGCGGTGTTTTCTACTATCCTGGAAAGGTTTGACTCACCTCTGAGGCTAACAAGGCTACGGCCACACAATCCTCCAGATTAGGAAGGCACGGAACCACAGATATAGATACGCCTAGATAACGCAACAGCAACTACTTGGCGTGCCAAAAATCGCACCAGCTTACGTACAAAAATCGTAAACCGCCACTTTTGCCACGCTGGCGCTTGGCCCCTGGGGGACGAGACGGGTGCGTCGGCGCACGCGGCGGCGTCTTTGAATCGATTTGATTTTCCCATCACTAAATAGTGCTTGTGACGTCATAGTAGGTAGTCAAAAGATGGCACACTTGGTTTTCAACTTTTCGTACAGATCGTGATACTTGCGTTATTTAGGTCTATCTATATCTGTGCACGGAACACAGTGCACAGCATTCTGTACCTGTATGTCATCAGGTAACAGCCTTCTGAAGTCTGCTGACTGCGTAGGTTACTCCACATGGTGACCGGAAATTGAAAAAGGGGCCTTCAGTACCACTGGAGGACCCTCTTCAGTCTCCGTAGTGTAACTTACAGACGTTAGAGGAGAGATATGAGTACCTCTCCTCTTCCGCCGCCTGCCTACGTACAGACGCCAGCACATTAAGCTACTACAAGCTGTCAAATTTCTTTAATATATTTCAACTTTATCGCTAAATCATAAAGTTCAAAGTTGATTGGGAAAATTTGACAGTTTCGGGTAGCTTGAAGTGCTAGTGTCTGTATTCTTTAAAACTTTAAAGTCGCCTTATTTTTCTTCAAGTGTAGCACAATCCAAAAGTAACGTAATTTGGGAGATTCACTGCGGACTGTAAGTTATGCTGGGTTATCGTTTGTCTGCTCTCAAAATGGTGAAGGAAAACATCGTGACGTCTACCATTTCGCACAGGGCCCGCGTGGTAGATTATAGCCCACTCCCTCTCGAAGAGAGGAGGCCTGTGTCCCAGCAGTGGGAACAATATAGGCTGATTATGATATGATCGTTCGTCTGTCTGGTCTCCCTATGACGTTATTTACGTCAATACTTGGTCGCCTGGTTATCTGCAGCCCCAGTTCTAATTAATCACCAAAATAACATATTTTATACTAATATCAACGTTACAAATGCAAATACTTTATATTTGTTGTGTGTATCAATCACCTTTGCATCGCCGCCGTATTCTAACTGGTAAGTCCTGTCGTACTCGTACTTAATACTCAAGTATGTTCGTATTTATCATTCATAAGGCTCTGAATGAAATTACAAGTTATAGCAAGTGTCGGCCTCCTGCCTCGACCACATGTTCTAGATTAACACGTGTCGTATTCTGACTTGGTCGCGGTTACTTTGCGGGTTTCGGTAACTTTTCTGTATCCACTTTCTCATGGCCCGGGTATTAGTTTGAAGTTGATCTGACTTCTGAATAAAACAATGGAGATTGTTTTTAGGGTTGCAAGCTTCGGTTTAAACAAATGGTCGGTTTAAAATATTAATTAAGCTTCCGCCCGCGGCTTCGCGCGCGAGATATGTCGATAAAAACTATCCTATGTCCTTCCCCGGGATGTAATATATCTCTCTGCCAAATTTTATCGAAATCCGTTCAGTGATTTAGGCGTGAAAAGGTAACATACAGACAGACAGAGTTACTATCGAATTTAATATATTAGTATGGATTAGTTACATTTACGGCGCCCACAGCAGAAAGTACATACTAAATTTATTAGGATTCCCAAGATATCGTCTGCTGTACCAGTAGCATAGTAGTAATCATAAAAATGTAAAAAACAGGAGAAGTGGCAAGAGGGCGTGTCTGCGTCCAGTCCACGCAACATGGTCAACATGGGCCTGTACTAGGCAAATGGCCGTCTCCACGAACTAGTGCGCTTTCGACTGTGATCGTGATAAAATATAAAAATGGCGAGTTGTTCACTTGTTTCCTGTAAAAACCGAAGTCAAAATGAATACTTCGTATTTCATGGAATCACCATAAGTAAAAGTATTTTACTGTATTTGCCTTTAAAATCATGAAAAACAACAATCGTTAAATATTTCTTGCTTTTACTACGTTATTTTTGTTTTCAAATATCGTAGCGGCTGCACTATTTTTGCAGCAAATACATTGTTCCTTAACCGTTACCTAAGTACATATGTCACTAAGTGACTGGACAAGCAATGTAAAAATTACATACGATACTTTATTTTTCGGTGCGGGTTAAGCCGGTTAATGAAGACGGGCCAAAAGGCAAGAATATTGCAGATAGTTACAGATTTAACCTTTTAATTGAGACTTATTTTTTTGGCTGCCAAGACCAAAACTTCAGGGAATTTTTATAAAAATGTGGCTGATATTTTAGTATATTATGATGTCTCACGACATCCACGCGAACGACGCCGCGGGCAGAAGCTAGTACAAAAAAAATAGTGGTCCTGATAACGAGAACAATGATTTAAAGTAGAAGGTCAACACCAATTCACTTTCAGTTTGTCTGGCACTGTGGCACCGCGACAGAGCAAGCAACGAACGCTTGTGCTACCACCCCGAAGTTATAAGTTTTATTATGAATAAGTACACACACAATCTGGATCTTTGCTGTACTTACAGAACTCTGAAAACTATTTGGCAATGGTCCAATACTACAGGTCAGCGTTTGCATGTTCCATTTTTTCCAGTGCTCGTCAACTTAACGCTATTTTGCTAATGAGTCACGAAACATGTTTAAACTCCTAATTGCGGTCAGACAATATACTATACCTTATTTTAATTACGATATAATGATATAACCTATTTGTTTTTCTTTTTATGGGATAGGTAATTGCTAATAGCAAAATGCCTAATCTTGCATTTATTGTAACACCTAATAAACTAATCTTTGGGGAAAATGAATGTCCGGTACCTACATAGTATTTTTGGCACACTTGGACTAAATTCATTTGAAAAAAAGTGCATAAAAAATTGCAGAATGAAGTCCAAGGCATTTCACAAAATCTCAAACATTAACGATATAGGTCATCTATCCATCTTGCAATCGCAAACAAATCACACTGGTGTTGATGTCAGGAGAGCATTGGGGACCACAAGCTCACGAACTAGGGGCGATTTACGCATACCCGGTGCGTACTGTCAGACTCAGAACGGCCAACAAACCGGTGTCTTCGCGACTCTTGGAGGTTTTTGGGCACGACAGGAAAAAAATACAAAAATCATTACGTCGTTAAGTATTTTCAGCTACGCCATTACACCACAATATTTGTAATGTATGAATAGATGAAGGATAAGTAAGTGCTTAAATAATCATCATCTGCCCAGCGTTTTCCCAACAAGGTGGGGTCGGCTTCCAGTCTAACTGAATGTAGCTGAATACCAGTATTTTACATGGAGTGACTGCCTATCTGACCTCCACAACCCAGTTACTGGGTAATACGATACTTCTTGGTAAGACTGGTTGTCAGACTTTCGGGCTTCTGACTACCAGTAACGACTGTCAAAGGTACACGAATGACAGTCGGGACCAACGGCTTAACGTGCTTTCCGAGGCACGGTGGGGTCTCGGTATGTAAAGATGGTCACCCATCCACAGACCGACCGCTGCAAGCGTAGCTTAACCTGATCGATCGACCTGTGCGGCTGTTATTATTTAGCCACGGACCCCTCTCCTCATAGGTATGACCAAGCGCAGCTTAACCTGATTGATCGACCTGTGCGGCTGTTATTATTTAGCCACCGACGCCGCTCTTTATAAGTGCTTAAATAATAATTATGACACACAATCGTAGTTTTCACACCCACCTTCTCATTTGTTACTCATACGAAGATGACTTGGCGTTTAAAAACGACCATCCAAGCACATTTACTGAGCGCAACAAGTGACTTGTTACGAGCTAAAAAAATTATGTCGACTATCGGGGACGGAAAACCGTTAATATGAGGGACAAGGGCGCGCCATCGATCCCGTCTCTCGTCGGTCGCTCCTGGCCCGACCCTGACCTCCCCGGAGAGCCCCGTGCGGCCTGTAGGACGCACAGATGTGATGACGTCAATCCTTTCACTCATATATTGCAATTATTTGTTTGTTTACTAATCGGGATTCGGGTAAGAACTTCTAACTTGCTTTACCTTTTACAGCTGTTACAAAGAACCCGTTTTTTGCGCCCTTCAGTCATATTGTGGCCTAAAACTGTTCTGTTTATATGTCAAGTGGACAAAACAAGACTATACTAAATAAGCCTATGCCTATAAGTCATGGTGTGCTGTGGTCACTGACGAGAGAAGGATTAAATACCTAACATTATTTGACGTCTTCTTTTTGTCTTTTTCGGGATTGTCGATATATGCAGGGCACGGGTATCAATAAACATAGTGGTCTTCCAAACTATAAGGCTCTCTTATTTCGTCATGTCGATCATGATGGATCGATCAAAGCACAATGTTATATGATCATTTTCGAATACTTACTGGATCCCGATTCAGATTATGTCCACATACATAGTTGTGAATCGACCGAGTTCAATTTTAGTCACTAAGTATTTACACTGAACTTGAGGCAGTAAGAACTATATCGGTTGATATATAATTATGTATGTATGCATATGCATGAAAACCTTATTTTATCACATCATTAGTTCGACTTTCTTTTCAACATTCATAGACTCTTATTACCCAGGTGACCTAGGTAAATATCACACGTTTTCTTTTCGTCATAAACCTTATCTTTTATGCAATGCATGTTTCTCACTCAAATCTGTTGGAGAATGTTAGTGCGTGTGTACATTTGGGAAATGGTTAATTTCTTCCCAAGAACTAAGCAGTCTATTAAAAGCTAATTGAAATTGCTTATCATTATTGATTTAAGTGTATTTCGAATTCCAGATAACAGTGTAATATTTCGAGACCAGACAGTGTGTCTCGTAATGTTGTCAGAATTTTGGCATTTTTCCATGTTTGCTTGTTGTCTTCTGAGCCCATAGGTATTCGTTCGATAGTATAGTGACGCACTATTTATCTCTCTATTATCTGTAAGACTTTGATTCTTATCACTGAACAGATTCTGCCTTGTCATACAAAAGTGTTTTACTGTTTGCTTGTGTACATTACGCACGCGGTTGCTTCGGTTTACGTTACACCTGACAATACTTCACCTATCATCGTAATCGGATTGAATATAGCTTACAGCGGGGCGGGCATTATACATATACTTATGTATGTAGAATTGGTTTCTTTAATCGTGATCATAAAATCATTTGAGTTCCTACAAATTAAGTTTTTATCAATTTATGATGTGCACAAATGGAAAAGTCATTGCAATAGCAACAGTATTAAAATATCAGAATAGCATATCAACGACATTCCGACCCGTTAAGGATAAGGTAGCCATCAGACGAATAGTGCTGGTATTTGTTACCAATGACGTCTGAAAGCCCCACGCAACACAACAATTTAGAAACAATTAAAATAAATACTACTTTTTAACCGACTTTCAAAAAGGAGGAGGTTATATGTTCGACTTTTTTTTTACATAGTTGGGAAAAGAGCTAGACAGATGATGATGATGTATGTTCACCGATTTCTCCGTCAATATAGAGGACCTATTTTAAGAAATCTTTTTTATTTGAAAGGGTATGGTCTCGAGGTGGTCGCATTGTCACCAAGTCGGAATCTGATGAGGGACCCATACCATTTTTATAATATTTTCAAATTCAAATGGGTCCCGCCAGCTTCCAACTTTTATTTAATTTAAAATGAGTTTGTATTTAGCTTTCAGTTTTTTTTTTAACATAAGTTTTTTACCGCAGTCGGGTTTTTATTTTTTTAATTGCTTTTTTTTAATTTTCATTTCATAATCCGTGTTGTATTAAAAATCGAAAACTATTTAAAATGTACTTTTAACATTTTCTCAGTTTTTCTCTCACTGCTGCTTGGGGGGGGGGGATAAGGTGTAAGCCTACCTGTTATTTTGACATGCATTATTTTGGAGTACAAAACTCGTTAACTGGTTGTTAGACAGATAACTGTGGCCGTTGTTTATTTTCTTTTCAACCTCGTCATTCATGCGATACTATAATATTAACTGGTTGGTTGCTACCTATTTCTAACAAAATATTGTCATACTTACCTTTTACTTATATGTTTACCTTTACAGATAAAAACAACTATTAAGATTAAATTAGTTTTTAGGTAATACTTATTATGTATTTCTTATGTATAAATATCAGTTAATTACGTAATTTCGACTTATCTTTTCACGCCTATTTCACTGCGGCTTACAACAAGGAATTGATGATTGTAAACTATCAGTTTTTAGGGTTCCGTAGTCAACTAGGAACCCTTATAGTTTCGCCATGTCTGTCTGTCCGTCTGTCCGTCCTCGCTTAATCTCTGTGACCGTTAGCAGTTCCCCTATATGTAAAGTGGGAAGTGATTTTTTTTTTAATTTCAACCCTAACGTGTGATATATTGTTGGAAAGGTATTTAAAAATGAATAGGGGTTTACTGAAATCATTTTTTGATAATGTCAATAATTTCGGAAATAATCGCACCAAAAGTAAAAAACAATGTGTTCCCCCCCCCCCTCTAACTTTTGAACCATAAGTTTAGAAAATATGAAAAAAATCTGAAAAGTAGAACTTTATAAGGACTTTCTAGGAAAATTATTTTGAACTTGATGGAAACAACAGTTTTTGTACAAAAAAGACAAAAAGTTGTACAAAATAATTGCAGGAGCGCGAACATAATGGATACCCACTTTTAAACTCATAAGTGGGAACACTTATTGTGACGGACGGGAAACTACGGAACCCTACAATGAGCGTGGCCCGACACGCTCTTGGCCGGTTTTTTTTACCATCAAAGTCGTTGGTGTTTTGTTTCAAATTACAATTTTATTATAGTTTTGATGTAGTGAAACACTATTGTAAAAAAACATTTTCTTTTGTTAACAGAACAACAAACATGTAGAGACTTTGGACGACGGACAATTACGAGCACTGTTGGACGAAGCTATCACATATAAATGTCCCAAAGACCGAGAGGGTAAAAGCAGTCTATTTAAGGTGAGTGCTAAAAATAAATTGTATTTATACCACGCAGACTTAAGCTTAACTAGAAATGCATAAATCGAACTTAAAATTGCATCTGTAATGCTGATTTTTGATCAAGCGTTTGGTATTTACGCCTAAATGTTAGCGTTAATAACTGACTTAAAAATGAAGGAGGTTCTCAACTTATAAATGATCACTCTTGCAAATATATCGTGATAAAAAGGATTTACAAATTTGGCCGGAAACGTATACAATACCTTTCGAATTTATGGAAGATGAATTAAATCGCTTCAGCGTTTTAGTGTCACTAAGATGAATCACATAAAGCGATGCGACGCGTTCAGCGGGGGAGCGCGTTTTACGTGTTGATTTTTTGCTTACAAGTTGAGTTCGCACCCCATTGCGTGGTACGTTGCACAACCAGACCGCGTTCGATGGACGTCGACCATCGTTTAAAATATGGCAAAATCTCGTCAATCGGCTGCGGTCCGGTGCCCTAAACGAAGGTGACGCGGATCTCAGGTGACATTCACCATCAACGTAAAACATTGGGGAAAAGTATAAATTAGAATGATTGCCGCGAGTTTGAATCCTTGAACTATCGGTAATCATTCTATTTTATAGTTTCCTTACTGAGATAGAAGTTACATTCCAGAGACTTGCTAATGGTTTTACGTTATTCAAATTTGATCGTGAATGTTTCAGGAGTTGCTGGAGGAGGTGGAGCAGGACGAGCAGGCGTGCGAGGCGGCGGCGCGCGTGCTGCCGGGCGGGCGCGCGCGGCGCGGGCGCGGGCGGCGCGCGCTGCCGCACTCCAACTCGCTGCAGGACCTGGTGGCGGCGCTGGCGGCCGAGCCCGCGCCGCGCCGCGCGCACGTGCGCCACGCGCCCGCGCCTGCGCCCAGCAACGTGTCCGCGCGCGCCATCCACGGCGGCAGCCTGCCGTCCGGCGTCGACACCTGTGAGTTATTATTACCTTCACTTCGACGGTCCGAGGGGCACGTGCCTTAGCTTCCTGCTACTCTTACCGGCCCGTGATGCTGCCTACGGCCGATCCGTACGACGCCGACGAATCGACGTTTTCGAAGTCTGACAAAGGAAAGAAAAATACGTTTATTTGTCACAAAAACTCACGAATAATAAGATTACAACAAATCTATAATCACGAGCACAGAACCAGCGCTAGCCGTTGCTAGCCTTAATTTCAGGACTACAGCGAGAAACTGCCTCATCGGTGGGATTACTAAGGTCATCAATTTCCCCTGAAGGTTCTTCTTTAACCCTTCGTATGAACGAAACGTGGATCTAAACGAGACACAATGGCTTTTTATTGTTTCTGTAATTACGGCATTCAACCGGTCAATAAAAGAAACCAAACTTTTCATTACCAACATCAGTGATATGATTAACGATACAGAGTTAATAGTCTTATTTAGTAAATCTATATCGCTAAGCGTACCGTGCGTGCTTCCGAGTTACTGGCTTGTAGACGTAGGCAGACGCTCCGATGTAAAATACTGGTATTTAGCTACAACTGGTAAGACAAAAATCTGTCCCCAAAATAGTTGAGAAAAGGCAGGCAGATAATGGTGATGATGACAAAGTTAAAATGGTCTTAATATTGTGTCGCCAGCCTCGTTGCTGAGCGAGGAGCCGGCCCGCGGCGCCGGCTACCTGGCCACGGTGCGCTGCGTCAACCCGCCGCCGCTGGCCGAGCGCCGCGTCTCCGCCAGCGATGCCAACGCGCCCGGCGAGATGGAACTACTCAACAGGTACGAGGCGTAGCAATATTGTGGTATATTCAGTTATATTTACAATTCCAAACTAAGAAGTGGCCGATATACGTTATTGTACAAGAAATATAATGTTTATTAAATAGATATAGCTAGTGAAAGTAATCATGGTAGTCCCACAAGGGGACATTACAAAATATTGCATGAAAAAAATCCATCAATAATTTTATTTAGTTGAAATTTACGCAGAAACATTAAAGTATCAGCCCTTATATCCACGACGAATGTGATCTCCCACATGAAATTTGTTCACAGAAGAAGTAAGCCGATGTTCCCGATGACGTACACTGCGCGCGCCACGCTGGAGATCGGCAGTGGCAGCGTGTGCTCGGGCCGCGCGGTCACCACCACCACGCCGTCCAACCAGGTGCGTACCCCTCGCGGCCAGGCGCACGCCCCTCGCGGCCCGGCACGCGCCCCTCGTGACCTGGCGCATGCCTCTCGCGGCCCGGCGCGAGCCCCTCGCGGCCAGGCGCAAGCCCCTCGCGGCCCGGCGCGAGCCCCTCGCGGCCAGGCGCAAGCCCCTCGCGGCCCGGCACACGCTCCTCACGACCAGGCGCGCGCCCCTAGCGCGCAGGCGCGCCTGCTGCATGCCCTGCGCCCTCGGCAGGCTGCTGGCACTGCTGCCCGGCCGCGGGCCGAACGTACGCCTGTCGGGGCCCTCCTCCATGACAACGGAGAACCGCGCGGCCCGAACCTACTCAACCAGCAATTGGACAATAAAGACGAACGATGCTTCCCAATGTGCGACCGAACTGTCAAAGCTTCAACTGAAAAAATATCAAGAAATGAACACCGCGCAGACGATTCCCGGCTGTGGGCTGACAATGTAGATCATTGGTATAAAAGCCTATCGAATTATACCGACCCTCTACAATATGCGAACTCAATTAAATTACAGGAACAGAATATCCGGGCTAAAGTCACGGATGTTCGATCAGACCCTAAAAACACTGACAGTACAAATATAGAAAATAATTATATTTTGCCTTTTGCAAGAATTTGTGGGCACAATAATTCTCCTGATTTAAGTCCTAAAGATAATTTAAATAGTAATATTATATCTGATGTACCAGAAGACGTTGTATTAAACAAATTTAAAATAAGAGAATCTCTAAACTTTAGTGATATGCGTCATCATGACGAAGGAACGCACAGGGTTGTCGAAAGTTTTGAATATGATATTAAATTAAGAAAAAACTATAGGAAACAAGTAGGTGAAAATTTAGTAGTGCCGACATTGTCGGATATAAACCCAAGGAATGTTAGACGTATGACCATAGGTCAACCCGTCCCACATATCCAACAAGCTAGCCATTCAATAGGTACACATCATAAGGAACACCGTCCCCAGAAAAATGTTAAAAAAGACGCTAGCATAATAATATGTTCAAACGAAATGGATGGTACAAATTCAATCTTAAATGATGTTCAAAGTAAATTAAACAACACCGAAGATATAAATTCGGCTAAGTCTACAAAATGTTATAATTCACCTGATGAAGAGGAAGATATTACTTGGTTCAGAAATCCTTTTGTTGATTTAAAAAGTGACAAGTCTCAAGGTGATGTTGAGTTGACAGATGTGAATCATAGCCATTCACAAAAAAGTAATGTAGACGATTCATTCACAGAATATGTATCAAAGCAACAAAAACTGTTAGAATCCATAGGAAATAGCGAAGAGAGCAAAATTATAACAACAGCTCGTGAATACGAGAAAGAGGAAATATGTCAAGCTTTACATGTCCCAGAGAGTGTTACACTTCACTCTGATAATGAGGCGCAATATCCCATAGAAAAAGAGTGTTCAAAGTCGGCTTATGAAGACGAAATTGAAATCCTAAGCTGCGCAAACAAACCGGGAGACAAACGTTCCACGAGACCTGAACACGAACATAGCCCGAAGAGCGATCGTATTATTTTAACCCAGCTTCCTAACAATGCTTATATTTTTTTAACATTACCCAAGCCTTTAGTTTCGCCATCTAATAGTAATGTTAACACTCCCGTCCAGCTATTCGAAATTGAAAACAATAACGACGTCAAACCTCTCGCCTCCGAAAGTAATAGTAAACCGAACATTGTAAAGAAGAAAAGACAAAAGATGCCCCCCGAACACCCCGGCAGTAGCGACATGAAGAAAAGTGCGCTAGATAAAAATGTCCTTAAAGTTCTACTGTTTGAAAGTCTTTTTAAAAACAACGCTAACGAGAACTTATCGCACAACTCCGGGGTGTCAGCCACCAATGATGAGGTAGGATTCCCACTTTGCTTAAAATGTTTTGTTCAGTACAGTGTTAGCTAGGAGTCACACTAATGCCTGTTTGTTTCTGCAGGTCGATTCCGCTATATCGTTTAGTTGCATCACAACACCGGAGGTTGTGACCAGTTGCAACACGACGTCGTCCACGGCGCAGTCGGCGGTCGCCGTAGATCCTAAGGTACATATCAAGTGCCTCTGCTTGGACTGTTCCTTAAGGTGCTTCGAAATGGGCTATATTTTCACCGCAATGTATATCCGTACTATTGGCAACTATTGCTCGGCCATCACAAAAGCATTTTATTACTGCTTATGGCTGAGCAATCTATGGCTGGGCCTTGTGTTGCAATTTATCTACAACAGTATAGCCATTATTCACACTTGTAAACGGGGTCGTATTTAGGGAACAATGGCTGACGAAATTACTCTTACCGCAGCGGCTTATATTGTTTTAAAAGCAGTTTTTATGTAATTAGTAATTATTAGCTGGCTTGTATTGCGGGCAATGCTGCCGGCCACGCTTCTTGCAGCCACATATTGCAGTAAAATATTGCTCGTTTAGAAACACCTTCATTATAATTGCGTGACCAGTGATATTGATAAATGTAAACATTTCCGCCCGGCAGCCTCGCAGCGTGATCTCCAGCAGCTTCAACGGGCTACCGCTGTCGCGACCTAACTACGGCTCCACCGGCACCTCCGCTTCAGACGACTACAAGGTTTTACTCGCATTTACATACCTAATTTCAAGTACCCTGTAGCAAACTATAAAGGCCAAATTTGGCAATAAGATCAATGTCCAGAAGGCCAATACTCGTAATAAAAAAATAACAAAAAAAATATATATAAATGGTTGTAAATGTGTGCGTGTGAGCGTGTATGCACGGACCAAAGGTGTAGTTTTTGCATGCTTCACTGTATACTGTATTGTTCACAGCGCTATGTCTTGACTATTTTTTGGTCTGAGATCACTTTGTAGTGTTTTTTTTGAAGTCAGTTGTTATTTTTTGTAAAAAAAATTCTATTGAATACTCATATCTCTCAACTCATTACCTTGTGCGGTGGAGTGTGCGTCATTTGTTTCAAACCGCGTCACCCTTCACCCTTCCCGACCTGGCCGTGTCGCCAACGGAACTGTGGCCCAGTGTTGCAAAAGTGACAATTTTAAAATCGGTAAAATTGCCGTTTAAAAATCGGGATAAATCGGGAGATTTTTATTCGAAATTAAAGAAAGTCAGATTAACACAATAATAATTAGAATAACTGTTTCTTTTACGCGTAAAGTGAGGGTAGTAGAAATAATAATTGACATGTAACCTCGAAAACTAGACGTGATGGATACCACATACCCTATTCATTCTACCTAACAGTTAGGTTACCAAAATCTCGTAACGCAATGTAGTCAATAATAAGTTAATTTTTTATTTATTTATTTTATATTATCTTAATACCTACCTTCTTTCTGAGAACATTTTCTCATAATTATTTAATTATTATTTAAATTATTTAAATTTAAATAATTTAATTATTTAAATTATAACAATTTTGATTGTTTTCTTCCACAAATCTTTTATGTGTGGAGAAGCCCTACCATTGATTCAATGGAAAGTTTATTCCTCTGTTTAGTATTTATCTAAATATGTATATGAAAACAACGTTTGCAGATGAGTGTGACAAACTCATAACTTTAAATACAAAATAACAAATATTTTCAAAAATGGGTGAAACATCACCACATTTCATACTGCTCATGCTTGATCAAAATTAATCAGTTTTTTTCACTAAACACTTAAGTAAACAAGTGACTGAACGGAACGATAACTATGTATGTAAAGAAGCAAGTATCTCTATCGATCATTTGCTCAAAACAAATCAGGCACCTTCAGTGAATTCTGTTTTAAGGTATTTCAGAGTAATTTGCTAACCATAGACACTGTACTGTTAAATTCAAACGTTGTGCAAAAAATTTTGGGGATACCCCGTGCATTGGTTGTGTTAGCAGGTTTATTTTAGTGTTTTCTTATTAGAAAATTACCTTCCACATTATTTTGTTTGAAACTACAGTAAATCGGGAGACTGGGTCGCTAAATCGGGATATCGGGAGACAATAGCCGAAATCAGTAGATCTCCCGATAAATCGGGAACTTTTGCAACACTGCTGTGGCCGGCTCGGGACGCCAGCCAGGCAGTGTGACGCATGGCGGGATGGGGGGGTATGACGGCATTTGAGAACGCCATGCCGTTGTCGTCACGCCATACGATTAGATCTTACCCCTAAAGGCGGATACAGACATTGCGTGGCATGCGCAGCGCACGGCGCTCTGAGCATGATTCGCAATGTGTGGACGTTCATATTCGTGGTGAGGCATGTGGAAGTACATTCCTCAACACGTGCGCTGCGCATACCTTGTAATGTCTGTATCCGCGTAAAGGCGCGCCAGTAATGTTTCAATCAAAAGTTTGCCTATAGTGATTTTGTTACTTATTGTATAGAAAACTATACTATTTCTAAAAATAATTGACTACGTTTTCTGTTACAGAAGTCTTTAGACGAAAACGGCAACTCAGTACAAGGATTCAGTTCACCTCTTTCGGGATCTAGTCAACACAAAAAACCTAGGAGGAAAAAGTCTTCAAAGAACGAGACCGTGATCGATTGCCAACAGATTGACGGCTACCAAGGAGACAAGGATGTCAACGAGCTGCTTCGGTTCATCGAATCGAACGCGGACAACGGGCGCGGAGCCAAGCTAGGACGCGTCAAGCACAAGGACGACTCCGACGACAAGAGCAAGAAGCGCTCCACTGAGCGGCGCAAGGACAAGGAGAACAAGATCAAGCGCGCCACCTCCATGGAGGAGCTGTCGCGCACCAAGATGGAAGACCTCACCGACCTGGCCGCGCCCGCGCTGCGCGGCGACAAGAAGGAGCGGCGCGACGCGCCCGCCAAGGAGCGGCGCTCCTGGGGCGACGACGCGCTGTACTGCGAGCCGCCCGAGCCGCCCGACCCCGCCGCCGAGCTCACCGACTTCCAGACCGTCACCAAGAAGCGCAAGCCGCGCCGCCGCGCCGACGAGCCGCCGCGACGCGCGCGCGCGCCCAGCCCGCGCGCCCGCCGCGAGTCCGCGCCGCCCTCCGACCGCAGCAACGACTCCAACGACGACATGGACTCCGTGCACTCGCTGCCGGCCGCGGCGCCGCCCGCACCGCCCGCGCCGCCGCCGCCCGTGGCCTCCTACGCCGACATCGCGCGCACGCGCCACAACATCCCCGACCTCATCGAGAGCTGCAACTTCTACGCGGAGGGGCAGGGCACACCCGGCGCCGCGCCGCCCGACGCGGACGGCTACCCGGCGCTGGAGCCGCGCGCTGAGCCGGCCCGGCGCCGGGACAAGCTGCCGCCGCGCCGCAAGGAGCGCGCGCCGCCCGCGCCGGCCGCGCCCGACTGCCCGGCGCCCGACGTGGTGGCGGACCGGCGCCCGCCCGTCATCCTGCTGGACTCGGCGGCGCGCCCGCGCGACCTGGACGGTGTCACGTTCGGCTTCGACATCAACGAGCAGCTGCTGGGCGGCCTGGCGCGCCGGCCGCGCTGCGACCTGCTGCGCGACGCACCCGAGCCCGGCGCGGGTGGCGTGGCAGTGCGCGCGGGCTGCGCCGCGCTGCGCTACGTGCCGCCCGACGCGCCGCGCGACACGGCGCACCTGCTGCAGATCGTGGACTACGTGGGCGCAGGTGAGTGTGAGGCCGCGAGACGGCGCGCGTGTGCGTGCGCTCGCTGACGAGTTTGTCTGTTGCAGCCTGGGAGGACGTGGTGCGGTGCGGCGCCGGTAAGGTGCGCTACTACAGCGAGTAGCGCGCGCCCCGCGTCTGTGCAGGCGGCGCGAGTGCGGGCGCGGGCCTGGCGGGTGCAGCGCCGCGCTGAGCGAGCCGAGCGAGCTGAACGTGCCGAGCGGACCGCGCTCCGTACTGAGCGGATTGCGTGGCGTGCTCGCCGCTCAGACACGATCGCTGACTGTCGGGGTCGGTCGTCGCCGAACCAATTCTCGCGGGTGTTCAAGCTACATGTTACTATAGTTTACATTAGAATAAAAAAAACAAAAACGATCGAATCTTTCCGCGGTGCCCTCGAGACGAAATATCGTATGAGTTACGAGTGAGGTGACAATGCTAGTGTATTATTGTATCCTCGATGGCCGAGTAAGGGGTCAGAGTGACGTGACGGGACTCGGGTGAGTGATGCGTTGACGTCGAGTGTCGTAGTGTCGGCGTGCGTTCTTCTCGTGTAGTACTGTTATGCGTCGATGCAACTAATTGGTATCTCGTTCATACTATCAAATATGAGAAGTGACTACACTATCTAACAGTGTTCTCGCTGTGATTGAATTAAATTTAATTTCGCTTAAAAGTATGAAATGTGGCAATAAGCATTTAACAGTTCAATTTGCACTTTAAAAATCTTTATTTGTTAAAATTAATTTAGAGGATGATGTAATTTTAGTTTGTGGTCTGGCGCGTGGACGGTTTCGAGTGAATGCAGTTGTAAATTTAACAACATAATTCTTTTGCGTGGGTGATAGTCACAATTGCTTTAACATGTGCAGATAAACAATAACTAAACAATACGTGTGATTCTGTTATTTGCATTTGCTGTCATTTAACACCATGTCCTGCTTTAACCTTGTAAAAATTGTTAATTTGTAATGTATGTCATGTACTAGTTAGGAGTAACACAGGTAAATCATTGTTGACTTGACTAATAGCCAAGTACAACATAGCTATGTGCCGAGCGCGGCGGCAGGTGCAGCGGTGACGTGTGCCGCATGGTCCAACCCGCAGCGCGCCAGACGAGCATTACTCATGTTTTGGTTCCAGTTGAAGAGGCATGTATTATTTTGTTTCTGTTGATTTTTATTATGCTTTTGTTATGCTGTAATCACAAATATTTGGTAGATTTTTCTAACTAGCCACTCAAGTCTATTTTGTTATATATTTTTAAGTTTTACCATTAGATACTACCTACTGTAAATAAAATGAAGATCTTATAAGGAGTAACTGGCCATACTAGGGGCGGCGCGAACACACTTGACATGATCTTACTGTGATGTGATTTTATATTGAACTCGTCAACTTTAACAAGTTAATTTAGAGATCATAATTATAATGTAAGTAATGTTATGTAATATCACCACTGGCTGTGTGATTTATATTATTTTCTTTTGTTAAGAGTTGGAATGTACATTATTTTGTACATAAAATTTTAATTTGTATTCATTAGTAAGATCATGATCAAGTGGAATAGAGTGTCAATATGTGAAATTAACATCTAAATAATGTATACATGAGGATGTGTGTTTGTGCATGCGATGATAAACGCTACTGCGCGGTACGCTCGACGCCGGGCGTTTCCTTTGTTCATTTGTTGTCATACAAACTCCTGTATGACAAATTAAAAAGTTTGACCAAACATTTATATAGTCATTATGAAGTCATTTAAAATTCATCATAGTCATGATGATTGTTTACAGACACATACTATCATGTCCTAAGTTAATTATTCTTAAAACAATTTCAAATGAATGAGTGTTACTTTGGGTATGAGAATTAAAAAAGAAAAAAAAAATTAACTATGGCTTCTGTATGAATCGTGCGATGAGTGAAAACATCAGAAATGAAAATCATGGTTTATTTAAAATCACTCCAAACAAAATGAGAATTATAATTTTATTATGTTGTAAACTAGGCAATTTTACGAACAGCCGCATTTACGTAAACAAAGGTTTTGTTTGATTGTTAAAGTTCTACCAAAACATTGTCCATACATCCTAGCTAGAGCCCGCTCACGTGATGTAAAATGTAATTCTATTTATCTTAATTGTTTGAAGTTCGCAGAGAAGGATATATTTTTAGCTAATTGTTTGAAGTGGGCTGGTATGCGAGTGGGCCTACGTGCTGTTGCTTCGGATCTTGGATCCTAAATTTATTTGAGATGAAACTAGTCGACTTGAAAAACTATGTAAAATTAACTATAAATACTACGAAATTTATGCGACTTAGAATAATATTATTATTTTCACAGATAAGTAAATGTTACAATAAGCATTTCTAATTTTACTGAGATATAAAATTAGTCTTGTATTGGCTTTTTACTTGTACCGTTATGTCAGGGTCCTTGGCATGCCTTCTTACATGGCAGACATATTGAATATTATGTAAGAAAATATATTTTTTGTCAAGAACTCAAAATATGTTATTTGGTCAGATAAGCATTTTTTTTAATTGCAGATTGAATGAATGTTAATAATATACTCTGACTTAAAATTAAAAAAAAATACCACTGTAACAATTTTCTTCGTTTTTGTATTTAAAAAAAAAACAAGCTATTATTCAACCAAAAATCTTGCTATATTGAAGATGAGAATAATGATCTAAATTATTGTAGAATTTAGTGTTCTACTTATAATATGAGTACCTATGATGCAATTACATCAGGTTTTTCTAGCATACATACAGATATTATTTGTAAACAAAAGAAAAAATAATATTTGGTTTGGTCTACAGTTTGTAGTTGCACGGTTGTTGGTATGCCTATTACGTCGTAGTTACATTACATACAAAAATAGTGTTTCGATGTATTTTATCATTTTGAAATTTCTAAACAATTATGAATAGAAAACCTTGCATCTTCAAAATGTCTAATGAAAAATTACCAAGTTTAAATTAATTGCTAAATAAAAAGAGACAGCACCACTAAAAGCTGTCGTCTTATTTCACATCGCGCCGTTCAACGCGACAATGCTCGTTTCGGACAAGGGCCCTAATTCACTATGACCATTCGATGATTCCTTACTTCGAAACCACGTCAATTCTTTAGCTTGTCACGCCAAAGTCGCGTTCATTTCGCGCTGTTTCGTTCATTGTGTCATAGAGAATACGGCCTCAGATCGATATATTCGATATTTGAACCGCTTTATTAAAGTTGAAAACCCTGTTCTTTTGAAACATAAGACTCAATCACTGCGACGAATTTACAAAAGGTAACTAACAATTACACAATGAAATCACTTTTCTTATGTCTTCCACATCAAACTTGCTCCTGTATTCCAGATCCAGGCGGCAATATTTGATTTAAGCATGAACTACCAAACAAGACTAGATCTAACAACTGGCTTCTCAAATCTAGAAATGAAGGGTCTGATGTAATTAAATAATAACTATTTGAGCTGGGCCCTTTCAAATATAAAGCTGAGATTCAAGCTGATCTATTTCAATTATAAGGTAATCCAAAAATCTGATTTTGGTTTCTTTAATAAAAAAGGAATCACATATGTGATTGACGACGGTGAAAATCGTTACAAAAAATTGTATGAACGGCTACAACATTGTAAATATTAGTGTACATTAATTTCATTTTATTTTCAGAGAGATAATGATTTTTAATATTGTTGAGATTGATATCAATGTACTGAGAGGAAGCTCATATCAAAGGTATAGAAATTATTTATTATTTCTTTCCCTTGTAAAATATGTATATAGATATGCAGAATATTATCGGATTTTTATCGTTTTAGTGCATCCTAGACGTTGTAGATAAAAGAGATCTCTTAAGTTGGATGTTGTGACTACACACGGAACAGACTCGTCAGAGCCGCGCCCTCGCGGCCCGCATGCCCGCTGCGCCGATTCAAACTAAGCCCGTCTAATACACTGCTATTGATTGATTCTGATACAAATGTATGTGTGTCGTAATCTCATGTATTTCCATTGTGTTAAGGATTCCTTAGCTGCCTTTCTCTAAGCATACGACTTCTTGACACAGGCTGTAAGGCATTGACATGATACCGTACTAAGTAATGGTTTGAATCTGCACAGCGGGTTGGCGCGGCGTGCTCGACGCTCGGGGCTTTGTGCCTCTCCAAATAATAAAATATATATTGCAATTACTATGCAGAAAACATAACCATTTAAATATTATTAATTTTATCGTATTTTAAAAGCTACTTGAATATTTTTTTACGCAAAATATCTGGAGTTCTAAAAATAAACATAAGAGAATATAATGAAAGTATGGATGAGCTAAAATTAATTATCTTGAGCTGAAATAAATGTAATTATTTTGTTTAGGTAATGGAGTGATATTGCTTAGGAAAGCTATTTGGCGAAGTGTAAATGTATAAATAAATTAATGCTGAGACATAAGTTGTGTACGATTGTGTCATTTTCTGAATGAATATGAAATACATATACCACAACATAATTATAAGCAGTGCCCAATTAGATTTCTAATTTGTTCTCTGTGACTTAGTAGTACCACTCGAATTATTTATTCAGAAAATGGGTCAAACGTTCTGTATCATAATATGTACCAATATGAGAAATTTTATTTATCTGCTTTGCATCTAACTGTTTAATAATTATTCTAGGTTTTTACTCTGTTCGTTACTCGAAATAATGACGGCTAATTTAAACTAATTAAAAGACGACGTCCTCATTGTAAACCACTGACATGAATATACGAACCTGTTATATCAGTTTATTTCACAATTTTCATAACGTTTTATGGAAAAGATCGCGTCATGTATACCTCCTGTTTCTACGACTTAGTTTAATGGAGTGAGATAATATTAGCCTGCTTTACATAAACATCCTGTTTCTTACGTATTTTAAGGGCTTTTAGCTTTTGTGGCGATACAATTCAGTGATAAGCAATCGAAGAAGTAAGCTCTTGTGGCATGATTAGCATCTTGGGTTGTTGTCTTTTTTTTTTTACATAATTCGTTTTTGAGACGTATTATTCTTTATTGTTTTGCGCCCGGATGTAAGAAGAACATCGTGTTGACTAGCCTCTCTTTTAAATACATAGTTACAAAAAGAAAATTATTATTAATTTCTATATTTAGTAACAGTCGTGGATAAAATCTTTGATTTTGGTTGATATTTGCTACAAATGTATGGTACTGGAATGGGAGTTAATTGTCCTTACATTGTGAATGTAGATGTTAAATTAATTTAAATTGTTTAATGAGGTTTCGTCCACGGCTGTGTACTGTTTAGTTATGTTTAGGATCATGCTGGCGCGACAATAATATTAGTTTGAATCGCTACTTTCTTCCTGTACATTATTATATTACTGATGTTCCTTATGTAAATGTGAATAGAGTAAAAATTTAGTACCGATTTTAACTGTAAAAGATTTGTTTATATAAACAATATTGTAACCAACTGCAATTTACAGTTATGTACTTTTTCACTGTTTCCGTTTTCTTAATAAAATGTTGAAAATACAAAATCTTTTATTTTCAAAATTCTTGCTTGAAGTTTAGTGAAAATAAGGATCATACCACTCAACCCCACAACCTCAAAGTTGCCTAAGGGTGATGCCCCATTAGTGCGTTGCGATCCGTTGCGTCGTCGCAGCGACGACGCTGCGTCGTTTTCCATATATTTTAAATGACATGTCCCATTAGACCGTCGCGTCGACGCGCGCGACGTTGCAACGGATCGACGGACAAGAGACGAAGCGGGAGGGAGGGTGAAGCGCTGCGTTGTCGGAGCTCCACTGCGACGACGGACAGTGATCCATTGCGAAGGCTGAACTGAGACGCAGCTGCGACGGCGTGCATACCCTCTTGCGTTGCATTGTCGCAGCGTCAACGCAACGCAGGTGTGATATACAATGCGTTGTTCCGTTGCGACGACGCGACGCAACGCAGCGCACCGCACTAATGGGGCCTCGCCCTAACTAGTGGAACAAAGGGTAATTTAAAAAAAAAAATCCCACTATTATTTTGGCGGGGTCAAGAACACTCTAGATAAAAGATCACGAAAATTCATTGGTGCTTATTTTACGAGGGTAAGGTGAAAAGTTCTCGGCCTCACAGAAATGGCATTCCAATCAGCAAAAAAATTATTGATCCCGCCGGGTGCACGTCAAGTTTTTCAACTTTTTCTAGGTAGTTTGTTTACACGAATTTTTGCAGATGTCTTGCGTGTTGTGATAAACTTGAATAATTTTTTTATTTGAAATGGGTTTGCTCTTGACTCTAGCCTAGGTCAGAGATGACAGAGACAAAGTCTACGATGGAGTGAGCTCACCCAGAAGCCTGTTCACTCTTACTTTGAAGAGATTCGGGTTGTATGCACTCGGAAACACAAACGCAGGTAGAGAGTTCCACTCTTTTGCCGTGCGCATTATAAAGGACATTTGAAAACGCTTAGTGCGAATTGGTGAAATAGCAACTAGGCAGGGATGGTAACTTGCAGTGCGTCTGGATGTCCGAAGGTATAAGGGGGCCGGTGGAATAAGGTCGTGGAGTTCTTGGGCACACTCACCGAAGTACAATCTGTAGAAGACCGACAAGCAGGCAACCTTGCGGCGATGAGCCAAGCTGTGAAGCTTGGCATCCACCAGTTTTACGTCGCCAATGAGCCTCTTGCGCCAATGAATATCGTGCGGTCATAAAATTCTTCGTTTTGGGTGGATATGGATAACCCCTAAGGAAACTATCCGAACTTGACAAAAGCTTACGGAGATTCTACCATGTCAACCGTTAAAAAGTGGGTGGGCAGTTGAATTTAAAAGTGGTTGCACTTCCCTGGAAGGTGACGTGAAGGATGGCCAATAACTGCCACACCGGAAACCATCGAATCGAACTATAGGTGAGTGATGTTGAGGGAGATACCTGAGGCTGTACGGATATTAAAAGAAAGGGTGGGAAACATCTTGCACACAGAATTAGGGGATGCGAAAGCTCTGCGCAAGATGGGTGCCACATTTGCTGAATGTCTTTTACCAGGACAATGCACCCTTGGCGCTTTGGCAATGGCAAAATTGCGGGATTTGGGGTACGATTTGCTCGGCCATCCCCCCTATTCCTTTGTTTTGGCACAAACTTGAAGAAATTTGTTTCTGAGAAGCGCTTCGCATCCAATGAAGAAGTTGAGAGGGCCGTAGATGTACGATTTCACAACCTTCCAGATTCTCATTTCCGGGATCCTTCCCGGAAATGAGAATCTGATCTTCTCCAACATCAGTATTCCTATACTGATGTTGGAGAAGCGCTACACCAAACAAAATGCGTTGAAGTCAAGGGGGATTATGTCGATTTTTAGGGTTCCGTAGTCAACTAGGAACCCTTATAGTTTCGCCAAATCTGTCTGTCCGTCTGTCCGTCCTCGCTTAATCTCTGTGACCGTTAGCACTAGAAAGCTGAAATTTGGTACCAATATGTATATCAATCACGCCGACAAAGTAGTAAAATAAAAATTGGAAAAAAATGTTTTATTAGGGTAGCCCCCCCATATGTAAAGGGGGAAGTGATTTTTTTTTTAATTTCATCCCTAACGTGTGACATATTGTTGGAAAGGTATTTAAAAATGAATAGGGGTTTACTAAAATCATTTTTTGATAATGTCAATAATTTCGGAAATAATCGCTCCAAAAGTAAAAAACAATGTGTCCCCCCCCTCTAACTTTTGAACCATAAGTTTAGAAAATATGAAAAAAATCTGAAAAGTAGAACTTTATAAGGACTTTCTAGGAAAATTATTTTGAACTTGATGGAAACAACAGTTTTTGTACAAAAAAGACAAAAAGTTGTACAAAATAATTTCTGGACTAAGTTTGTAGTATAATCGTATATGCAAGCATTTTTTACTTTTAAACTCATAAGTGGGAACACTTATTGTGACGGACGGGAAGCTACGGAACCCTACACTGAGCATGGCCCGACACGCTCTTGTTTTTTTTACTATAAATCACTGTCCGTCTTTCTTTTTTGTGGTCCCGGCGCTAGTCATCCATTAGCATTGACAACTTATTTTTGGTTGGGTTATACGCGGAGATTTAGTATGGAAAAGTAATGAAAGTTAATTTCTCTTAAAATGCAATACTTGGAATCCGAATTTTTGGTAGCTATAACTTCTTTAGGAGTACTAATTGTATAAATGAAATGAAAATTTGGCACCGTGACTACCGCCACCCCACCAATGGCATGGTATATCTCATCTCGTAAACTACTGGTGTAGGTACTTACTAATTTTGAATTTTGGGTACTAATTTTCTATATAGGTTTGAGGAAAGCGACAAGCTTCTCTGACTTGGAATCAACAATCAAAGTCTTGGTTTCTGCTGAACAATTGCGAGAAAGTTATCCATGGTTGAATTCTCGGTAAATACAAATGTTAGTTCTTTTTTTTTGCCAGCCCCCCTTTTTCGGCGCTCATGGTTGTCCTGCTGAAGGGAGCGTGACTTCCGCCGACCACCTTCAAAGTCGATTATCTCGAAAACTACTAAGGTACCAATTTTGTTGTTCGAGTACTCATTAGTACCAATTATTTATCAAATATGGAAGCGATTGGCGTTGGTGGTCCGGCGGTAGTCACGGACATTGCGTATTGATGTTTTGCGTTTTTGACGTTCTGGTCAACTGAGGAATCGTGGTTGTGAACGACCTGGTTGAACTTACCAGTCTTTAAATATTCAGTCATGAGCATGATTCATTATTGGAGAAAATAATAACATCAGAATATCAGTGACATAATATTTTATTTTCATAATCAACATGATACAGATGTTTATGGCTTCGTATTCAAATATCATTCTATTATAATAAAAATATTAACAAATTATCTTACATCCACTTGAAAATGTACATTTGTAATAGACCTTACAAAATATTCTAGAGCACTACGAGTTGATAAAACGACGCGGCGCCCGCGCCGGCCGGCTGTCGCGAGACACGCCGCGGCACTCGGCACGCGACACATCCTGATATCAACTTGTGTTCATTTTTAACACTTACATAGATTATGCTCTATTGCTCCTACATTAAGGCATTAAAAGATAGGTTTACGACGCGACATTTTCTATAAGGACGTAAAGAGCTTCGTTTAATGCCCGCTAGACATTTGTCACTTTCTAGATTAGTAGCAATGACAATAATTATTGATAAAAATTGAAACCTGTTCATTAGAAGCACCTGATTTTATATAATTTTATATTCACGTCTACTTATTAATTTTCTTGGCTTCTACAGAAGATAAATATACAACTAAATTAAGACAATTATCAGACCCCAAGAGTGGGATTAAAATAAACTTCATCATAACATCATACAGTTTGGAACTGACAACGATACTTTCTTCATCTCCAGTCCTAGAACATTTCATGAATACAGCTCCTGTTTCTTGGGACCAACAAAGCATATCAAGTCGTTTGAATAATGAATCGTGTTAGTTGGAACACCGTGATAAGCCCGTTAGTTTCGATAATGTAAGTGAAATACTTTCGTTGTTAGTTGTAGTGTGAAGCCTCGAAACGTTTGGAACGTACGATCAAAGCGGTGCTCACAAATGTCTAAGAGCTAACAACTTAACTATTAGGCCACGAGTCGCGTGGAGATAGAGATAGCGTCATAAATAAGAATTATGTACACGTTAACCGTACGATAAACTAATTTTGAAAAATAACAATAAATAATAAAAACAACCACAGTTAATATGGAATGAGTAAAACATCCAACGCAAAATGTGACAGCGTAAACGAAAACAACGTTAGCCTAGAGCGACACTGATGACTGAGACTCGATCTGGTGATGCACTCCCGCCGACGTCGGGCGTCCGGGCCGGGGGGCCGGCGGGTCGGGCCGGCTAGAAAATATCCGGACAGTCGGCCCAGTCCTGCTTGCGCTTGCTCTCCCAGTAGCGGTGCGTGTACAGGTGGCGCAGGTGCGGCTGCGGCTGCGCGGCGTGTGCAGACAACGCCTGGCGCGTGAACCACAGCGGGCGCGGCGCGGGCGGCGCGGGCGCGTCGCGCGCGGCCGCGGCCTCGGCCGCCGCCTCCAGCTCGCGGCGCTTGGCGCGCTGCTTCTCCTCCAGGCGCAGCTTCTCGGTGTTGGCCTCGTCCCACAGCCCCTCCTCCATGAGGCGCTGGTCGGGGCGGCGGCGCGAGTCCGTGGGCGCGACGCCCTCCTCGAACTCGTTGAGCTGCGCGGCTAGCAGCGTGAAGTTGTACCACTTGTCGGAGTCGGGCGGCGCGGCCACTCGCTCCCAGGCGACGGTGAACTTGCCAGTCTTGCACACGGTGTTGTCGGGCGACGCCGACGTCACCGGCGCCACCTCCACGCGGCTGTCCCAGTGGCCCTGCAGCACGTACCGCGGCTGCAACATATCGAACATTACTAACTGCATCTCACTCATCTAACTCATATTCACATTATTATTAGATCAGAGATAAATAAGTGCCATTAGTTTCCGCAGTCTATCTATTACGATTATATAAATACAACAACAACACTGACCACCCCCTGCGGGTCCTTGATGACGCCGGTGACCTTCCTCTGCGTGTCCTTGCTGAAGTACCCGTAGGGCAGGTACTTGAGATGCGCGACGTAGCCGGCCGCCTGGCCCGCCTCGCCCACGATGTCCATGTCGCCGTGGTTGTCCACCCACAGCTTGCCCACGATTATGTTGTGCACGGTTGTTGTCACCTGGAGAAAAATATTGTGCATACAAATATCTGGTTTTAACAGACTTTAAAAAAGGAGGAGTGTTTTGTTTTAATGGATAACACAGCTGTCAAATTCATGAACAAGTCCTAGTAGTGACATCTGGAACAAGTGGCAGTTTTTGTTCTCATTGCGTGCGTTGCACTCAACCTAAGAAGCTCTATGCACCAGTTTGAGATTACAGTGAGTTTAGTCTGTTGATCCTCTTGCTGATCTATGAGCATTACTTCCGTTTTCACAAGTCAAAAATCGAAGAACAAAACTATGCATACAAAAACAGAAGTGAAAACTTGAACAATTACGTGTGTATTTTTTAATCGCCTTATAAACAAAATGCGCGGTATCGGTTACAGTAACAGTGTCGCGAGTTCAATGGTTTTTTTCTCATCTCAAAAAATGCCCAACGCGCCTAAAGAAGTTTTCACTTCAAAAATTGTATGGTGAATAAAAATCACCTGTATGTCGGGCTTGCAATATTGAGTTAATGCTTATATTTAGAGACTGATGCATAGTTATAGTCCAAGGACAGCTACGGCTACTAACTACACACGTAACTTGACGAAAAACGACATTATTCCAATAGAGGGTGTTATTATTTTGGAAGGAGACACGTGAATCAGCCTCGGGCTCGACCGTGATGATCTGTCCCTTGCAGCAGCTGGTGACGGCGAGGCGCTGGCCGCACCGCCAGCCGGCCGCGCCGGCGTATGGTGACACCTGCCGGTCGACCCGGTCCTCTCTACACACGCTACACCGCTACTTACACCAGCACTACCACATAACGCAAACTTCACTACTTTGGAATTTTAACAATTTATCAAATAAAAATCTTAGGGCCAGCTTCTCGAACGAAAATAATCATAAAGTTAATGTTACAAATTGTCGAGCGCGCGTAAACTGCTGCGATTGGTTGAATGATTTATTAACCGCCAATCGCAGTAGTTTACGCGCGCTTGTCACATTAATTTTGTGATAAATTTCGCTCCAAAAACTGGCCCTTAAAATTTAGCTTGTTCCAAACCGTTGACGGAAAATCAGGCATTAAGTCCCAGTTCCACTGAAGTGAATGAGTATGTATTGTGTTACTTGGGTGTGTAACTCCCCCTGCCGATCTGCCGCGTACCTTTCTCCACGTGTACTTGTTGCCGGAGCTAGGGAACATGGCGGAGGCGCCGCCCAGCGGTATGACCTGCAGGTACTTCCCCCTAAACTTGGTGGTCATGGTGAACTCCTGCCAGCACTGCCAGCCCGCCTGCCCCTCGCAGAACTGCGCCACCATCGGCGGGTGGTGGGACACCTGACCACAGACAATTTTGAATTTATTCATTTATATTTAGTGGCCGAAATGTAGTGAAAATGTGATAAATAAAGGCTAGTGCTGGAAGGAAGAGGAAGGCAGGGAGAGTTTTGGAAAGTACATGCCTGCATATTCAGGAATAGGAGTTTTTAAGGATACATTAATAAAGAAATAGGTCCAAAGCACACGAGATGATATAATCACACTGGATACGCATATGGCAAAAAAACATTTGGCACCATATAGCAACCGGAAATTGTTGGGTTGCACTTTTGGTGCAATCCTATCAATTTCCGGATGCAAAGTGAAATATTTGATTGCTGCAGACTATGTGATAACCATCGCCTATACTAAGGTTTAATAATGACTCAAGGAGGATGCGCTTAAAGTAGCCTGCAAAATTCATCTTTCATGAAAACATTCCATTGAGCTGTAATTTGCAAAAAAAAAAATGTGAAGGTCACAAGACGCTCGGCAGATGTGAAACATCGAAAAGGCTGCTCTTTGGCGAGGGGCATAGCGGCATAAGAGAGCGTCATGCCGTTTGCCGTCAATATTTGATTCACATAAAAAACGTGAATTACGCGGGATATTTTAGCACATACTCCCTAACAAGTAACAAAGGATTAGGATGAGTGAATAAGGATGGTTCACTAACAATTAGAAGATCATCCACTTGCCTGCTCGGATATGGAGCGCCAGCCGAGGTCCGCCATGCGGTCGCACTCGAACGTCTCACCGAGCAGCGGGTTGAACGGCTTGTTCGTTCTGAAACAATAATCATTTGTATGACACAATGATGTTAGTCAATATCGTAGATTATTTATTTAATACTTCAAGCACATAAATGTACAGAGGCGGAATTAATGCCTTGTGATTATTCACCAAGGGGATAAAACAGGGTTGCCTGGCATAAATTCCCTGGACCGATATGAGCCCCCATTGAGCATTTTTATTTTCCGTGTACAATGAAGCATTTTGTTATGTGTATATTTGTCCAAGTAGGCATAGTAATTCTAGTACTTAGTTAAACGATATGCTACATGTCATACATAAACTGACCACTGTTTTCTTTAATATTACTTACTTAATTAAATATTAGAGGGGCTTGTGGCTAAGTAATAAAAGCCGCACGGTTCGATCGATTAGGTTAAGCTACGCTTGTCGCGGTTGGTCCGTGGATGGGTGACCATCTTTACATACCAAGAACCCTCCGTGGCTCGGAAAACACGTTAAGCGGTTGGTCCCGGTTGTTGTTCGTAGATCTTTGGGTCGTTACGGTCGTCAGAAGCCCGAAAGTCTGACAATCAGTCCTACCAAGGGGTATAGTCACTGGCTTGTGGAGGTCAGATAGGCAGTCGCTCCATGTAAAATACTGGTATTCAGCTGCATCCGGTTAGACTGGCAACCACAACATAGTTGGGAAAAGGCTAGGCAGAAAATTATGTATTCTCACAGGATACGGGTGAATGATACGAAAGAACAACGCGGTCACACAGCCGGCGACAGTCGGCGATTAGACAGACACGAAAAGGGACTTTAATTTTAACATATAACACATAACCTCACGCCTGTAATCGTCTAAGGGTTAGTCAGAGGGATACCTATAGTACACCCCCATTTCGCCAGTTGTTTAATTGCCATGTAATGGGGTGAGCCTATATCCAGACTCTGCACCAGATGGAAAAACCCAATAACACTTTCAGGAATCGAAACCAGGACCTCATGTTCAGCAGAAAGGCTACCACCAGACCGATGAGGTAATCAATATAATTACAACAATTTATAACATATGTATATGGTTAAAGATAAGTAATCATTCTCAAATAATCGTCCTTTGAGCGCCAAATAACAAAGCGAATTGATGATAGTACCTGCAAGCTGTCGTAGCATACGACGAGACTGTAAATGCGGCGACGTACGCCAGCTGTTGCGCGGGGTCACTGAACTTCGCGGCCTGGTCCAGCACCGACGAGTACTCGTAGTCCTCCGCCAGCCGCTGCAGCATCGACAGCGGCTCGCTGAAGTTCACCGGGATCGGAATCTTCGATAATTCCTTACCTAATAAAAAAATATTGCGTTTTATTAATTAATTTCTTAAATAAATAATACATTATAGTCCACGCGGAATTAGTTGGGCGCGCCTTAGGTATGTGAGCGGTGGGACGGAGGGGCGGGGGCGCTTTGTCATTACTCAATACGTGCGTTGCGAACACTAGGTAACCCCGCCGCCCTCACCCCCGTCCCCACCTAAGGCGCGGCTAACTAGTTCCGCGCGGACTCTAGTAACCTGTCCTTGCTTCGCACGAGTGCAATCTATTAATGTGGCGACTTGTCAAAACATCGAGATTTCAGGACTCTATCTAATGTATCTATTATGCAAATAAACCTTCTGCAATAAATTCTCTAAAAGTCTAAATTATGGCAAGAAACTCATTATATTTCATTTTGTAGTTTAGAAGAACAATGCAGTCACACAGACAGACATGAAAAACTAATTTGATTTATAATAATAATCTTTATGGAGACTAGCCGCGTAGATACGCGGGAGATATTTTAGTGAACAAGTGTGAGACACTGGTGCACTCACTCTTCCCTCGCTCTCATAGTCCGATGAGATGGCAATCCGACACGACCTTCCTGTAAGGAGGTTGATTAATACAGACCTATACAATTCTTCATAATGGACCACAGACTGAGCGGGTAGTTGGGCTTGTCGGGCACGCGCGTCCGCCGCGGGTGGCCGTCGATCAGCACCGCCTGTGCGTACACCACGTGCGGCTGCGGACAACAACATCAAATTCATTACATTTCTTCTTCGTTGCTCCCTCGCTGCGGAAAATTACGACATACAACCAGTTAAGGGTATGCGGTCTACCATTATAATATGATTGCTTATAAGCTTCAACATATTTGATGACAAGGAGTTGGTCCGCTTCCTTGTCAGCACCGGCTTACGTTGTAGCTAAGGACCTTCCGGGTATGCGGTCTATAGAGGTGAGAACAGTTTGATACGTATCCTGTCTTCTACAGCCTTTTTAGAGTTCGGTATGTCAAAAGGGAAAAAAACGGAACCTAAAATCACTTTGTTGTTCATCTGTCAAAACGCTTTGACTCAGGAGCTAGAGGTATCAAGTGGAAACTCATATCAAATACTAAGGTCTGCTGTCCCTTGCATGGACGGGTGAATAATTCAAGCTTATAAGCACATAAGACAACGCAATCAAGAGTTATGGTCAATTATATCGCATAGACGATTTACTTTCCCTTGAAATTACATGCTGCTAGGCATGAAATTTGGCAAGAAGAACGTCCTCACAGTTCAAGTATTAGTCATATCACATTATAACATTCGTTTTTGCGATTACAAACTTATATTTGCTATTAGAGCATCGGCCGAGATGTAGAACGATGAAGAGAACATATGTTTTTAATTGTAAAGTTAAGTTCGTACTTAGATCCGGTATTTCAAATTTATAGGCCGCGTCGCTTGAGTGAAGCCGCAGGAGCAGCCGGGCACAGGTTTGACAGAGCCCTAGTCTTACTCGCACTTTCCCGGTTTTTTATTGAGTCTGGCCTTATCCTTTAATATGTAAATTACTTAATTATGTAGAAATCAACCAAAGAGCGTTTCAGTCTCTGAAAGCGACACACTGTTACAAGGCTTGTTTATACGTGGATTTTTGAAGGCTACGTACACCAATGGATTATGAAAAGTTGAGTCCAGTGTACACATAATGTAATCATTTTATATCCGAATCTTGTAGCTAAGCAAATCCTACACATAATCCACGTAAATGCTGGGAGTATTCTATAGAGCCGTGCCCGTAAATATGTACATATCTTCATTACAACTTCCATGTTTGTTGTTACTAAGTATGAAGTCCGTGTAGATAATAATTAATAGAATACACGATCGTTGTACCCGAGCGTTGTATCACGTAATAATTGTATTAGATGTTTGAGTCACTACATTCTATCATAAGTAAATTGGCACTTTCCTCCGCATTGGTATTAACATGCCAATTCTCTCTATAAATAGTTTTTCATATTCACGTTTTTACAGGAGCACGTTCAGTAACATTTAGATAGTTGTCTTTTAAAGCATCACTTAACAAACATTTTCGTTTTTTTTTTTGGAACGTAGTTCTTTAACGTGGCTTGCGGTAGGAGTAAACTGGTAGAAATTGTCGCGTAACGAAAAAGCCATGCGACTTTTTCTCTCTGTGGAGGGTGATAGTTTTTATGGTTTTCGACGGTGCTGAAGCAAATATCGAGGTCAACATGAAAATCGCAAGATGTCGGATGCGCACATTTTCAAAGGACAATGAGTAATGGTGGGCCCACCTATTAATAGAAATAAGATACTCATGAATGAGTATTCTTATCCAGAATAAAACTCAGTATTACGATTAAACTTAAAACTCAATACTTTCGGAGTTATACTGCCATATAAGTGATCCCAATCTAAACAATTAATGATAGTATAATTCATAAAAGATCAACATTACCCAAACTCAAACCGAACGGTACGGTTGGCGCAGTAGTTAAGCGATTGACTGCTGCGCTGCGTGTCGCGGGTTCGATTCCCACACGGAACAAATATTCGTATGACCTACAAGTAGTTGTTCCGGGTCTGGCTGTTTGTGTGTGAGTTTAAATGTTTGTAAACGCACCTACAATACAGGAGAAATTCGTAGTGCGGGACAAAGTTTAAAAAAAATATATTTAAAAACCGTATCGTGTATAGTCCATTAATATATCAATTGCTCGAAACCAAGTTGGAAGAAACGCGATATCACAATATTATTGCTCTTGCTTGACCGGACAGCGAACTGTAGGAACGCGCGAGGAATTGCGCTCACTCCATATTTTTGATTCGCTACCTAGGAGTTGGTAGATATCAACCATTCGTGGCCCCCGCGGGTTTTTTAATGATGTAATTGTCATTGATGTCCAGGACGAATAATAAATATTTTTTTGTTTTAAAGTGAAATACATGTATTATTAGTACCATTCTTATAAATATCCATAAAGAATATGTTAGACTGAGACGACTTTAAGAAGTCGTATCTCCGAAAGTACTAACATTTGACAATAGTTTTATTAGTAACCAATGTTCCGCTTAAAAAGCCCTATCCAATGGTATATCAAATGTTACTATTGAAGGGTGGGCCAAGACCCCATACATTTGTTTCCCATTCTCCTTTTTCATTTTTAGTTTTGTGTATAGACAAATTATTGTCTGCCGCGCAATGTTTATGATAGTTACAAGACATGACGTATTACTATGCAATGCGAAATATGACTTTGAAGTCGAATACATAATTAGGCCCCAGTGTGGGGGTCCATTAGTTACTGTCACTAGTAGTTTTTGTCAAACGTCTTATTTTACGAACGACAGTGTCCATCGTCCGTGTTATCGTAGGATATTTTACCAACCATTTGTGATCGCGTCACTGAATTATATATTTTGGGGTGCAATAAAACAGCCTCTACGTGTAGCAATACTTAAACGTACGTCTGGTGAAAGCTGGGCAGTCCGCCGCTGCCACTTGCCGACTGGCTCATATTTGTACCACGGCATGACCTGCCTTCAATAACCGTGCCGATAATATGAGATAACAAATTACTTTATTTAAAACAATATTTTAAATTCATAAATGCAGCAAGTCTACTCACCCATACTACTATATCCTGTGTTTTCGGCACGATAGCTTCGCCTTCGGCAGTGGTTTCCGCTTCCGTACCCCCCATCACACTTTCCGGTCGCTCTTTGTCTTCCACGAAAATTACCTTCATACAACAATACAGTCCAGATTAGTCTTAAACACAAGGTCGGTGCACTACATCATGCGCATTAAAAAGAACATGGAGTGTTAAACAAATTAAGGCTTATCCATAATCCATACTACAATTCGAAAGTAACTCTGTCTGTCTGTCTGTGTTACCTTTTCACGCCTAAACTACTGAACGGATTTCGATCAAATTTGGCAGAGAGATAGATTGCATGTCGGGGAAGGACATAGGATAGCTTTTATCGATATACCTCGCGGGCGGAAGCTAATAATATTATAAATGCGATAGTGTGTCTGTCTGTCTGTCTGTTACCTCTTCATGCTTAAACCGCTGAACCGATTTAGATGAAATTTGGTGTAGAGATAGTTTGAGTCTTGGGAAAAGACATAGGATAGTTTTTATCCGGATATTGCCACGGGATCGAAACTTACACTGGTAAAACCGCGGGGCGGTGCTAGTACGTTAATATTCATCAACCGCTATACACCCGCTCTTATCCACCTTAATAGCAACATAAAGGTTTTACACAATAGAGGACACTAAGTAAAACACCTGCAATAGCTTCCATGTTTAAGATTCGTGTGAATTTTACGTATATTGTGATCATCCGTGAGGTGTCAGTTGTGCAGATTATTATTGATTACCAACCAACCAAACCACCAATAACCAACTAATAATAATTTCATCTAAAAATATACAAAACCCATATTAGTATTGAATATATTAAAACCACCTTTCCAATTTGAAGTTAGATAATCATGTAAATTAATGCAATGTTAATTTTATGCGGAAAAAAGAACTTTTATTGTTTAATCATGTTTTAAAACAACTGTTAACTAATTCTGTAATGTGATATTATTGGCTTTGTATAGAATTTAGTGAACTTGTTCAATTCACACCATATTTCACGTTGCGTTCATATACGCGATAAAATCGAGACAGAATTTCTTAATTGCGACTTCGAGATATACTTAAGGGTCAAATTAAATTAGCTAGTGAGACTTCGCAGACGTGATGGGTAAAATGGGTATGGGTATATCGATATCTAAATATGTAAGTATGTGAAATCGAAAAAAAATTATTCGTTTTTTTTGGGGTCAGTTTGTATTGTATAAGTTTATAAAATCATGTTTATTTTGTTTTGTAGTGTTTATTGATATCCATCGTGTAAAAATTGTAGCTGATTTTCTAAACTCATATCTACTTCAAAGTATTTACAATACCTGCAATTGTTGGCCGCAAAAAAACTTGTAACAGTTTTTTTTTTCGTTGTGTCATGTTTAGACATCATGTTCATTATTCATCACATTTGCAGAGTTTCAGTATCTAATTTCAATTGACCCTGTAGATACAACATAAAAATAAAGAACAAATAAATAGTAACTGACCTGTTGAGTCTCAGTGATGGTTTCACCCTCAGACTCATCTGAACTTTCGCCGCTTTTTACTTTGTTTTTCCTATTTACCTGTAACGGCACACACAAGACAATGAACAACGAGCATGACTCACTCTGCAACAACAACCCTCCCTGGATAATGATAACATTGACAACACAATTTACTTAGAACATTTATTGTAAATCAAAAGTAAATCTATAAACTGTGTTAGCTCATGATATCAGTCACTATAAACAGTATTAGTAGTACAGAAAGTTACCACAACTAATAAGTCGTTTTAAGATTCATGTGCTAGATAAGATTAGGAAATTCAATTTCTGTTAGTAAACAAATAAAGATAATATAAACTTTGTTTATAGACAATTTGTATTTCTTTTGTAAACATAATATTATCATGCAAAACAGTTTATTTTTTAAGTTCTACTTTGACATTGCTTGTAATATTGGAACTTGATATTAACAACCACTAATGGCCGATTCCTATAAGTTAAGGGCCGTTATTGGTTTAAATTAAGAATCTTGTATCTTCACCAATAATGAAGCAAATACCTCATAGCTATGCATAGTAGACCCTCCCATTTGGAAGTAGCTATCACAGGTAAAATTAGGTTGTAATTCTATTTATATGCCTAGTTTGGCAATTTAAAATGTTACCATTGGTAAGCAAATGATTTGTTTTTGTTTATAGGAACAAAGCATAAGTTTTTTGAAGTAAGTACAACATGCAATTATTATTGATGAGTCACATTATCTCTGAATGGAAGTAAAACAGTTAGTTAGAGGACTTACGGGCACTTTAATTACAAATGATGTTGTGTCATCCATATTTGTGGAGACACCTTCTTCCACGGCATCAAAGAACTCATGGTCCTCATCCTCAGTCTCGTTGCCTTGTCCTGTCCCGTTCCCTCCTGCGCAACAAAAACAAACCTTACAATAAAAGTAATATAAATAGGATGTTACATAGGACACAAGAACTGTAAATAATTAATTAATATCATAATATTGTTTTACTTATTGTGGGTGTGTTTATCACACTAATATTATCAAGGTGAAAGTTTGCGAGTGTGTAACGTTCGTTACTTTTTCATGCTGAAACGGCTGGCACAATTTTGATAAAATTTTGTATGGAGGTAGCTGACACCCTGAAATAACATATCTAGGCTACTTTTTATCCCGATATTCCCACGGGATCGACACTTATGCGGGTGAAACCGCGGGGCGCAGCTAGTCTAAACTAATATAGAAGGAGAAAAGTTTGATATTTTGTATGTTTGTTTATAACACTTTCATGCTTAAACAGCTGAACAGGTTTGGATGGAATTTGGCACATGGGTAGACCATGATCTGATTTAGGGCATAGGATATACTTTTTATCCCGATATTCCCATGGGATTGAGATTTATGCCGTTGAAACTGCAAGGCACATTTACTATACAGTGTAGAATGATTTATGTGCTTGTTAGTTTCAACATTTCAAGTGTAATAGTGTGTATTACAGTAACAGATTTTCAAAGATTCTCTTGCAGTTTTTTGTGTACAACTAGATAATTTTCTAAGTAGGTACATTATTTTTGTGCAAAATACTTACGAAAGCTTGTTAAAAATCAAAACAGTTTTTCATATAACTTTTCCATTGTGTTCTTCATGTTTTGTATGCAAACATCAGTCATAATATTCTAAATTAATATATTCTACAATCCTGTATTTGTTGTATTTTAATGACATGTGATGTGACTACATTAAATTATTAATTAAATAGTAAATTATAAAATGCTTATCTAATGACTTCTTAAACTTATTCATGATTGTATTCCAACAAGATATTTTTAAAACTAATTATCATCTTACAGAATAAAAAAAGGTACATCACTTTGCTCTATCCTTGGTGTAAAAACTGTATTGATTAAATAATTATAGCACCATTCTATTATATGAGTCATTTTCATTTTCTTAATCTACAATGAAAAAAAAAACACTATTATATGGTAAACATGCAGTAGCTGATCAAAGCAAGCTAACTGATTTATTTATGCTTTGACTTATCTGACTCTCACCACACCTGTAGGAAATTTACAAACATCTGTTACTGGTAGGCAGCAGTTATTAAAAACATGCAGATACTGTTGCTAAACATTTTGTACATTACCCAATTCTGCTGATATTTACTCCTACATGTATCTATTATAGCATACATGTAGTATTATCAAATTGGTCTATTCTACCAGCAAATGATTACATACATTTTATAGTGTCTGATGATCGTTTCTTCACTTTATTAACCCCATGAATTCAACTGGAAAGCTAGCCTTTGTATAGCATTCAGTAATGTGTTTCCTTATTTATTATTAGCTTACACTTACCGCCCATTATGTTGTATTGTTATGGAGGAGTCAATTAAGCATTGCTTTATACCTAACAAGAATAATAAATAACGCAAAGCTAGCTACACAAGGCCAAGATCACAATAGACGCGTACATGAATGTGATTTTGTTATTACTAGGCAGAACCAACACAATACTGCACTGCCAAATGACAACACTTCAGTCGCGATACACGATAATTAAATAAACGAATAGAGAACAACCATTTACAAACTGTAATACGTTGAACTGAAAAACAACAACCTTGAAAATCACCAAAAAATCTGTAGTTATGACAAATTTTAGCGTTTCGCTTTACACTTTTACGTACCGAATTATAGTAGTATTATTTTTGTTTATACATTTTTGTTATTGTATCACACACACTTCTCAAATGTTAGATTAATTTCGACGGAAAATATGTTTAATTTTTGTAGCCCGAAACGCAAATTTTTCGATTTTTCATCCGTCACGTACAACACGTTCCGTTTTACGTTCGTCGAAGAGTGTTTCATTCTCTTTCCATTCATTCATTGAACTTTTTAATGCACAGAAGAATTTTGCGCTGGCAACTATTCGGTATCGTTCTGAAACCATATTCGAATTCATGATTTCATGTCGGCCTATTCAAAGCATGAAAGCACCGAATGCTGTGCGGATCTACCTAAAAAAATAAAATTATTTGCATAGTAAAGATTATGGACAAACCCTGCAGGTTGCAACGTGGTAAGCCGCACTGAAACGCAGCCCCAAGATTCATGCTTTTAATTTTCCCCCTCAACTCACAATACAAATAAAAAATACAACGGGGTGTTGAAGATGGAACAATCACGCAAATTAAAATCATCACACACTTAAAATCCAAATGGACGAACATTTGGACTTTGGGTGTGAGTTGATTTCTTCTACACGTGTAAGGGATTGTTTGACGCGAACAATAGCCGCAAGGATGGAATCCAAAAATGTCTTCATAATCATGATCAGAAGAGACGAAGTTTGAAGGCAAATGCCTAAAGTAGGTATTTAAAATCATATTAAGGGGCTTACATGACCTAAAGCGCGGTCACTGTCAGACTGCATAGAAAAGAAAGAGAAGCGCGATGACACAACGCTGGTAATTTATTGCAAAATATTAAGCAATTATTTAATTACGAAAAATCTATTGTTTGGACTATAAAATTAAAACACTAGTATTTTATTGCTTGTAGAATAATCTGACAAAAAACCAGAATGATTGTATGTATATTAGTATGGTTTTTATTGTAAAAAGAAAGTTTTTAGAGGTATCTTCATGATTTTTTTCTATCGTATCAAATTAGTTGTATTATGTTTTCAACACACTATCTACCTAGCATATATCCTGAAGAATATCATATATTATTTTTATTTTGTTTACTGTAGTAGATCATATACTTTTATTGTTACTAAAACTTGCGTTTTTTGTGTTTAGGTCCTGTAAGCCCCTTAACAGTAGAATGTCTGCAACATCACACCACAACCACGATAGTTTGTAACTTAATAAATAAAAGAAGAGTTCAAACATGGTCATTTGGCTCATGGATTGGTTAATATTGCACGCTCATGTCAATCAGGGGTCAGAGCCTTGTGAAGAAAAGATTATTTCGGAGTGAGAAAGGTCCAGCGCAGACGACAGACTATCCGTGACGCACTTTTTAGTCTGTGAAAATAGAACCTAAGCAATTATATGCAGTTACGCATTACGCATACGACGCGCAAAAAGTCCGACGCACAAAAAATCCGTGTCAATCTGGCAGATCACACCGCGCCGCGCCGCACAAAAAGTGCGCGAAATAAATAGAAAGTTTGCTTCAACGCGCGCTAACGCAGACGGCACACACTTTTAGTAGGTAATACAAGAATATAAAACAGATTAAACAGACCAGCAATTTATGATACTTCTTAGGCAGAATATCATGATAGACATTTAAAAAGAAAATTTTGGGAAGAAGTGTGCTGTAATATTTCTCTCTCTATTTCTTCGTCTTTTTCTATACTTCAAGTATAAAATAATACATCGCAATTTCTGCATTTTCATAGCGTCTACGTCCCTACAGATCTGCCGACAGAATGATCGAAGATGTGCGTCGTGTGCGTTCAGTCTGCGTACAATCCGCGACGGACTTTTTGCATGCCATGCAGACATTTTGTGCGCCACAGACTCGATCGCACAAAAAGTGTGTCGTCTGCGCTGCACCAAACAAGGAATAAAAGCGTGCCATTAGAATAATTAACAAGATGGGAGTAGATACTCTCCCATACTACATGAGATTAGACAAAAAACTGCTCGTGATAGCACACCATGCATGAGAGCGCATACCGTATTCGTTGTTAATAAAATCGTTTGGTAATGCCGCTAATGAGATGGCGGTATTCATTGAGCTGAAAGTGTGTCCACCATAAGAAGACCTATAACCAGAACTGAATAGTTACAGGCAGAAGACTTTGGGCAGGCGATTCAGGTTGGTAGACAAAAAAAGCTTCGCCTTACAAGTTACTGCCAAGTCCCAACCTAAAATAAAGATAGATATATATCTTATCTGTATATTATATATATATATATATATTATACATAATATACTATGGTAATTATTACGAAAATAGTCCATGACCAATAAAACCTTTCTAAGGGTCAGCGCTAGTCCAAAATTTCTTTAAGGTTACTGCAACATATTGCAGAATAGTATAGACGTAGTCACTGATCACTGTCCATTCAAGGTTGCTGGATGAGATCGTAGAAAGCGATAAGGCCGCCCATTGCATATTTTGTACATAGTGTATGATTTATTTTTTGTAGTGTACAACTATCCTACTACTTACTTATTATTATAAAGGCGAAAGTTTGTGAGTGTGTTCGTATGTTTGTTACTTCTTTACGCACAAACGGCTGGACGATTTTTTATAAAGTTTGGTATGGAGGTAGCTGACACCCTGGATTAACACATAGGATACTTTTTATCCCGATATTCCCACGGGATCGAAATATATGCGGGTGAAACCGCGGAGCGCAGCTAGTATTTAAATAAATAAAGTTTTTGCAATCAACTCCTGTTCCTTGAGATGCAATGCAATGGCATCTTCGTTTTACGCTCCTCGTGCTAGAGCGCGCGACTTTGTATTTAACAGACAGACGTCAATTACAGAACATTAGGCTCTGCACTTCTGCAGTTCTGCGTGCAGAGACGGTCTTCTCCAGATTCCCGCAATGCCGTGCGAGTAACGAGCTGTTTCACCATCTACTATACCTATAGTAGATAGATAAACCATTTATTTGGCGCACACAAAAAAACCACAACACACAAAAGTACAATATTAGATGATAACCAAATTACCCACATGATTATAATATATAAAAAGCAAGGTGCCGATATAAAAACAAAATGGAAAACATATCGAATCGTCGTAGTAGTCTCTTCTCTTCACGCATAGGTTTGAGCGCGCTACTTATTATTATAATAATAAGACATTATTACTTATAATCATAAAACACGCATCAAAAGGATCGGCTGAGCAGCCATAACAACCTTCAAGGTCGACCTGCGAAAAGTCATATAATAAAAATAAAATACTGACCAGGCTGTGAGGTACTGCGCGCGGTGACAGTCTTCTCCAAGTTGTCGTGCTGCCGCGCGAGTTGTTCCACCACCTCCTGCAGCCTCATCTTCTGTTCGCGTTCATGTTGTAGCGCGCGACTCATGCGCGCACTCGACGCTGCAGCCGCGCTCATGAACTCTGAACAGGCCTGATGAGGGGTAATTTGTATTTATATTTCCCGGAAGTCGTATATTTCAATGAGACCAATAAAAAAATTAAAAGGCTTTTTCGAACGTCAAAAATTACAAGAAAAAACCGGCCAAGAGCGTGTCGGGCCACGCTCAGTGTAGGGTTCCGTAGTTTTCCGTCCGTCACAATAAGTGTTCCCACTTATGAGTTTAAAAGTAAAAAATGCTTGCATATATACGATTATACTACAAACTTAGTCCAGAAATTATTTTGTACAACTTTTTGTCTTTTTTGTACAAAAACTGTTGTTTTCATCAAGTTCAAAATAATTTTCCTAGAAAGTCCTTATAAAGTTCTACTTTTCAGATTTTTTTCATATTTTCTAAACTTATGGTTCAAAAGTTAGAGGGGGGGGGACACATTGTTTTTTACTTTTGGAGCGATTATTTCCGAAATTATTGACATTATCAAAAGATGATTATAGGAAACCCCTATTCATTTTTAAATACCTTTCCAACAATATATCACAAGTTAGGGTTGAAATAAAAAAAAAAATCACTTCCCTTTTTACATATAGGGGGGCTACCCTAATAAAACATTTTTTTCCAATTTTTATTTTACCACTTTGTCGGCGTAATTGATATACATATTGTTACCAAATTTCAGCTTTCTAGTGCTAACGGTCACAGAGATTAAGCGAGGACGGACAGACGGACAGACAGATATGGCGAAACTATAAGGGTTCCTAGTTGACTACGGAACCCTAAAAAGAGCAAAAATCTAGTTGTGCTTTTTAGAAGAATGGGCAAGGGCTTGCAAAGTCACTCTAGTTGTTATTCATCTAGAAGTCCAGAGAGGCGGATAAATTAGTGTTGAACACTAGACCCCTTTAAATGAATAAGGAACACGGTGGTGTTTACAGGAATATAGTACTTTTCGACGACATTACATTAGCAACTACCATTTATGGTTATCGTTATGAAAGTAACAGCATTCGTTGGCGTAACGACTTCTGCCTTGTTGGTGCACCATGTCATTTATTATTAGAAAGCAAAACTATACTTTAAATTGATAAAAGGTACACCATAATACTTTTATTGTTTTAACCATCCGATTTTAATGAATAAGAGTGGTACAACTTACTGTATTTTATGTAATCATGTTCAGTATTTGCTCTATTACAAGTTGCGTGTTTTATGACTTTTTTTATTAAATAAGTAATTAATGTTTTTTGATGTGAAACATCTATAGCCGCACGTAAAACAAATTTCTGGCGTGGCGACGCATGCCGTGGCGACGCAATGCGCAATGTTTCACATCTGCCAGGCGTCCCGTGACGGCTCACTTTTTTTTATAATTAAGTCATTATAAAGTTATAAACTCATGCTAAATTTATTTATTGGATACTACGGCGTGATAATTGCGTAACACATTAACAATTATGCAATGTCTTTCATTTTGAAAGTTCAACAGCATGCATTGCGTTATTTACGTTGTTAAGCAGACGAATTTGTTCAATATATGAAGTAACAGATTAGGAATTTCCTTCAAAATCCATCGGATTGTAAAAGAACGTGAGTTACGTAATTGGGGTGCGGCTCCCAGGTCTCAAGGACTCACACGATCAATATCGACCACTACTTTGCTAGTATTGATCAATGTTGATTATAAATCTTTCAACATCGTTCGTTATGTGCTATTTATTACACCAAACCGAACTATTTGCACTGTGATCAATCCGACGTCTCTCGGGCTTAATATTGTTCTGCTTTGATCGTCGATGCGACGTCGACCTAAGGCGATAGGTAACATGTATTAACGCGCAATTTGTACAGAGGGTGTTACTAAGCTGAAGCACACTTACATTCATCATAGCATTGCATGATATCCTAAAGAGCGTCGCCCTCTCAGATACTTGTTTTGTAGTATCTGTCGGTGGAATCTCCAGGTCAACAAGAGACCTCTGTAGAGCTGCTCCGTGCCTCGCCACAAGTTCAGAACAAGTTCGTAGGTCATGGAACCTAGCTGCAAGTTCTCTTGCGATCCCGCCCGCGTCCTCTCCTTCCCCCTCACCACCCCCCGCTACTACGACACCTGTCGATATCTGGTCCTCATCGTCATCTGATTCTTGTGCTCGACTGGTGAGAAAAAGTTTTGTGATTTCACAATATTTTGGTGCTAATGAGCAGATTAGGTGATAAATGAACTAATTCATTCATTGGGTGATAAATAAACTTATTCATTCATTGGGTGATAAATGAACTCATTCATTCATTGGGTGATAATTAAATTCATAATCTTTGTAGATAAATACGTACAGACGCCAGCACATCGAACTACTACAATCTGTCAAATTTCTTCAATAGATTTTCGACTTTATCGCTAAAGCATAAGGTTCAAAGTCGATTGGGAAAATTTGACAGTTTCGGGTAGCTTGATGTGCTGGCGTCTGTACATAGGTTGTTGCAGCATTAGGCAATGCAGCATATATTATTGCCTCTAAGGCATGCAAAGAATTCAAGCAAACCATTTGTTCTCAAGTTTGTTGACTATTCTGTATTCATATCAAACAGGTGGCCAATGACGATATTTGGTGCCCACAGCCCACCTAGTGACATGCAAAAAGTGATGATATGATTTTATTATAGATTGGGCAGAATTCAGGTCAACTGACACTGATAAGCCACGTCCAGACAAGGCCTTTCCGGCGCACGCTCTTTACTAGCGACTAGTTAGGGGTGTTTTTAGAATAAACATTATGTTAATTGGATAACATCAATTTAAATAGTTCTGGTCTTGCCTTGTAAGGCTATATCGTGATAGTGAAAATAAGCCCAGACTTTATTTAGAATTAATTAGTCTTCATCTAAGTGAAGCGATAATTGCGTGCGTAGTGAAGCGACGCATGCCTCGCGTCGTCTAGCCGAACCATCAAGTGATTCAACATTAGGTCAATATTTTAAGATGCGCTTCACATGCAATTAATTGCGCAATTATTGGCAATTGTGATCAATACGACATCTCAGCATCACCAAGCAACTATCGCAATTTTGTATGAAAATTGTCTAGAATTGCGCCCGTATAAACACATTCGGATAAAAGGCTCCCTTACATTGCTTTCGCCTTGGCCAGTTCTAAAGCAGTGACCCAACTTTGTCGTTCCACTTCATCGTGAGCTCTGATGTGGAAGGTCTGCGTGCCTCCATTACTGATGACGAAAGTGCAGGAGTCTGCGGTGTGAATGAGAGCACCCAGCAGAGAAATAGTGCCGCGACAGGTGTGGGCCATCTCCGCTTGATTTCTGAAATAATTTAAGTTAATAGTTATTACCTTGTAGAAGTCTTTAGAGTAAGGTTAAATTAAGGTTAAAGTAAAATCATTTATTTAAAGTAGGCCATTAAAAAGCACTTTTGAACATCAAAAAAAGAAGAACCATATTCCTTTCTTTTCTACGCTTTAAAATAAAAAAATGGTTAGGTTATCTTTCCAAGTAGAGCAATTGCTGATAATTGTTCAATGGACCATATTGAGAATTTTGTGTCTTTGATATATGAACATAACATGTTGCATTTATGCTCAATGTTATCAAATTTTATTTATTTCTTTATAATAGCTACTATGTCTTACAGACATTTACATGGCATCCATTCTCACACTATCTTCTTAATAAAAATCTTAAATTCACTGACTGACAGACAACGCACAGCCTAAGGCGCTGGGTCCTAGGAGCTTGAAATGTTGTTTTGCAGGGTTCCGTATATAAAAAAAAATAAGGAATAATGATTTTTTTTTTAATTCATCCCCTTAAATTGGGATGAAAGTTTGTATGGAATTTCGTCATTGTTGAATTTACAAACATGGAAGTTGGTACTTTGAATCCCGTTTATAATTAAACATTAGTTGTATCATAGTTTTAGAAAATTCATCCCCGAAGGCTTTTAAGAATTTGCTAATGGGAAATCCCATTGGGTGCATGGCTTGTTATAATAAATTAAATAAGTTTAACCAAGAGCTATAATTTTACCGACCTCATCTAGAAATAGGTAAAACTAGATATTAAAAAAACGATTGTTCCTCACAATACATTTTAATGTTCCAATTTTATCAAGAATGTAAACAATCAATGTTTTTATCACCTTGGTTATCAGATAACTTCACATTAATTATATATTTATATTCTACTGCTTTTTTACTAGTACTTAATGGTAAAGGCAGGTTTATAATTGAATACACATGAATTTAAAATAATATAGTACAATTTTGTTTGTAAGACGCTGTAATGAGGAGATAATCAACAAACCATGCGAAAAGTGCCTAATTAGGACTAATTAACATGTTAAGACCACAGCTTCAGGAAACATCACACAGTGCTCATTTGTGAGTAGTAAAAAACTTGCTCACCTTGAAAAACCATAGCAGAGTAGAGTAGATTTAATAAGGAAAATTAGATAATGATAATATTTAATCTTGTTCTTTGAAATACCTAATGTACAAGGCTCCTGAACCAACAGAACCAACAGACACAGATCAAAGCACCGCGATCCACTTTAGAGGCCGGGCCCACTTTGCTGAGGGCGTCCTCAAGACTTGGTGTGAGGACGACTTCACAATGGCCTGGCTCAAAGGGGTCATAAACAACATATCGTCCCCGTTACCGGGGACCAAGCTCACCGTTCGGCCTCAAGCTGACATACCTAAGAAGGTAATGTGCATGCTGTTTGTCCCCGAGAACAGCGAGGACACAGCTGAACTTCTTGGGATGCTGGCGAGGCAGAACCCTAATCTTAAAATGAACACCTGGACCCTGACACACGAAAGGGCTAGACAGGAGCCCCCGGGTACCTGTCTCTTCTTTCGTGTGCCGGAGTCCATGGTTAAAACAATAAAAGACCAGCAACGGCGGGTATACTACCTCATGGGCTGTATTTACATCCGCTTCCTGGAGGAGGGGGGTACCAGGGAGGATGCCGCCGCAAAAATATCAGGAACAGCCTCGGGTGCGCCTGAGAGGGAGCCTGGTTCGCCGCCTCCTGGACGTTCCCCGTCGCCTCCCGCGATAGGGACCGTTGAGGGGGCGGTGGATTTGGCGACTTCCATGGCCGCGCTGGAGGTTCTCTCAGCAGCGGGTTCAACGAGGGATCCACCCTCGTCCGGTCTGACTTCGGACGAGGATTGCTTTCCGCCAGGGGAGAGTAGTGAGGGCGAGGACAGCAGCCTCTGCTCCTCTCCTTTGCGGGACTAGGATCCTTCAGACCAACCTCCAGCACAGCCAATCTGCGTCGGCTACCTTGCGCAGAGTGCTGGAAAAACAGCAAGGAAAGACCATCGCCCTCATCCAAGAGCCGTGGATCAGGGGTGGCAGAATATGCGGTCTTGGCAACATCGGGGGTAAGTTGCTACTGGACACCTCCGTTAGTAACCCGCGCACCTGCATCTTTATTCCAAAACATGTACCTAACCTTTTAATTAACGAATTCTGTACAAGGGACCTGACAGCAGTCAGGCTTTTCAGAACTGAACAAGAACTCCCGGACATCGTACTAGCCTCGGCATACCTGCCAGGCGATGAGGACGTGCCTCTGCCAGAGCTCGCCTCACTGGTTGAGTACTGTGAAAAGGAGAAACTGGAACTAATCATCGCGACAGACTCCAACGCGCATCACACGCTATGGGGTAATGATAAAACCAACAACCGAGGTGAGGAAATGCTTGATTTTATTCTTAGCAATAACCTTGTTTTACTCAACAAGGGCTCCGAACCTACCTTCATAAATGCGAGATCTCAAACAATAATTGACTTAACTGTAGCAACCATAGGCATATCAAACTCCATACAGGACTGGCATGTGTCCACCGAGATATCATGCTCAGACCACAGATGGATCCGTTATACCATTAACTTCAACCTAACCAAACCACAGCCAAGAAGGGTTCCGCGCAATACGGACCAAGTCAGATTCACTAAACTCGTCGAAGCTGAACTTGGTAGATTACCCGCCCTTCCGGCTGAAATACCAGTAACCAACTTAGACGAACATGTAAACAACATCACACACATACTTCTATCTAGCTATGAACAGTCTTGTCCCCTCACGGTACCTAGACAGGGAGCTCGCCATTCCTGGTGGAGTCCTGAACTGGAAAGACACCGGCACAAGCTGAGAAGACTGTTCAACAGAGCTAGGAACACACGGTCGCCAGTAGATTGGGACCGATATATAACAGCTCGTAAAATATATAAAAAACTGATACGCCTCAGAGGTAGGAATAGTTGGAGGCGTTTCTGTACCAACATTGAAAGTAACAACCAGGCAATGAGGGTCAAAACCTGTCTTGCCCAAGAGACTAACCACTCAATAGGATGCCTAAAAAAACCAGATAACACATACACAACAAACGACGCTGAAACAAGTGAACTACTCCTAACCACCCACTTCCCAGGATGCCAGATTGCCGCCCAGCAAAGCTGGGAACTACATAGGGATAGGGCCACAAACAGCCTAGATTGGGAAGTGGCGTTGGAAGTAATTGATAAAGACAAATTAACATGGGCAATCAACACCTTCCTACCTTTCAAGGCAGCAGGACTGGACGGTATTTTCCCGGCTCTGCTCAGGTGGAGTCAAGATGCACTGGCCGACTACCTCGTTAGGGTGTTCCGAGCCTGCCTGGCCCACCGCTACATTCCCTTGAAATGGCGGGAAGTAAAAATAATATTTATACCGAAACCAGGTAGGGGCGACTACACCCAGCCCAAATCTTTTAGACCTATAAGCCTTTCTTCGTTCTTCTTGAAGACACTGGAGAGGCTGGGGGATAGGAAGATCAGATCCCAGGTTTCGGTACAAAGACCTATACATCCTAATCAACACGCCTACTGTGCAGGCAAATCAACTGAATCAGCACTTCATAGCGTAGTCTCACGCATAGGTAATGCTCTAAAAGCCAAAAACCCAACCCTAGGCGCCTTCATTGATATTGAAGGTGCTTTCGACAAAACTAACTTCGTCAGTATCGAGCAGGCACTTGCCACACACGGTGTTGCACGAACACTCATAGAATGGATTAATAACATGTTAAAATACCGAGCTATTCAATTCACCGTGAACACCACCACACGAGGTATCGTGAGTAGAGGCTGCCCACAAGGTGGGGTGCTGTCACCACTGCTGTGGAATTTAGTCGTTAATGAGCTTATCTCAGAGCTCAACGCCAGCAGTCTGTACTCAGTGGGATACGCGGATGACATAGCAATTCTGATTTCGGGTAAATTTGAGGGCATCTTATGTGATCTCATGAGAAAGGCCTTCAAAATAGTCGAGAGTTGGTGCACGAAGCACGAGCTATCGGTTAACCCCTCGAAGTCAGAACTAATAATGTTCACCAACAAGAGAACTCTTGGACCTCATAGGCTCCCAAAACTTTTCAACACAGAACTAACATTGAAAGACGAAGTCAAGTACTTGGGGGTGATTCTAGATAGCAAACTGCTCTGGAACAAGCATCTTGACTACAAACTTAATAAAAGCACAATTGCACTCTACCAATGCAAAAAAATGTTAGGGAAATCATGGGGGCTCTCTCCGAAGATTACTCTGTGGATTTACAAAGCGCTGATCAGGCCAATGTTGGCTTATGGCGCTCTGGTTTGGTGGACGAGGACAGAACTCTCGACCACCATTACCAGACTACAACGCTTCCAACGACTGGCCTGCTCAGCTACCACTGGCTGCATGAAAACCACCCCAACAGCAGCCATGGAGATAGCCCTCCAATTAACTCCCCTTGACCTGTACATACAGCAGGAAGCGGCGCTAGCCGCCATCAGGCTGATGCATCTGGGCATATGGGGCAAAAACATTACCAGTCCACACGCTAAAATCCTGGACCGGGCGATTGAGTACCAGCCTCTCATCGCTGCCCCGTGTGACAGAACACCAAACCAACCGATGTTCAACAAAAACTATATTATACAAACAATTCAGGAAGAAAGGGATCAGTCAGGAGTCAATGAAGTGCGCATCTATACAGACGGCTCTAAAACACAAAACGGTTCAGGTGCTGGCGTACACTCCCTTGACCTCAATATTAACTTTCACATACCACTAGGCACACATAGTTCGATCTTTCAATGCGAATGTGTTGCCTTAACACAAGCTGCAACAGCAGTAAAGCGCTTAGGCATCCGGAACTATGGCATTAAATTCCTATCCGACAGCCTATCTGTGCTCAAAGCTTTAGCAAGCAAACAAACTAACAATAAGCTAATTTTTGAGTGCCATCTAGCTCTGGAGAGTTTATCGACGTCTAATCGTATTACTCTCCAGTGGATCAAGGGGCACAGTGAATCTCTGGGCAATGATGCTGCAGATGAACTTGCGAAGAGAGGCTCTGACATGAGGGTGCTAGGCCCGTACCCACTTCTCCCTTTGCCTTTCTCACAATTTCGTGCGTGGATTCGCCAAAGATCGACCGAACTCCATAACAACAGATGGTCACGGGCAACAGACTGTAGACAGTCAAAATTGGCTCTACCAATAATAAACCCGCGATTAACCAAAAAACTTCTCAACCTGAGTAGGAATAACCTCAGAATAATAATAGGTACAATTACGGGCCACAACCTCCTTAACAAACATCTTTTCAACATAGGCGTCACGGACAGCCCCCTCTGCAGGGGCTGCCTTGATGCCGAGGAATCAGCCGCCCACGTCATCCTGGATTGCGAGGCCGTGGCTTCTCAACGTGAAGAAATCCTCGGAACAATGAGGTCGCTCCGCGAAGCCTGTGAAGCTCCCAGGAAGCTTCTGTGCTTCTGGGCGGAGCTAGGCTGGCTCTGTTAGCCAGAATCCCCACGCACAACGGACCAAATGAGAGTCTAAGTGCGGAAAAGGGAGTCCTATCATCATCATCATCATCATACCTAATGTACATGAAAGCATTTTCCCAATGTGAATTTAATTGGAATGTGCAGGAAACATGTACTAGCATTGGAATTAGTTCCACAAAATATCAATTAATTACAATTGTGTCATAACAACAGCTAGGTATCTCTTTATCTTAGCTGTCATCAATATTACCCCATAGAGGAGCATATTGTGTATGTACAATGGGCTTGTGCATAACACTAGAACCAAAATTATGTACAATACAACCTTATCTGCTGTCACTGTCAGCATACATAAAAATATAATGTAAGTATTGTGTGTAAGTATAGAATTCTTACATTTTCAACTACGTTGAGTTGCCTTTTTAACTTTTTATATTATTTGAGTGAATTGTAAGGATAGTTTTACTGAATAACTTCTTTACCGCAAGAAAACCAAATAAAAATACTGCAAAAACACTGCGTCATAGTATATAAAATAAAATTAACCTGTCGGTAGGTAAAACTTTGGTGATTTAGACTCCCTCTCAGCTTCTTGCCTCTATATGATTAATTATCTAGAAGGTACAAGCAAGAATCTAATAGTAAATTACCTGTAATACGACAACAGTCCATTCGACAACACGAACCATCTTCGCTGATAACCCTTCAAATAATTTGTCCACTTGAATAGCCAACCCTTTTTTTCGGGATCTCCGGGTATGGGCTGACCCTTGGCTACGATGGCATCCGACATTTTTTTCTTAGTAACACAATTTAAATTAGAAAAACATAATATAATTTCTCTGCCAGCCACGTCTGTCGTCGATTCAACATGAACTTATCATTATCAATTTAATTCGTTCATTCATATTACACAGATAATAAATCGAGAAAATCTTGATCGGTCTCTAATGGTCTCTTGGGGCTAGTAAAGGTATTTTTTAAATCAATGATAAAGTCAAATAATCAACTAACGAAGCCATAAACATTTTTTTTCTTTTGTTCCTTGTGGAGTGCAGGAACAGGCTAGGACACTGACCTCTATCATACAAGCAAGCTGGACTAACGATACCTACAGCTCTACGAAAATATGATACATAGTTGTTTTTTGTGCCGATTCAAAGCGCCCCGCTCGAAGCCCCAGGAACTACAATTGACACGATCTTTCAAATGGATGTTGAGTTGTTTGGTTCGTCTCTGATGATTTAGGTCTAAATCGTGGAACTCTACTTTTTTGTATATTTTGTGTTTACTATGTTATATTTAGAACATTTTTATTATGAAAGCATGCGTATTTTGTAAAACTCGCTATCAAAAAATGCAGCGGAATAACCTTTCACAAGTAAGTGAATTTCATGACTATTTATAACTGTTTCGATTGCTTGTGTGAGCATTTTAAATACTATATTATATTTTAGAATAACTGTTTTCATTCATATTTCATTATATTTAAGTGTAATTAGGGTTCAGTTTTTACTTAAGGCGAAAGCGCCAGGGTAGCCCACGAAATTCAATTTTTTTAGGTTTTTTGCAATTTGCTGGTCAGTATTAAGTTGATTAAAATTTGAATTTCGCGGGCTTCCCCTGTCCAAGTACAGTCAACTACACATCAGTAAGGGCTGTTTTCGTAGTGAATGCAAGATTAGGGTGAATTTCAACAAGTGATTTTTATTTGTCATTTCGGTGGATTTTTTTATTTCAATGCTATAGTACATATTTTTAGTGACAAATAAAACTTTAGCCTATTTTGTAACATTGTGCGTGAGTGGACATCAAATTTCATCAAAACTTACATAAATATTCAAGGATGAATTTTTAAGAGTCCACTGAAATGAAAAGTGTCTTCCGAAATGATAAAAAACACCACCGAAATGATAAACTGTGCACCGGAATGAAATAAATCCACCGAAATGATACAGCTAAGAACAACCGTGCCGGGCAGCCAGGGTTCCGTACTTTGTTAGGTTTGATTTCCACAAATTTTAGATAAACACTGAGACAGGAAAGTACACAGTTATTTTAATATCATCATTAATATACAGATATTACAGTTAGTATTACATATATCATTCTTTGAAGTTCCAATAACCTCAAAGAATGATATTAATGAAAGGTTTATTTATTTATGATATATCTTAAACGCAAATATTACACAACAAATGCACCCGAATAATTTAATCTACACTCTAGGTAAAAGTACATTACAAAACTATGATTTTGTATTTGACACAAGGAACTCTAAAACTTTATAGTTTTATCATTTCAGAGATACATTTCATTCCGGTGGACTGTAATTGGTATAACAGTCCACCGAATCCACTGAAATGATAACACTGAGATGATAAAATAGAGGTTAGTTCTACATTTAACACAGAAATAAAATTATTCAAAAAATATGAACACTACTCAAACAAAACAGTACTTACGGCGAATTGAATACACAATTTTGAAACAAAGTAAACGAATGTAGCACGAGTTATAACAGCCACCGAAATGAAACTATTTTTGTCCTTATATTACTGAAATGATAAACTTACTCTTTTGGCGGGAAACCGCAAGACGTTAGGACCGGTGCATTCGCGCCGAGAGCTTGAGCCGGACTGATCCGAAGTAGTGATGTGAACCGGTTTCATAAAAACCTTAAAAAAACCGGTTTTTGTCAAAACCGATAATCACCGGTTCTCATTGAAAAACCGATTACAATCACAACACATGTATCCGAGTTTTTGATATGTATCCGAACATTTGTCTGTTCCATTTGAAATGTTGTCTGTGGTAGGAGAATCCCCGATATCCCATTTTAATATGCGACTAACTTCACTATACTAAAATATTACAGATATGCTATTTAGTAAAAATCTCACCATGAAAATACTTAGGTGAATTGAGCTTAAAGTGAGCTCTCAATAGTGTCAATCCCTAGTATCAGGTGGAATGACAGCTTACTTTAAGCTCACTTCACTTATGTTATCACGGTGATCTTTTTACAAAGTACAGACGCCAGCACATCAACTTACCACAATCTGTCAGATTTCCTTAATAGACTTTCAACTTTATCGCTAAAGCATAAGGTTCAAAGTTGATTGGGAAAATCTGACGGATTGTGGTAGGTTGATGTGCTGGCGTCTGTACCAAGCACCGCAGTTTTGCTTGCGAATTCTTTGGAGTTGACATATTATTATTTGTTTGCGAAAAAATTCCTACAGTAAAAGGTAATTTAGCTACAAAAAATTATTTGGGAAGATTGATAATGTTATTGCAAATTGTAAGCTAAGCGCTAAAGTGATCAAAGTTGGAGAACCTCGAATATGTTGGCACATACTAAGAGAAACCATCCTCAGGCTACAGTGGAGGTGGATCGAGGTGAAGTACTACTCTGAAAATGACCACAGCAAGTAACAAAAAGAAAATTGATAAATATTTGACTATGATGATCGGACGGATGTACAGACGACTAAACTAACCACGGACTTTTTAGGAAAAACCTAAAAAAACCTTAAAAAACCGGTTTTAATAAATAACTAATCGGTTTAAACCGGTGTTGAAAATTGTAATCGGTTCACATCACTAATCCGAAGTGAGGAAAGGTGAGAGGGGCGTAACAACGCAATGTTGACATGGCTATTCTACTAAAACTTACTGTCCTCTGAAATGATAACTTTTTTCAGGACAAAAGTTGACTGCCTGTCAAATCCACCAGAAAGAAGATAAACAAACAAAAATAGTTTTATTGGATAGAATATATTATAATTTAATGATAACAAAATCTATTTAAAACCATATTACGAATGTATTTGCAGGGGAAGGTATTTTATGAGCAGAATTGGGTTCAGGACAGGCCACCGTGATGATAAAATAACACTTTGTAATTTTTTTTTTGGGTGTATTAGAGGGTAGAAATCAATGATTTTTTTTGCCAAGGTAGAGAAGTACTTACTTTGTTGAAAAAAAAAATATAAAATTAGAAATCACCACATTGCACTACCGTTCTCAGGTTTGCCGTGTATTTTTTATGCTTGGGCAATTCACCCATTACTGTACAAAATTATGCGTGGTATAAATACATTAAAAAAATATATATACGTGTCGACTTGAGAACCTCCTCCGTTTTTTCGTCGGTTAATAAATAAATTGCCAAATCGTTTCCGTTTTGTGGTTTTAGAGGGGGGACAAACCTACGCTAGAGCGATGCTAACATTTTCGGATACAGTCATACAGCTTCCGATATTATTATCAATGTTTGAAGATGACATGACGACTCAATTTTGTTTGTATTGGCAACATTGCTTTGGAACGAACGAAATCATTCATTCGTAAAGCGATTGACAAAATTAAAAACAATGGTTCTCCGCCGTCAAAGTTACGTTTTGGCCATCAAGTTTGCTAGACGTTTTGTCCAAGGTAAAACCTTTCACAGTTTAATGATATAGGATAGTAATTGTTTCAGTACCAATGGGTCTGTGTTTTTGGTTTTATGATTTTGTGTTTAATGAGATAAGAAGTTTCTTTCGATCCTGCTAAGAAATAGCTGTGTCACTATCAAAAAGTAATTTAACTTTTAATTTTGTTCTAGGCTCATTTTTGTCCAGCACAATGGGCAGTTCATATTCAAGATCTTATTCCCCTAACAGTGGACAGTGCCCAGCTGGTCCTGGAAACAGTAAGTAATATCTAATACATAAAAAAATGTACAGAAAACAGTTGCAAATACTATGGAGATGTACAAAAATATTTATTTAATAAATATCAGTTTTACAAACCTTGCATGGCCCTCGTTCTCTTTGTCTTTATGCAAACAAGTTCCTTGAAGCTTTTCAAATTAAATTCCCACTCTACACTTAACGCGAACATAAAAAACGTACCTAATTTTAAGGTCTGATCAATGATTTCAAAAGTAATATTTAAGTCACAGTCTGTAATTGGGAAGAGCGAGGCAGCTCCGACACAAGTACTTTTGTAACTTACTGGGGCTGTCTCAATTTATGTATGACACAATGTTTAAGTTGAAATAAATATTTTTGTATTTTGTATTTTGTATTTTGTAATTTAAAAAAATCTAACTTCATAATTTAATAAAAACAAATCTTTGTACAAAGTATTATCTGTATGATTTATTGACTAGCCTACAGTAACAATACACAAAGTACCTAGTTGTATTTCTGTAAAACACAAATAGTTTTTAAAGTTCTACAGTTGGTTTCATATAGAATAAATTCAACCTATCGCAGTCCACTGCTGAACATGGTGTCTTTCAAGTTTACCAGATAAATAATTGTTAATCCAACACAATTAGTTAATAACCTTCACTACCAGCCTAAAAGAATAACTTGGTACAACCTATACATACCATTTTGAGAGTCAAACATTCAAGAGAAAATTGCCCAATATGGCTTGGTTTGGTGCAGATGCAGTGGTTTTCTGTTCTAACTGCGATTACATCTGCCGATTTCCTAATTAGATTTCCTGAAAATTGGATAGTGTAATAAGCGCTTAATGTAACGCTCATCGACGGCGTGTTTTCTGCCTTGAAAATTCAGCACGCGTTGCAGCGCGTATACGCGCGTCGATAGCGCGTAACAAAACGCCTTGTGCTTAGGCCCCTTTAGACAACAAATCAGTCAATTAAGATCTAGCAAATCATGAGGCAATTATGTTGCATGCAACACTTGCATAGGCGACTTACAATCACCGGGCGGACTACCGCTTGGGATCACCGATATCTGACGGAAAGTAGTTTGCGCTGAAGAAGGCAAAAACTGAACTGCGAGCGAAGCGAGATCGAAAAATTTTTCACCTCGGATAGATTGACACAGTCAAGTGTTCTTTTGACCATTCCTACAAAAAAATTAGTTCATTTGATGACTTATGCGCAAAGAGAATTAAGAAAATCCACAATGCAAGAGCATACGCTTTTAACGCAACCAACGTAATAACGTAAGTAGTTAACCGTCTTGCCGCGCGGCGAGTAATGCTAAAGGGATGTCGGTCAAAGCCGATAGATTGATCAGTTTTTAACAGACTTCAAAAAAAGGAGGAGGCGTATAGATTTTTTTAATGTATGTAGGTACTTTTTTAGTTTTTTTTTTTTTATTATAATTTTAGAAAATTTATTTTTTGTTTGAAACGGTATACTCTCGAGGTGGTCCCATTGTCATCAAGTTGGAATCTGATAAGAGGATCCCATGTAAATCGAGGGAAACCCTTAAATTTTATAGGCAAATCCATAGCGATTACGGTATTGCTATTTTTTATAGTAACTCGTGCATTCGCTCTCGGAAAGCACCATTTGGTGAAGTGGAACTGGTGATGAAGACCACAGATGGCCACCGGAACTACTCAATAATAAGTATTTCACGAGTTGCGATTCGATTACTTTAATATGGTTGCTAAGCAATTTATGCTCGTCACAATGCGAATGGTGAAATAGAGCTGATGGTGAAATACCAGGAGAACTCCTCAACAATTAACGTCCCTGCATCGGGACAAGCAATAATTTGTAAAAGGCGATGAGCAACTTGACAATATGCTATTGTAACTTATATAAATTATAAGCAGACCCAAAGAAACCAAAAAGTGAGAAATAAAAACTTTTTACAAAAAAACCGACTTCAAAAAAAACTACAAAGTGAATAATAACTTTAATTTCGGAAGTCGGTGGCAAAAACTAAAATACAGATCCAAAGACACCGACTTCCGAATTTAAAGTTTTTTTTAATTTTTGTAGTTTTTTTGAAGTCCGTTTATTTTTTATTAATTAATTCTGTGCTCTGCAAGCAAGTCCGCACCCAGAGTCCAATTACCTCTCGTGGGTGCTGGAGTCCCCAAGTACCCACGGAGTTGGGCGATGGAGTGCTTGCCGCAGTTCGTCACATTCCCCCGACAAAGAGCAAATATTCCTTAGCGTCGTCTGGCATGCGAGTTGCGACATGCGTCGTGACACAATTCAAAGTAGACGTGGAATTGATCGGGCTCGATATATGTCGAGAAAATAATAAATGATGGTACACCTTTTTTTACGTGCTTGGCAGCTTTTTATAAGCTGGCATTGCAGACTTAAGTCTTAAAACTTAAATGTTTTGTTTCGGGTCGCTATGGTATCGGGCGAGAATATCAAAAATGTATGAAATATTTCCATGACCTTGACTAACATTAAAATGGCCGCTGCTTGTGGCGACCAGCCAGCCACCAATGACCGAATTGTTGATGCTAGCGTAGATCTCTATTTTTCTTAATATTGTGGTTTTCGTCTCTTATCAGGTGGAACAATATCGCGGATGGATTCTAGCAACAACTATGTTGAATCAGTTGTCTGCAGGGAAGATGACCTCAAAGAGAATGAAATGAAGGTTTTTGATATTGGAGAAGAAGGCAAAGTATTGCTTGTGAAACAAAGGGGCGAATTTAGTGCAGTAGGCACCACGTGTACTCATTATGGTGCTCCGCTCGTGTCCGGAGCGCTGGGAGATGGCAGAGTCCGCTGCCCTTGGCACGGAGCCTGCTTCAACATCAAAACTGGAGACATTGAAGATTTTCCTGGCTTCGATTCGTTACCTTGCTACCAAGTTACAGTCACGGAAAAGGGAGAAGTTAAGGTGAGTCATTTGTTTAACAGCTACTTTACAATGTAGACATATTATAACATTAAAGATTTTGGCGTCGTTTTAAGATCGGCTTTTGCGCACAGGTCCTTGAGTCGTACGAAATTTGTATAGTCAAAACATTAAGAGTTTGTCTGCAAACAAATCAAAATTCAAACTTATTTATTAGTAAATCCACGATACTGAAGGAATCCTAGCGTATTTTCTCTTACAGTGTGTTTTTTGAGAACACCTTGCATAGCATAAAGGCTGTGAAATAACATAAATAAATGTATAGAACTAAACAGATGTCGCGATCGTCCATACTTGGGTGGAGGTTGCAACGCCCGAGCGGAGCGAAACAGAGGTCGGGCCGCGGGCGCTGGAGCCGCGTGATCAAATAATTAGCGTCTTACATGACATGACAAACTGAAGACAAATATTAACTGTTTTTACCTAGACTCTGTTGTTTGTCTTATGTAAAATTCACGATAAAATCATAAACCTAAACCGAAACATTTCAGTAATACATAGGTATTACAAAAACATATCAAACTCAGCCCATTTCTCCTCAAAAGAACAATACAAAAACTTCAATTTTGTTATTTAGTGCCTACCTCAGTTTTACGTTGACGATTATCGTTGTCAAAAGACATGATTTTGTGAGAAGCACATCAATTAATTTGATCAAAAAAGGAGTTTTTTGATAATATTAATTAATGAGATTCTCACAATATGTGAATCGGCCTACTAGTGATAGAAACTAAGATTAACCGTCTTTGGTTAAATATAGAAGACAGTACACTAATTTTAACCCGATCAGTATCAAAAATCATTGGCAGATTAAGGTTTTTTGTATTCTCGATCGTTGTTAATCTTGACCTCAAGTGCACTGCGATATCTATCGAGTATTAACTGAACCGTTGACAATAGGAAACATTTTTAGAGCTGCACTTCAGGTAAACTTGTACTTCTTATCATACGTGTGTCGATGCGCTCAAAACCAATCCCCAATCTCAAATCAAATCAAATCATTTATTTGCATAAAACAGGTTCAGTGGATGTTATAAACGGCTCTCATAGCAATAAAAATTCCAAAACGTGACAGGTGTGTATAACTTACTCACTTCTGGCATTTAGTTCTGTAGAGCCTGACCCTGAAAGCGCTCGTGGCGCTAGCGACAGGCACTTGTGTCTGAATTACCTCAATTGTTATACGTAGACAGAGTAATTCCAACAGACAGAGGCTTACAACCAAGTGTAAAACCAGGTTATTAGGTCTCTGACAGAGGCGTGTGTTGTAACAACAGAGTATATCTGTCTGACTGATCGAAGTCATATTTAATAACTAGCGTGAAATTTCTTGCTCCCCCGACCCACCACATCGCAACGTACCGACCGTCCGCGCTATTATTTCGTTTTCGCTTAGCGTTCTTTCTGACTTTTTTTCTTTTTGTTCGGTTCCAAAGGGTCGTAGCGTGATGGTATATCATCCTATAGCCCTATAGCCTTCCTCAAGAATTGAGCTATCAAATGCAAAAAGCAAAACGCAAAACAATTCTGACTGCTTTCCAAAAATTAGCGCGTTCAAACAAATTAACGTGTTTTATATCTCTCTTAAGTCCGTGATTGATAATCTTATATGCCACAACTGCATGTAGGCAGGCGCCTTACCTGCTTAACTAAACAAATAACTGTAAATAGAAGGCAAATAAATTTAATTCTCTTTACAGAACCACAAATTACGTTGTACTCTGGCAATGCTAATCTCGGAATTTACATATTTTTTCAAGCCTATAATAGCATTGCTTTATAAGTTGTCCTAGTTCTTCCTGAGTTCCAAGTTAGAATATATTAAAATATTCGCAATAAGACGAGAGATGATGTCATTCCTGTCACCTCGGGCTAGGGCGTTGTGCTTTGCTGAATGCTGATGCATAAACTTAATTTAATCGGAAGGCAAATACAACCCGACGCACGCTACGCCTTCGTCTGTTCTTACTTTCCTCATGTTAAAATTGTTAGTATTTGTCTATGAGCTCTAGCCGACGAGTGACGACCGACGTCACCAAACCGAGGGTGGGTCAAGCCTGCCACCTACTTTCTGGGCCTTTATTCCAACTACGCTTTAGCTTCAGTGACCTACATTATTTTGCCACCCGATGTCTTTCCAAATACCAGTATTCAAAGTTCAACCTTATCACCAAACGCTCTACGGGGTAGTTTTTAAGTTTATGCTTCAAGCAAGTCGTTTTAGATCTGCAGACATGACTGGTGCCTTTCGGCAGACATACAAGCATCGGTGGGCTTCCATATCTGTTGTGAATTTGTGATGCTAAAAGCATTAGATTTAAATGAACCAAATGCATTACATATAAATTATCGAAAGGCAAATTACTGACGACTGAAAGAGAGAAATCGGTGTGTAACTATTCATCTGATATAATACGTTCATAAGTAAGGGGGTGAATGTGTAGTAATGTTCCCCAATTACTCGAAGATGGCTGGATCAATTTGAAATTTTCTTTTATTGTTTGAAGAGGGATATTTCCCAGGTGGTCCCATTGTCATCAGGTCAGGAACTGCTGATAGGATCTTAGACAAATCGAGGAACTCTTCAAATAGTATAGGCATACCTATAGCGGTTTCGGTATTTTTGTTGTGGTACAACTAAAAAGTGAAAAATAGAAACTTTTTTGACACACTGGCACGGAAGCGCAAAGATTTTTTGTAAACGGTCGAACTCGTACTGTTTCCAGATTCTTGTCTACTATGGGCTTATTTATTTATTTTTATACTTTATTGATTATTAATACATAATATACAATGGGCGGCCCTATCGTTTTCTGCGATCTCTTCCTGGCAACCTTGAAATTACTTACTAATGCTATCTTTTAATAGTACATAGTTGCTTCGGTAATTAATTGCCACTACCGCGGGACGCTGCTAGTCACACTAATATTATAAAGGCGAAAGTGTGTGGGGGTGGGTGTCGGTGCGTGCGTGTGTGTGTGTGTGTGAGTGTGTTTATATGTTTGTTACTTCTTCAAGCTCTAACGGCTGGACAAATTTTGATAAAAAAAAATTATGGAGGTAGCTGACACACTGGATTAACATATAGGCTACTTTTTATCCCGATATTCCCACGGGATCGACATTTACGCGGGTGAAACCGCGGGTGCAGCTAGTTAAAAATAGTTGTCATCCTGGATTTATAAGTAACTAGCAGCGCCTCGCGGTTTCACCCGCATAAGTTTCGATCCCGTGGTAATATCGGGATAAAAACTATCCTATTTCCTTTCTCGGGACACGAAACTATTTCTATACTTACTAAATTTCATCTAAATCGGTTCAGCGGTTTAAGCGTGAAAAGGTAACAGACAGAGAGACATACTTTCGCATTTACAATATTAGTATGGTTATTTTCATAGTTTATCTTTATCATTCATTTTCTTTATCAGAAGTTTAAAAGCGTATATAATATTTATGATTGTTATCTTCTGATAGAGGACTAGCCGATAATTGCAGGCAAGACCAGATTTCCACGAATCGGAACGTAGGAATAGCGCGAGCGTGGGTTTTTACCACAGATATGGATTCACCTAGGTAACGCAAGAACAACTACTTCGCGTGCCAAAAATCACACCAGCTTACGTACAAAAATCGTAAGCCGCCACTTTTGCGCTCTGTGTATACTGCTACGCTCACCCAGACCGTGAACGATGGCGCTAGGCCCCGGGGGTGGGGCAAGACAGGTCTTTGAATCGATTTGATTTTCCCATCACTAAATAGTGCTTGTCTAGTTGTGACGTCATAGTAGAGTAGTCAAAAAATGGCACGCTTGATTTTCATACAGATCGTGATACTTGCGTTATCGAGGTCTATCTATATCTGTGGTTTCTACTACTCGGGCATACTAATAATAATAAGGTCCAAAAGCATGATTCGATTTATATTCTGTGATATTTTTACTCTAAACAATTCACACGTGGTAGAAGTGAAACCTTCAAAAACACTGTATAATGCTTCCTATCTCATTTTTCCCCACGTTAAGGCGAAAGCGCCAGGGTAGCCCGCGAAATTCAATTTTTTTAAGGTTTTTTGCAATTTGCTGGTCAGTATTAAGTTGTACGTTGATTAATATATGATTCGCGGCCGTAATAAATATGTATTTACAGAATTATAATCATTAAAGTCATCAACACAACTCTAAGACCACGTGAGTCCAAAGAATAACTGTTTCATGAAATCATCATTCTTTGGAGTTACGTGGTCTTACAGAGTTGTGTTGATGACTTTAATGATTATAATTCTGTAAATACATTTTTTGAAGTTTTTTTTTCACTTTGTGGGTTAGTTTGTAATTTATCTAAGTTACAATAGCCTAATGTCAACTGCTCATCAACTTTTACAAAATATTGCTTTTCCCAGTGCAGGGACGGTTACTGTGGAGGAGTTCTCGACAAATGCACGAGTTACTATAAAGAATACCCAAACCGCTCGAGATATAGGTGTCCCTATAAAATTTGAGGGTTTCCCTCGATTTCCATGGGATTCCCTCATAAGATTCCGACTTTGTGACAATGGGACCACCTCGAGACCATACCCTTTCAAACAAAAACAGAATGTTTAAAATAGATCCACAATTGACGGAAAAATCGGTGACAATACATAAAAAACATACATAAAGTCGACCATACAAACCTCCTCCTTTTTGGAAGTCGTTTAAAAAACACAGTTTTGCTTCGGCAATTCGCTGATAGATTTCCAACGAACAGATTTCAACAAGAGATTCTACTACTACGTTTTAGTGTTCCGTGCCATAATTGGTTGAATGAAACAGTTGCCTGCTTGTCGGTCTTCTATAGATTGTACTTCGGTGAGGGTGCCCAAGAACTCCACGACCTCATTCCACCGGCCCCCTTCTACCTTCGGACATCCAGACGCACTGCAAGTTACCATCCCTACCTAGTTGCTATTCCACCAATTCGCACTAAGCGTTTTCAAATGTCCTTTATAATGCGCACAGCAAAAGAGTGGAACTCTCTACCTGCGTTTGTGTTTCCGAGTGCATACAACCCGAATCTCTTCAAAGTAAGAGTGAACAGGCTTCTTCTGGGTGAGCTCACTCCATCGTAGACTTTGTCTCTGTCATCTCTGACCTAGACTAGAGTCAAGAGCAAACCCATTTCAAATAAAAAAAAAAAAAAAGTTTTAGACTCCCTGCTACAGTCGATTTTCTCTGCAACTATTCTACAATGAACAATAACTGAGAGGCAGACAGTTTAGAAAGGCAATGTTTCATTCAAACTAATTACCACAATAACAAATACCTAGTGTGGTTAGTACATACCGGACCTCAAGAACTGCTTCACACTACACATGTATCAGTTGTCTCACTTATGTATATTATTCTTAATATTTTACTTAAATTATGTTTCGAAGCCTGAGAGGTATACGGTAGACCTAGTTTGTAATGTGGAAAGAGATCCCTATTTTGTCTCGTATTATCTCACCTGTCTAAAAAAATGCGCGTTTGCTCATTTTCCAACTCGGTAAAATCTATTCAAGGAAAATACTGTTGTTATCATTGTGATTGAGAATTTGAGACACGTTTCAATTATTAAATTATTAATAATTGTCCGTTCGAACTTGTGACTGGTATAATAGTCACATTGTTTACTGCATTTGTATTACATAACTTTGAGACAGTAACACTATTGAATATTGTAGATAATTGTACGAAACCCTAAGCGGGCAAGCCCAAATCGCACGTGATAGGTTTTTACGTAATTAATCGTCAGCGTGCCTGGCTAGTTATAATAGTGCGTATCAGCTATCAGCATCATTTGTGCGATAAGCAATGATTTCGTTTACATTACATATAAAACTTCTTCAACCATGAATAATTCGGAAGTGGCGTCTTAGCCTTGAGGCATTGCACGATACTTATATAAATGTATTAATTTAGTCTACGCCAGTCTGTTAAATTATCCTCATTGTAGGCAAGGCTGCTTTATCAAAGTCAAAGCATTTATTTCAAATAGGCACATAAAAGGCACTTTTGAACGTCAAAAATTACAACAAAATATAATTGATTCTAGTCGCCCATACCAAAAGGTAGTCTTCATATGGAGAAGAATGGGCAAGAAACTCCACCGTTACTCTTTTAAAATGTTTTACAATATTTTGCATACATTAATTATATAATGATAATATGTGAAGACGATGCACCTAAAATACTGTTACGAGCTTGGGGTTCGTGACAATAAAAACTACCGATTTAATAACCAAAAAAAATGACACTTTACTCACCAACAATAATTACAACACAAACACACTAGTTAAGAAACACAATGTCACTTACTGATCACTTCTAGTCGCACTCGAATATCGCTTTCGATGTTATCGCATGTATAGCTTACTCAAAACTATGTGTCTCGCGGCTCGCGCCCGCCTTATATAGTCCCACAGAGCCACTCGATAAACATCTAGTATGTTCGAGTAACATAGCGGTCCCGACCGACTCGACGTCGATAGTTCTCGGAACTACTAGTACCTACAGGAAGGGTCAATGTCCTAGTACCAAGGCCAAGGTACTAGTTCTGCTACCCGATACAAGATGGCGCTAGTGGTAACTAATGGCGATACATGGCGATGTATCAAGCATTATTTTTGGCGCGCAACACTGCCCCCTCCTAAGACATGCTCGTCCCGAGCATTATTGGCTCCATAGTAACGCGCCAGTCGATCCACATGAACGATCTTAGGAGTACCTCTTGCACCTTTCTGTATCCGGTAGGTTACATCATTGATCTTTGTCACAATCCGGTACGGTCCGTCCCATTTAGCTTGAAGCTTAGGAGATTTCCCTTTGCTGCGGACTGGATTGTGCAACCACACTAGTGAACCTTCGTCGAACCCTTTATTATTCATTTTGCGGTCATAACGGGTTTTCATCCTTTCAGACATTTGCTGGCCCGATTGTCGGACGTGCTCGTAAATGTCATTCATCTTGTTCCGCAAATCATTTGCATAATCAGTTACACTGCGTGGGGCATCAGGTGGTATTCCGGTGATCAGGTCTGCAGGCAGCCGTAGTTCTCTTCCGAAGTTTGCGAAAGCTGGCGTCACCGATGTACTTTCGTGGACAGCGCTTCGATATGACAACAAAAACGGTTGTATGTGCTTGTCCCAATCTCGTTGCCGATTTTCCACAACTTTTGCTAGATACCTCTCCAGTGTCTGGTTAAATCGTTCCACCATTCCATCCGATTGTGGGTGGTAAGAAGTCGTTCTTGTTTTATGAGTACCCATAACTCGACAAGTTTCCTGGAATATTTGTGACTCAAAATTCCTTCCTTGATCACTGTGAATCTCCAAAGGTACTCCAAAACGACAGAAGACTTCATGAACTAATTTATCTGCAACTGTCGAAGCTTCTTGATTTGGAATGGCGAAGACTTCCGGCCACTTCGTGAAGTAATCCATCACAACCATGAAATACTTGTTACCACTTTCACTTTCCGGAAACGGCCCCGCAACGTCAAGGGCTATCCTCTCCCATGGTGCACAAACATTGTACAATTTCAATGCACCCCTACTACGAGTCTGGGGTCCCTTTACAGCTGCACAACTTGTACATTTGCGACACCAATCCTCGACATCGTCCCAACAGTGGACCCAGTAAAACCGTTCTCGTATCTTCAGTAGAGTCCGTTTTACTCCCAGATGACCTCCTGAACAACCATTATGGTACAGCTGTAGAACGTCCGGTACTTGAGCTTTAGGGACAACCATTTGCAAATGACAGCTGTCTCCCCGAGCATTTTCCCATTTACGGCACAGGACTCCATCCTGAACCACCAAGCTGTCCCATTGGGCCCAATAGCTTTTTGTGACCGAACTCATCGCTGAGACGTCACTCCACCTGGGCTTAGGAGCTCTGGCCTTCATCCACTCCAGAATCGGCTTAATGTCCGAATCTTCCTGCTGTGCACGTTGTAGGCTTTCCTTCCACTCGTTGTTGAGGTCTGTCTTGAGCATCCTCACAGGTACCACTTCCTTACTCTCTTGTCTAGTACAATGCTTGCAGTCTTCAGGACAAGGTCTTCTTGACAATGCATCTGCATTGCCATGAGATTTTCCGCTGCGATGTTCGACCACGAAGTCGTATTCCTGCAGTAGTTCAATCCATCTCGCAACTTGACCTTCTGGATTTTTGAACTGCAATAGCCATTTCAGTGCAGCATGGTCAGTACGTAAGTGGAATTTCCGACCCAGAAGATATTTGCTAAAATACTGCAATGACTTTACCACCGCAAGCAGTTCCCGTCTCGTAACACAATAGTTCCTTTCCGGTTTTGACAACGACTTGCTGAAGTACGCTATCACAACCTCTTGATCACCATTCCGTTGGGACAACACACCGCCAAGTCCTATGTCACTTGCGTCTGTGTCAACTATAAATTCCTTGCCCGCATCAGGGTAACCCAAAATAGGTGTTTTGCACAGACGGTCCTTTAGCTCCTGGAATGCGATGTCGCAACTATTATCCCAGCAGAAATGTCGCTTCTCCTCGGTGAGCTTATGCAGGGGTTTGGCTATATCTGCAAAGTTCTTGACAAATCGGCGATAATAGGAGCACAAACCCAAAAATGCTCTGGCCTGCGTCTTGTCTTTTGGAACTGGCCAATCCTTGACAGCTGCAATTTTCTCTGGATCTGTGCGGATACCTTCTTCAGACACTACATATCCCAAAAAGCTAACTTGTCGTTTGAATAGCGAACACTTCTTCGGACTTAACTTGAGGTTGGCACTCTGGATCTTCATGAGCACGCGTTCCAAATTTTGAAGATGTTCTTCAAACGTACGGCCTACGATGATGATGTCATCCAAGTAGACCAGACAGGCATCGCCAATTAGCCCAGTAAGTACAAGTTCCATCAACCTTTCAAACGTTGCCGGAGCGTTGCACAATCCAAACGGCATAACTTTAAATTGCCACAGACCCTTTCCTGTCGAGAATGCAGTTTTCTCTTTGTCCTTGGGATCGATTTCAACTTGCCAGTAGCCACTTTTCAGGTCCAGCGTGCTAAACCACTTTACTCCAGTAAGCATGTCCAGCGTGTCATCAATTCTTGGCAAAGGATAGCTGTCCTTCTTCGTAACGTCGTTCAGACGACGATAGTCAACACAAAACCGCATGCTGCCGTCCTTCTTTCTTACCAGCACTACAGGTGAACACCATGGACTAGATGAAGGTTCAATCACACCATCCTTCACCATTCCCTCAATCATGGTTTCCACTTCCTTTTCACGTGCTACCGGCAATCTCCTTGGTCGCTGACGGATAGGCAATTCCTCCCCTGTGTTTATTTTGTGTTGAACTAAGCCAGTCCTCCCGATGTCAGCATCGTTTGCCGAGAAAACATTGGCGTACCTGAGTAACATCTTCTTCGCTTTGACCATTTCATTTTGAGACAGAGCGCTGCGGCAGTCTTCTAAAAGGGTGGTCACTCTCGTTTGTGCATCCTTGCTGAGGGTCCCAGTCGATAGATATTGGCATCGACGCAACCAATCCACTTCCTCGCAAGTACCAAGTAGTGTGCCTTTTTCTATAATCTGTTCCTGATCACAAAGGTTCAGCACACGTACCCCTGAGATGTCGGTGGCTCTCACCAAAGTTCGTGCCACTTTCCATGGAAGGTCATTGTCTACCCTTTCCACGAGTACACAACGATGAGTTTGCCCAGGATTCCGAGGTAGACTAACCGGAACAATCGTTTCCGATCTCGGCGGAAGAACAATCTTCTTAAGGCTGTACACATTTCCTGGTAAGGCCCCTTCCACGAAAACTTCCTCTTGTCCACATTTCAAAACACCTTGCTTAACGTCGATCTCGCAACAATTCTTCCTCATAAAGTCAAGGCCCAGGATGCAATCATCCATTATATCAGCCACAATGACATTATGCAGGTAGATTCTGTTGCCTAGCTTCAACTCCATCTTCTTCTCTCCACGGACGGGTATGCGCTGACCGGTGGCTGTTACCAAATTAATGTGTTCTCGGTTGAGTGCGGAGTCCCCAAGGAACCGACTTATAAGTTGGGAACTGACGACCGTACGAGAGGCTCCAGTATCTATGGTCAGCTTACACGGCGTTCCGTTGACCTCGCCCTTGATGATTAGGCTATTCCCATCATGGGTTTGTGTGATCGAAATCCTTGGGGCTCCTTGAACATCAGCCAGCACCCGCCCCGCAGTCCTGGCTATTACTCGTTTCCCTGCTGCTGGTGTTGGGCGGTGCTGTTAACCGCACTGCCCTCTGGAGATCGGCCGTCTTCTCTTTCTGCAGTTCGCTTCGGGCAACTGGATCGAAGGTGGCCCCTTTCCCCACAGCCGTAGCACCTAGGGCTGTATCCTTTATTGCGGTCGCGAACTGTAGCCGCTGCAACCTCCCTGACGCGATGGGAACGATGATCCTGCCGCACCGCTTCCACCTCCAATGCATGGGCCAAGGCGTCCTTAAGCGTTCCGTGGTGACCGAGCCTCACAGCAACTCTAACTTCAAGGTCGCGGATGCCGTCGATGAATGCCTGCACCAGGTTCCCAATCAATAAGTGCAGGTACGGACTGGTACGCTTTGCGAACCAGCTTCTCCACTTCCAGGGCCCACTGCTGCAGGTTTTCATTGCTGCGTTGCACGCGATCCTTGAGCTGCGCACGGAACACGTGTTCCAGGTGAGCGTCGCCATACCGAGCCTCCAATGCCTCAAGGAGCTGCTCGTAAGTCACTTCCTTACCGAGAGCTTCCAGGACAGTTAAGGCCTGGTCACGCAGGCCCAGGGTGAGGGCAGTCATGGCCTGACTTTTATTCCACCCGTTCGCCTTCATGACAGCCTCAAACTGGATTTTGTAGGCCGACCAGGAAGAAGTTCCGTCGAACGGTGGCACTTTGAATCCACGTAGCGAAGGTGTTATAGCTACGGGAGCTGCAATTCCATCACCCAGTTTAAGGTTGTCCAGCGTTTTCTTCATGTCAGCCATCACGTTGTCAACCCGATTATTCACGTGGTCGATTCGGGTTTCGGCTTCCGACAGACGGTTGTCGTGTTGAGCAACCTTCTCCTTCATCTCCTTCATGTCTTTCCCCAAGGTTGCATGAAGGTCCTTCATGAGGAACATCTGCTCTTCCTGGCGGCGCACCTGCTCCTCCTTATCCCGCTGGAGCTGTTCCTCCAACCGACGAGCCTGTTCCTCCTGTCGACGAGCCTGTTCCTCCCTGTCACGCAGCAGCTGTTCTTCCAACCGACGGGCCTGTTCCTCCTTGTCCCGCTGGAGCTGTTCCTCCAACCGACGAGCCTGTTCCTCCTGTCGGCGAGCCTGTTCCTCCTGTCGGCGAGCCTGTTCCTCCTTGTCCCGCTGGAGCTGTTCTTCCAGTCGGCGAGCCTGTTCCTCCTGTCGGCGAGCCTGCTCCTGCAGCATCATCATCAGAGCAGCAAAATCTGGTGCTGATGATGCTGGAGCAGCTGTGGACGGGCCGGCCTCCGTGGTCGGTAGCTGGCCTTCCGACCCCTGTGGCATTGCTCCACCAAATCGCCTCTGGTCTGTCTCTTGCTGGCGTTGACTCCGGGTACGGATACCCTCCATGTCGTCTTTGAGTAAAATCGGCATGTTTTTATCCCTCGCTTCTGACACCAATTGTTACGAGCTTGGGGTTCGTGACAATAAAAACTACCGATTTAATAACCAAAAAAAATGACACTTTACTCACCAACAATAATTACAACACAAACACACTAGTTAAGAAACACAATGTCACTTACTGATCACTTCTAGTCGCACTCGAATATCGCTTTCGATGTTATCGCATGTATAGCTTACTCAAAACTATGTGTCTCGCGGCTCGCGCCCGCCTTATATAGTCCCACAGAGCCACTCGATAAACATCTAGTATGTTCGAGTACATAGCGGTCCCGACCGACTCGACGTCGATAGTTCTCGGAACTACTAGTACCTACAGGAAGGGTCAATGTCCTAGTACCAAGGCCAAGGTACTAGTTCTGCTACCCGATACAAGATGGCGCTAGTGGTAACTAATGGCGATACATGGCGATGTATCAAGCATTATTTTTGGCGCGCAACAATACTATGTATACCACAACAGGTAAAATAATTAAAAATGAAACTATGACATAAAAAAATAATTATCTGATAGATATGTACATGGTGCTCGTCTATTTACAAACATGGTAAAAGTAAACGATTTTTATTGAAATAAAAAATTACAAGTAATAAGTCAGATTGTGAGTTAAAATAGTTACAGAATGTAAATTAATGTTAAAAAAATTTATAATTAAATTAGCAACCACTTTGATTTTGTCTAGACTCTAGATTGTCCTATGGAGCAGGACCATCATGTCCAAAAGCAATTTGTCTCTCCTGTAGTTTGAGAACCTGCAAACATAGCGTCATTGTGAATTTGTGACTAACGAGTGTAGTGAGTAATGCGCTTACCTCATTTATTTTGTTATGGCAAACGTAAGGCAGATATTTTATCGGACCGTCCGTACCTATAAACCTAGCCTAGCCTACAGTTCAAGAAAAAAAATGTATATAGGCTGCTTATACACATTTTAAGTAATGTCAATGTTTATAAAGCTATCTACTTAGCTGTTATGAAACCACATTTATATGAGACGCAAACGTTGTATTATAATACCATTACCGAAGTATTTTATTTGCTCATAAAAAACGACTAAGTCTTTATCTACCTACCATTCGATAGATTTTTTGACTGAACTGGCTATATTACCGTCATGTTTGCTGGTTCTGCATAAAGGAAAGGAAAACATCTTGGACTTGAGAAAAATCTATCTAAGCATCCATGCTAAATTTTAACTCTGTAAATGCGTGGGAAACAATTTACTTTGCAAACTATTAGCGTTGAGTAAGATTTTTATTCACACATGATGTCTTAAAGTCAATATTATATTTCATTTAACTTGAACACTGTTACTTGTAGTGAACGGTGAACGGCACGGAGATATTTGTTTACACAATAACTGTAGTAGATGCTACTTTTCTGGTAAATTCACAATGTTTATTTATAAGGACATTCTTGGGATAGGACGATAGGTAGAACATTTGGCAGTGAAAAAAAACCCATACTTTAAGTCAGGTGCGCCTACGCAAACTTAACGTTAACTTATCGCAAGGTAGGTTTGCAAAGCGTGATCTAAGAAGTAGCTGACCTTGACTCACCTTGACCAACTCTGTAGAATTAGTTTACAATCGTAGCTACCTCTTTACATTACGATATACCTAAGTATGTATATTATTATATTCTAACTTACCGGATGGTGACTCAATGTCATTCCCCTGAGCAATCACTTAGCACCAGACACATACACTACCGCTCAAAAGTATTTGGCCACCTAGTAAAATACATTTTGTAAAAGTCTAATTGAGTGAAACTACTTCATAACTATTTTAACATGTTTATTAGCCATTTTTAGACATAGCTCTTGCTATGTCTAAAAATGGCTAATAAACAGTACTGCCCCCGATAGGAAAAAAGACGCATCTAACAGTTTTTCCAGATTTGAGTTATGTATATTGCCGAAATCAGAAAAAAAACGCGCATCTGCCTGTATTTTTTATATTTCTCTAACTTCCTCCAGTGCGGTTTTAGCACAACAAAATAGGGCGCTTCTGTTCATTTTTTACACCCGATTGAAGATGAAAAGACGAATTTATGTGAAACTTAATTAAAAAGTCGCATTTATGTAGATAATGTCATTATACTTTATAGTTTTTTTTTAGTTCAGTAATATAAAAGGCGCATATTTGTCCCTATTTCTAAAAGGAAGTTAATAAGACGCAAATAGGTATTTGCGACTAACGCGCTAAAAAAAAACTGTTTTCACATTAAGAAAAAAAGACCACATCTGACCACTTGCGCCCTATTTACTTCGTAAAATTGTTTTAGCGTAGGCGCATTTGCCATAATCGTCTTAATACTTTACATTGAATAAAACATTGTGTTTTATTTACAAATAATAAAATTAGGCTATGAATTATATGATAACCACGAACCTACTGTACTATTTCTGATATACTACCTTAGATAAAAGGATTATTAAATATTTTATAAACATTTTACCTAAGCCAAGGGCTATCTACATACTTTCTAATTCTTAAGAAAAAAAGGCGGAAATACCTATATGCGCCCATTTATGTTAAAATCATTTATTAGATAGATAAACTAAATACTTAGAAAAAAAGTACAGCCAAAAGCGTTTGAAATTTAAAGGACGCATCTAGCCGTTTACGTCTATTCAATTAAGTATGTAATATTTTCCTTATTTTTTTATGCTAAGATGAAACTGCTTTTTCATTATTTTTATTATAATAATTTAATAAATTCATATTATTATTAAACCAGATTAAAGCCTATTATTAGAGGGTATTATTTTCAACTTTAAGTATGTAAAATATTAATTTACTCGAAGACAGCATAAGATTTCCCGTTTTATTCATTAAAACATTTATTTCTCCGTTTTTACTTTTTGTTAGATACGTCTTTTTAACTATCGGGGGCAGAGTAATCAAGGCTAGTAAAAGTTTCACTCAATTAGACTTTTACAAAATGTTTTTTACTAGGTGGCCAAATACTTTTGAGCGGTAGTGTACATTGCATAGTCATGGTTTACTCGCCTTTTTTATACCTTACCTCTAATTAACCAAAGTGGTAAATCATATGTTTTGATGGTCCTTTACATACCTATAATATTGGTGTTTAAGGTTAATTCCTGTACCTACCTACTTCCTTTAACGATATAAAATAACTAGGTGTACTAGTTAAATAAAATAAAGTAATTTAACTTTTTTATGGTAACGGCTGATTTTGTTCCGTTTTGTATTATATTGGGTCCCCACCTATGAAATTTGCGTTTTTTCTCACAAATAAAGAACCTTGTCACTTCTATTATTTAAAATATTCATCAATTGCTTGATATTCTATCGGATTATGAGCATCATAGACAACTACCAATTTATAGTAAAAAAACCTTAGTACATATAGTTTTCTAAACATAAAAAATACCTTAAAAATGACTCCTTTTTTGTTAGTAGAGTAGAAATGACCACTATGTATTTGTTTTAACTTAGCCAAAACTTATTTTTGTCGCTTAATCTAAGTGGCATACGTTATCTTAGTTTTTAAACATTAGTGCATAAAAGTTTTAAAACATTAGTGTTCATGGTTGTTAAATAAATTAAGAAAATGTTAGTATGAAAAATGCAACTTCTTTAAAATGCTCCATACAAAACGCTGATTTCATAGGTGGGGACCTAATATTATCCGATTATAATTACTTATATTAATAAATTTTATATTAGGTACGGACCGTGGCTAAATAATAACAGCCGTGCAGGTCGATCGATCAGGTTAAGCTACGCTTGGCGCGGTTGGTCTGTGATGGATGCATTGATATATAAAAACCCTAGATGCACAGTCTCGAAGAAAAGTAACGCTCGAAACTGTCGCCGAACACTAATACCTACGTAGTATGTACTTATAGTTATGCTATAAGCATAAGTTTTTGTAAATTCAACCTTACGCGAATTGTTTAAAGTTGTTTTTACAATGCAGTGTGCGAAAAGCAATAAAATTTTACGACCGACGTTGGTCAGTAGGACAAGGCATTGAGTGGAGACGAATATTTAATATTTTAATACTTTTTTTTTCTTAAGACATTGTGTTAGTATTATAAAAGTTTGTTAAATTGTGTTCTAAACACATAATTATACTCTTATCTGAGCGTAAATATGTTTTTGGTTAGAACATTTGTGTATATCAATGAAACAAACATTAACTGTTAAAATCGTTTATTGAAATTTTTGGTTCAAAAGGTATTTTTGAATACCTTTTGAACCAAAAATTTCAATAAACGATTTCGATTCGACGAAAAACTATAATCTATAAACTATAATATCTTTTTAATAATTTGTTATTAAAAAAGATATTATAGTTTATAGATTATAGTTTTTTTTTATTCGGCTTTAAATAATCTTCACACCTTTGTTGACTGACAATTGATCTCCATTCTCTGCATCGTATTGGGTCACGAGGAAAACTAAAATATAAACATAAAAAGTTTTTAATGAGACATATTGCGCCAAAGCATTACTCACAGACGCGACACTTCTGTCACTAGCAGGCCGCATGTCGCGAACCCATAAATTATCCCATAATGAATCGATATAGATATAATATTTACGAACATAAAAAAAAATCGTATAATTGACTACCTCTTCTCCTGTATTACGTTATATAACGTATACATATTTGTAAAAAACTAAACACAAAAAGGTCGAAACTACATTAAATTTATTAATAAAAAAAATAAACATAATAAAAAAAAATCGACTCCATTAAATAAGAACAGGGTCATTTTTATTATGCGACTAAAATAAAAAGGTAGCTATAATATATTGTTCCGACACTAAAAAAGCGGCCATTGAAATTTGCCGTATTATACTTTGACCGTTGAATGAAGTTTTAAGACAAATTAAATCAAAATCACTTAATTCTTCCTATATTCAGTCATAAGAACAACAAAAACTAATCAATAAACCCTTTTACTTATCGAAAATACGATATCCCATCCTTTTTTAGCCTTCTTGACGTAATATTTTTACAATTTTTCAAAGAACACTTCGGCATTTTTGACGTGCTTACCTAGACGCGAGCGACGCGACACTATTTGAAATGAGCGCACAATTTAGAATTGTGCACTCTTTTTATGCGGACGGTTTTGAGACGTTGAGTGTGCATCTTGGGTTTTTTATATATCAATGGATGGATGACCATCTTTACATACCGTGACACCTCCGTGCCTCGAAAAGCACGTTAAGCCGTTGGTCCCGGCTGTCATTCGTGGATCTTTGACAGTCGCTTACGGGTAGTCAGAAGCCAGTGTATGTGTATTACCCAATAACTGGGTTGTGGAGGTCAGATAGGCAGTGGCTCCATGTAAAATACTGGTATTCAGCTGCATCCGGTTAGACTGGAAGCCGACCCCAACATAGATGGGAAAAGGCTAGGCGGATGATGATTAGGTGCGGCTACACATTTTACTCATTTTAGTGAAATATTAGTTTAGTATCTACGTACGTACGGCCGAGAGTTTATTAGCCTTATCCATGAAATCATTTGAATATTTGATGCAAGCCAGGCTGTTGAGCCACGCCAGGCTTAACCGTGGGAAATTCAGTTTTTTCTACAGAATTTTTAATCAGACAGTGTTTGTGTAATCGTCACTGCTGGATGAGGCATTTTAAATTCTTATTTTATCTTTTCAAATTTCAGGTAAGAGCTAAACGCAGCGACTTAAAGTCGAAGAAACGCATCAAAGAGATGGGCAGGGCGTCCCAATGCGACAGCTCAGTGGCCGTAGTTGTGGGCGGCGGCCCGTCCGGCGCCACCTGCGCGGAGACCCTGCGCAGCGAGGGGTTCAAGGGCCGCATCACCATGGTTGCCAGGGAAAACTACCTACCCTACGACAGAATTAAGGTCTCCAAGATAGGCATGGTCACCGACATCGAAAAACTACAAGCAAGGTCTCAACAGTATTATGAAGATGCTAATATTGAAATACTAAAAGGTGTTGATGCCACTGGAGTAGACACCAAAGAGAAAATTGTACATTTGAGCAATGGAAACAAGCTACGTTACAATGCATTATACATCGCTACTGGCTCCAGTGCACGTGTACCAGACATTCCAGGTGTCGATCTACAAAACATTTTCACGGTCCGAAACTTTGATGATTCCGTAAACATCCTGAACACACTAGGATCTAACAAAGATAAGAATGTTGTAGTATTAGGTTTGAGTTTTATTGGGTTAGAAAGCGCGTCGTCCTGTACTGATAAAGCTAAGTCAATGACTGTTGTTGGCAAGGACACATCACCACTTGGCTCAATATTCGGACATGAAATTGGCCGTAGCTTACAAAAGTTATTTGAAGATAAGGGTGTCAAGTTTCAGTTTGAAACTACCATAGTCAAATGTAACGGCGAGAACGGAGTCATACAATCGGTGGAGTTGGCCAATGGCACCACACTTCCTGCTGACATGCTGATAATGGGCGTGGGGACAACATTCAACACAGGTTTCTTAAAGGACAGTGGAATATCAATGGAGGGAAATGGTGCGGTCAATGTGGATGATAAGCTCGAAACCAATATCAAAAATGTGTATGCAGGCGGCGATATCGCCCTTGCACCCATCTTCGCCCATGGTAATAAACATATGACCATAGGACATATTGGTCTAGCTCAATATCATGGTCGAGTTGCTGCTTTAAATATAGTAAAGAAACAAACTGCCTTGAAGACAGTTCCGTTCTTCTGGACCATGCTGTTCGGCAAGTCTATCCGCTACGCTGGTTGCGGAAGGTCTGCAAGTACTCAAGTAGAAGGAGACGTAGAAGGCCTGAAGTTTGTCATATTCTTCTTTGATGAGTCGGATAAAGTGATTGCGGTAGCTTCGTGTATGAGAGATCCAGTAGTTGCTCAATTCGCGGAGTTCATGCAGCAAGGCAAAACATTACACAAGAAGGACCTCAAAGAAGACCCTTTTGCGTGGACCAAAATTAATATTAACTAATCATTATTTCTGTTGTCTATAATCTCGACCAATTTATGCTCCTGTAATTTTGAGGGATGTCTGTGTACTTATCACATTATAAAAGAAATGCAATGCACCACAGTATAATTTTAAATGCGCAGAATTCGAGACTTAATTTTTTTTACTAAATGTGTAGCTACTTGTTGAATTTGTATCGTATAGTATTCGTGTATGAGGTTATTTTATTTCATGGTGCTGAAATAAATCGTGGCCTTTATACTGCATTTTTGTGTAAATGTAGATTGATTTGTTCAATATGTATTTTGATTTAGATGTCCGCATTTTTTCTTTGGAAAAATGTATTTTATTTATCTATTTATAATGCATGGTAAATATTGATGTCGAATAAACCTGTGAGTAAGGTCCGGTATACACCAAAGCGGAGAGGAGACGAGAGGACATGGTGTTTTGAATGACCAATCAGATTTCTTTATTTCCACATCGTTCCGCTTAGCTTCGGTGGAAATGGATCAAGCGGAGAGGAGAGATGTTTCATTTTTCTATAGAATTTTGTGCCGCGATCGAGCAAGCAACGCGGCAGAGCGGAGATGTGTGTAGTCGGGCGGCCAGGAGGGCGGCGGGCGGCGCCTGCGCTCTCGCGCCCTTTTCCCCGCTGCCTTCTCGCGACTCGCACACCCGAAAGAGTAATTCCCATCACACATCTCCGCTACGCACAGCTCACATCTCCTCTTTGCTACGCATCTCCTCTCCGCTTTGGTGAAAATAACCTGCCAGCTTCGTAGCACATCTCTCATCACCGCTTTGGTGGATACGGGGGCCGGGGGCTAAGCATTTGATAAAAACTAATTTTAATATTTATTTGTAACTTAACAGCGCCCCGCGGTTTCACCCGCGTAAATTTCTATCCCGGTGGAATATCGGGTTAAAAAGTGTGTGTATCATATGTGTTAATCCAGAAAATGGTCTATATAGGTGCCAATTTTCATCCAAATCTGTTCAACGGGTTACGCGTGATTGAGTAACAAACATCCAAACATCTTCACAAACTTTCACATTTATTATATTAGTAAGATGTAATAAGTTACTTACAATTATTTTTGTAAGCATAATTATATTTAAAATGATTTAACTGTATTACAAAAGCAATAAAGTACAAAGGAGGAAAAAAAACTTGTCATAAATGCAGTTGATTTATTATGAAAAAGTTTTAAATGTAATTAAGTATGGTACATACAAACACCATTGTGTTAATTCACAGTTACTGAAATTACAAAGTAGGTGCTAAGATAGGTAGTTATCATAGTACAGTTTTATTTTCAGTTTTTTTTTTTCTATACTCAGTTGATATTTACGATAATTGACGAAACTCCACAGTTATTACAGCTGCAGATTTATTTGCCAACTGAAGTAGAACGATCGATCTATCTGATCGTAGTTTTATTTATTTAAAAAAAAACACCCGACAGGGTAAACATTGCCATAAGTAAAGTCTCTTAATGTAATTATGTCATTGTATACCTTACATTAGGGACGGGATGGCGAACCTCTATACATTTACGTGCCATTTTTTCCAAATAAATATTAAACGCGGCCATAACGTGCTAACAAACAATCTTGGCTTAGTGAATGCTGGAAAAAACTATATACTTTTGCATTATTATTATTTTTAATCTCTCTTTGTATTTCTCGGGACTTTTTTATTTCTGGTTCCAAAGGGCTTTGGAAGGTGTATGAGGGACCGAAACCAAATCATAGACGCCCGTTCGAACGGGCGTCTGCGAACAGAGATAATCGTCGGTTGGTACCGACGATTATCTCTGTTCGCACTATGAAAGTGCACCTAAGGACGACCTCTGGTTGGTATAGGACTAATGTGAATGTTAACAATTTTATATTTATTTTAATGAAATGACAAATTAGTGCGACTTCTGCTGTTGCAAACTATATGACTTGTGTACCTACTGCAAACTTTTCGAAATTATGCCGTGTCTAAATTATTTTGTTACTTGTCACCAATGGCAGCGTGCCATTGGTTCGCCATCCCTGCCTTACACCATTGATAACCAACTCATTTTTTTTATAATTTGGAAAGAATCTACCTTGTGTCCAATGGCGATATTTTTTTATTAGAAGTAAATTCATTTTGATGGACGCTCATAATATTATGTTTATCTAAAAAATTTATTAGACTTATAAAGTCATGCTATGTAATATGTCACTCCCGGAATCCACACAAATTTATAAAAACTCTTTTGTCAAAATCGTAGTGAGCCATCGTAGTCAGCCTGAGAGCCAAATCACACGGCGCGGTGCGGCACCACACCGCGAGCCATTTCGCCGCTCTGACAACCACACGGGAAGTGTGGCATCGCGGCGGCGCCGCAGCGGTGATGTTGGCTTGCCCTAAGTACTACAGTCTGTAATAACAATGGATCGGGAAAGACGTGTGAAGATGTGTGTTGTGTGTGTGTTGCAACTATGCGGTGCCACTCCGACGCCGCAGCACCGCACAGCGCCGTGTGGCTATATCACATTTTTGTATGTAGAAAACCGGAGCGGTAATGCTCAGGCGCCGCGCCGTGTGGTTTGGCTCTGAAGGAGGGTCATACATAATTATGTTTATAAGGTACAAACACGCGTGCATCACTCCAATAACGTGCAAAGCACAAATAATAAACACAGAGAATAGAGAACACTTGCAAAATTATATTATTGATGAGTTTGAATGTCACAATTTGCTGTAAATGTTGTTCCGTATGTTAAATAATTATTTTAAGGGAAGAAGTAAGGAAGTCACATTTACGACGCAGACCTGGCGAAGATAATGAGGCCCGGTGTTTCCTGCTAAACAAATATCAACATTGCGACTCTTAGAATAGAGTGGAAACTAAATTACCTTTGCGTTTATGCTTTCTCGGACTAATCGAAAGTTTATTTATTTTCGACTTTATTTCAACCAGCGCAAGGTTGATCTTTGTTTGCCAGTGAAAGCTGCGCTGCGCCTCACCAAACGTCCGCTGAACTTTTGTCGACATTGAGTCTGAGAGCAATATTCATACACACAGTTAAACAAGTCAGTGAACCATGCATGGGTTCAGCAAAGGGTCAAAATCGTTAGTAGCGTTGTTTATTCACATGAGAATGAGCAGATAGCAACTTTTATCCAGTGTCTTCACATCCACCAGACAGAACCTTAATTGGACAACCTGATCTAAAACTTTTCAATGATAACTGGCTTTCTTTCTTCCTACTTTTTGTCATTATTGTGAACTCTGCTTGATAAAATCCTACTTATTGATGTGATATTATAAATTGTTGCCTCTTTAGATGTATGTACATATTTGAAAAATAAAAAAAATTTATTTAATTTTTCGTATTAATTTATTACCACCTAGCTTTCTTCTGCGGCCACGCCCGCGTGGGGGTCGGAAATTATCCCACGGAAACTTAATTCCGTTATACATTGTTGTTTTCATATAACTCTTGGTTTACAAAATACCAAATAAAGCTCTCAGTCGGCATGATTTTTTCCCCCGACATCTTAAACAATCATCGTCATGTTTCAAGCCAATTTATACAAGACCTAAGCCTTCCTCATGAATCACTTCGTCCAGTGGTGAAAACCGAATGAAAACCCGTTCAGACATTTTTGAGTATAGAGATTGTCCAGCAGTGGATTGCGACTGCATTTGTAACAAAACGACATCACCCAGTTTTAGAACGCATCCGGTCCACGTCAATTCACGTATTTTGCGTACGGGTGAGAGAAAATCTATTAATCGATCCACCCTATCTCAAGGAAGGTCAGCAACGCTTTGATGTTACTGAAAGTCTGTATCCGTCTTTAAAAGCGCGAGCTACTATCTCTTCGTCCTCTGTGCAAGCCCTGCACATAAATCTACCTGTGACTCCTATGACAAATAGTTGATTAAATGACCCATGGCCAGTTAAAGCTGTTGTCCGAGAACCTGTTTCGTGAGGCAGCCATTGCAAGTGCTTCCTCAACCTGCCTGAACTGACCGTGGTCCACCCTTAATTTGTGATGTTAATCCTTGGTGCGTTTCCTTACCTCTGGTAAGGAAACGTGTGTTAGTATTAGTACCCTAAGGGGAGGAGCGAGATGGGCTTAGGTCCCACTGGTGCCATGCTCGATCCCCTTCTATGTTGGCTTTGATCCACTGAATGTTTATGGTATTGAGGCTAGCCACCTAGTTAAGGCGCTGAGGGCACTTGTATATTAGCCCAGGCCAGGGTGCTTACTCTTCAATTTAATTCCGATAGATCGACATTGGAGTTGTGACGTTTCGTACTCTTGAGTTCGATGCTAGCGCCAAATGATTTTTAGATTGGGTGTCCATTTTGGAGAACTAAGTGGAATTGGGTTCGGGCTTGGCGTGGGGTAATTGTTAACCATATTGTTTTCAAGAGTACCGAATCACGTGACTGTAAAATTAACATTGGAATCATATTGGCATCTCATTGGAATTAAAATTAGTTTGGAGAGTAAGCCCCCAGGATCAACTGTGACTTTAGCGCAGTCTTTGCATGCGTTGTAGTTTGTTGGAGGCTGTAACTAGCTTATTGAATCTTAGTGGTTAGGCCCCACTTCTTTCCTATAATTTTTCTGCACTGTCAAAAGTTTATGCAAACCAGAGGGTTTGCATAAACTTTTGACAGTGCAGTGACAGTTTGTTCTTCAAATGACTACTCTAGTTTAACTTAGAGCCCCCGCAGACCACAGACTTTTTATCGGCCGATAGTTTGGTCGGGCTCTTAATCAGTACGCAGATGTAAGCAAGTGCGCACACTATGACGATTTGGTATCGGCCGATAAACAAGTTTGATGGGCTTCCCGATTCAATTCAAACTAAACTGTCGGCAAACTATCGGCCGACTGTATAATCAGTATTGGCTCCCTACCACACGCGCACACACGACGATTTTTTAGTCGGCCGACTAAGCCGATAGTTCAGTTTGCTCCGAGTTTTGACAGCGAATGGTCGGCCGCGCGTGTTTTGTAAAATGGTGTCGCCCAATTCTCAGTTGCTTATTTCGGAATCTTCGATCGTAACTTTGATCGCGGAAGTCGAAAAACGCCCTGCACTTTATAAGAAAAACTTAAAAGAGGATAAGATAGGATGCACCCAATACTCTCGGGCTCTCTTTTTAATTTTCCTCCTCCGGTGTATGAGAGCAATAATAACAATTTTATACAATGTTTTATTAATTTTCATTGTGCAGTGCGACCACTCTGTTCAACAGTTGGTTAGAAACTAGCAAATAGTCGGCAGACTGTTGGATAATTTGCGCACTCATCACCGACTGAACTGTTTAGTTGGCTCGGTGTGCGTACTAGCAAACCAACCCGACTAAACTATCGGCCGATAAAAAGTCTGTGGTCTGCGGGGGCTCTTACTGTCTAAGTTACTGTCTAGAGTGACTTTCAGGTACTTGACTTCGTTAGCCAACTGTAGTTCTGTATCAGTTTTGGAAGACGGAAAGGCATAGCATGCATAGCACGAATTCCCGGTCATCCAAATTTAAACGATCGGGCGGGAAAAAAGTCCCGTTCGTCAACACTCCAGGAGGTGGATAGTAAAACTCTTCAATGGCTACTACTAAACTTCTCGAGTTTGAGGTCATATGATTCGTTTTGATAAGTCTAATATTTTGCACTTGGTTTTGAGGGTCTGTTGATGGAGCTAGGTGAATAGTGGAACTAATCGTCATAACTTCGTTAACTTTCAAATGTAAAAAATAATAATATGTATTTAGTTTAAAAAAGCTAAAAAACACTTTTATCACGCACAAATGTTCCAAAAAGCGTATTGAATTGAATTCAAAAAGCGTGGATAACACTTATACTTGTTTAATTTAAAAAGTGCTCCACACTTTTTGAATTAAATGTAATTATTTTATTTGGAATCTGAAAGCGGACTCCTGACCACAGGGCTCCTATCTCAGACTTCATTTTCGGTTTTCTCTTATGCCGCACCTACTCAGCTTTTTGCCCTGTATATGTTTGCTCAAAAACCCTCTGGGCTCCCTTGCTGCTACCATATTATAGCATCTCAAAGTTCAAACTAGCCAGCATGAACCTCCAGGCAGCCATTTTATGTCTGCATAAATAAAGCATATTCAATGTCATCTGAAACTATTCTTTAGCTTCCGTGCAATCAGTTTCCTGATTGAATTAATTTGTAAAACGGTGAATGTAATAAAAATATTCAGATTTCTGATACAGCAAATACTATTTATGACAAATAATAAAATTCTCTCAGGTTTATGTGTGTATTTTATTTAGAATTACTACTACATAAAAATAACATTTTATTATTTACACTAAACTACATCATGTTACAATAATTAATCCCAGGATTCTTTGACACGTAAATGTTGCAGCCTCTCATAAAGTGTAACATCTTGTTTGAAAATTCTTCTTGATTTGTCCAATATTTTTTGTTTCTTCATTTCTGGTTTTCCAAGGGCTTTGGTATGGCCGGAACTTTCAGCCTGAAAATATTTATTGCCTATAGGTAATTAATCTGATTAACACGTTCCCTGTCCAATGACTCCAAAAGAGTCACATTTGTGCCAAACTCGTACGTCCATGACTCCATAAGGAGTCACACAATTTTTAGTTCACACGTCCTTGACTCCTTGTGGAGTCATAAATTTATTTTTCAGTTTTGGTCTGAAAAATATACAATTTTTTAACTGATATTATTATAGATGTAAACCTTTAAAAAATTATTGTCAACTTATAAGAAAATGGACGTACGTATGATCGATGGACGTACGAATATTTTTTTAATTTTTGTTCTGGGACAGGGAACGTGTTAAATAATGAATTAACAGAAATTGGGAAAACAAAATATAAGAATAGTGTGCAGGCTGGCTGTAGCTTGTAGCAAACATGTTTCTTTTTTAGTTTAGATATTTAGATAAGTAATACAATCTATACAGGGTGGCGGCCCGAATTCTAGGGAGTCTAGAATCATATGCTGAATCCATGGTAACAGGTTGCGCGTCAATGTCTCTGCCACCACGTGTACATTAGAGTAGAGGGTATGTTCGAAAAACTCTTGGAAAGCCCAAATTGCTAAAGATAGAAACTTGAATTTTGGTCAGAAGTTGTAGTTAAAACGAAGGGGAAACTAAGAAAGTTTTACACGAAAATCAACCCTTAATGGGATGAAAAGGAAGAAATTCGTTTATATTAAAATCTTATTAAGTACTTGGGTTTATAAACTTGAAACTTGGCCGAATGCGTATCTAAATAAATAAATAAAAATAACATTAAGTACTTGTTAGTTTTTCAAAACTAGAGTTTAGGGGTAAGTAAATAATATTTAAAAATAAATAAAGAAAACATACCTCAGAGAGATACGGATAGCGTAAATATAACATATTTTGTTCTTCGATAGCGAATTCGTGTTGCATTTTCCGTAAATGTTTCGGTTCTACTTTTTGTACTAGCCGATCTTTTCCTCTAAACAAATGTCCATTTGGTAAGCGATTACGGCGAAAAAGCACAAGGGATAGTTTCATGTTTAAATGAAGGCGAACAGCAGTATTAGATGAAAAATAAAGGGAATTGGAAATAGATTGTAAAATTGTAAATGTTTTTTTTTTTTTTTTTTTTTTTTTTTGTGGCACTAGTTGTACTTTGTGCCATTTTCAAGTAAAAATTTGGGAAACAGGGAAATAAAAAACGGAACGGAAAGGATTACAATGATAGGAAATATGGATCAGGCAAGTCATTAATATAATAATATGTTATGTACAATATAATAAATAAACTAAAGTTTTATATCATTTTTATACAGAAAAGAGGCAATTATATCATAATAAATTATTGGGTTATGTAATAAACAAATCATACGAGTGGGGAAAGGGGTTTTTAGACTAATAAGGGAATCAAGGAAATCAGAACGGTCATGACGAGAACATGAAAAAAAAATATGGTCCAAGGTACCAACATCTTCCCCACATTCACATATGTTATCCTCTACAATATGGAGCTTGGCAAGATGGTAAGGAGTACATACATGACCCAAACGCATACGAATGATTTGACTAACAGTCAATTTGGAGCACTTAACCTTGAAAAACCACGGCTTAATAAGAACATGAGGTTGTATAAAGTAATAATATTTTCCTTTTGTTTGTGCGCTCTCTCCCCATGAGACACTCCAGGCATCGCGAAGGTAAGTCTTGGGTAAATTCATGACATCATGGGAAAAGTTTAAATAAGGGAAAGTGTCTCCATCATTGACAGCCTCCTTGGCTAAACCATCCGCCTTGTCATTTCCCTTTATGCCACAGTGGCTAGGAATCCAAACAAAATGTACAGATTGCCCCTTCAACCTTAGTTCATATAATACATTCCTAATATCAAATACAACAGGATAGAAAGCCTTCATTTTAAATGGGAACTTCTCAATTGCCTGTAACGCACTCTTAGAGTCGGAAAATATAACAGTATTTTGTAACTTAGCTAACAAAACATATTCTAATGCCTTAAATAGACCAAAGCACTCCCCTGTAAAAACGGAAGACTCCGGAGGAAGTTTTATTTTTTGAATAATCTTATACTGTGCATGAAAAACTCCTACACCTACACAACTATCCAGCGTTTTAGAAGAATCTGTAAATATTAGGTGCCAGTCTTTCCATTTATCATCAATATTACTGTTAAATTTAGAATTCGCTCCAGAATCAGTTTTGGCGATACCCATATCATATGTTATTTCAGGCTCTAAAAGTAGAGAATCAAAAGAGTTATCATTAAATATTGCTAGCTTTGGTGCATTATGCACAGGCGATGCAAGTAACTTAAACTTCCTGTAACTAGTAATTAAACAAGGAACAGATTTGCATCTCCAATAGTTGGAGCTTTCAATCAAAGAATTTAGATTATCTAACCTAATGATTAATGGATGGTTGGAAAATTGCATGATTTTAAATAGATACCTATCAGCTAACAGCTGTCTTCTCAAACATAAAGGAGGTTCACCACACTCTACTTGCAACGCATTTAAAGGACTCGAACGCATTGCACCCGAAATAATTCTGAGAGCTTTAGATTGAATATTATCTAACTTTTTGAACCATTTTTTATTACCACCCTCTAATAAAAAGGTACCATAATCCAAAATACTACGAATTATAGCATTGTATAACAATTTCTGGTTAAAAGGGTGAGCACCCCACCACACACCCGAGAGGCATCTCATAATATTCAACTGCTTTTCACATCTATCCACTATATAACTTAAATGAGATTTACCTGTCATTTTCTTATCCAAAATTAAACCCAAGAATTTAGCTTCCTCCCCAACATTTAGAGTATGATTGCAATAGGAAACTTTAGGTGGCGGAAAATCCCGTTTTCTAGAAAAAACTACTACAGAACTTTTGTTAGCTGATAAATCCAGCCCATTATTATCAAGCCAAGCCTTTAATGACGTGAGGGATTCTGTTAATAAATTACATGCGGTTGGGATAGACATGTTTATTGAATAAATAAGTAGGTCGTCAGCGTATTGTAAAACACTAACGATACCATTTAAGGACGCCTCAAGATCATGTGTATAAATGTTGTAAAGTAACGGGCTCAGTACAGACCCTTGAGGTAATCCCTTATAAACAGTTCGTGAAAGTTTTGTACCTTGGTTTGTTATAATAAATATAAAGCGAACAGATAAAATATTAATAATAAAATTAACTAAAATTGACGGCACCTGCAATTTCATTAGTTTATTTTTGAGCACTGATATGATTACATTGTCATAAGCTGCCGAAACGTCTAAAAATGCAGCAACCACCGATAAATTATTAGAAAAGGCCAAATTGATGTCTGTGGTAAAGATACTTAAACTGTCTGTGGTACTTTTAGATTTACGAAAGCCGTATTGAGAAATCGAAAGCAAATTATTTCTTTCGATATACCATTCAAGACGGTTCTTAACCAGGTGTTCTGCAATTTTAACAATAACCAAAGATAAGGCTATAGGTCGATAAGCAGCCGGATCATCTGGAGATTTTTTAGGCTTTAGTATAGGGACTATTTCTTGAGTTCGCCAAGAGGTAGGAATGTTCCCAGAAATCATTGTGGAATTAATTATTTCTAAATAATATAAAAGTGAGGAATCTCCCATATTTGAAAAGAAAGCATAAGGTATTCCATCTTCTCCAGGACAAGAATCTTTAACACTCGACAATACCCCTTTAAGCTCGTATAAAGAAAAAGGTAAGTTTAAACAATTCGATTCTTTTATTCCAGGATATAATGCGCAACAAGGCATCAAAGAATTTTTTTCAGGAGCTGTTGCTGCGGCCAATCTATCAAGAAAATTGTCTGCTAAAGCAGGAGACAACTGAACACCACAGCGGTTTTGATTAAAAGCATTCCTAAAACGCTTAATGTTACTCCAGACCTCCGAAGGACAAGTTCTAGGAGAAAGGGAGGCACAAAATGATCTCCATCCCTCAAATTTCCTTTCCCTCAAAAAATCTCTAGTCTCATTAATTATACCAGTAAGTTTATTTAAATTTTCTTCCGACATATCCTCACCATACTCTCTTTCCGCTTCCTTTCTTCTTCGTACTGCATATGAACATTCAGTATTCCACCAAGGAGGCATAGGTACATTTTTTGTGCGGGAACTTTTTATAGGGAATATCTGATCCGCTACTTCAAGCATGCAAAGAGCTAAGGCTCGAGAACAATCATCTTCTCCTCCATGAAGTATTTCAGGTAACTGTGACACTTTGACTTCAAGGACCTGTTTAAATTTTTCCCAATCAGCTCTACCCAAACTGTACTTTAATCGGGGGGGACGCTTTTCACTGATGGGATATTTGTCAGGGGATGCTATTACTAGGGGAAAATGATCACTGCCTAGTGTAGAAGAAGAGAAGACAGACCAAGTGAGTGATAAGGCCAAACTAGGGGAACAAATCGACAAGTCCACAGCACTCGGCAATTCATTGGGCTTGGTACGTCTAGTCGGTGTCCCAGTATTTAATACACATAAATTATTGTCATCTAATATTTGTAGCAAACGTACACCATCACTTTTATTTTCACCGCATCCCCACGTCTGATGATGACAATTAAAATCTCCCATTATCAAGACAGGGCTTTTCAATGAACAAAAAATATCACTCATCTCTTGTAGAGCAGCGGAGGACGGCTTTGGAATATATACAGAGGCATAAGATACATTATTTACACGTACAGCAACGAAATCAACTAAAGAATACTGATTGGGTAATGCAATTTGAGAAAATGCAACATTGTTTTTGATTAAGATGGCAACACCACCGTAGCCATCAGCTCTGTCATTACGAATGCAAACATAACCTGGAATACCAAATATTCGGCCGTGTTTAAGCCATGTTTCACTCAATGCAACAATAAGTGGTTTATACTTGTTAACTAAATAGAAAAGATCAGTTTTTTTATTAGTCACTGACCTGACGTTCCATTGAATAATCAAATCCATTATCGTTTTTGTCTGTCAGTAATTTACAAATCAGGTCAGCGTTGTTCGGTTTAATGTATTTTTTAATTTGTAACATCTTAATAAGACTATTACAGTGGAGTCATTTTAATAGGTAACATTTGACGTCTGTCAGTTTTATCCTCATAGTGAGGTGACCTGCTTATAAACATCGATTAAAGTGAATGAATCGATACGGACTTGAAACATATGCGAATTTTAAAAATCATCAGGCGAATCCCTGTCCCATTACTATTATTTTTTTCGTAAATTTAAGGAGCAAAATAAGACAAGTACACAATTTAACAAAAAAATTGCATTTATTCAGTTGAACTATCAGAACTGTTAAAAGTATTGTCATCTTCATCACTGCTGTCAGCACTCAGAGATATTATTAATTCATTTTCAATAATATTGTCTATTCTCACATCTCGTTCAAAATCTTGTAAAATTATTTTCTTTGTTTTCTCTACGACTTTTTTCCAGTCTTCTGTAGTGACTTCTGCACACGCAGTTTTTAGCAGAGACATCATTTTAGCAGTACTGAAGGGTGGTTCAGTATTGTTCCGCGCTGCATAACCCTTTATTTGTGCCCAAATAAGCTCGATGGCGTTATACTGGCAATGGTAGGGAGGCAATCGAATAACTTCGTGTCCATGCTCTAGGGCTAGTTCATCGATTACATAGCGGAGCTTGGACGGCTTAGTTGCTTTTACTAGATTTAACAACTCAACTTTTAATAAAGTTGGACTTGCATCCACACCATTTCTTACCAGCCACGAGACAATTTCTTGCTTTTTATTTGCTTGAGTTGGTGGTTTATCAACTTGTACAGAATGATACGGTGCATTGTCCATTATAATTTTCGATGGGTTTTCTAAGCTGACTAGCAGCTTCTCAAACCACTCTTTAAAAACCTCAAAGTTCATTTCCTCATGGTAATCACTTGTAGTTTTAGAGGCGAATGCGAGGAGGCAGTCTGGAATAAAACCTTGAGAAGCTGATCCCGCGTGACATATAATAAGTCGGGCTCCTTTTCCCGGTGGAACTTTTGAGGTGGACGCCGCTGTATCATCGGTCCATGTCCGCGAAACCGTATGGTTCACATTCAACCATGTTTCGTCAATAAACACGACATTGTCCCAATCTGTAATTTTATTTACTTGACGTAAGAATGTTACTCTCTTCAAAATAATATCGTAGCGTTCTAGCAGGATTTTCCGCTTGTCAGATTTTTTAAAACTAAAGCCAATCGATTTCAAAACCTTTGATAGAGACGATTTACCGCCAAAAAATAAGCCTGCGTCTTTTAACGAACTTATTAGCTTTTCCCGTGTAGGATATTCTTTTCTCGAGTAATATCCATAAATGTGGTTGCGAATTGCAGCAGCATCAAAATTATCAATGCCAACAATTTTCTTGTCCCTCTTTCTTTTTTTCGGTGTACGTAAAGTATTATCTTCTGAGCCTGATGGTCCGTATTTCTCTTTCAGAATTTGAGTTACTGTCCTCTTCCCTATTCCCAATGCTTCGGCAACGCGTTCTCTCGGTTGTGTCAATGGTAAAAGAGGCCCATCGTTAATTGATTCCCGTTCAAAATAATTGTACAATTTCACCACTAGTTCGCGAGATTGACTGTTTAGCGTTTTCCCCCGTTTCGACATGGTAAGACTGTAATGTTGTTCTTGTTTACTAATCGTTAAGCAATCGGAGTCCAATTTATAGCCAGGTAAACGTAGTCAGTAAGATCAGTCCAATAAAAAAGCCGGGTCAGAAGAAAATAACAGAGAGCACACCAAAAACGCACAGTCACTTCGCACAACGACAAAAGACTGCGTCATGTAATGGCGACATGACATGGCGTCATCGACAGGCACTGGTGTTGCCAGCAACATACCACCTAAATTGTACCTAACATCAATGATTTTTCTATTTCATTATTTTTTGTATTTTTATACCTAGTTAGTTAAAAGAATAATAAATAAATGTTTTATTATAATCACAACGTGGTTATTAATTTATGGTGATATTTCTTCACAAGTCATCATTGCATTCGATTCTACTTATCAGCTTTCGATTTTTAGAGTAACATCCCTAGTGTTTAAAAAGAAAAATGGTTAACTGACGTAACCTTGTAACGACGTTCAGTTCTTTAGATCAGAAATTGTTTATTATGTTAAGAATGGTTTATTAATGAAAGCAAATCGTAAAATTACTCGTATCGGTCATTATTACAATAAATATGTAATCGTAATTGAAAAAAGGTAAGCAATTGTGCAGTTCTAACAAAACGAAAAAATATGTTATTTTATGCCCGCCGTTACAAGGTTACGTTGTTGAATATTTGATGAATTGTCAAATGTTACCTATTACAATGACTCCACTTTAATTAGATCCATAATCTGTTCATGATCTTCTTTTTGTTCGGGTTTATTCTGTAGTGCACACCCATTACTGGGACTTGGTAAACTGAACTCATTTATTAATGCATTATGTGCTGCTCTGTCATATCCAGAAGCAGATTTAGGAGGCGAACGTGGTTTTTTAAATACTGTTTTTTTATATGAAGTTGTCCTAGGGCCATTATTCACATTATCATTAGTGTGGAAGTATGCGGATTTGGAATCTGATTGAGAAATTTTACTACCTGAAACAACTTTATCTGCATAAGACATAGAGGAAGATGGATGCAACTTACTAGCCTCCAAATAAGAAATACATGAATGGGCCATAGTGTTTTTGATATCTCTTTGTCTCTTAAACTCAGGGCATGCTTTATTTATAGCAAAGTGAAAACCAGAACAATTTGTACAAGATGCACAATTCTCCTCAATGCTACAAGATTCAGCTGAATGATTTTGTCCACATTTAAAACATCTCGGCTCTGCAGCTCTACATTGTAATTTTGTATGTCCGTATCTACAGCATCTAAAACACTGAATGGTGGGGTACACATATATATCTACATTTAATGCATTATAGCACATGAATATTCTCTTTGGTAGAATTTGTCCATCAAAGGTTATAACAATGGATTCTGAAGGTTTCCAAACTGGGCTACCGTTAATCTGCACTTTATAATTTAATCTCCGAATTTTAATGACCTTTCCACACCCAACGGGTGTAGAAATATTTGCTTCGATTTCATCGAATGACCATTCTGAAGGAACACCACGCACTATTCCCATTCTGGTTACATTGAATGTCGGGATAAAGGCTTTGAATCCGTTAGTACTTAATAAGTTGGATTTTAAAAAATCATTTGCATCATGGAAAGTTGAAAATGCAACTGCACACTTATTGCGGCCTATCCTTTTAATGCTTCCATTAATTATATTTTTAAATCCTCCCCGTTTCATGAAGTTTCCAAACGCAATGGGATGTAATACAGTTCCACTATTAGGTAAGTCAGTGATGCGCTGTACATGTATCAAATAAGGAGATACATCGGTATGTATGTACTCCTTCCTACCAACCGGCTCAAAACTTGCTTGACTAGGCTTTGACTGTGACTCAAGTTGGGACGACGCTTGGTTACCATGGGTACTTTCAACAACAGTCTCTTGGGGATTACAATTGCAATCTATGATATTGAGTTCATTCTGGCCATGACCTTTTCTGCTGCGTTTGCGTATTTTGCAGGTTTTACAGATTCTCCTGCGTTTTCTAGAAGACTTTTCACTACTGTCAGTGGCCACTGAACCATCAGTGTCCATGCCACTTTTATCTACGACATTATCATATCGTGACATGATAGTCACATAGTTTGCGACATCCTCGGGGGGATTTAGGCCGCCGCCTAAATCCCCCTGCAAGTTATTAGGGGGGTCGTTCATACAACCCGGACTTCGGGACTAATCATATACTTAATATAAAAAACTTACCGAATATTCACCTACGAACACTACTACAAATATATACACAATTATTATACAAAATTATATACAAAGATAAGACTCAACTGATCCGTTTTACAATAAAAATTAAATTTCAAGAATTTGAAACAACCGCGCACAACCGAAGTTTCCCGCCTCTTTTTCCAACTTCAAGTGTTCATTGTAAATGTTACAAATAAATATCTGACTTTTGACACTTGACACCACAGAACACTATACACTAACGAGAGGTTATGTTAGGCATGGACAATAAAAAATGACATTGGAGATTTTAATTTTCATTAAGCAAGATACACACGCATCGACTGTCTCCGAGACTCGCCGGTGATTTCAAAACAGCAACACACTTTTGACAGCTATTTATCGCTTCACTCGCTAACAGCTAGCGATGTCAAAACCTGTGCGTGAACTGTGTACGTAGGGTATTGAAATCTTCGGCAACCGCTAACTAGGTATGAAACTTATGAAAGTAACAAGTTGTGGAGCGAATTAAAAAAAAAATAATTTTTAAATGCGAAAGTAGCTCGCACCTTTTCATACCAAAACCACTGAACCGATCATTATGAAAGACGAAGGATTTATGCTACTTTTCCTGTATATTTCAAAGGGATATTATATTGTATAGAAAAATACAAAATCCTCGAATGCAAAGTCGCGGGCAACAGCTTGTAAAATAAAATAATTTGATTACGTACAAGCAAAAGCCGGTGCGGGCCAAATAAGCATGCTGCACTATATATTATTTTTTTTCTTTCGAAAAGAACAATAAAATAAAGTAAATCAACTCAAGACACTATTTCTACACTCTATCTCGTCTATCTATATCTATACTGATAGTCTGATACTCTCTCTAGTCTTTATTGTGATGTAAAATTGGTGTAGTTTTGTATCTCAAGTGTCTGCGCAACTGGACAATATGTGGAATCATTGAAACAGACGCGATCCCGGTAAAATGGAGCTGAGAATTTTATTGTAGTTTTGGCTACCTCAGCGAAGTTTACCGGGAAACTTGATTCGATACATTTGCTGCCAAATACTCCTAATACATTAGAATGTGTGCACTCATATTCTAATGTCATGTTAGACTAAAAAATAGTAACTGATGACTAGGCAGCATGGTCTCAGACCTTAGCCTTTAAAAAAAAAAAAAATCTCTCTAGTCTACTCTATGGTCAGAATGGCTGTCGATCGAGCGTAGGGGTGTCGTATTGTCGTAAATAAATTGTGTGAAAATCAATTAATTCCTAATGTAAGTTAATTGTTGAATATACGTTTAACCTTTAAGTATGGGATCTCGGGGCTGACAGTTGTTTCTTTTTTTGGAGCAGTCTCCAGGATTGGTGAGTAATTTTCGTATCTTACTTAGGCTTGAGTAGATACTTGTATTTTAGAGCTTCCCGATAATTGTAATAAGTTGCGAATAAGACCAACAATATCAGTGTCCAAATATATTGTGTGAGCTACTTCGTTGTGCTCATTTTAATTTGCAGATATACTTACAATACAATGAGACATTTCATTTTGGTACCCTTTCACTTTATTGTGTACATTATTTTCGTGCTCTACTTATTTCGAGCTCGCTCTTTTTTATTATATTCTTCAATTTTAAAAGAAACTTTTCTGGTCGGCTAGTAGATAATTAAAAAAGATGGTATGTTACTAACCCTCAGTTATTTTTCATTTATTTTAGTAAGTCACTCTGAGATAGTCCTAAGTGTTATTGTCGTTAAAAATGACCTACATACAATAATGCCATCCTTATTCTGCAAGTAGCTTTTTGGTACACTTCAGTTCTTTTGTAATATGTTAGCAAGATTGTTGTCAGTGATCTAGCCCATTTAATTTCATTGAACACCTGTGTCTATTGTTATGATATTTATACTGTTTTTCCTGCAGTTAGGTTAGAGGATAATTAATTAACTGATTTGTGTTCATTGATTAAATGCATTACCAACAGAGATTATATCATAAATATTTAATGTACTACTTGATTAATTTATTTTTTATAGTATTTCTTCAAAAATAATCATATTAATCATGTTTTCTAGTAGCGGACATTCTGATAATTTTCATATTAAATTGATGAGTAAAACAAAAATTAACAGGTTGTAAAATTGTAGTAACCTGGTGAGTACATTATGCAAAAATATTGTATGATTTAAATATAATTTTGCTTGCGTCAATAGCAGTGCCCCAAAATGTGAAAATCTCAGTTGAACATAATGATAACTTATAAAAGAAAACTTTTTACACTTTGTAGTGTTTTCTTTGGAAGTTGGTTGCTTTTTCATTTTTTTTTTTTTACCTTTAAGTTGTGGTGCCTATCCCAAACAAATCTTAGACCACTACTTGCTATGTAAACAACAGTGATAGGAACATATGTATTATAACATCATCAACATACATCAAAGTAGATTAATTAAATAAATATTTGATATTATTCTGGTTAACTCAAAAAAGTAAATAAAAAGCAAAGTTAATTCCTCTCATCATCATCATTATTTCAGCCGAAAGACGTCCACTGCTGGACTGGCTGGAATTCCTCTAACAAATGAAAAAAGAATCATGTAAATTGTCCTAATAATCATGGCAAATTGGGTGTACATAATGGAAAAAAAACCTTCATCAAATGCATAACCTCATGTTTTTGAAGTTGGTAAATACGGCACTATAACTTGTATAATTGCTTACAGTTCAAGAAACTTGCAGTTAACCAAAATTGGCAATGTATCAATTTTGGACCTTCTACAGGATAAGTAATTTAATAACCAATTGCCTTACAGTTAAAAATACAAGGAATCAAAGGTGTTATTAAATGGTATCATTATATAGCTCACCGATTCTGAAACTCAGGCAAACTAATTGTAATATTGGAAGTTAATTCAAACAAATTAGGAATAAATTACACAGGGTGAGTATTTTGAGACGGATATATCAACTGTGTTAGCCAATTGACAAAGATATATTCACAAAAAAGTATTAAGAGCGGTTTTAAACCATATTTTTTAAGTTGTATTAATGTTTAGAATACCTTCATGATGATCAAATATTATATTTATACTCGAATATTTTATTGTTCCAAAAATCAGCTCGGCTGTCCCAAATCAAAACACAGTAAGGGACTTCGAACAAATTTTACAGGAGGGCAAAAAAAGCTGATTTTCTTATGCCTTACCAAACTATGAATCTACAGCTTAATATGATTCTTGGAGATGGTAGATAAGATTAGTGTCTACAACTTTGCATATTTAAACTTCAAAAATATAATTTGATGCACGTTTTATAGCACTTACTAACTTTGAAATGGGATCCAACACTAATTATTGCCCATGGAAACCAAACCAAAACACAGTATGAGATGTTACTAGGTTTTTGAAATTGTAATCAATACTCATCATAAATTATGGAGACCAAACCAAAACACAGTAAGTAATGTATAAGATTATACATTATAAGGTTTTGATTTTTATTGAAAACTTTTAGCTATTATGACAGACTGAAGTTATGATAAAGAAAATGAGTAGGATAAATATTCTAAGTTGCTATCTAAAAACTATTGCAGTAAAACACATTAACGAGAATTAACCATGTTTATTCTTTTAAGTCTTAGAAGGTGAAGTAATTTAATGTGAAAAGTTCCAAATTATAGTAAAAAACGAGGAATTAAAAACAAAAACAGATAAACTCAAAGAGGTACGAAACAAAAATTAGTGTGTGTGTGTGTATCTGTATACACACGCAAGATATATCATTCGTTTACTAAGTCCGGAGACCTGTCATTAACTGGTAAGTCTTGCCAAAATTTCTTTCTGGACTCTGGCATCAATTTTACCAGCTCTTTAATTATTTCCTCCTTTTTGGATGTTTTAATGCCACGAGGTTCGTTCCTGGAAGCGGGCCACACTGAAGGATCAAATTTTTTTATCATAAAGTCCAAAGGAACGAACGGCTCATTGAAAGAGGTTTTATACAACATCTGACGCATACCTCGAACGAATTTGACCTGAACGATTGAGTTCAACTGAAAATTCTTTAAAGGGTCGCTATTAGATCGCGGTTCTCTTTTCTTTTTCGGCCAATCGTGGTAATTTTGGGGCTCTACAATCCTTATTTTCATTCGAGCTTGACGGATTAATCTTTTCAAGTCCTCAAAATAAAACACTGCTTGATTACGGTGCATCTTTTTCTCTATGTTTCCATGCACTGAGTCTGCGCTCATGTGGGCAATGACGTATTATATATAGACACGTTATCAACCAACATCTCGGCGCTTAAAAACGGCGAAAATACTAGATAACTACTTATACGCGTAAAGAAAGGGAAAGAAAATATGACACCGTACGGCGGGATGTCTGTTGCTAGAGGGAGATAAATAAACATCTTCAGTTACGTCACAGGATAAGTAATAGTCAAATTACATGCTCATTGGTCGAGCGCATGAGTGACGTAGCTATCAGAGTCACTTCATGCGCCGGCCGCCATTAGACGCAGCGTCGTACAAAATAAAATAAAATAATCTAGTTTTGTAAACTTACGCGTGAAATGACACATTTTTGTCTTTAACTTTTGGGGTATAATTTTTACATCCTCTGAAAACACACGACGGCATATTTTCTTTATGTTTTGCACAGGTTTTCACATACGATATAAATTAAAAACAAACATACGTCGCGTCGCGTCGCGCGACAGGTTGGTGCGTGACTGAGCGCAATGTGGCCAATTGGCTTCATTTCATGTTGCCATTTTAGAGTGCGGACAACGTATCTATAGTTTTATACATCATTGCATGTGGGTATGTCCTTTAGTAAGGTAGCTTATTGTTAGATTTTCAATTTCATTCTGGCAACTATTCAAAATAATTACCAAAGCGGTATAAAGATACCAGTTTTTATTTTGGGCAGTACAATTGTCTGCCCATAAATGAAAATTCTTTACGTTTCTTTCTGAATCAAGAAATGCCCATATTGCATCAATTATCAATTAAAATCAAATCATCCGCGTTCTCTTTGAGAGCAGCCTCAAGGATTCTTTTACTTCTACTCATTTTGCTGTAATATACACTTAAAAATCGTTCAAAACTCAAAATGACTTAATACAAACGCGGAGCGCACGCTGACAAAAAAATCACGTCCAGTCTAATCTAGTGATAGCTACGTACTGGCGATCGGCGCGACGCTATAAATGAACTCACGCGACGCCCCGCCCCTCTCCCGAAAAAATAGCGGCAATTTGATATTTTCTCACTAATTTAAACCCTAATTCCTGGAGATAGAAACTCCGACGGGTGTGTGCTATACTGTGTAATTTTTAGATTTTATGGTCTTTTATACATGTTAATTCCCAAATCAAAAACCTAGCAAGTGGAAATTCCCAATCCAAAACACAGTAAGTACTTGTGCCTTGCTGAGTTTTGAACTGGTTATCAGCTCTTACTAGGTTTTTGATTTGGGGATTGCGGTTTAGTTTGTGCACTTACTAGGTTCTATGGTATCACTAAATTGGGAATGGAGGCCTTTATTGAAAAAAGGGTTTTTGCATATTGTGGGCATTTACTGTGTTTAAAGCGTGGTGTAAAAATCTTGATTTCGACAAAAATGTCCCTTACTGTGTTTTGATTTGGGACAGCCGAGCTGGCATGCAGCATGTGGACATGTTCATCATGTGCCTAGCCTGCTCCCAACTATTTTGGGGTCAGCTTCCACTCTAATCAGATGCAGCTGAATACCAGTATTTTACATGGAGTGACTGTCTATCTGACCAACATGATACCCCTTGGAAAGAGTGGTTGTCAGACTTCCGGGCATTTGACGACTTGTAACAACGGTCAAAGATCCATGAATGACAGCCGTGACCAACGTCTTAACGTGCTTGCCGAGGCATGGAGGGGTTTCGGAATAACATGTTATTGTGTCAAAATACTTTCTTGCCTTTTTTAGGGTTCCGTACCCAAAGGGTAAAAACAGGACCCTATTACTAAGACTCGACTGTCCGTCTGTCTGTCGCTAGGCTGTATCTCATGAACCGTGATAGCTAGACAGTTGAAATTTTCACAGATGTATTTCTGTTGCCGCTATAACACCAAATACTAAAAACAGAATAAAATAAATATTTAAGAGGTGCTCCCATACAACAAACGTGTATTTTTTTTCGGCGTTTTTGCCTTGTGGTACGGAACCATTCGTGTGAGAGTCCGAATCGCACCTGGCCAGTTTTTTTTCTACAAATGAAAATTTAGTGTTGGCCTCATCTAAATGCCTCAGTTTAATTCAGTCTTTGCTTGATTAAGGCTGCTTGTGGCATGTATGTGTGGTTGCATGCTTGTCTTGCTGTTGCTGTTGCATGCTTTACTGCGAGAGAACATCTAGAGATTAACATCGGTCCTTGACAATCTGTATACTCATTCGATTGCTCATGCGCAGCGATGAAGTATACGGGACCCATTGACGTCTAGATATTCCTTTCTGTCCAGATATTTTATGTCAGGTGCTTGCCTCGATCAAACTAGCTACATAGATGACTAATCTGACAACAAAGATCCAAGAAATGTAACTAATCTGATAACAAAGATCCAAGAAATGTAGCCAATTGTTGTCTAACAAAAAAAAAATGGTCATCTAGTTCTTCTACATTCTAGATCAGTCTAGATTTAGTGCACACCACTTACTACTGCAGCAAACAAATGTTTGTTTGTTCTTTAGACTAAATGAAGCTTAAACATGGGTGATGATGACTCAACACAAGGCATGCAGTATAATTTGATAGTACTTCAAATATCAAATTACAAGTTTAATTAAAATAGGTGAACTAACTCTACACTGTTACGGTAGTACAGGGCAATGCCCTTTTGATATCCTTAATCATTTCTATTTACTGCCTTCCAACCGTATGCAATGTAAACTCAATAACTCATAAAATATGTGGGTATACTTGTAAACACGCCGTATGTTATGTTAACTTAATCTTTTTACCTGACTATGACATGCTAAGGGAAGGAAAGTGATACATGCTCTGTGAGGGAAGGTTATCGAGTTGTGATCTATGTGGCCACCTACTGCCACTGGGCTCAAACAATAGGTACATATTATAATAATATTTAATCAAAGAACCGCCGACACGAAAATAAGAACTATGAACTAAGTTTAAAAGCATTCAGCCTTATTACAAAACAAGGTTTATCTTTAGATCCAGGTTTAAACGATCGAACCATTTTCAAATTTCGAACTCTATTCCGACAAAGAAAGTTCTTATTACAAAAACTGACGTTTAACCCGAGTCTATGTTGTCAATTTTGCATAAGAACTTTACATTCGTCGGAATAAAGTTTAAAATACAGTAACTGTCTCGCAGGTTTAGGCTAAGTCTAAAGTTAGAACTCTATTTTTTACTACTGATTGGGCTCGCTCTTGACCTCGATCACGCCTGATGAAAAGCGATGGATAACGTCTATGATGGAACGAGCGTACCCAGAAGATGCCTAAGGTACTGGAAGCTCACTTGTTTTGTAACAAGACTGATTGGGTTTATTTATTTTACCACTTCGCTAATATTTACATTTTATAATAACGTATTCATTAAGAGTCTCCCTGTATACCTAGTTTCGATTTCAAGGGGGCTTCCCGTCATAATGTAATTACTAATTAGGTATGTGAGTAATAATAACTAAAAAAAAAAAGAATGAATTATTTTATCGAACTATACTATAACTTCTCGTAAGTTATAGTAGGTACAACTGTAATATTATGTATTCTGTGTTAATACTTAGTCTTTTTAGGGTTCCGTACTTCAAAAGGAAAAACGGAACCCTTATAGGATCACTTTGTTGTCCGTCTGTCTGTCTGTCAAGACCCTTTATTAGAAAGGGAACGCGTGGAGGTATATGTAGAGTTGAAATTAAAACCATATACTCAGGTCTACAGTTCCTTGAAGCTGTGAAAAAATCAAACTTCTAAGTTAACGTGAAAAAAGATACGGCCGTTTAAGCCGCAAAAAACGTATTTTTCGACACTAGTAATAAGATACTCATGAATGAATAGATATTTTTATGCAGAATAAAACTTAGTATTACGACTAAGGTTAAAAGTCAGTACTTTCGGAGTTATACTAACTATTATACTGCCATAAAAAGGATCCCAATCTAAGCAATTAATGATCGTAGTTTACTTCATTAGAAGATAAACATTACCCAGACTCGGTCGGCATGGTTGGCGCAGTGGTTGAGCGATTAATGCTGCGCTGCGTGTCGCGGGTCGATTCCCGCACGGAACAAATATTTGTATGACCTATAAGTAGTTGTTCCGGGTCTGGCTGTTTGTGTATGTGAGTTTAAATGTTTGTAAACGCTGGGTGCGTTTACAAACACAATACAGGAGAAATTCCTAATGTGGTGCAAAGATAAAAAAAACAGCTTTGTCTACTGGCTGATTTTTCAATCGACAGATAATTTCTATTCGTGGAATAAAATTGACATCTGACAATTTTTGTATGGAGAAATTGTCAAAAAATCAAAATTATTCTTCCTATAAAATTATCTGACATTGGAAAAATCAGCCCTTAATGGACTAGGTACTGAACTGCATCTCGATTGGTTTTGTGGAAAATGGAACAACATCGTAAATGTGTTGTGTGCAAATACATGTATTATTCTTATTCTACCTTATAAATATCCATAATGTTAGACTGAGACGACTTTAAGGCGCAGATATACGATTTTCAATGATTTTAAATTCATAATCACGTCTAAACGACTGGCCTGATTTCTTTGAAAATAAAATATGTTATACTAGACAATTTTCTCCGTAATTTGATATGTGAATATTTGCAATTATATTTTTTAAACATAGTGTAATTAATTTGCAAAGTAATGTCTACCGCGGACAAAAAAACGATAATCACGCAGACACTATCGGGTGTATTTTCATAAAACTTTCACCATATAAAAGAAAATTTAATTTCCCAAATTTTAATATACGGTTTTTATTTGTTTTGTTTGATAAATCAACGTGGGTTCTTTTTTCGAATAATCTTGGTGCGCGTGGAAGCGGGGCTCTTGCGGGCGACGGGCGGCAGTGCATCGCTGACCACTGTCACGAGTAGACGCTAACGCTCGGAGAAATCAGAACATAATTTTATTCGCTGTTGAGTTTCGTGCTGAAATTGCCTGGTAAATCCAAATTACTAAAAAAGAAACTCCTTATACTGGCAAAAAATAGATTATTGAGGTAAGTAAAGTATTTTAATTGAAATAAAATTAAATAAAATGTAAATGCAGATACGAGGTAATTATTGTAATGTAGTATATCCATACCGCATCCTTGTAGGGACAGTCCGGATCAGAGTTTCAAAAAATACTTGAATGCTATTATTGACATAGTTGTGGGGTAATTATTCTTGATAATGCTAGTTTTTATTCTGTTTGTTTTAGCTGTAAGTCATCCATAGCAAATAAATAAATAAATAAGTGACTTTAGTACGACTTCGTCTGCGGAGATGTAACTTTTGCGTCTGTTTTAGACTTACAGTACTTATGTCGTGCACAATATCTTCCTAATTTCTCACATGCCTATACTTCCATGCCGATGCCTAAAAATCCATTTATTTTGTAGCTCTGGCTGTATAGAACACGAGAAAAAGGCAACTCCGCAAATTGAAAATGAGGATATTATTGCTGACAAGTAAATGCATATACCCAATTTATTATTATTATTTTCACAGTAGCTCACATACAGGGGATCTGGTACATTTGCGCTCCTTTTGCGCGACTGGACGTTTCCACGACTAGACTGTTACATGACTGACATTTCCGCGAAAGACATTTGCGCGAGTACAGTTCGTGACACGTAAGAAGAGACTTGACCCCGCCTCCCCGCCTCTTTCCACCGCCCCGATGACGCCCGGTCCCCGTCCCGCACCGGGCGTCATCGGGGCGGCCTCGGGCGGCGGAAAGAGGCGGGGGTGGCGGGGTCAAGTCTCTTCTTACGTGGCACGAACTGTACACTTACGCGAAAGGATGCTTGGGAGACATTTATATTCGTAAAGGATATTGGGCAAAAATCCGAAAAATGAGATCCCATACAGACGTAACATCCCGCCTGTATTCTCCGAAGGGTAGGGCAGAGGTGTATACTAAGTTCGTGTAGTACACCCATTTATTACTTTATCTAGTTAACATACGTAATAGCTAGTTTAAATTGTTAAAAGTTATATTATGCGGTCCCACACGTTTCTTCTCCCGAGGGCGGGGATCGAAATCAAAATCCAAGATGGTGACTGCGAAATTTTACAAAATATGCGTCATGGGTGTCGTTTCCATGGTTTTCGGGGGCTCTGATGACGAAAATGAGGTCAAAGTCAAAATCCAATACGGCGGCTGCAAAATTTTACAAAATATGCGTCATGGGTGTCGTTTCCATGGTTTTCGGGGGCGCTGATGACGAAAATGAGGTCAAAGTCAAAATCCAATACGGCGGCTGCAAAATTTTACAAAATATGCGTCATGGGTGTCGTTTCCATGGTTTTCGGGGGCGCTGATGGCGAAAATGAGGTCAAAGTCAAAACCCAAGATGGCGGCTGCGAAATTTTACAAAATATCCGTCATGGGTGTCGTTTCCATGGTTTTTGGGGGTTCTGATGACGAAAATGAGGTCAAAGTCAAAATCCAATATGGCGGCTGCAAAATTTTACAAAATATGCGTCATGGGTGTCGTTTCCATGGTTTTCGGGGGCGCTGATGGCGAAAATGAGGTCAAAGTCAAAATCCAAGATGGCGGCTGCAAAATTTTACAAAATATGCGTCATGGGTGTCGTTTCCATGGTTTTCGGGGGTGCTGATGACGAAAATGAGGTCAAAGTCAAAATCCAATATGGCGGCTGCAAAATTTTACAAAATATACGTCATGGGTGTGTTGTCCATAGTTTTCAGGGTCCTGATGCTGTAAATGAGGTCTAGTTTAAAATCCAAGATGGATGACGCTTATTTTGTAAAATTTTGCAGCCGCGATTTTGATTTCGATCTCCCCTGCTCTCGGGACGAACGTATGTAACCGCATAATATAACTTTCTACAATTTAAATGTATTATGAACGTTATCTCGATAAAATAATAAATGGGTGTACTTTACAAACTTAGTATACACCTCTGCCCTACTCTTTAGAGAATAAAGGCGTAATCTTACGTCTGTATGGGATTTAATTTCTCGGATTTTGTGCAATATCCAAAATAAATGTCGCGCAAGCATAAAGATGCTTCCACACTTCCGCGAAAGCGCGGAAGTGTAGTCGCGCAAATGTCTTTCGCGGAAATGTCAGTCGCGCGTGTCTAGTCGCGCAAAGGGAGTCGCACAAATTCCTTTCACTTTACACTTATTAACGTAATAATGTAAAGTTTATTGCGTTTATCAGTTATGTTGTTTTTGCAACGGATAATATAAAAAATCACTTCTAGGTTTTTTCGTTTTATTTATCATTATAATTATAATGTTTCAGTTCTGAAGTGATTGGAACATTTGCATGCTTCCTGAACTGGTCGGTCCAAGACATACAAGATGTACCCCTCTTACATAGTTACTGCTATACAGGGACGCAAAAGAAAATCGGAAGAGGATAAAGAGACTAAAAAAAAGCAAAACAAAAAACGAGCAATGGTGGTGGAAGACAATAGCCAAGACAATACAAACGACCAAGAGACACTTTGTAATACAAACACACGTATAAATGATTCAGTGAAAACACAAAATTTTGAGGAATATTAAATAAAATTTAAAATAAAATTAAATAATTCACATATTTTTGTTTAATTTGATCATTTTAAATCTTTGTAAGTACATAAACAAACATACACATATAAAACTCACGCCTTTTTCCCATGGACGCCAATTGATACGATGCTTACAAGCCGATTCTATTTATTTCGTTTACGTTCATATACATATCTGGTCATACACGCACACAAATCATCACACATCTTTGTTTTATATTTTTGTCATCTTCTGTTCTTATTTTAAGTTGGTATGTCTATGTAGACAGGTGATAGGGCTAGTGATTCTGGATACGATATATCGAGAATCACTAGCCCTATCACCTGTCTTCGTTATCGGAAGCGTTTCCCTTACACCCTGTATATTTACGTAAGTACTTACATAAATACACAACAATAAATGTGTCCGAACATAAATAGGAAATACTAATGAAATATAGACATACCAACTTAAAATAAGAACAGAAGATCCATCAAAAAATTGGAAAAAATAATGAATAATTTTCTCTTTTTTTTTAGCATTTTTCGTACACTATGCTGTGAACAGTTAAATAAAAAAACCATTATTCGCGATTAAACACATTTTTTTTCTTTACAACTAACAAGCAATGTATTCGTAAATAAATATCATCTGACGCTTGCGCATGACCTCGAGTTCAAAGTGCACGCGCGCTCGCCGACAGCCGCGCGGCTGACAACCCCAAGTCCACGCGACGACTGACACGTACATGGGGAGGTGAAGGGGAAGGCGAGATGGGCATCGCCCGAGGTACAGAGATAATTGTGACCGTATTGTACCAGCTGTCTGCACTCACGTGCTTGAGCACGTGAGTGCAGACAGCTGGTACAACACGGTAAGTAAGTAATAATAACCTTCGTACGAATTCTGATAATCAAGGTAAATTATCACAAAACTCATTGGTATAGGCCGAGGTTTGAACCCGGGCCGGGTCACCTAGTTAGAGAGAGGAGTCCACGGCTATGCACGGCGCGGCGGCGACCTTGGGCATCCTTTGTAAAGCGCCGCCAAAATAAATAAGACGAAATATTACAGAGGCGACAACAGTTTTAAATTGATGCACTGTGTCGTGCATTTAATAAAAGTTTTGTATGTAAGTCGATAATCGATAATGCACTAGATAAAATAAAAGATCGCGACTATAGCCGTGATTGACTAAATTAAGTAATAATTATATTATAAAAAAGATTTTCTCCTTTGTAATTTGTTGATCTTTGCACATCAAAAGACACCGCTATCTGACTTCACGACGTTTTACACGTTTTATAGGGGTAGGCATTTTGAAAGTGGTGTTTGTAAATTCCGTATAAATCCCGTGACTCGGCCCCGGCCGTACGCATTACCTTATTTTTATTAACACTATATTGAAATAAAAATGGATGATGGTTAAAAATCAGGCAGGATTGGATTATCCTCACCATCTGAAACGTATGGTTACCCTACGAAATTACGTGCATGCAGTTGCGGGGTCGCGGGGCGTGACGCTCTCGCTCCTCCCACTCGCTCAAGGTCGCTGTCACTTATTGTCGCCTTAAGACGACGTATCTCCGAAAGTTCTAACATTAGACCATAGTTTGATTAATAACTAATATTCCGCTTAAAAAGCCCTATCCAACGGTATATCACATGTTACTATTGAAGGATGGGCCCAAACCCCATACATTGTTTTCCCACTTTCCTTTGTAGTTAAATTACAAAAAAAAAACATGATAAACTATTTACATACCAACAAATTTGTACGGAACCCTCGGTGCGCGAGTCCGATTCGACCGGTTTTTTTGAAGTGAAAACTTCTTTAGCGGCGCTGTGTACTTTTTTTGGAATGGGTAAAAACTTCTAAATTCGCGTCAGGTCACGTGACCCTGATCGAAAATTCGTAAGACGTAAAACGTAAGACGCGCGTTGTTGAGGACAGCGCCATCTATGCACATCGGGAAGAACTACGAGGGCCTCGCGTACTAACTACGTAGTTCATCCAACAACGACGAGATGGCGCTGAACCACGGATATATAACTGACGACTAGCTCCATGCGAGACCAACACCACGAACTGAAGTCTATCCTGTGTGCTTATTTGTAAATCTGAATAAATTCCTTTCACGAGAAGAATAAACCAGTCACTTTGGTCATCATACCTGATTTGCAAAAAACCCTATAAAATAAGGAACACACCTTAACACGCGTGTTTTGTTTATAAGACGATTCACAAAATACACTCGTAATTGTTCAAGTTTTCACTTCTGTCGGCACTACCGGAGTGCCAGTGTTTTTTTTCATCTCAAACTTCTCTAAATCGAGCTCACTGTACTTTCTTGTTTTCGTCCACGTCTCATTTTAAAACACCCTGTATTATCGATCATCTATAAGTATGACATACAGGTTGAATCTTGAACATCAAGTCGTAAGTCTACAAAATATTACCTAAAAATATTAAATCTGTGAGCGATTTGCACATAAAACATTTCCTTGTGTTCAGTATAAATCTCGAAAAATATTTACTGTTTAGCTGTCTACAGATTTGTTCGATTTTGACGATCGATCCCTTTGTAAATTAATATAGTTATGTCTGTAATTTATATGGTGTACATAATAATGAGTACTCTATTCTATCGACACGTGTGACAAACAAAACCGAGTAAATGCAAAGTAACAGACGATCGACATTATTTTTATAAGCAAATCTGTAAGAAGCTTACTGACATATCTTATTAATTGCCAAAACAGCATAAGTATCGAGCGATAAGAAGTCCTTCGTACACACGGGCCATTTTTTTTATCGCGCCCCAGATTTTTAACTCTCGGTGTTGAGCCGAGCATCGAAAATCCAACAGAGTCCGAAAAATAAATACACTTGGATTGTCAACTCTCGGCGCTAAGCGGTACGTTGAAAATTCAGCGCGCGAAAAAAAATCGCCCGTGGGTACGAGGGACGAGGGCTAACGAACGATCGTCAAAAATCTTGCAAATCTATAGGCACCTTTATGTACCTGCAGTTCGCTAGTTAGCATGCCGATTCGTCTTGCCGCGTTTAATCGTGCAAATCTATAGGCACCTTTATGTACCTGCAGTTCGCTAGTTAGCATGCCGATTCGTCTTGCCGCGTTTTAAGTTTGCTTCTCGTATTAATTTTAAGTTGATGTTAGCATCCGCGTCTTCACATACGGTATTCTCCCACAAATGTTTGAGTATGTTATTATTATACAATGGAGATCACGTTCCACTGCCTTGTTATGAGATAAATTGCAGTGTTGATGTAGTATTCAAATATCGGTGTTCGTTAAGTTACCTTGGTCTGACATGGTCAAACTAACATGCCTAAAACATCATTGCATCTGCAGCCGCGCCTCACGGTGATCAACATAGGTACCGATTATGCAAACAACTTTATTTGAACAGATTAAAAAATTGGCATTACATCATTAGTTTTTGTGATGGTAGCTAGTGGTGTTCTATTATTTATTTATAGCCGATTAAAAAAGTGGTCGATAAAGTTACTTAATTGAATGTGTACTTGCTTAAAGTTTACTTAAAAATGTTTTGAAAGTGTACGTAAGTGTTGTGTATTGTTCTAGAGCTCCACGACGTGATCCAAACGCAGTGCTACCACTACATCTTGGCCGTTGATTTGAGTGGTGAACAGGGAAGATGGCTCAGGTCGGAGCTAACATGGAATACCAGGAGTATAAGTGGGCCTACTCAATCATGGACTCCTCCAAGTAATTAAAGCTTTCTTTATTATTATCGATATAATGGTGTCTATTCTGTAAGACATTAGGGGATTCAGATATTCCTTATCCTCTATAATCAAAAATGTCGTGTTTAGGTTTATCTACACTTAACAAAGTATAAGGGGTCAATGCATTTCGAGCTCCAGACCGTCCGAATTCAGTGTCACGTCAGAAATATTATTGCTTGCATCGGCCTGAACCCTGAACTTGAGCGTAAGAGGTCATACTCATTCTTGTAGAAAGTTGTAAATACATGGCAGACGCTTTGAGAACTGCATTTTATTACTACCATGAATATTCAATGGCATGTCGATGATATGTTTTGAAAATTAGATATCGCTGGGAAAAGAACAGTAATGCAGTAACAATAAATACGACGTGTGCCAGTAGAACATCACGATGTGCGACAGTCACAGGGACACATTGCGAAACCACTTTGTATAATTCGCAATGAAATTACCATTACTAAAACACCAATGACAAGTCCATTGCGTAACGTTTCTTTATTTACGCGAACAACCATTATTGAAGTAAAAACAATTGTACAGCAGCCAGGCTATTGCGCCTTTATTGTTTATAGTTTTTGTTTTGGAGACATACGCTCAGCTCCCATGGTCACAGAAAGATTGGAAAGTGCGATAACTGTTAAGAGCATGTTTTATAAGACCTGAATGTATTGAAAATAACATATTTACATATGCACTCTCCATGTTATTTTAACATGGAATAATTATATTATCTTCGCTGAAAATATTGATAAATTGAAGAAGGATCCAATGACACACAAGTGCCTGAACAAAACGATATTTCAAGCGTTCCTAATTGCTTCGAAACTTAAAAATAAGTCGCGATGTCCTCAGTGCGGTGATGTAGAGTGCATGCCGTTAATTGGAGGGGTCCTGAGCAAGATATTACATTTCATTAGAGAGATACCCCGCGCTGCTTGAAAGCGCTTCATTTAATTAGGCGCAGGTCGACAGGTCACTTCGTGGTTTACCTACTTTATCTATCTGTCATTGTTTATTGGTGGTTATTTTCCAGTTCAGTTATTTAGTTTTTTATAAAATTAATTAGCATTGCATGAATTAAAACTAAATTTCTAACATTATAGTTGTGTACAAAATGATGATGAAAGAAATACAGTATACATAGAATTCTTGGTGATTTATCGGCCCACATGTCATAAAGGAAACATATTATGTGATTATCTCCCGTCATTGCTTACATTTACACCATCGCAGCCATTAAATCAGACGCCTAGAACCAAGTCTGTACTAACTGCATCTCGAATAAAAGACTTAGGCAACGACTAATGTGACTGTTTTCATTTATTAGGGTTCCGTACCCAAAGGGTAAAAACGGGACCCTAACTAAGACTCCACTTTCCGTCTGTCTGTCACCAGGCTGTATCTCATGAACCGTGATAACTGGACAGTTGAAATTTTCACAGATGATGTATTTCTCGTATAATGTTATCAATTTGGTCAATAGGTATGGGAAGACAGTGTAGGTCTTACTTAGTTCGCATTATAAGTAGTCACCGTTCGGTGTTGCATGTAACGCTGGCGCGTGCAGGCTGTGAGCATAGATGACCTTTATGTAAGTGTAACCACTAGGTCTAAAGCTACAACTCTCCAAATTACCTGCGAGAGGTATTCACTTTAGAAACATTCGAAATTTGTAAAACAAATAACTAATGAATTTACAGTTGGTAGCTCACTCGCGTCAAATAAGTGCGGAACGTCAAAATTAGAATGATAAGGTCACAGACCTATTGTTCCTTCTATCAACAACTGTTACAGTAAGTACAGTTATTGTTTAGATGTTAAATATTGTTTGGTTTGTAGGGTATCGGCCTGTCTGATCTCCATGCTGCTCATCGTGTACGGCAGCTTTCGTTCGCTGAACATGGAGCGAGAGGCGCGCGAACGGGCGGAGCGAGAGAGAGAAGCCTCGCTGCTGGGCGGGAAACCGGTCACCAGCAGTTCCAGTTCCAACTCTAGTAAGATTTTACCAATATCACAAAAAATACTTATGGCGACACTTCAATCTACGTCTTGCCAGCTCGGTTGTCATTGTCGACCCAGCTATCATTTTGCTGACTGACTTTCCTATCACGCGGCATGAGCAATTTTTTTCCGGTTTGGAATGCCCTAGGACCAGAAATTTGAAGACATATGACATAACCAACCCAAAACCCGCACCGGGCCCGCGTGCTAGATTACGGCCCCACTTCATCACCGATGGGAGGCCTGTGTGGGAGCAGTGGGAACTTTATAGGCTGATTATGTGATGATTATGATGAGCTATTTCCCAATAGTTTGTAATCGGATCTCTTGAGCACATCTCGGCTAATGGAAAGCGATAGATAAGGCCTACTATGGAACGAGCGTGCCCTGAAGATGCCTGTTCACTCTTGTTGTTAAGGCTGACGGGTTATCGGTACTAGAGCAGATGACTGGTAAAATGAATGGTGGCACTTCACACAAAGTAAACCTGTTTCGAATATGAAAAGGGAATTGCCAAAAGCGCCAATATTTTTGATACGCCAAGTGAACTGCCAATACCAGTAGGTATGTGCAGAGGAATGGCATATACGAGGGTGACAATGAAAGTTCTTAGAAAAACCAAAAACTGAACAAACTAGCAAGTTATTAGTTTTCTTATATCTTTTCAAAATAGTGTCCATTTACATCAATACATCGCTGCATCCGATAGAACCGCTGAGAAAAGCACTTTGCCCACTCGTCCTTAGTCCTCTTCGACGGCATTTTGAAACGCAGCCACTGCTTCCTCGGCGTTTATTAAATTCTTTCCTCGAAGTTTTCTATAGGGCGGGTGACCCAGTAATTCCACGTATGACGTCGCCAAGTAGTCGATTGTTTGCTTGGCGGTGTGCGACGAGGCGTTGTCGTGGTGAAGGAGGATCCTACTGCGAGGTCGTTTCTCCCGAACTTATTCCAATACAAGTGGCAAACGATTGTTAGTGTACCACTCTGCAGTAACTGTTTTACGATCCTCTAAGTAGAATAAGCTCAACAATAAATCAAATAACTAGATACGAGTGCCAATACCACGATAGTTTTTTGTGCATAAGCTAAAGTTGACAACCCTAGCGCGACCGCCGGGCGTAGGTATGAAAAGTGAAGTACATACAAGTGATTGACTTCTGTACTCTGTAGTTTGTGGTCAAACAGACAATTTTCAATTTGCCGCCAAATCGTAAACAAATGACAAATAAATAAAATACATAGGTACACAATAATATTGGCAGAGTTCCATTTTCAAAATTTGAACTTATTTTTTATTATATCGTTTACAAGTGGCCAGTTCTAGAAACTTTCAGTGTCGCCCTCGTATGTCCATTGTCCGATTGAGGTTATCGGCACTAGTTCTTACCTTCTTACGAATCCTAAGTGTTTAATTGTTTACACTAGCGACTCAGATTTAGCAGGAGGCCTATATTTAGAAGTGGTATTTTATGGGCTGATAAGATTAATAAAACCAATAAGTTAGTAGCAGTATTTCATAGTATTAATAAATAGGTCATTTGTGCTTCGTGAATTTGTTTAACTTCTTGAATTTGTTTAACTTCTTCATGTAAGCGGTATGAGTTTCTACATTGTTTATGTTCAACAGTGCAGTCTATTGCTGCAATAGCGGTGTAGAGAAATTGGCGTTCTAATTTTCTTTTAAACGATATTTCCACGCACATTCTACGATTGCCTACACTTTATAGTTCAGCTATCTAGCTTGCGAGAACACAACCTAATACGGAGATACCTTGGCGCCAGTATGTCGTATAAATCAGTCCTTTGAATTGAACGCATTTCATAACATATTGATAACCATCAGTTCCTTACTTGGCCCTTCTGAATACGTTAGTTTTATCGCTTAGTGATACAAACCTACCTATAGTAGGTTCCTAAGAGCCTGCACAGATTATTATGCAAACTGTTATTGTGTCAATGACATATTAAGATATTTGTGATTTGTAAGCAAACGACGAATGTTGTTGAGAGCGTCGTAAATTTCATGCACATAGAATCACCGGGGATACCCGACTACTAAGCTACTATGACATTGGGGCAAAAACAAAAGGTCCCTATTCCCAAGAAAAAGGTCATGCTATTCTGCCACCAGTTGGTGGACTCAATAAATTCAATAATGCAAAAATATGGCCTTTATGAGCTACTAGCTTCCGCCCGCGGCTTCGCCCGCGAGATATGTCGATAAAAACTATCCTATGTCCTTCCCCGGGATGCAATCTATCCCTCTGCCAAATTTTATCGAAATCCGTTCAGTGGTTTAGGTGTGAAAAGGTAACATGCAGACAGACAGAGTTGCTTTCGAATTTATAATATTAGTAAGGATGGGCAGTACCACTTCACACCTGGTATGGCATATATTTTTTGGCACGACCTATACCCATACGAGAGAAAATGCTGAATGCAATGCGTTAGTGATTGATTAAATCACGACAAAGGGCCTTTCCGCATTCATAGGAAAACATAAACTAACAAGTGAGACGGTTATCCAGTTATTTTCCAATTGTCTTTTCAGCGTTCCTTCACTTGAGGGTCCTGTGAACTATGTGCGAATTTTGCGTTCCTTATCAGCGACACTATCGAATGGTGTAATAATAAGTGTTTTTTTTTCCAAATCAACGGGTTCGATTCCTGGCTAGAAATATTGATTTTTCAAAAATCCAATGTTGCAGTTTTAGTTTTCATCAAAATCGAGCCTGAGACTCCTTTGAGTACTTTTCGCTATTCCTCATAGTTTCGGATTTGGCCATCCACGCCCATTTGGAAAATTCACCCTGTATACCACTATCAAACCTGATGATAACATAAGGGGTGCTACACCTTTATGTTCAGGTCGGCATGATTAGGCACAGTTTATTTATTTATATATACTTTATTGTACACCAGAAAATACGTAACAAAAAATACGATTATGAATACAAAACAAAGTTTACCTACATTTTGCCACCCGACTGTGCCGACTCATATCGAATCGACCCGAACGACAGTGTAACGTGCCTTATATTTTACCAACTGTGTGCCCTAATCTGTGTCTTTTCCCCAGATGTCCAAACCCTGAACACAATGCAAGCGCTATGCTTCCCTCTCGGCTCGTCGGTGGCGCTGCTCATCATGTTCTTCTTCTTCGACTCCATGCAGACGCTCGTAGCGATATGTACTGCAAGTAAGTGACAAAAGGCAGTAACTGTCGTGCTGCCCATCAGACCATGTAGGTAGTTAAATTTTCATTTCCTGCTTGCCGAAATGTCGAATAACTGTCGATTTTTTTTTATGTCTAGGTGTTCCGGGTCATGGCTTTCTGGGGCGTCTGGGGTTTCTGTTTTTTTAGTCTGGTAATGCTACAGAAAACGGACTGCTCGGACGACCTGGAGCCTTCTAAGCTGTATGCAAGCTATCTTATAGATGGGATACTGAGCCTGGATTGTCCTGATCCTGATCATGAATTAACATATTCAGCGTACCTAGCCTTTCCCAAATATATTGGGATCGGCTTCCAGTCTAACTCAATGCAACTGAATACCAGTATTTTACATGGAGCGACTGCCTATCTGACTTTTACAACCCAGTTATTGGGCAATACGATACTCCTTGGTAAGGGTGGTTGTCAGACTTTCGAGCTGCTGAGTGTCATAATCGCGACAACAGAGTCATAAACGACATAACACTAATGCGCAAAGTTTGTCCCCCCGCAGTAATAGCGTGCGCGGCGCTGGCGTTCCTGCTGACGCCGCTGTGCCAGTACGTGGCGGGCGGCGCGCGCGGCGCCGTGTGCGGGCGCTACTCGGCGCCCGAGCTGGCGGCCGCGCTGCTGGCCGCGGCCATCGTGGCCGTGTGGGTGCTCACCGGACACTGGCTGCTCATGGACGGTGAGATTAGTTTGTTATTCATCCTTTAAGAGCCCCTAACAATTTCGCGGACTAAAAACAGAAAAATCTGTTTTTCTCAGCGCAAATTTCTCAATATCCTTAAGTTATCTAGTTTTTTTAAAAATACACAAGTATTTATCACCTATCTATCTAGTAAGTCTACGAATTTAATTTTTGATAACTACTTAATATAAATTCCAAAAAATAAAAAACAAACACACGTTTTTACGTAATCACGAAACACCAAGTTTTTCGATTGCTTTTTTAGCTTACTGGTAGCAAATAACGATCTGAAAAAAAATCCTAAATACTAGGCATATAATATATTAGTAAGTCTACGATTTATTTTTTTTAAGTTTAATGTATTAGTACCTGTAAAAAAATGTTAACTACGCTGAAAAATCCCAATAAAGTCATGTGCAAAACCGTCGTCTACGCGTAAGAATTTATTGAAAATAACAAAAAGTGTTAAATATTTTAAAATTTGAGATGTCTACCAAACTCAATTTTTATATTTTTATTTTGACTACTAATTTAATTGTAGTAAAATATCTAAATAATGCCTTATAAACCGATGCGCTCGCTCGATGCATTCAGTCGCGCCCAAAGGCTTCTAGACGACGGACCTGTGTCGCCTGTGACGTTCGCCGCTCCCGTCGTAATTCTTGAATCGCGAGTGATTTTGTACTACGCCTAACCAGTTTTGAGACTGTATGAATATTTATTTTTTTATGTCAATAGTGTGACACTTTGTGATTTGTTAATGTTATTCATACATATTAATGTTTTGTATTGTACTTTTGGATAAACAAAATAATGTTTCGTTTGAATAAAGCTATCTTCAATATTAAAGTAATTTTCCTCCATGCCCCGCTCGTTTTCTCCTTGTTCTATACAAATAAAGTGATTAGCTTTATAAAATAGGACAAAATGACTTGCTATACTATACTCTCATGGTCTGCGGTCTTATGGCGAGGGAATACTACAGACCTCCCCGTCGTTCTGTATTACGTAAACAATAACACGTGTAATTCGTTTCAGACGTACCTTATAATACGCTGGTCACACTTTATAATTTGGTTTTACGAGTACTATAGTGAATGCCGTAATAGGTTACGATATTTTTATAGGGTATCTGAACATAACATGTCATAATCACCATAAAATCCATCCAGTATTACGCAATCTAGTAAGTAAAACCACAGAATAAAGAAATACAGTACTCGTACTCGGCCGTAACCTTGATGTAAATGCCTACAGCCGCGCGGTACGTAAACATGCGATAGGGCTGCCCGCCTCCAGTATTTTAATTACATTTGCCTACTTTGTGTTTCCATTTAGTTTTGTTATTGTATTTTACTGTGTGTACATAAATAATTTTAAAACAAATAAAATAATTTGTGAATTGAATAGGAAGTGTTTAATAAAAATGCGTGTTGTTTTGATCGCCGCCGCACGACTCCAGCTAGTGAGCAGCAGCGCGCTGTTGCTATTCAAATTTCGAACTAATCGCCGCGCGGCGCCAGTCAGTAGGCAGCGCTAGCGCGCTGTTAAAATGGCGGGAAAGCAAGTGTGCATTCACAGATTGATTTTATTTAAAATTAAAAAAACAGTTTATTCGGTAATTTAAAAACTTGGCTGCATGCTCTAGTGTCTTTGCCAACATTTTCACGCAGCCACGGCAGAAAATAATCCTCGCGCCATTTTTCTCAAATTTTCTTTTCTTTGTACTTGTATTGTGAAATGTTTTTTTTTCTGTTTCCTCGCAAATGTGTTAAAAAACGTCGTACGATATACGTGCGTATTGGTTATAACATCTTAACGCACTAATATCGTAATGTACTGTTACAGAATTATAATCATTAAAGTCATCAACACAACTCTCTAAGACCATGTAAGTCCAAAGAATGATGATTTCATGAAACAGTTATTCTTATTACAGTAACAGTTATTCAATAAAAATAATTAATTTTATTCATAAAAGTATGCAATCATTTCATTAATGTTTTGTTATGATGTTGTCACGTTAAACTATCGTCCGTAAATCGACTTTACAGACAACCAATTTTTTTGTAGTATTATTCATACACACAGTACAATAAACAACTATTATTAATAATAAAAACCACGTCTTTACTTTGAATTATACAAACTAACAAAACACACATGCGCCGAGGTTTTAACACAAGCGTACCTACCGTTTAATGATTCATGAACCGCCTATAACTACCTACCTCACTCGTGTTTATCACTTTCCTTTACTCTATTCACTTCATTTATTAATCCAGACATCTTTTTTTCGGGAGATAAAATGAAATACTTATCCATTAAAAATACACACATTATGTACCTACCTACAAGTAAGTAAAATTATTTTATAGTCTTACCTTTCAGAGTTTCCAGGTAATCTAAAAAAAGTTATCTCTGGATGCGTTATTGACGAATTCATGCAACCAAAAACAGCACAATATAGCCTACTCGTCATATTAAATATGTACTTGAACTTATTTTTAGTGCAAAAATCGCGCGGTTATTGTTAAAAAAAACAACACACCGTCCGTTCGTCACTGCAGCACAGTCGCGACTGTCTGCATGCTGAGCTCATGCCGTGGTCGAGGCGCGTAGGTATAGCTCGCGTTTCGTCCGTTTGTATGAAGACCTCGTACTGTATGTCTTTATACTGTGGTAAAACTATGGAGTGCTAATAATAGCGGTTACGGACCAAGATTATTTGTTCCCGCTTCAACGCACACTACGATTATCAGTTTATAGTTCAAACGCACACAGACACACTGCGCTCCTATAATTACCTAATCTAATAGTGCGCCGAAATTGATAGGGGCTCTTAATGCGCTAAGTTAGCTCGCGATATTCAAATGTACTTGCGTTTTTCCAATTTGCAGATAAGTATCAGGTTGTATGTTGATCAAAATATGATTCGCCACCTTAACAAATATAGTATTTACAAAATTATAATCATCGATATGTCGCAGCCAACTGGTTTAATTAGCCGTTTAGTTAACCGCCTAGCCTTTTAACTAAACGGCGGCCGTTCAACTCGGCCTGAATGATATTCAATATTATAGTTTAGGTTGGAATTGTAACCAATCACACGCGAGCCGAATTGGTCGCACCCCGAAAAATTGGTTAGGTTACAACTGTGATCAACCGCGTGCGAGGTGGGAGAGCGAAGCGAGGCGAGCACTATTTCTAAAGGCCAGGCGGTTAACTAAACGCCTAATTTGCCTGCGACAGATACAACAACAGTTTGAATTGACCTCAAATATCATGATTTCATGAAATAGCCATACATTATAAGAGGCTTAGCGCATTCGTCCTTAAAAGTAGTCTGTTATGAGACGTATGCCAAAGTAATACATATATTCCATTGGACTTTTCCAAGGAAGCCGTATATACACGTTGCCAGGCTGACCTGATTCGCTAGAGGTAAGATTTACTTGTTCATCACAACTCGATGTTTAGTTAGGTGGGCCCCAGTGGCAGATTAAGACCCGCTCCCTCACAGAGAGGTTCCCAGCAGTGGGAACAAAATAGGCAGGCCCTTCTTTTCCATTGGGCACTCTGGGCAAGTGCCCAGGGCCACTGATCTTCGGGGGCCCCGGCCTGCTCTTCGCATTATTAGTACCCGATTCAATCCATACTTCCATACTAATACTATAAATGCGAAGGTGTGTCTGTCTGTCACCTCTTCACGCTTAAACCGCTGAACCGATTTTGATGAAATTTGGTATAGAGATAATTTGAGTTCCGGGGAAGGACATAGGATAGTTTTTATCTCGATATTACCACGGGATTGACACTTATGCGGGTGAAACAGCGGGCGCTGCTAGTGAGTTGACTAAGTGATTTGCAGCGCGTTTTACAATAAGTTTCTAGCCCACCAGTTATGAAATATTAGTATGGATCGCGGGGCCCCTGTGTAGATAAGAGTATTGTCTCTTATCTACACAGGGGCCCCGCGATCCTTATGTGCCCAGGGCCTCCAATAGGTTGAAGACGGCCCTGAAAATAGGCTATATTATTATTAGAACAATACAAAAATTGGACAGCATCTGTTTAAAGTCATTGACTAAACTAGTTATCCAGAACACTGCAAGGATTTTGTTTTGTGCTACAAATGAAATACTAAGACTAAACACATTACTTTACATAGTGACGATAACTTGAGACTGATTGATTTAGATTTTTAAAAGTCTTAATAATGTTACAAAATGAAAAATTATAAAAATATAAATTCCAATTGTTAAACTAGTTTAACAATTGGAATTTATTGGAATATATTTATCTTAGGCTAACTTACCTTTACAGACATTTTCAACTGAGTTTACTATTCATATTCGTACTGTGCCTTTGAGACTAAAACACAGCTAAACTAACAAAATGCCCATTATTTCCACAGCGATGGGCATGGGCCTGTGCGTGACGTTCATCGCGCTGATCCGCCTACCCTCACTAAAGGTGTCCACACTGCTGCTCACCGGTCTACTGCTCTATGACGTGTTCTGGGTCTTCTTCTCTTCATACATATTCACCACCAACGTCATGGTCAAAGTTGCTACCAGGTCAGTTATACAATTATACAGTTAAACCAAAAAAGGTATGCGCTTCGGTAACCTTCGTGTTTCCGAGTTGGCACGAAAGTCGTCTCGCAAAGCTTGTAAGTTTTGTACTGCCGCGCTTTGTAGAAGTGCACCTATAATTGCAAGTTTGTATGCAGTTTTCTCTCTGTCGGGCTATCTACTCCGGTTGCAGATTGTCATCTGTCATTCAAAAGTTTTAAAAAGTTTTTTGTAATTGCATAGAGTTGCTAATCTATAATTCTGTAATCATAGTAACACAAAATAGGCAAGTACTTCCAAGCTTGTAACAACGCTATATTAGTTCTCATCGCGCGTTTGTATTTCCAAAGATAGACGATGGTTCCCGAAGCGCTTTCCGCATTGGAATATATGTATGTTTTTGAAATTAATATAGGAATGAAAGTTGCCCAGGCTTTTGAGAAGTAAAAGAAATGGATGGATAATTCCTCTCCTAAATTCCACTCAGTCAAATACCAAAGACTGGGGCAGAATAAGTAATTATTTTTCTATTTTGAGTTCCGAATTACTCATCTGACCTCATCACACCTTAGAATTAGTTAAAATATGTTGTTGTTTAAGCCAATTTTTTTTGCTGTCGTTCCGCCTTATGGAATTTAATGTTTATTGGCCTAGTTTCTTCATAAAACTTGGTGTTTCCTAGAATCTTTGAAAGCCCGGGCGTTTTCTAGTTGATTCGTTAACGTTATAATTATAATTGTATTTCCGAGTATTTCTCTTATCTATCGCCACGCTTCTTTGAACATTATTTATGTTTACGTCTGGGGTTCGTGCGCGATGGCCTGTGTTTATCATATTTAATATTTATCAACAACTCACGCGACCTCGATTTTTATAAATAAATCGATCTATCTTCTTGATAATTAAAACAATAATATAGATTATGCTGTAAAATAAATATGATCGTAAAGAGTTATAATTGCAATAGCGTTAAGGATGAGCAACCACTTAAAATAGATAACCATAATCTAAAGAGGTTATCATTCTATGCTATAGGCACGGATTAGTGTTTACAAATATCATTCTTATTTCTTATTGTTCACATAAAAATATCGATCGTGGTTTTAATTATGACACTCAGAGACATGTGACTAGTTGCTATGAAAACAGAGATAGTACGAAAGGGTTAAGCAATTTTCAGTTTACTAACATAGTTCTACAGTACTTACAAAAACATGGATTTATTCTCTGAAATAAAATTATTATTATTATATTTGCAGGCCGGCAGAGAACCCGATGAACGTGGTAGCTCGTCGCCTGCAGCTGGGCGGCGCCATGCGCGACGCGCCCAAGCTGTCGCTGCCCGCCAAGCTCGTGTTCCCGTCCATGCACCACCAGGGACACTTCTCTATGCTCGGTCAGTCATCATCTCAGAACTCGTAGCCAAATCCTGGGCCGATTCTATTTAGATTGCCATCAATACGCTACGAAAAAGAAGTTGAAAGACGTGCACCGCTGGATATAGACCTCACAGCATGACTACACACTTATCTTGTGTAATTTATTTCATCACAAGCCATGTGCTCAATGGGCTTTCTCATCGGCAAAAATGAGAAACTTCCATACAAACTTTCATCCTCTATTTAACCTCTTATGGGGATATATTTTCAAAAATCCTTCCTTACTGCTCACTTTCGCTATATAAGGAATTATTGTGCAAAATTCATACTACCGGATCCACAGGTTTAGGCTTTGCGTTGCCTGTCAGTGAATGAATGAATTTAAAATTTTTGTTAAGTAAATCACTGCTCAAAAAAAACGGCAGGAAGAAATCGGCATAATACATGTGACGTATACTGTTGCTCGCGTGGTTACTACCTGTTGTCCCTCTTCTTTCACAGAGAGGAGGCCTAAGTGGAAAATTATAGGCTGTTTATGTAATTAAGTGATCCGCGACCTTTACTAGATCTTTTTCCATATTATGGGGAGCCTGCACTCCCTGCGGCCGTGCTCTTTAGTGCTAAATTGCAGTCAGTACAATTTTAATAATAATTATTTCTAGTAAAAATGTTTGCCACTGTTAATAATTGTAACACAATGTTAATAATTTTACAAAATATACAGCGTCACGACTGTATTCGCCAAAGGGGTAGGCAGAGGTGCCTGCCAGTTATGTTTACGTCGCATGTTAAACAAAGTGAGCTTTGCTTTAGTGAGATAAATAAGTAAATCAGCTTTTTTATTTTCCAGGTCTCGGAGACATAGTGATGCCGGGTCTGCTGTTGTGTTTTGTTTTGCGCTACGACGCGTATAAAAAGGCTACGCTAGTATGCCAAATGGGACAAGTTCCTGGGCCCAGATCTATGGTAAGTTAATATTTATTATTTTTGTACCATTCATTAGCTGTTGTATCTTAAATTTCCAATCATAGCACTTTAGAAAATTTGGTATTTAATTTAATAACTAAATATAAAAATATTATACACATTGCTACTTATCTGTCAGTTCTAGTTTAATCATCAGTGAGTATTGGTTTCTACTTTCGATATCATTTTATGTAACCATTGTAGGTTACCCACTCTAAGACACATAAAAATGGCACAATAATACAAATCCATATATGCCTTTTATAAATCATGGAAGGAAGCTCGTTTAACTTGTTCAGCACAAAATGTCTGAAATAATATGTGTTGCGTTGATCAAAGTTATCTTCCTTTGTATGTCTCTTAATTTTTTTTTTAAGTATTATGAAACAGGCAAAAACAGCGTCAGGCACTAATTGTCACACGAGTGAGTGAGTGAAGCACACAATACTGCTTTATCTAAGTTTTTGTGTGTATATTGTGGGCCTCAACCTGGTTTAAATAAGTGTATTTTCTTTGTAACAGTAGTAACGTTATTGTCACGTCCGCGCAGGGTTCCCGGCTGACGTACTTCCACTGCTCGCTACTGGGCTACTTCCTGGGCCTGCTGACGGCCACGGTGTCGGCCGAGGTGTTCAAGGCGGCGCAGCCCGCGCTGCTCTACCTCGTGCCCTTCACGCTGCTGCCGCTGCTCACCATGGCTTATGTTAAAGTAAGAACAATACAAACAAGACACACTTTAAATAAAGAGTATGCTTGTCCGTAATGTAGCCTGTACCGTTAAATGATTGGTTCAGTACCAAATTATAGCTGAACTAGTTCCTGCCTGCTACTTCGTCCGTGTGGTAGTCAACTATATCATAAAACATATCCTATGGGTATACTCAAACAATAGTGTGGCTTTCTATTGGTAAAAGATTTTTTTAATTTGGATCAAATTTTTCCAGACTTGATTTTCCAGCAGATTGCAATAGGTGTTAGATATTAATGGTTGATACGAAATTAAACATAATGTTGGCTATCGTCACCTAACTATGGAAACTGAAGAAAGATGATTCTTTCTTGACAGACTGGTGCCACAATTCTCACCCGTATTATGTTTTTACAGGGAGATCTCAGAAGAATGTGGAGTGAGCCGTTCATAGCTCCGCCGAACGGCAAGGCGGGCGCCGACTTCGATGTGTGACTGCGCGGCCGCGCGCGCGTCGTGTTCTCCGCATAGAGCGAGCCGCCCGCCCGCTCTCACCTCCCGACGATGTACAGTTAGATATGCGACTCTAACTACATAGCTATCTGCGTTTCTGTGTTCTCTCAAGTAACGGTGACCTAGATATTTAGTATTATTCCTCTCAAACGTGTGAATAGCAAGTTGCACTATACATATATATCTGCTAACTTGTAACTAACTGTACATGCACACTGGGCCACATGTGAGTTGATATGTTTATTATTATAAAGACATAAGTAAAGTTGTACTTTTTAGGTTAGTCGATACGCTTTGGTTTCGTTAGTTAATGTTAAGTTCAAATTACAGCACAGGGTAACTTGCTGTCTATGAGTTAAACTGTGAAGTGATCAGGACCAGTGCGAGAGATTTTGATAAATTTCGATTAAATTATACTATGACAGTAATACAATTGGTATTTCGAAAATACTCAGTCGTAGCATTTGATGAATTTTATATCGAAATCGTTTATGTTTATGAATAGAATATATACTGTATGCCAAAATAATGTAACCCTTTGGATGGGTAACAGTATGTTTAATTGGGTAATGGCAACAGTAACCTAGCTACTGTAAACAGTTTGGCAGTTATAGTTTGTGACTGGAGAACTATTTCTTTACAAATCCAAGGGTTACATAAGGGTGGCTATTTGTTTAAGTTGTCAGTATACACCGTGTAGAGCCGCAGGAACAAATACACGATTTTGTACGTACATATAAGTTAGATCTTTGTATGAATCTCATTTTTATTTTACATTAATACATAATCATTTATATGTGTTTTTTATTCGAATCCAGATCAAATTTACAATATTATGACATGTTTGTGATATGTCCCAACATTTGATATTATTATTTGGTTCACGAGTGGTCATCATTAGTTTCCATGATCAAACTTTGTTGTCACTGCCTTAGACTGATGTTTTCAATGAAGATTTTTTCTATATGTTGAATGGAGTATTATAGACAAATGTTAGACTAAAATATTAGAATATAAGCTACTAACTATTGTTGTTATTATTATAACAACTGTATTGTTGTTGTAAATTATTTGATTGAATTTAATAAAAGATGTTAAGACATTACATCGTAAGAGGTATACTTGGTATGTGTGATTTAATTTTTATAACGATTTATAACATTTTTAATTTTGGATTTATTTTAATAGGTTTATTTTGTACTAAGTGGTTATCATTGATAAGTTTACGGAGTGCGAGCTAAATACTATTAACATGGAGCAGTATTCTGACAAAAGTGATGTAATATAATTATTGAGGCTTAATTTTATGAACGTAACAGACAGAGTCACTTATGAATTTGCTGATGTTGTCTATCACATAGATCGTAATTTTATTTGAAAATTTCTTGCTTTGTGTTTTCAATGTAAAGTGTAACCAAATAGTTTTGGTGTATTTTATAGATATTTATATAAATAGTCACTGAAGTTTTCTCATTGATGTACATAAATACATAATTACGTGAAATTAATATTAAGATTGATGTTCCATTATTTGCGTCACTGTTTCATCTCATCATTGATCTTGAGACTATTAATGTAAATATTTAATGACCACACAATTCATTACCTGCCAAAACTTGGAAAATTGCATTTAATATTTTTATATGTATCCGTGGGAGTATGTTATATTGCTATAAATACTTAATAAAAATATTAGATGGAAGTATATTTGAATTTTATTTTCGTCTTTATCACAAAACGTAATTATAATAGTACTTCAATTTCGTCAATCGTGCCCTGCGGCCTGCGGCAGATGACAGCTGCAGATATTATAGTACATCAAGTGTTGCAGTAAAATATTCCGAAGCAACCTCGCTGTGCTGAATTTGTCTGTGTACGTTACCCCAGCAAGAAAGTGTCTCCTAGAGTTATAGGAGTAGAACGTATAATATGTGCCCTATCTGCTGTAAATGTGCCCCCAAATAAAAAATGTGTGCCCCCTGTCGTTTTGGAAAAAAACGGAAAAAACGATTCCTGCTGGGGTAACGTTTTTCTAGCAGGAAAATTCTAAACGAATGATCGGAGAGAGAAAAATTGTGCATGGCCAGAGAGCTTATATGTGTGCCAAAATGTGCCCCCAAAAAAAAAATCTGTGCCCCTTCAGGTTTTCGAGATATTGCATTTCCTGCTGGAGTAACGTTTTGATGAATCGTATATCTCTACAACCATTGCATGTGCCCCTGTAGAGTAAACATACACGAGTACCTCTTAATGTGTGCCCCTTAGTGCCCCAATTAGTTTTAAGAAAATATTTATAGTTTTCAAGTTATAGCGGTTTTATGAAAACCCGAAAAAACATCGCAGCGCCTAAATTAGACAAGAAACAAGTTCGCTGAAAACTGTATTCCGTCCTTCTTGACGCTAATAATAACCATACAAAGTTTCAAAACTATTCATGCATGCGTTTTTGCTAAAAGTCAAAACGATGGTGTCCTAACTTTGACGGCAAAATACAAGAAACCGGCTCAATCCGAGATGTGTAGGTGTAAACCAAAATCATGTGCCTTTAGTCAAAAATATATGGTGAAAATATTCAGCTTGGAATGTTTCGCATTAAGTAAATATTAACAAAAAACCAAAATATGTAAGCAACGGCTGGTTATCCGACCAAATTTGAATGACTACTAAAAAGCGACGGATTCATACATATCGATGACCTTCTTTACTTTACTCACTAACCGGTTCACACGTGTTGTGCCTGAGTACACTGACTTACAAAAGTAATAAGTAATTAAATAAAGTTGTTATTGGATTATATTCTACTAGCTGTTTCTATGACGTTACACATGATTAAGTACATTATAAATAGTAGCCTAAGTGCTATTCCAAGGTAAGCTATCTTCTCGATTCTAAATTTCATTAAAATACATCCAGTAATTTATGTGTGAACGAAAGAAATACATCGAGATATTTGCCAGGTCTTTGACTTGGTCCCAATGTTTAAAAAAAAATATAGTTCATGAAATGTGTGATGAATACCTACTACTAAAAAGAAGTAGCTCTTTTTTGTATATAAATAAAAAGCCCGTATTTGTCTTTTTATATTAGGTACATATATATTTATTGATAAGCCGTAGGTTAGATAAATTAACAGTACAATGCGTGCCACGAAAGATGAGACTTGACCCCGTCTCCCCCGCTCTTTCCGCCGCCCCTATGACGTCCAGTCCCGTCTCCCGTCCCGCACTCAGACCTCATACCGCTAAAGATACCTAAAATCGTGTACTGCGCATGTCAAACCACGTGGTGTGTCAAGTCTCATCTTTCGTGGCACGCATTGTAAGTTTTTCATCATTAAGGGGAATGCTCCAACTAGCCCGCGAAATTCAAAGTTCTTGCGTTTTTTGCAATTTGCAGGCCAGTGCTAGGTTGTATGTTGATTAAAATATTATTCGCGGTTGTAAGACGTATATAGTTACAGAATTATAATCATCAAAATCACCAATGCAACCCTCCAAGTTCATAAAGGCGTAGGAACAAAAAAAAAACAGAAAAAATTTGAATTTTGCGGGCTGGTTGGAGCATTCACCTTACTTAATAGAAGATTCCCTTTTTTCGCCTCCCCACACCGCTGCATATATCTCTGGCCCCGCGGCATCCGCTGACGTCGTGTCGCAAGGAGTCGCTTTGTCTAGCTTGGAGAAAGTGAGACAGCTAGTACGCGTACGGTGTTAGTGTGACAGAGACAGGTTACGTGTAACGTCGCTCTATTATGAATAATAGGTACGAAGTGTTTACTGAGGAAGTGCGTTTGGATTATTACTTGGTATTGGTAAACAGTTGCAGTTATGTTATGACGCCAAGGACACTGTTACGTTGAGTCACGCAGTTGCACTGATACTGTTTGTTTACTTTTTTTTGAGTTGGTTGAAAGTGGTAACAATTATGTGGTTGTAGGGGTGTTGAATTTTATGGCACGATCTGCGGTGGTAAGTATTTAATGGCATTGTTTTGACTTACCTATTTAAAAATACTTGTCTTATCAAGTACTTGGATTTTTTCATTACTTTATATACTAATTTCTAATATTTATAGGTAGGAACTTTGATCTGTGATTTGATGCAATAATTACTTTAAGAATTAAAATTAAGGGAATAAAAATAATAATTTTTACATCAACAAGCTGTTTCATTTATTATAGTCACAAGGTGCATTTAATATATTTTTTAATTAGCCCCCAAAACTTTTGAACGCGACTGTATGGACAACAGCTTAGGTATAATACGTTCAATAAAGAAGGTCATCGATATGTATGAATCCGTCGCTTTTTAGTAGTCATTCAAATTTGGTCGGATAACCAGCCGTTGCTTACATATTTTGGTTTTTCGTTAATATTTACTTAATGCGAAACATTCCAAGCTGAATATTTTCACCATATATTTTTGACTAAAGGCACATGATTTTGGTTTACACCTACACATCTCGGATTGAGCCGGTTTCTTGTATTTTGCCGTCAAAGTTAGGACACCATCGTTTTGACTTTTAGCAAAAACGCATGCATGAATAGTTTTGAAACTTTGTATGGTTATTATTAGCGTCAAGAAGGACGGAATACAGTTTTCAGCGAACTTGTTTCTTGTCTAATTTAGGCGCTGCGATGTTTTTTCGGGTTTTCATAAAACCGCTATAACATGAAAACTATAAATATTTTCTTAAAACTAATTGGGGCACTAAGGGGCACACATTAAGAGGTACTCGTGTATGTTTACTCTACAGGGGCACATGCAATGGTTGTAGAGATATACGATTCATCAAAACGTTACTCCAGCAGGAAATGCAATATCTCGAAAACCTGAAGGGGCACAGATTTTTTTTTTGGGGGCACATTTTGGCACACATATAAGCTCTCTGGCCATGCACAATTTTTCTCTCTCCGATCATTCGTTTAGAATTTTCCTGCTAGAAAAACGTTACCCCAGCAGGAATCGTTTTTTCCGTTTTTTTCCAAAACGACAGGGGGCACACATTTTTTATTTGGGGGCACATTTACAGCAGATAGGGCACATATTATACGTTCTACTCCTATAACTCTAGGAGACACTTTCTTGCTGGGGTAACGTACACAATTTGTCTGGCTTCCTATTCTTTGAACACCATGCTGAGCAAAAGTATCAATGCACTAAATAGAAGAGGAGATAAATAGAATGAGGCATTGCTTTGTATCCAATAACTAACTAAGCCATATGAGTAGTCCACTTGCAAACACCGCTAAGTTAAAAAAAAAAAGAAAATCAGATAGTGCGGCCATTTTATTTGTTGTTTAAAATCTCAGTTTAAAATGCTTTCAAGCAACTATCAATCTCCATCAAAACTTCGCATGTTACGCATAAATATCGATTAAATATTCAGTACTCCTGCAAAACTTGCTATATTGATTGATAGTTAACTTTCAAACAGCTCTAAGTTACAGTTAACTTTCAAAACTCGCCATATTACGCAGTGACTCGTGCAAACGCCGCTATCTTGACTGTCTGTCCAAGTAATATAAAAAGAATTACAATAATATTTCCAGTTGTAGGGCATTAATTTTTGCCTCCTGATCGTATTTTTGGAAATATTGAAAGGGCTACACGGCCTCTAGAAGTCATAGCAGAACCAGAGACCTATTTTGATATTTTTCAAAAATACGGTACGGTGCTGAGACTTGGCAAAGATTTCAATTTTTATGATTGGAAATCAAACACCAAAGACGTACTGAAATTGCCTGGATCTTGGCATTTCCAATTTAATGCATCCAAGAGGTTTTTTTTGAGAAAAGACAGGAATGGCAAAATCGCCGTTAAAGGGGAACCGCATTATGTATGGGAGGTGGTGAATTACGGCAATGTTTGTAAAAGGATAAATCGTTTGAACAGATTGAACCTACTTTGATCAATTTAGGCGTTCCTGTAAAACCAGAAAAAATAAATGATGTGAGAAACTTGCTGATTAAACATTTTGGACAAGATTGGGCTAAGGTGGATAGTCTAAAATATTATAGATTTCTTGAAGAAAACCAAACTGAAGCTGCTTTAGACGAAGATACCGATACTGAGGAAACTTTGATGGATGAAGACAGAGAAATAAGAGTATAATTTTATTGTAAGATGATTATTTAGGTTTAGGATTTAATTTTGATACTGTTTCAAAACTCTTCATGTTAATTTCATACTATTTCAAAACTGTTTATGTTAAAAATACTATTGCAAAAGTGGTTATGTTTAATTTTTAAATACTAATAAAATGATAACTATGGTATTGGGATTTTATTTACTACAAGAAATTAATTCTCTGTGACCATAATTTTCAGTAATGTGTTGTAATATGAATTTTCATAACTCCATTTTAACACTAGAGGTTTTAATCGATTTTCCAAAATTATTATTCTTTCAACATAGCGGACTTTGCAAGTGGACTACTCATATAAACATTGCTGGTTGCTATTATTTAATACAGGTAGTACATTATTTTTAAGTATCATCAATAGTTTTCGCAGTGCACGCCATATAATGAGATAAAGGCACATTTTTGATACCTTGGTTACTTTATTACAATTTAGAAGGCACGTAAATAAAAAACAAATACAGCCCAAGTTACTCGCTGATAATGTATCCTATGGCTGAATTCCACGAAACTTATACCTAGATTAAGTCTTATCCTGAGAGTAAATTTTGAACATTTCTTCCATACTAGAGCTGTCGAACATTAATTTTGTTCCGTGGATTACAGGTAATATATATATCATCTCATATCTGACTGGTAAAATCATGCAAGACCTCCTTTCTTTGAAGTTGGTTAGTAAAGATTAGGAGTGTAGTAACAACATCGGTACGACACTATGTTCAGGTGTTATCTAGCTCAATTTTAATGTGCCTGTTGTGTAATGTGTATAACTTAACTATGTTCTATTATAAATAATATTAAAAAAAAAGTTTGTTACTAAGTGTTTTGATATGAGATAATTATGAGTAGAACAGGTTAGTGTGAACAAAGGGTAATAGAAATGAAACGGAGAGATTTGTATAAAGTAGTTATTTATTAGCTTCAATAAGTTTGGTTGTGTCTCTTTTCTCAATAAATCTTAACTGTTTCTTCCTCATTCTTTTCAGCTTAGCAGTATTTGTGATAACTTGTACTACTTCAGCTTTACGTTTGTTTTCTTCCGCACGTTGTAAATTCTGTCGCCGCCTTTCCTTTCGATCTATTTCTTTTTGTTTCAATTCTGCTAACATTTGTTTAGATAGTTCTTTTGTTTTCTGTAACTTTTGGCGTAGTGCTTTTTTCTTTTCAAAAGTATGCCTGAGTCCCTTAGTTTTATTGATGGTTGAAAACCTGAAAGGGCAAAGAAAAGTGGTACGCATTGACTTATAATCATATTGAGTAGGTGAGGTGATAAGGAACATAACTTTTAGGTTATATTTAAAAATACACAAGCAAGCAACAAAGTGTGGAAGTTACCTTTCTTTTTTAGACTTCCAAAACTTTCCAGACTTGGGAATGCCTCTTATAGATTCTGTTTTACTTGAAGATCTTGTGTCTTGTTCACTGTTGTCTTCATCGCTGCTTTCTGATTTTTCCAAATTGTGTTGGTTTTTGGATATGTTTGCTACTATCGCGAGAACTTTACTATGTGTTTCTTCAGCCATGTTTAAGGCCTATGATGAGGTAATTAATGAAGCTCTATACTTAAATACCAGGAACAAGCACACAA